>BPLT01000062.1:1900000-2636076 GCA_019656295.1 Rhododendron mucronatum var. ripense
ACCGCACGAGGTGGGCCCAAGTGGGTTTTAGATACTCCTTGCTAAGGAGTTTAAACTGGTGAAAGAAATGAACAAATTCCATTGAGATGAATGAGAAATTGTCTCTCAAAGTGGGTTTCAGGCCAGCAACAGCGCACGGTTGGCTGGTTATAGCTGGGTTGATTACCTAGAGTCATTACCCACGATTGTGTATTCAATTTCGGGAATAATAATTGTATCAATTTTATTCTAGAATTGAATTGTAGATTCAACTCCTCTATTGATTGTATAGGCTCCTCCATGAATATTTGTATTCATTGTTGAGAATTGATGGCAGAGGCTCCTCCTTCAGCTATAAAAGAGGACCTCTACCTTTGGTTCGAGTCTTTCGACACACCAAAAATACACCGAAAATCCAAAGCTCTTCATCTTCTACAATATCGTTCTTCCTTTGAGAGAGAGAGTACGGACCCAAGTTCGTTTGACGGGCGGTCTACGGCGGTGCTCCGACGGCTGAGTGGTAACCGAGTCAACCCTGGGAGACAAACACGGACACAACCTCTAGCACTGGTGAGGCGGTGAATTTGTCTTTAAGGGCACCGTTGAACAAAACGGGTCTCGGTTTGGAATTGCTAATACTCTTTTACAGTTTTTATCTACATTTCATATTTTGTAATTTTGTAATTCATGTTCATGTTGTAGTAGAATCGATTACTGTTTTTCCGCACTATTTTTCTATAGTATTTTCCATAGAATATAATGTCATTTTTTGCCAGCCAAATGGACCATGTGGTAGCAAAGAAAGAAGAGGTCCTACAAGCCACTTTCATAGAGTTAGACTTACCATGCACCCGCCATGCCATCAAGTTAGAGATTGAGATAGGGGATGCCCTGACTAAACTCCTATTCTGTATCTGATTTCAAGAGGAACCTTCAAGTTATCATTTCTCTCTAGGTCCGTAAAAGATTAGCTCATTATATTTTCTGCAGTTTTGGGTGGTTAGTCTGGTCTGGTTTGGGTGGTTGGGATTCTGTCATTTTCTTGGCTTGGTCTTGGTTTGCTTTATTTTTTTGGGTCTGTGTCTTTTCCCTTTGGTTTGGTTCTTTTGGTGGTGTCTTTTTACTTTTTCCCGTTTGTGTTTCTGCAATTTTTATTTATCAGTTGTGTCTCTTATGGTTTGGTCATTCAGTTGCACACTCCTTCAATCAAGGTGTTGCTTATATGGGATCTCTATTGGTTCGGCTGAGTTCATATGCTGTGGTTTTTTGGTTTGTCCCTATTGCGGCTAATCTTATTGGTCAAGGTGCCCCTCTTCTTTGTTTCTTGATGGTCCTGCATTAGCTTGTACACATCAATCTAGCTTATATTTGTAATTGTTTGGTTCGTTGTTGTTTAGCATACTATTCCCATATTCTCAACTAACCATGAAGAGCAGACTTCATTTCTTTTCATCAAAACTTCATTTTATGGGGGTCCAATGTATGGCGTTTGATTGGTTCATTTTGTGGTTCCATTGTAAGGGCCTTTAAATGGTTTAATGATTTATTTGGTTTGATTGAGTTCAATTAACGTCAAGTGCCTTTACTCCAACAATATCTTCTTTTTGTATCATCTCCAACAATTTCTTTGGGAGGCATATAGTTAATTATGGTTGATATTAAGTCCTCCTTGAACAAAAATTTTGAGATATTTGGTAGATATTCTCGAGGTGCCCAAAAGCATTTGAAGCTTATGATTTACATGTAGCTAAAAGGGAAAAATTCTTGATGTGGTAGTGATGCTTTAAACATGATTAATGGTCTAAGAAGATTATTTAGGGGTTGACCAGAAGTTCCTTTTGACCAAAATACCTCTCTACTGGTGAAACGGTGTGGTGGTTATATGTAGATATCCCAAGAATTCTAGTTGATGGTATGTGCTATAGTTCTTTGTTTTTTTTGAGTTTTAAATTGACAATGAGTTTAGAAGCTAATCTTCTCGAATCCAATTTGATTGCAGGCAAATTGCTCCTATCCATGAACATCGAAGCTTATTTGTCGTAAATTGGTGAGGTTTTTATTTGTTTTTACATTGACGTTTGGCTGGGGCCATTGATATGTGGTCATGCCTTTGGTCTCATGACCTTGCATTCACTCTCTCTCTCTCTCTCTCTCTCTCTCTCTCTCTCTCTCGCACTCTCTCTCTTAGAAATAGTTATAATGTACATTGACAAGACCAATCCAATAATTCAGGTCAACTTTTTCATTAGTGATTAGCTGAAGCCGTTGCGAATCTAGAAAAGTTGTGAATCTGGAGCATGCATTTTTTATGTAACCATCTTTATGCTTCTTCGTCAAATACTCAAATCTGACGTAATTTCATGTGGTAGGATTTGTTTGATCGCATGCAGAAGGAGATGAAAACCTATAGTCAGTTTGCTAGGTTTTCTGGTAGTTGTTTGAGGTTTGCATGCAGCTGAAGAAGCTAGAACTGGGAAGGAAATATATAGCAGCCTTGCTGAGTCACATGAAACTTGCAATAAGAGTGGTACTAATGAACAAGGTTTCGAGAAATGGTCAAAAAAAAGAAACAGAAAATCATTTGGAAATGCAAGGATGGATTCTATGCTACTTAAATATTGTTGTAAGTTCTATGGTTGGATCCTTGTTCAATATGAATTTGTATTTTGTTTTTTTTATTACTACCTAACCATGTATGCATTGAAATAACCATTCCTACACCGATTTATGAACTTCCTAACTACCAATTGCGTCCCTTGTATTTGAAGATCTAAAACGGATTTATGCTTCCATAACCTCTTGCTATTTCTCTACTATCATAACTACGAAAACCAAAAACACTTCCCGATACCAATCCATCCATTGAGCACGCAGAAACGTGCGAAGCACGGGCATTATACATTGTAAAAATAAGGGCCTTGCAATTTGCTCGAAGATACATTGTATCTAATATTGGGAGTTCGCTTTGGGCGCAAAATGTTAAGGCCTGCAAAAATACATTAGTTACAACCTTTCTGTAGTTGTACCCTTTCCCACATGTACCTTATTTTTTTTAAAGGTTGTGTAGTATGAATCCACCCATATTGTACCCATACCCGTTCTCATAAACGTGCTTCGTAGATAATTATGTTAGTTGACAGTTCGAAACAGAAATCCTGTTTGTGATCTCTCTATTTTGTACTGTACGATTCTAAGATTTCATTCAAAATTCTTTAAAATAGAGTTATCCATGGAAATGATGTAAGATCTTGAGTTTGTTGAGATGCAGGAACACTTGAGGAAACTTGAGGAATTGCTACCTACAAGGAATCATGGTGGTTTTGGGTAGGGTACACAAATAGAACATAGTATACGCGCGCAGGGGAATTGAGAGAGAGAGCTTTTGGGGTTGAGTTTTACCAAAGACCGTGTACCATGGAATCAAAGCTCAAGTTGGGAGAGGTCTTGGGGTCAAGTCTCTCTGTTTGCATTTTGCTTCTTCCTTTCATATATTGTTTTGCTCTATTTATTAAAATTTGCATCCACATGCAAGATGGAGTTCCACTTTAGGGAGGATGTTGAATAACTTTATATGCATTGTTGGGCCCATTTTCTAGCAGTATGGTAACTTAACATGGTATCTGAGGTAGGTACAAGGATGGGTAGGGTGTGTGCACGACAGGTGCCGTAGAGTGAGCACGTTGCGCGTAAGGGAGGGTGTGAAGCAAAATCCACATCGCTTGGGTGCTAAATTACTGTGAATTATATAAGTGTGAAGGCACCCTGACTTCAACAGCTAGCTTTTAGGTTTGAGTTCTACCCAAGGCTGTGTAACAGTAATGGCGTTGGTAAGTAACGGCATTGGTAGGTACTAAATCCCGTATTGACCGATTTTGTGGTGTGAGAAAATCGCTTATTTATCGGTGTTACCTAGCTGTATCTGCTGTTATGCAATGGTGTTAACCAACTGTTACTCGCGTTAGCAACATAATAGGCTCATAATCTCTTATTTGCAATGCAAAATCAAGAGGGGAGGAGTCAAAGGGACATTGGCATCTAATTGATTGACCAGAGTCCAGACACATCTTCTCAAACAATGGAGCTTTGTCTTCAATGGCTCTAACAAAAGCCCTCCTTGGATGTGTCAAGTATACCAATTTCAGTTAGTGAGCTTGACAGTTTTGCATTTGCTGTTTCAGCCCCTCTCGAGTCTCATGTTTGTTTTCTCATTTTGCTCTTCCTCATCATTCTCTTTTTAATTATTCAGCCTCCCCTCCCCCCTCTCCTTAGTTGTAGGAACCTCCTATGTGGGTGGCGAATCCACCTCAGAACCTCGCTCCTGCGCTCCCAAGTCCGACCCTCCAAGGAACCTCGCTCCCATTGAGAAAGGAACCTCGCTCCCAAAAGAGTTAGTTGTCATAGGTGGCAGATTTGCTGTGTTGGACTTGAACATGGGTTGGAGGCAATATCCTTTACGACTGTGGCTAGAGTTTGCTGGAAACAAACACATAGAGAGGATATTGGAGCTCTGAATATGATTGAAACAATAGTTAATATTGTTACTATTATGGTTACTCCCACCCTTGTATTTTGTTTGTCTCCAAAATGCATATACATCTTTGTAAAGTCGAAATATAAAATTGAATTGGTTCCAAAACTATCCCTTCCAAATGGTTATGAATACTTTAATACAGGGGAGACAATGGTGAACTTGAATTTTTTGATTGGAATTTGCGTGGCTTGAAGGCATGTCTCCTTAAAAGGTTGAAACTTTCAAAAAGGGTGTGACATTTTGTTGTGCTGTTCATTATCTATACATGCCTTGCTGTAAGTTTGACCTTATTGTTGTTGTTTCCTTTCTATTTCTCTTAACATCTTCAATTGTGATGTGCAAATTAAGTTTGGAAGGCTGCCTAGTTGCTACCGTGTTCCTTTTTATTTACATAGTCGTATTTCATCTTGTTTTTCTTCCAGGTGATATTTGCTGAACCTTGTTGTTTGGAGAGGAAAAGGTGTGTAAGGTAACTTACACCTTCACACATAATCATTTATTTATATAAGGAGATAGTTCATTACATAATGTAAATAAGCAATGTGGGACTAAACACAATATACTAGTATACGAGTATACTAGTATTCCAACACTCCCCCTCAAGCTGGGAAATAGATATCACACAAACCCAGCTTGTCACATAACATCTCCAACCGAGGCTTAAACAATGACTTGGTAAATATGTCAGCCAATTGAGCACTTGTAGACACGAAAGGAGTTGCTATAACACCATCAGTCAACTTCTCTCGCACCAGATGACAATCAACTTCGATATGCTTAGTCCGCTCATGAAATACAGGGTTGGATGCAATGTGAATTGCTGCTTGGTTATCACAATACAAATTCATAGGCAATTGCACATGGAATCCTATCTCCTCAAGAAAAGATCGCACCCACACAATCTCACATGTGGTGTGAGCCATGGCTCTATATTCTGCCTCTGCACTAGACCGTGCAACCACGGTCTGTTTCTTACTCTTCCAATTAACAAGATTGCCACCAAGAAAAACACAATATCCAGTGGTTGACCTCCTGTCAGATGGGCCTCCTGCCCAATCAGAATCAGTGAAGGCCTCAATACGCAAATGACCATTAGCTCTATAAAATAGACCACGTCCAGGATGAAACTTGAGATACTTGACAATTCTAAGAACAAGCCTCCCAATGTGGCACACGAGGAGCAGACATAAACTGACTCACAATACTCACTGCAAATGAAATATCAGGACGTGTAATAGTGAGATAATTTAGTTTACCAACCAAACGGCGATATTGATCAGGACTAGACAGTGCCTCCCCCTGATCAATGCATAATTTGACATTAGGATCCATAGGGGTATCGATAGGTTTCGCCCCCAACAAACCAGTCTCATCTAAGATATCCAACACATATTTCCTTTGTGATAAACTAATACCATCTTTAGATCGTGCCACCTCGATACCTAAAAAGTATCGCAATCTACCCAAATCTTTAGTATGAAATTGACTCTGCAGAAAGACCTTCAACGCATCAATACCTCTCTGGTCATCACCCGTAATAATAATATCATCGACATACACAATCAATAACACTTTGCCGCGAGGAGATGTGAGAGAGAAAACAGAATGATCAGACTGACATCGATTCATACCAAATTTCAAAACTGCATCACTGAACTTGCCAAACCAGGCCCTGGGAGACTGTTTAAGCCCGTAAAGAGCTTTACGAAGACGACATACCTGAGAACGCTCCCCCTGAGCAACAAACCCAGGTGGTTGCTCCATATAAACCTCCTCAAGAAGATCGCCATGTAAGAAAGCATTCTTGACATCCAATTGAAATAAGGGCCAGCCAAGGTTGGCTGCAAGAGAAATAAGGAGACGGACAGAACCAAGCTTCGCAACTGGGGAAAAGGTTTCAGCATAGTCAACACCATAAGTCTGGGTGTAGCCTTTAGCAACAAGGCGAGCTTTGTAACGCTCAACAGACCCATCAGGATGATATTTTCACAGTGAATACCCAGCGGCACCCCACAGTGGATTTTCCAAAGGGTAGAGGAACCAACTCCCAAGTCCCATTATCATGGAGTGCAGAGATCTCTTCCTCCATAGCTGTCCGCCACTCAGAAATTAGACAAGGCCTCCTGAACAGTTTGAGGAACAAAGACAGAGGAAACAGAGGCAGTAAAAGCACGAAGGGTGGGGGACAGATGATCATAGGATACAAATTTAGCAATAGGATGAGAGATAGTACAAGTGCGAATACCTTTACGAAGAGCAATGGGAGGAGAAGGTGGAGCAATAGGGGCCAAAGGAGGTGAAGGCAGATCTCGCAACGGAGGAGAAGGCTCAGCGGTAGGCGGAGGAGGTGGTGGTGCAGCTTTGGCACGGCGAACATAGACCTGCATCGGGGGGTGTTGCTTTTGAGGTTGCCCGGAAGGAACCAAAATATGCATATACTCAGATTGATCCGCATGCGGCAAAGACGGAAAATAGGGTAACAACTCATGAAACGTAACATCAGCACAGACAAACTCACGATGCAGAGTGGGAGAATAACACTTATAACCTTTTTGAGTCCTAGAGTACCCGAGGAATACACACCTAATAGAGCGAGGATCAAGTTTATCGCGGCCGGGATCCAGGGCATGAACATAACACGTGCACCCAAAAATTTTCAGAGGTAAAGAATATAAAGAACAACCAGGGTGCAAAATACTATAGGGAATCTGGCCCCCAAGAACACGGGAGGGCATGCGATTCACGAGGTAACCGGCAGTAAGGACGGCGTCGCCCCAAAAGGATTTGGGAACCGTACGCTGGATTAAAAGGGCTCGAGCAACCTCTGTCAAATGTCGTATCTTGCGTTCAGCAACCCCATTCTGTTGGGGAGTGCGAGAACACGAAGATTGATGAAGAATACCATGCTCATCAAAAAAGGTAGACAAAACATTATAGAAATATTCACCAGCATTATCCGAACGAAAGATACGAAGAGAAACATCAAATTGAGTCTTTATTTCCATATAAAAAGATTTGAAAATGGAGTACAAGTCTGATCGGTTTTTCATGAGATAAACATAAGTAAGCCTAGAATAGTCATCCACAAAAATAACAAAATACTGAAAACCACCACGTGATGAAACACGCACGGGACCCCAAATATCGGAGTGAACTAAATGAAAAGGACGAGACACTCGACTCTCTACTCTAGGTGGAAAAGAAACACGACGGTGTTTACTGAACTCACAGACTTCACATGGCAAAGACTGAAGACCACGACACGACGGAACTAACTGCTTGAGAGTCTGAAGGGAGGGATGACCAAGACGGCAATGATGTTCATAAGGAGATACGGAAGCCTGAAGAGCAACAGAGGCAGGAGGTTCGCGTTCGCCAGTGTCAAAATAGTATAGACCACCACGCTCAACACCGCCACCAATCTTCTTCCCCGTCTGGAGATCCTGAAATACACAATAACCAGGAAAAAAGGTAACCGAACAATTTAAGGATTGGGTAAGTTTACTAACAGACATAAGACTATGGGGAAAACGAGGAACATGTAAAACAGAGTCTAAGGTAAGAGAAGAATGTAAAATAACAGAACCCAAACCAGCAATGTCAGAAGAGGAACCTGTCAGCCAAGGCAACATGAGAAGACTTCACAAGAGGACGAGAACCAGAGAGGTGGATGGAGTGACCTGTCATATGATCGGTAGCACCAGAATCAATAACCCATGGAGTATTAGAGGCCAGGCCAGCAAAGGTGGAGCCTTTCTGAGCGAACGTAGCAGTGGAAGATGAAGGCACATAAGAGGGCGGCCGGGAAATCAGGCGATGATACTCATCCTCTGGAATAGTAATAACCCGTGGGATGGAGCTGGGCACAGAAACAGAGCCATCATCCTCAGAAACAGTAACCTGATGAGCAGATGGGCGGCCATGCAGAATCCAACAAAAATCAACTGTATGATTAGTACCATGGCAATAGGTGCAGGAACGAGACCCACGACCACGGGCACGACTAAAATCACGACTACCAACAGACGGACCACTGCTACCAGAATCACGACCATATCCACGGCCAGTAGGACCACTGACTGCCTCCCCCATGGTCAAAACCACGAGAAGAAGTACCACCACGAGAAATCGTGGTTACCAAAGCCGAGCGGGCAGCAGGGGTCAAATCAACAGCACTGGAGTCTGGAACAGAGGCCTGACGGACACGACTAAACACCTCACTGAGAGAAGGTAAATCTCTACCACCCAAAAGATTGGACCGGATAGAATCATATGCTGGCGAAGGTAAACCAAACAGAAAACGAGCTACCTGCAAGCGCTCACGCTGACGCTCCATAACCTGAATGTCTGAAGAAATGGGCTCACAAGTGTTGAGCTCCTCACACACTCCACAGAACTTGGCATAATACTCTTCCAAGGATAAGTTGCCAAGGTCAAGAGAAAAGAACTGTTGATGAAGAGCATAAGTCTGACGGAGATTATCAGCCCCAGAGAACATTTCCTTAACCTTCATCCATACTTTTTTCGCAGTAGATAAGAAAACCAGAGTATTCTTAATATTTTCCTCCATACTATTCCAAAGCTCAACACGAATTTTAGCATCTGCAGGAACCCAAGCACCATATGATGCGGCAGTCGCCGCGGGAGGATCATCAGTAAGATAATGATAGTCGGACTCCCCGACATAATAGACTTCAACAGCCTTAGCCCAAACAGCATAATTTCGACCATTCAATAAGGTAGAGGTAATGGACAACCGATCACGAGACCGGGAAGAACGACTAACAGCGGAAGTCACAGTACTAGAACTAGAAACAGAGGCAGTGCCAGAGCTCATTGCAAATATACCAACCAGAAACTATGCCAATAACACAGAGGCAGCCACAATCATCAACAAACCACGATCACCAGCAAATAAGAGCAGTAAAATAACAAGACCAAGGAGAAACGAGAAGTCCAAAATAACCAGACATAAAGTAGGGCAGCCGAATAAGCCCACAAATAAGAACACAACAGAATACCGACGGCAAACTCATACCAGAGTGTCAAAAGCAAGCGACAGAAGCATCAAGAGACAGAGATCAGCAATTAGAAGAGGCGCCGGAGGCAGACGAGGGCCGGCGAGGGTCACCGGTGGCCGAACGAGAGCCGGTAAGAGTCGCCGGAGGTCTGTGACGACGGAAGGGAGGTCGCCGAACAGTGTGCATGAACAGTACCCGATGAACAGTGCGTGTGAACAGTACCCGATGAACAGTCGCGCGTGAACAGTACTGATGAACAGTACGGTGAACAGTACGTGAACAGTACCGGTGAACAGTAGCGTGAACAGTGTCGTTTTAGGGTTTTGATGAGTGTGGGTAAGTTGTTTTAGGATTCTAAAAGGTTTGGGTAGGTCGTTTTAGGGTTTTTTTTTTTCTTGTTGGCGGCTAAGAATGGGTGGCTAGGGTGGGAGGCGGCTATAGTGGTGAGGGTTTAGGGTTTCAAGGGCGGTTTAAGAACCCGCTCTGATACCATGTTGTTTGGAGAGGAAAAGGTGTGTAAGGTAACTTACACCTTCACACATAATCATTTATTTATATAAGGAGATAGTTCATTACATAATGTAAATAAGCAATGTGGGACTAAACACAATATACTAGTATACGAGTATACTAGTATTCCAACAAACCTATTGTCATCACTGCTTGTGAGTTCCTTGAACAAAATGCTACATCAGCTTCTTCGGTGGTAACACCAATAGGCTAAGACTGAAAGTAATGGTGGCTGTGTTATTTTCCATGTAAGAATGGATGATTTTTATGTTGTATGCTTGGAATTCTCAAAATTTGCTCAAGGACCGCTTTATTGTTTAGTATTGTCTAGGTGGTGTTTTGTTGGAATCTTTGCATCTAACAGTTTTGGCATGTGAGACCAAATTTACTCTCTTTACCAAACTGATCTATACCACTTTAGAAATCTTAATATAGGGTGTGTGACTCCTTGTGCAGGAAATATGTAAAGTGATCATAGAAAGGTTGTGGATTGAGAAGAGTCTGTTTAAGAGAAGAACAAAGTCAATGAGGACTCTAGAGTTCTTCTGTATTTTTTTCCCAGTCATGCCCTGCCTGTATGCCCATCTGTTGGGCATACATGGGTACTGTTGTTGTCGTTGATCCTTCGTCAAGAAATTTGACTTTCATTTTGTTTTGGGTCCATGGAGGATCCTTGTATTCTATTTACTTACTTCCTGGAGAATAATAACTGTATGTTAAGAGAAGTGACTAGCGTATGATGTTTTGACTTTGTCTTAACAAAGGATTAATACTCATCTGGGCAAAGGCATTGTTTCTTCTCTTGAAGAGCAAAAAGGGAGCAAAGGCATAGTTTCACCATTCTGTTCTTTTCAAATCGATCCTCGTAGATCATACCGGTTTTCCTTATCGTCAAGCCATGGTTATAACTTATTGTTGGCTTTCTCTTTATGTTGCAGCATTTAGAATATAATGTAGTGCTTTCGCATAGTCAATTCATTGGTTTTTTATGTTCTAAAACCTTTAAAACAACCTCCTCTCATTGTTTTGTTATCATCTAGGGCTAGCTATATTACCTTCATGAATCTGTTCAATTTTTGTTCTCTTTTTCATTAGTCATTTCTGGTACATTCTTTTTTCTGGTATTGTTTGTGAATTTGTTCGTTTTTTCTTCTGTCCTCATGTTCATTTTTCATTTTGTTAGATGCCAATTCATATGAGCATTGAGACTTTTGCTGAACTCATCCCTCATGACCTGTTCATATCTTAGCTCCGACATTAAGAAGCTAGGAAGCACACTTCTAAGAAGGTGGCATAAATGCGGCACCGACACAATAGGACACTAAGAAGGTGGCTTAATTTGACACCGACACAATAGGATACGCTTCGGACACATGGGGACACCTGTCCATTACTTGCCTAAGACACAAGTGAAAATTATATTACAAGTTTAAGAAAAATAACTTGGGATCAACTGGTAAGAACAAAGCAATGCAGATTTTTGCTATTTAATCCGTTCTCCATTCTATGTTTTTGATTTTTAATCCTAAATCCCCAACCTTTCGATTTATTTATGACCAATTAATGTATATTTTATGTAAATAAAATGAAGTATTATTCTCAATTTTCATGCATATATATGTCATTGAACTAATTCTATGTTGTATCTGTGTCGAGTGTCCTTGTTTGTGCTCCTTAGCGAGTGAGTCTAACTTGCAATGTGCCCTCCTATTATGTTAAGTAGGAGTACATGTTTTTACTTCGAAGATTAGCTGGCAGTTCCTTCTATGTAATGGACAATTAGACTTCAGTGTAAAGTTAATTTCCAATATTTCTTTGAACCTCACTTTACCAGTGAGGAACTACAATCTATTTATTTATGGTGCGATTTTTGTATATTATACCTCCAATTGTTTTATGAAGTTACTTTTCCTTGTGTTTGGATTGAAATCCATCCCATTAAAAAATACAACCCTTGGACCCCGTTATGAACAAATTCTGCTTCAATATTTGATACGTTAACATGGGTTTCTCCCCAATTTTCCTCTGGATATTTACTTCAACATTTCAGTGAGGATTTGTCTACTGGCTTCCGTCGATATGTATGTACAGAATTTGTATATGCAATCACCAGCGTCATTCCATGAGAGATTTACTTCTGCCTACATTTGTTAGCTATATATTTCACAGGATAATGGATTGTCCTGTAATATTCGACATCTTGCTACTGTAAGATGTGCAGATTGCAGAAATTGCTTTTGCATGCCATAGTCTGTAAATCTTAGTCTGGACTAGGAGATAGCTATTGCCCAACACATGTTCGCCCATTGTGCCTGTATCTTTGAGATCATACAGCCTCGGGTTAGTGTTATGTTCTATACTTCATGGTGCAATTACGTCTCCGGGATCTTTAATTGTTCATGTGTTGATGGTGCAAAGATCTTGTTGAATGCCAACAACTTTGCATGCCACTGCTGCTTGGAGGCGCATTTAACTTTTTCTTCCTGATCGCCAGAATGAGATGATATTAAAAACGAAAAGAAGAGATATGGAAAAGAGGTTAAGGATGCATTCTCTTTCCGAAAGAGAAAAGAAAAGATAATAAGAAACATGATTACAACTTGCCTAAGAAACATACACATCTAAGCAGGTAGCATCTCGTGTTAGCAATGGGGGTGATACATGTTGGCAATGGAGTAACGGTCTGTTTAATCAGGCATGTAAATGAACAGTTCTTCCTCTCCTATAAATCCAGCCTTCAGGTTACCATTATTGTAATCAGTGAAAGGCAAGTATAGAGAGAGTGAAGGTTAAGCTGTGAGTTGAGTGGTTGTAATATTCTCTGTTGTCATAGAATCTGCTGCTCCTGTGGATGAACCTGAATTTAGGGAACCACGTAAAACTATGCCTGTGTGTGTGATTGTGTTTGTTTATGCGTGGTTTTCGATCCTCTGTGCATTACAACAAACGCTTTAGTCCTTGCCTAACCATTCTTTTGGCTTGTTTTCAACATGGATTTTACCAAATAATTCTAAAGATATTTTAGTGCATTTGTTTTCTAAGGTTTTAACGATGTCCACCCCTTCTAATACAAAATCCCCTTCCCTCCTATCCCCAACCTCAGACAAGACAAATGGGATAATGTGATTTTACGTGCTTGAATTGTGGGACTTGTTCATGGTCTCTGTTTCCATTTGAATTTTGTTGTTGTTATGCCCTTTCACCACTAGCTAACTTAATTTCTTGTGAAGGGCCACTTCACCTCCTTCATTTGCTTTGGAGGTTTTTGTGCAGTGTGAAGGTGAAACAAGGTTTAGGTGGCTCTGTCAGCCTTTTCTGTATTCTCATTCTTCATCCAATGTGCTTGAAGTTGAGGTACTTACTGCAGTTTTTGTGGTTTCAGTCTTCATTTCATGATATGCCTTGCCATTTTGACTGGAACTTTACTTTGGAAAACTTTTCATGTAAATTTCTTATTTCTCTGGTATCTGGGGTGGTGATATATTATCGCTACATGTGGGCTAGTCATCATGCATTCGGTTTCTTATGCGGTGTATTGATTATTCTTGGAAAGTACTATTGTGTTCTTATTCCATATGTTTGTAGGAATGCAAATTTGCTTTCGTATCCCACCATGTTCTGTCTTTGTTTTCGCTGGTGTATTTTGTCTGCAGATATTTGTCACTTGTTGCTGTAAGTTTGTTGAATGTAATACTTTCACTTGTTGCAGGCTGTTGTGAGTCTTGTGACTAATCATGTGGTTGTAAGGGGCAGCTACCGCAGCCTGACCTTAGTCATATATGGTAAAGCAGCAGAAGATCTGGGACAGTTCAACATAGAGGTTGATTTGGATAGCACTTTAACTAATACTGTTTCTTGTATTGAGGGAAAGCTTGAAGATCTCCCACTAGCACTACACCTAATTAATGTGACAATTGAGGATCTGATTTTTATGCCTAAAGCATTGTCTTTAGAAGTTCACGTGTCTGATATTTCTGTCGAGGTCAAGCAATTGTTAGATTTGACATTTAAGGTTTTGCAGTTGTCAAACCGTGGAAACGTGATTGATAAAGTTATTAGTATGATTGTCTCAGCGGCATCTTCTTGTGCAACTCATAGCTGTTATTGTCCAGCTATCAGTCAGAAACAATCTTTGGTGGGAGTTGAGTTTTGTTCACCTCCATTTAAGAGGGTGAACATTACCCTCCTTTCTATTGGCTGAAATGGTGTGGATCTCACCGCAAAGTGATGTCATGCTTACCAAAAAGTGTATTGCATGGTAAGCATGACATCACTTTATGGTGGGATCCACACTATTTTAACCAATGAGAGGGAGGGTAATGTTCACTCTCTATTAAGGAGGGTGAACAAAATTGCACTCCTTTGGTGGGGAAATCTAGAAATTATGGACAGTCGCATTTTGATTATACTGAGATTAGAAATGAGCTTTTTGATATGTACAACAGCCTTCATAATGAATCAGGGAAACTTTCATCTGAATCCGTGGGAGATCGCATGCTTTTTGAATATGAGGCTGACTTGGGTACTTCAAAACAATTGATGGACATCCTGCAAAAATACATCCATTTTGATAGGGCTTCTGGAATTTTCGGGCGCTTTCAAAGGTGATTTTAATTCCCTATTCCTTTCTGTATTCTTTAGCAGATTTGGCACATGTTAAATAACTGGAAATGACATTTCTTTCTTTCTTTCATTATGTATGTGTTTAAAAAGTAGATACACACTTGAATTGGGTTATTACTGATTTTGTATCTTGCTTCTCAGAATAAGAGTGTCGTTCTGTGGTTGAGTGGTGCTCTTTTGTTGTGCTCTGGCAGCGAGAGCTGCTTCCACTTCGTTAATGGTGGGGGCATGGAGCAGCTTCGATATATTATTATCCATGACGTGCAGAATTCTCATGCCATTACATTGATGGTACTTGGAGTTGTGGAGCAGGCTACTAGGCACTCAATTGGTTGTGAAGGATTCCTTGGCTGGTGGCCTTGTGAAGATGAAAGCATTCCTTCGGGGACTAGTGTAAATTATAATGAGTTCTTCGAGCTGCTATTGCAGAAACAGCCCCATGATGTTGCTTCTCTTGCAACTCATATACTTCATCGCTTGCATTTTTATGAGGTTGCTTCCAGATACGAGGTACATGCTAGGCCTTGGCCGTGTCCCGTGTCCGTATTCGTGCTCATTTATATATATATATATATTCTAAGTAGCACGAATACGGACACGGGACACGGCAATTCTAAAAAAATTGAAATACGGACACGGCGGGGGACACGCCACGTGAATATATATATATATATATATATATATATATGATTTTTTTTTCTTTTCTCCATGCTTACATTGCAATATGTAAATAATGAACAACTTAACAGTTAACATTCATATTTTGCCATAAATACTAACCTTTAGTAGTTTTAACATAATAGATTAGATGCATACATTGTAACATCGGTCCATTAACGCAAAACAAAACATCCATAGTCATAGATTTAATACAACCCAATCGAAAGAGAAAACATCCATAGTTCCATAAACTAAACAGCCACGTGTCCAAATATCAATTAGACCCAACTTCCATCACTTCTTCATCGCTATTGAATTGGTCACCATCTCCATTGTCCGTGAAGACTATAACGTACATCTCGGGTTCATCAAGTGAGAGGTTTGCAACCTCAAGCATCCCAATATCATCAAGTGAGCCAAATTGGTCTCCTGCAATATCCCACATCTTGGTTACCCCATTACAATATTGTGGACTTCTCCTTGATAAAAGACGGAGGTTACTATGAATATACACCAAGTCCTCCGCCCATTGAGGGGTCATTTTGTTCCTTCTCAATGAATGGATGGAGGAGTATGTACTCCAATTTCTCTCACAACATGAAGAAGAAGAAGGTTGAGTGAGAATCTTCAAGGCCAAAGTTTGAAGAATCGGGGCGGATGCACCATGAATTACCCACCAACTATGAGGATCCATATTATATCTATCTTCAATAGAATCAACATCAGAAAATGACCCCTCCTTAGTTGAGAACTTGGCATACTCCATATTGGCTTTGGTACGCTCAATGGAATCATTTAAGTACCTTTTCAAGCATTTCTTTCTCTCATTCGTGACCTCTTCATCCTTGTGTGGAGGAACTCACTTTGGATCCTCTTCAAGCCATATGTCACTATAATACCTACATTATAAAGTAAATAATTAACTAAGAGGTGTTTGCCCTAAAGAGTAAAGACTTAGCAAAAATGGTAAATTATGTTGTAAACTTGTAATTACCTTGGATTTAGAGCATGTGCCAAGCAATGAAGTGGTGTATTGTTCTTGTTCCACCTATCCACTAGAATTTTATGAACAACATCATAAAATTCGCTCTCATCTTCCAAATGCTTCTCTTCGTGCTTGTAAATGACACACTTCACTTTCTCAATCATATTATCCCACATGTCGTAAATCAAGTGAAGAGTAGGCCTATCCGTGTCACATTCTCTAAGCATGTCATACATAGGTGCCGTAAATGATAGAATGTAGTCCACCTTATCCCACCACTTCTCATTCAACAAAGTCTCCCTCACAAATGAAGCCCCTTGCTCCTCCCTATGAGAATTCCATTGAGTACTAATTACCATCGATTGAAGACCTTGCTTGATGAGCTTAAACCTACTAAGCATTACAATGGATGAAGCAAAGCGAGTCTCAGCAACCGAAAGCAACTTCAAAGAAACAAACTCATTAAAAATAGCCAATCTCATCGAGTGATTCATTATGAAATTCTTGATGCAACTTGCATCACCAACGACAATAGTAATCCAACTACACTCATCATACACAAGTGAGTTATTCTCAACGTTTTTCGCGGCACAAATGTTCTTCAAGGCAAGATTTAGAGTGTGCACTACGCAAGGAGTCCAAAAGATGTGAGGGTATTGGGCTTCAATTATTTGTCCCGCTGCCTTACAATTTGCAACATTGTCTGTAACAATTTGAACCACATTCTTTGGCCCAACCTCAATAACTACCTCCTTCATCAATGAAGCAATGAAATGTTTATCCTTTATTTCCCCCTCACAATTAACAGCCTTAAGAAACATAGGTGCACCTCCGGTGACTGCCATAAAGTTAATTTAAGACCTTCTTTGAGAATCACTCCAACCATCACTTGCAATCGTCAAGCCCTTCTCCTTCCATGTCCCTTTAATAGGATCTAACAACCGTTCAATATTTGCCCTTTCCCTTTGAAGCAATCTAGTTCTCAACAAGTTGTACCCTGGTGGTATATATCCTGGTATGCTATGATTCGCAGCATACATGTAGGAACTGACATAGTGTGGATTTCTTGCCAAGTTGAAAGGCAATCCCCCGGAGTAAAACATTCGAGCAATTTCGCTATGTAAGTGGTCCCGAGCCCCAACATTGAATGCTTTAATGACAGGATTATCACTTTCACTAGTGTTTGCCCTCCTCTTTTTCGATACCAAGCCTCCTTGTGTTTCATTGAAACTTGTGCCCGTAAGAGAGGCACTAGAAGGAGGCAATGGAACTTTCTTCGGTTGGGATTGTTCAGCTTTTGATTTCTCTTCTTCAATCAATTTATTAAATTTTGCAACTTCTAGACTTGTTACAACCGCACAAGCCGCTACCCCTTCTCCGATAACTTTCAACAAATGAGCTTTCACCCTTGTATATGAACCATTTTTTGTTACACCACAATAATTGCACTTCCATTTGAAATTTCCTCCTTTTCCACCATATTTATCCAATTTAGTTACAAATTGTCAAAGTATTGATCCTTCCATAGGTTTGGGTACACTACTAGCACCCGTTGAGGAAGACATGTCCTATATGATTAATGTATGAGATTAACAATTAACATGGTTCAAATAATTAAAAAAACAGTATGCAGGTCAGTTATACATATATATACACACTAATATATATAAATATACACACATAAATATGCAAAGAGTCAGAGACACACCTAGAGAGAGAGAGAGAGAGAGAGAGAGAGAGGCAGAGAGGAACGAGAGACAGGGAGAGAGAGCAACGAGAGATAGAGAGAGAGAGGAACGAGCAGAGAGGGAGAGAGGAACGAGAGAGAGAGACATACCCGAGAGAGGAGAGGAGAGGAGTCGAGTCTGAGAGCTCCTCGTCAGTCGTCTGACTCGTCTAGGGCTTGAAATTTGAAAGAGTAAAGGGAAAGGGAAGCTGTCGATCTAATATATAAGTTTTAAAGGCATAATTACAGTTTAACCCAAAAGTTTTGAATCATTTCATATTAACCCCCAATTTTTTAAAAAAAATTCATTTTGACCCCTAGCCGTGTCCCCAGGCGTGTCCCCGCCGTGTCCCCCATCAAAAAATAATATAAAATATTAGACACGCCATGTGGCGTGTCTAATACGTATTTAGGCGTGTCCCCGCCGTGTCCCCGTGTCCAATACGTGAGTACGGCGCCCTTTTGAAGTGTAGGTGCTTCCTAGTATATATTATTACCTTGAAATAAGTAGTACAAAAGGCTTATAATGCAGTTGGCAATTGCTTGTTGCACGTTGTTAGTACTTCAGGTAGTGGGTTTGAAACCCAGCCAGTGAGGACAGCTCAAAACTTTTTTATACACCTTAAAAAAAGTGAGGGGATTAAAAGGTTTGGCCGCTGAGGCTCGAACTCGAGAAGTCACGCGAAAAACGCATAAACCTTACCATCGAACTATGTCAAAGTACTTGAACAATAAGAGACATATATAATATTTATAACTTTTCTACTATTTGGGGGCCCTCCAATTGGGCCCAAAAGGGGAGGCCCTAGGCGGCCGCTTGGTGGGCCTATGCCCAAGGCCGGCCCTGATAGCGCTGCAGTTGTCTTGTTTTGGCAGTCTTCAGTATTATCTGCACTTGCATGTCTTTCTACATCTAGAAGGGTTACTAATGCCACTGTAGACAAGCTTATCAAAGCTAGGTTCCAACTCAAAACCCTCATGGTTCGTTGAAACCTTTTTGTTCTCTCTTTTTATGCTTAAAGCAGCCTATTACTCTCTTGTGGATGTTATTGCAAATGATCATATCATTCTCCAATTGTTGTTTCTTAGTTGATTTTAGTCGACAAGTATTGCTGCAGAAAATGATAAATTCACATGCTCCACTTGAAGATCCTTCCCCACTAGCCTGCACTAGCAGATTGTTGCTTCTTGGTGAAACAGGAGTGTTGTCATACAAATCAACTTGTAGCTTGATTACTTCATCAAATTGTTGGTTTTCTAATTGGGATATCGACTCATACTTGCTATTCCTTCTGATGGAGTGTTTTTGCCTAGAAAGTTGCTATAGGAGTGGTATTAACTCGTATTGAACTTCTTTCTCAAGCAATAAAGTGTATTAGCTCATGTTCCATGCTGAAAGTGGTTACCATCTCTTTTGGTTGCGTCTAATGTTAGCTCATTTGCTATGCTGACAATCATAAATTCTTTTATTTCTTTCTTTCCTACTCCCTTTTCATTTTGTATCTTAATTCTCTATTCTGTATATCTTTACTTTGTTCTGAATTGGTTATTACAGCTTTATTTACTTGAGCTATTAAAAATTCTCTCAGAAATTTGCATAGAGTTGTTGCAACTTGCAAGGCACGTGTCCTAGGTGAGAAACTTGTTTGTCATATGAGATGATGATTGGCAATAGTTGTTAAAGGCGTGCGCCTAGACCTGAGGCCAAATTAAGGCTAAAGTTGTGCACCTCACTTGAGCCTCATTCGACTAGATGTGCTTCTCTTAAGCAACGCCACCTCGCCTTGCGTTTAGTCCTCAACAGACCAGTAGCGCCTCGGTGCGCCTGCCATCTTTGATAACTATGGATTGCACATTGTCCTTGTTTAATATACCATTCAGGATAGGTCTTTCGATGTGAGAAAGTTGTGTATGAGAGAGGGATTTGTCAGGCTTCCATAATTGTCTATCAATGAAGTCTCTGCTGAAGGGGTTTATGCTTCGTTGAAGGGTCCTTGTATGATATTTTTGTCCATTTCCAGAGTTCAAACCATGTCATAGAGGGTCTGTGAGAAGAGTGGAGGGAGGTTGATATTCCAGGGGTCAACTGACCCCACTGAGTCGCTCACATTTTTATGTTGCCTGAGCGTAATGTATTTGTCTAATCGATTTGTGTATTTTCACCTCTCAGTCCACTTGGAAGTCCTACATTTCTCTAAACCCAATCACTGGAGATGCAGAATAAGGTTTGAATCCTGGAGAATACTTATATTCCCTTGATATCAAGTGACGTGTACTCTTCAGAGAAGAAATTTGTTCTTATTTTCTCATAGGAGTTAAAAGATGTGCTACTAGCTATCTAGGAGTTAAGAATTTTAATACACAGCCGTCGATTGGGCAGGAATTGTTTTATAGCTTGGGTTTGATGGGCTAGATGAAAAGTTCTTGGCCTTTTAGGTATTGGAGAGCTATTTTAGTTCGCGTTTTTTTTTTTTTAAGTTTTTCGTCATATATGTAGTTTATAAATTTCTTACTTAATTGGTTATTGTTTTAGCTGTTGTTCTTCTGCAATTGTTACTGTCTGTCTGTGTAAGCAGGAGAGGGGATTCTTTCCTTTGTCAGCTGCACTGTTATGATCTATCTCATGGTCTCAAATGGGAATGCTGTGGAGTATGGACATATTTGTGGATATTGCATCATATCTTGAAGCAGTAATTCTGTCACTTCTTTTCTGCCCCTCAGGTTTTGTGAAGGCTACCTTTATCACATTTTATCACTTCCACTGGCTTTCCTGATCTCTTTTATCTTCTTTTTGTATTTATAGGTTTTTGTGATTAACATTTTTCTATCTTTTTCAGGCTTAATCTTCCTCCCCCACCACCCTGAACTCTCCACTAATGTAATTCTTGCTCTAAGGGGTTCTGATGGGTTGAAGAAGGAAAAACCTCTCTCGCTTCGATATGCATCTGTCTTGATATCCAAGGGGTTTGTTTGTCAACCAGAGGAAATTGGAATGATTGTCAAAAAACATTTGAGAGTGGTTAGTTTCATTTAACATTTGGATATTAGTAATTTGTCCTACTTTAAACTGTGGTTTTGCTTCCTGTAGCTTTAACTTTTTTGGTTGTGTTTCCCCCTCCCTGCTTCCCTTTTGGTTTCTAGTGTGGTCGTTGTTAATTGTGTCATGTTTTGGGTGCAGGTTGTTGGAATATTTAAGTAGTTGTTATGAGTCATGTCCCACATTGGTTAAACAAGTCTTGTATCAAGTCATCTCTTAATATAAATAATAGTTATTTGTGTTAGGGTTGATTAACACCCTATACACTTTTCTTATTCTCCCAAACAACATGGTATCAGAGCCACCCTTAATCCAACCCTAAACCTAATCATAATCATAACCCACGCCCCACCACCCATCATCACCACATACTGTTACTGTTCACCACGGCACTGTTCATAGCGAGTACTGTTCACGCAAGCACTGTTCATCGACGCGAGTACTGTTCATCGCGATACTGTTCACGCAAGCACTGTTCATCACGTACTGTTCACGCAAGCACTGTTCATCACGGTACTGTTCACGCGAGCACTGTTCACCTTGAAATCGCCTTTGATACCCTAACCCCATGCACCAAACCCATTCGAAATTGCTGAAAAACCTTTGGAACTCTTGAAAAACCCTAATCGAACCTTAATTCCCCCCATCGAGCCTGAATCAACCCTCATTCACTATAATCAACTCTCAAAACTCCTAAGTATGGTTTGAATCCCCCTGAATCGTGTTCAAAACAGCCCAGAATCCCACGATTTATGTTCAAAATAGTCTGAAAGGTTTTCACTGACAGCTAGATTTGTCTCATGTTCGTTCAGTATTTCTAGCCTTGTTCAGATGGGATCAGTCACATGCATCTCGATTTATGTGTTGTTTTCTGAGGTATTGATCTACATCTCGATTTGTTGCTGTCTATGTCGCCTATTGGTTGGTGTTCTCGATTGGTTACCGTCGGTAGTATGAAAGTTTAGATTATTGAGGTCTGTTGATTTTAGTATTGTTATTAGCAAGTATTGTTCCATGATTTGTTTATGGTCGTCGACTTGTTGGTAGATGGAGTTAATCTTCGGTTGTTTGGTTGATCGCATATGATTGTGTGCTGCTGATGATATTGGGTGATCGTCTGGTTTGGTGATCTGTTGGTAGTTGTTGATTCTATTAGTTGGTTTTTATTGGTGGTTGTTAATTCAGTGTAATGGAGGAGAGTGGTGAGTTTGCTTCTGTTTTTCGTGGTCGAGATTATGGGTTCAGTGATACGGTTTTTGGTGGTCGTTACCCTAATTCTGGCACTCGTGTAAGCCATGAGTTTGGTCAAGATGGTAGTAGCAATCGTCGTCGTGGTTGTGTTCCTCGATGTTGCACCTATTGTAATGGCAACAATCATACAGTTGAGTATTGTTGGGATCTTCATGGCTGGCCTTCTACTTGGCCGGTTACTCATTCTACTGATGCCACAGTGACTATTTCCGCGAAAGAGTACCAACGCCTTGTGTCACTTCAGACAGGTTCCTCCATTGCAACGCTAACTCAGACAGGTTCTTCCGTTGCATATGTTGCATCTTCTTTTTCTTCTATTCCTTGGGTCATTGATTCTGGTGCATCTGATCATATGACTGGTACATCTACTATTCTCTCTGGCTATCGGTCTATTGATAAACCATCTCGTGTTACATTAGCCGATGGCTCTACCACTGATATTACTGGTTTAGGTTCTATTTCTGTCACTTCTTCTTTGACTTTAGATTCCGTATTACATGTTCCTCGTTTTCCATTAAACCTTATGTCTGTTAGTAAACTTACCAAATCTTTAAATTGCTCTGTCACATTCTTCCCCGGTGGTTGTGTGTTTCAGGATCTCAAGACGGGGAGGAAAATTGGTGGCGGTACTGAACGTGGTGGCATGTATTACTTTACCGACGATGTTCACCCTAGCTTTGTTGCCCTTCAGTCTTCGGTGACACCATATCAACATCATTGTCGTCTTGGTCATCCATCCCTTCAAAACCTTAAACGGCTGGTACCTTCATGTAGCCGTGTTAATGTTTTGCCATGTGAAGTCTGTGAGTTTAGTAAACATCATCGAGTGTCCTTTTATCCTAGGGTTGAGAGTCGTGTGTCTCGTCCTTTTCAATTAGTTCATTCTGATATTTGGGGTCCAATGCGTGTTCCTAATGTTTTTGGCTTCCAATATTATGTTATCTTTGTTGATGATTACTCTCGTGTCATGTATCTTTATCTCATGAAAGAGAGGTCAGAGTTGTCTTCTATTTTTAAGTCATTTTATACAGAGATCAAAACTCAGTTTGATACTTGCATTCGTATATTTCGTTCTGACAATGCAGGTGAATATTTTCATAATTCTCTTTCTAAGTTTTTTGATGATCATGGTATAATTCATCAATCTTCTTGTGCTCGGACTCCACAACAAAATGGAGTTGCCGAACGTAAGATTAGGCATTTATCGGAGGTTATGCGCGCTCTGTTATTCCAAATGCAAGTTCCTAAGTCTTACTGGAGTTATGCTGTTCTTACAGCATGTTATTTGATCAATCGTATGCCATCTAGAGTCCTAGGCGGTCAGATACCCCATACGGTTTTATTTTCTGGTCAGCCTCTTCACTCATTACCCCTACGAGTATTTGGGTGCACCTGTTATGTTCATACTCTTGATCCTGACCGGGACAAACTTGATCCACGGTCGATTCGGTGTATTTTTCTGGGCTACTCGCGCACTCAGAAAGGGTATAAGTGTTACTCACCGTCGCTACGTCGTCATTTTGTTTGTGCTGATGTCACATTTAATGAGTCATTACCGTTTTACTCGGGTCACCGTACTCCAATTGACCTTCCTGAGACTGAGTCTGTGCTTCCTGTTTGTGTACCATCTGTGCCACCCTTGCAGGTATATGTTCGTCGGCAGAAAGTATTAACAGCCCCACCAGTGCCTTCTTCTGCGCCTCCTCCGTCTCAAGATCTTGTTCCACAACCGCCGCCACCTCCACCACCTCCATCACCGCCTCCGCCTCCGCCTCCGCCTCCGCCTCCGCCTCCACCTCCACCTAGTCTTCCTATAGCTCTTCGCAAAGGTATTCGGTCTTGCACTTCTCACCCTATTGATCGGTTTGTTTCCTATGCTCACTTGTCTCCGTCCCTTCGTGCTTTTACTACTTCTGTTTCGTCTATTTTTGTTCCTAACACTGTTCGGGAGGCCTTATCTGTTTCTGAGTGGCGGACAGCTATGGAGGTTGAGATGTCTGCTCTACATGACAATGGCACTTGGGAGTTGGTTTCTCTTCCGCCAGGAAAGTCTACTGTTGGTTGTCGGTGGGTCTTTACGGTCAAATATCATCCTGATGGATCTGTTGAGCGTTACAAAGCTCGTATTGTTGCTAAGGGATATACTCAGACTTATGGTGTTGATTATGCTGAGACTTTTTCTCCCGTTGCCAAGCTTGGTTCTGTCCGCCTTCTTATCTCCCTTGCAGCCAATCTTGGTTGGCCTTTATTCCAGTTAGATGTTAAAAATGCCTTTCTTCATGGGGATCTCCAGGAGGAAGTTTATATGGAGCAACCACCAGGGTTTGTTGCTCAGGGGGAGCGTAATCGGGTATGTCGTCTTCGTAAAGCACTATATGGTCTTAAGCAGTCTCCTCGGGCCTGGTTTGGCAAGTTCAGTGATGCAGTTTTGAAATTTGGGATGAGTCGCTGTCAGTCTGATCATTCGGTTTTCTCTCTCTCATCTGACCAAGGGAAAGTATTATTGATTGTTTATGTGGATGATATTATTATTACGGGCGATAATCAAAAAGGTATCGATGAGTTGAAGGTATTTCTGCAGAGTCAATTTCATACCAAAGATCTGGGAAGGTTGCGATATTTCTTGGGTATTGAGGTTGCACGATCTAAAGATGGCATTAGTTTATCGCAGAGAAAATATGTGCTAGATATTCTAGATGAGACTGGTTTATTGGGGTCGAAGCCTGTCGATACTCCTATGGATCCTAATGTCAAATTGTGTGTTGATCAGGGGGAGCTGTTTTCTAGCCCTGACCAATATCGTCATTTGGTTGGTAAATTAAACTATCTTACCATTACACGTCCAGATATCTCGTTCGCAGTTAGTATTGTGAGTCAGTTTATGTCTGCTCCTCGTTTTCCACATTGGGAGGCTGTTCTTAGAATTGTAAAGTATCTCAAGGCTCATCCAGGACGTGGTTTGTTTTATCGAGCTAATAGTCACTTACGTATTGAGGCTTTTACTGACTCTGATTGGGCAGGAGGACCTTCTGACAGGAGATCTACTACAGGATATTGTGTTTTTCTCGGTGGAAACCTTGTCAACTGGAAGAGTAAGAAACAAACAGTGGTTGCACGGTCTAGTGCAGAGGCAGAGTATAGAGCAATGGCCCACACGACATGTGAGATTGTATGGGTGCGATCTTTTCTTGAGGAGATAGGATTTAGTGTGCAATTGCCAATGAAATTGTATTGTGATAATCAGGCAGCAATTCACATTGCATCTAATCCGGTATTTCATGAGAGAACTAAGCATATTGAAGTTGATTGTCATCTGGTGCGTGAGAAGTTAGTTGGTGGTGTGATAGCTACTCCTTTGTGTCTACAAGTGCTCAATTGGCTGACATGTTTACTAAATCATTGTTCAAGCCCCGGTTAGAGTTATGTAACAAGCTGGGACTTTGTGATATCTATTCTCCAGCTTGAGGGGGAGTGTTGGAATATTTAAGTAGTTGTTATGAGTCATGTCCCACATTGGTTAAACAAGTCTTGTATCAAGTTATCTCTTAATATAAATAATAGTTATTTGTGTTAGGGTTGATTAACACCCTATACACTTTTCTTATTCTCCCAAACAACACAGGTTAATGCAATAGATCGTCTGCTTACATCAGGTGCACATTCTGAAGAAATTTTATGGGTGCTGTGGGAGCTGTGTGCTCTTTCTAGGTGGAAATCTTGATCCAATGTATGAATGTAATATAAATGGTTTAGGATTCATTTTGACTGATGCTGATGAGATGAATTGCAGGTCTCATTGTGGGCGACAGGCTTTGTTGGCTCTGGGGCATTTTCCAGAGGTATTCTCGTACTTCTTGTTGCGAGCCATTGGGTGGAAAAAGGGCAGAGTCTTAGTCTTATCTTTGTTTCCATACCAGCAATGCTGTGGCTTATGGCACTAAAGATGCAAATCATGATTGTTATTATTTCTTTAAATCAATCTTAAATATAAGATAAATCGCTATGCATTGTAAGATTAATTTTTTGTTGCAGATAATATTTAGCTATTGATTGAGTATACTGCCTTTTGATCAGTGTATCTTTTGCGGTATAGCTAGGCAGAGCCTAATAACTGCTCATTTGATTATTATCATTGTGTTTCCGTACTGAAGTATTCCATTTTTCATGCTCTGTGTTTGTAGGCTGTTTCAGTTTTGATAGCAACATTATAATCCATTAAGGAGCTGGATCCAGATACCTCAAATAGTGGTAGTCCACTTACCTTTATTTTCAAATTCTGTAATTTAGTTGTTCACTTGTCCTATATTTTGCATGTTACTTGAGCAATTTTATTGATTTGCAGGTTTTGTACCATTGAATCTAGCAGTCTTTCACTCAGCTGCTGAGATTTTTGAAGTCATTGTTACCGATCTAACTGCATCATATATCCCTGGGTTTCATGGATTGGGAATCCTACGGAATTTCACAGGGCTTCAAATTCTTCTTCACCAGGGTCCAACAGGAAGGATGCCTCTACACGGCTTTAGAGTAGGTAGATGCTAGTATAGTTTACCATAGTAAAGGGGCAACTGGTCTTCTACAGTACATTGCTTTGTTAGCGTCTGGTGGAGACCCTCACATGGCTTCGACAAGTATTTTGTTAGCAGACACGATGGATGTTGAGAATATGGTTGGAGATTCTTCCACAAATTCTGATAGTAATCTTATTGAGAATCTTCTTGAGAAGCCAATTTCTGAAAATAGTTATCGTGCTGCTGTTCTTTGTGACTCTTCTGTGGCTCAGATGACTACTGCATTCCGAATTTTGGCATTCATTTCAGAGAACTCGGTATGAGATTGATTTTCTTGACTTTCTTAAAAGATTTGTTATTGAATTTAATCCTCAGGGGTCTCAGTGTTTAATTTTTGAAGGCTGTTGCTACTGCTCTGTACGATGAAGGTGCTGTAATGGTTATCCATGTTGTTCTAATTGACTTTAGGCTCATGCTTGAGAGGTCCTCCAACAACTACAGTGTACAAATTTTTGCTTGTTTCAAATTATTGCCTTTCTTTCATTATGCATGTAGTGGTCATTGGACGCTAGATGCTACTTACTTGTGATCTAAGAAGCACGACACCTATTCCAGGCCAACGTGCTGGTGTTCCGGATGTTGGGGACACGTCCCCGACTTGCCAGCTACACTTCTCGGACATGAAGGGGAGAGAGCTAAAATCATTCTCCGTCATTTAGGTGTTGTACATTTTGATCTTGACGTCTAGGGTCTCGTCAAAGAAGGACGAGATCAATTGTGCCACTACTATGGTTCCATATTGAAGGATTCGGGCAATATCGAACAGGATAGGGAGGCTTCGCTTTTAGAGTTCCTATGGTTTCCGCATCAGATTCTAGAAGAGATATTCGTTGGGGCCAGGCAGGGATGGATTGTGTGTCCAATTTTTGGGACTGAGGTCGACATTGGATTGGGGTGGGAGGGAGGGAGCTTTGGTTTGGGGCTGGACCATAAACATATACATAGTACATTACTTCTGGTTGTATAAAATCTACCCTAAGTTTTGAGCATTAGCTTTTGACCCTAGAAGAAACTTTGTTACTCTTTTAAATTTGGTGTCCCATGTCCAGAAGTATCCCAAGCGTGTTCCTTTAGTTGCACATGTGTCCCGGTTGTGGTCTATTTGGAGAAAAGTTAAATGGTCGTGCCATGTGCTGTCTCCATTTGTGTCCCTCTGCGTTTGCCGCATATCCGTATTCCCTCTGTGTCTGACATGCATAAAGCAACCGGGTAGGTGTGTTTGGACTTCGTAGATGGGCGTTAGCATTTTCAAGATTGTCACCAAAGTATTGTTGTTGTATGTCCTTGCTGAAATTTTGGCGATATGGGCACTAAGTCGTGGTTCGTGCTGCATATAATAGCACTTTGTTGTTTTATGTTATCAATTGAGATGCTAATATCTTGATTATCTTTGCACATGTGGACCGGCTAATCTGAAATCTTGTTATTTGCTTTGTTTCCCTGACTAGATTACCTTGTTGATGAGGGTACTGAAGGTAATTTGACTTCTGATTTACTGCTGGAACACACTCGTGAGCAGGGTCTAGTTGATCTTGTAATTCCTTCTTTGGTGCTGCTTGTTAATCTCTTGCAGAAATTACAGGTCAGTTATTGTTTCCCTAGTTCTTTTTCTGATTTTTCATGTGTAGTGAATTCAGATTATGTCCTTCCAACTAGCTTTTATAGTTGATGTGAAAGTAGTCATATCTTGAGAATAATGCCAAAATGCTAGTCTTGGGTGAAAGTTAACGTTTACCTATAATCTTATTTACATGATAATGTGTTACATCACACGAGCTTTTTTATTCATGTTTAGGGGCTACTGGCTAGATCTAGATTACTTATCCAGGTCACTTGCACACTGGTAGTTTGGGATCAAGCCCAACGTCATTCATATCAGTACTTTACGATTATGGTGATTATTTAAAACAAACCAAGTGATCGTTGGAAATCTGCGGGGTTAGTTTCTTAAGGAGCAAACTATTACTTTGTTTTGTTCTTGTCTTATTTTCAGACTGTGCTTGTCTATATGGCTTTATATTACCTTATTTGAGGCTCAATATAGTTCTTCGACTATACTATGATATTATTTTTTTTGGTCAAACGGAAATACATCTATGCTATACTATGATATTGTTGGCACAAATATGAGTGAATATTTCATCGCTCTGTTTAGGATGCCAAGGAGCAACACATGAATACAAAACTGATGAAAGCCCTTTTACATTTGCATTGAGAGATGAGGTAATTTAAAATTTATTTTGCAAAGTAATAGAATATTCAATGAAAATAATTTAGTACGTTCATGGGTTTGCAGCACGAGGTTAGCTTTCAGTGCAGCAGATTTGTCATCTCCTTATCCTTGTTCTGCACTTGGGTTGGAAGCTGCATGCCATCTCCTTGTTTCAGCACTTGCTTGTTGGCCGGTTTATGGTCGGACTCTTGGCCTTTTCAGTTGTCTTGTCGACAGTCATCATGCTACTTCATTGTTGGCTTTGGGTCCAAAAGAGGCCTGCTGTTTGCTTTGTCTACCGGTATTCAACATTTTCTTAGACAGTCTCTAAATATTTGTCTTTGCCAATGATTTATTCCAAATTGTGACACTTCCCTTGTTTTTCTTTGGAACTGCAAGAATGATCTACTTCCTGAAGAAGGTTTTTGGCTTTGGAAGAATGGAATGCCCATGTTGAGTGCTCTTAGAACATTGGCTGTTGGGTCATTATTAGGGCCTCAGAAGGAGAGACAGATTGGTTTGTACTTACAGCCTGAACATCTTGAGAGGGTGCTGAGCCAATTGACGCCACAACTTGGTAAAATTGGACAGATCATTCTACATTGTGCTGTCAGTGTAAGTGTTGTGGAAGTAAACCGCCGATAAATGATCCAGCAATTCTTTTTACCAGTTGAAAAACAGTTTCTGCTTTGAGGAAACAATTTTTTTTTGCTATAGCTTTTGCTGCAGTTTGTTTCTTCTAATAATTTGCACGTTTCTGATTAGACGCTCGTAGTCATGCAAGACATGCTGCGGGTCTTTATTATTTGCATTGCATGCCTGAATGCGGATCATGCTTGCTTACTTCTACGCCCCATAATTTCGTGGGTTCGTGATCAAACTTCTGTGTTGTCTTCGTTACCGGACACAGATGCTTACAAGGTGCTAGCTGTTTAATCTGTTGCAAATTTTCAATTCTGTTGCTTCAGTTTTTCCCCAGTCGTTCTTACTTGTTTATCCTTCTCAGGTTTACGGACTACTTGATTTTCTGAGTATCCTACTGGAGCATCCACGTGCAAAGGTTTTTGGACAAAATAAATTCCCACATTTAAATTTCTTATCTTTTTGGCCTAAAGGAAGCTGGTGGGCATAAAATCTCACATCTGTGCACCATTTCTTATCAGCCACTGTTATTGAAGGAGGGTGCTTTTCAGATGCTTATTATAGTGCTTGAGAGGCGTATTGCTGTAGCTGATTCAGATGAGAAGCAATTCTGTGACAACAGAAATATAGATAAATGTGGATTTCCTCAGCTAACTTGGTGTGCTCCTATATTCAAATCCTCTTCACTGATAAATAATTCTCGAAAAGCTGTGCAAGCTCTTGGAATTTATGATAGGCGAGTGTATGTTCATTTCCTATTTCATTAGTGTTTTCTTTTTTTACTTTTCCATTTTTATTATTTATTATTTATTATTTATTATTTTTTTCCTTTCCTTTCCATTCACTAAACAACCCTAGGGAGGTTGTGGTTGACGTGTTTGCAATATTTTCTGGTGATTCTTAGGCACAATTATGAAAATTTGATGACTGAGTATCGTTCACGGATCATGTCCTATCTCCTTAAGTTTTGCAAGTATGTCCCTTCTTACTATAGATATAGAATGACATATTGAGAGGGGTAGTGTTTACATCTGTTTTTGGCACCAAATCTTGGACTAGCGCTGGAGGGCCATTTAATTAAGTATTGATTAAATTTGGCCGATGTCTATTGCTTTCTCGGGCTAAAAATTAATGGGCCGCATTAATTTTGTGATATGGAGTAAGGCCCAATTAATTTTAGTCTTGAAGTTTGGCCCATGTTTTATTTTGTGAGAATTGGCCCATGATTTGTGGATTGAGTCCAACCGTTGGGAACAAAGAAGATAGTGGGCCGTGATTCATGGAATAATTGTTCCAAAGCCATGTGGTTAACTGACCCATTATTCTCTAGCGCCCACGAAATGGGGAAATGGAGTACCCCATTATCTCCAGTAACTTCCCATGATGGAAAAAAGCAAGTGGGCAATTTTTATCAACTTCCGGCAACCGCCCATTATCCCATGAAATGTACAAGTGGAGGAGTTACATGGGACACATGGCAACATAATAAGAGGCTGGCAAATTCCATTTGCATACAAAAACCGAAGACCCTTGGCCTATAAATACAAGAATCAAAGAAGAAAAAAGGGTTCACACACCAATCAAGCTCAGTGCTTAAAACCAAAGCCTTCCCAGTGAAGCAATTATCTCACTTCTCTCACATTCACTCAATTACTTCTTCAAGTAATTCGGGTTTCCATCTCTCTTGTACCCCCAACTTTATTATTACGACATAATAAAGTTATTCTACGTTATTACTTCTTTTCCTACATGGTTAGGAAATTATTAAGTCCTCACTCATAGAGGCAAAACCACGAACCAACACTGCAATCTAGTCCTTAGGTTTGCAGCACGATCGCTCTTACAGATTTGAAGTCAGAAAAGGGACGCTCAGCCCTTACGTTAGATGCGACAAGTCTTGGCACGCCCCCGTTCAGCCCTTGAGCCATTTCGGAGCCGAACAGGTAGCAAAACCGATTTTCCTTGTTATTGGAGTAGTGCTGTGTACACGTCTTTTACTGTGTTTATTTTTTTGCTTGCATGTGCGCCCTCGCATTCATTTCAGGTTCATGTTTGTCACACTGGAATTTATTTTGGATTTTTCTCAATTTCACTTTCATTTGTTGTAGACTGTAGAGTACCTTATTGTACGTATACTGAGGTTTCTGTATTTGAAGGCTTTTTTCTGTCTTCTCTCTTTTCCATATCACGAATTAGATGTTGCTGTGCATCTTTGCTTGGTAGTAGGCTGAGTATTTATCTTGCCTTGTTATGGCAATTGTATCTTCCTTACTGCAGGTCCTACCAGTGGGAAGAGAATTACTTGCTTGTTTATCAACTTTTAAGGAGTTATGTTCCAGCAGTGAATGGAAAAGTGCTTTACATTCTCTTCTCCTTCATATCTAGTCCCCTCGTAATGAGGAATGTGATGTAAATGGTAGATTATGAAAGGGATGGAAGTGATAATCTACACAATTCTTTTGAATGGAGGAAATCACCTCCTTTGTTATGTGGATTACTCTACTCAAATCTCTTGATTCAAAGGATGTTGTGCCAAATTATGCAGTTGAGGCTGTTGACGCATTATCTTCTGGCGCTTTGTGCTTTTGTATGGATGGGATAAGGTGAGTTTCTTCATATATCTCTGGCTACTGTAACAGTCTTAATTTTTTTCTTCTTCTGAATACTTGATTATTAACCTATACGATGCAGTCGAGGCTGTTGACGCATTATCTTCTGGCGCTTTGTGCTTTTGTATGGATGGGATAAGGTGAGTTTCTTCATATATCTCTGGCTACTGTAACAGTCTTAATTTTTTTTTCTGAATACTTGATTTTTTAACCTAGACGATGCATACAAATGTTGTATTGACATTTCAATCATATACAGTCGGACAGTATTTGTCTGGACTCCAGATAGTAGAAAATTAAAACTAACAGTAAAATCTGATGGACAATTCAGCGGTTAATTATTTTATGTTGGCATAAGGAAAATGCGCATTCTCTCAGTTTCCATACTTATCATGTGTGGCACTAGTTAAACTAGGTGAAATAGCATCGTAACGAGCGTCAATTCCATTACTACCTATTGGTACTCTTTTGGTTGCTTAACTTATTGCAGACACTCAGTTTTCTGTAGCTGCTACATGTTCTTGAAATATTTCCAGCTTTCGTGCAAGTGTCCAGTTCCTTACGGGAAAGGAGACCTCATGTCATCATTCCAACAGTTATTGTTATTTTTCTTTTGCATGAATTCAATACTTTGTAATTGTCTTGTATATATGCTCCTCATTGCGCCGTATAAGTAATTCCAGGAAGAAGCATGTATAAGCATGTGACTGGTAGCCATGGTCCCTCACGGTAGATGTGGACAAGGGATAGAGGTTACAGCTTTGAGAGATTAATTTCGTAGTTCACGGAATAATGCGGGGATTATTATGTAATGTGGCACCATTGCAATGAAAGCATGTCATCTTGTCTAGTACTAAGTGTATCTTTTGTCCTAAAAGCGGGTGTGAAAGGTGATGGTCAGGTTGAGATACTGTACACTTTTGTATATGTACATCAAATGTGCAACTTTTTTGCTGTAATTGAATTTTTTGTTCTGATAAAAGATGTATAATTATGTGTTTCTTTATCTACTTTGTTACTCTGATTCTTTTTATAAGATTGTGTTACTCTTCTTGTACTAGTAGAAATCTTCTGTTGTTTGGGAGAATAAAAGTATAGGGTGTTAATTAACCCTTGCACACATAATCTTTATTTATATTAAACGACAACTCCTTACAAGACTTAGATAAGCAATGTGGGACTAAAACAAAGACTAACAATATTCTAACACTCCCCCTCGAGCTGGGGAGTAGATATTAAAAACCCCCCGTTACATAACAACTCTAACCGTGTTTTGAATAATGATTTGGTAAACATGTCAGCCAACTGAACGTTGGTGGATACAAAGAGAGTAGCTATCACACCACTAGTTAACTTTTCCTGCACAAGATTACAATCCACTTCAATATGTTTAGTCCTTTCATGAAAGACTGAATTTGACGCAATGTGAATTACCGCTTGATTATCACAGTATAGATTCATAGGAAGTTTCACTTCAAATCCAATTTCCTCAAGAAACGAGTGCACCCATACAATCTCACATGTCATGTGGGCCATTGCTCAATACTCTACTTCTGCAGTTGACCGCACAATCACTGTTTGCTTCTTACTCTTCCAATTAACAAGATGTCCACAAAGAAAGACACAATACCCCATAGTAGATCTCCTGTCGGATGGTCCTCTTGCCCAATCAGAATCGGTGAATGCTTCAACACGCAAGTGTCCATTAGCTCAATAGAACAAACCAAGCCCTGGATGTGCCTTAAGATACTTCACAATTCTAACAACGGCCACCTAATGTGGAAGACGAGGAGCAGACATTAATTGGCTCACAATACTAACAACAAATGAGATATCTGGGCGAGTAATAGTAAGATAATTTAGCTTACCAACCAAGCGGCGATACTGTTCCGGTTTTGAAAATAACTCCCCCCGATCAATACATAGTTTGACGTTGGGGTCCATAGGGGTCTCAACAGGCTTAGTCCCCAACAAACCAGTTTCCTCCAAAATATCTGACACATACTTTCACTGAGATAGACTAATACCATTTTTAGATCGTGCCACCTCAATACAAAAGAAGTATCGTAATTTTCCCAAGTCTTTGGTATAAAACTCGCGTTGTAAGAAACCTTTCAACTCATCAATGCCTTTTTGATCATCACCATTAATGATAATATCATCCACATAGACGATCAATAATACCTTTCCACGATCCAATGTGATAAAATACAGAATGATCACACTGACTGCGATGCGTGCCAAATCGCAGAACGTCATTGAACTTGCCAAACCAGGCTCACAAAGACTGCTTAAGACCATACAATGCTTTGCGAAGCTAACACGCCTGATGAGGCTCCCCCTGAGCAACAAACTCGGATGGTTGCTCCATATAAATCTCTTCCTAGAGATCCCCATGGAGAAAGACATTTTTGACATCCAAGTGAAATAGGGGCCAACCAAGATTGGCCGCTAGAGAGATAAGCAACCGAAGAGGACCAAGTTTGGCAACTGGTGAGAAAGTCTTGGCGTAATCAATACCATATGTCTGAGTATAACCCTTAGTAACAAGACGGGTTTTGTAGTGTTCAATAGACCTGTTACGATGATACTTGGCTATGAACACCCAATGACACAGTGACACCCTCACAGCACTCAAAACCCTAAATCGAAGTCCTCAAACCACCCAAAACCCTAAATCGCAACCTTTACAGTACTCGAAGCCCTAATCGCCACCTACCCACCACCAGTCGACGCCCATCTATCACTGCCGCTGCTTTCAAAACTCTTGAAACCTTAAACCTTTGCTACCCTAGTGACCGAAAACCAAAATCTTGAAGACCCAGTGCTCGAAAGTCCCTAATATTACTTACCCAGTGACTGAAACTTCTTACCAGCTTCCGGCGACCTCTCATCTGGTCATTCCTCCCTGTGGCGACTCTTCTCCAGGCCACGACGGCACTCGCCGCCCTCCGGTTCCGACCATTATTGTTGTCTTTCTATGCAATTTCCAAATCTGTTCGTGACTTTTCGGTTCCTAGACTTTGGATCTGTTCTTGGTTATTCCGATAATGTGTTCTATGATCTATTTTTTGGTCCTAGGGTTTGCTCGCTGCTCTATTGTTGATTTCATTCATTGTTGATATGCTACTTGCTAGGTGGAGGTTTACTGGATTATTCTTCATATAGCTATTGCTCTCAGATTGGAGTAGCAATTGGTTTTTCTTGGTTGCTTAGGAGGATTTTTGATTAGTTGCTCAGTGTTGATTGTTAAGATATTGTGTGATGGGGTCTACCTCTGCATCTAGTTTGAGTTCTATTGCTGCTGGTTTTCCTCCGATTTGGTTTCCTGATATGATGTTGATTACTGCTATTCGCTTACGGCAAGAATTATCCTACTTGGGCCAAATCTGTTGAGACATATTTTATTGGTTCAGAACAGTATACACATCTCATTGATGATCCTTCTAAGCCAACTGAGTCTACCCATGCCAAATGGGTGATTGTGGATGCCCAGATTCGTCTTCGATTATGGAATAATATGGAGCCTGAGATTGTTGGAACATTTGTCTTTTATGATACTTCTAAACACGTTTGGCAACGGGTGAAGGAGTTATATTCAGGGGTTAATAATCTTCATCGGACTTTTGATCTTTATCAGACATTCTTCAATCTTGGCCTTGGTAATTCTACTTTGGAAGAATATTACGCTAAGTTCACTGGTGTTTGTGAGGAGCTTAACATCTGTCAGCCACTTTCTACTGATCTTTAGGTTCTCTGTCGCTAGTGTGAGAACTTGAATGTGGCTCGCTTCTTGACTGGTTAACCTAGGTCCTATGATCCAGTTTGCCGCCAACTGCTAGGGGGTCGGGAGTTGCCTTCTTTGAGTGAAGTGTTTAGTTGCCTTCGTCAGTCTTCTATATGTGATACTAGTTCTGCTCCTGTTCCTGCTCTACCTCCTAATCGGTCTGCTTTGGCCACATTTGCTTCTGGTGGTCATTATTCCCGTGGTTTTGGTCGTGGCAGTCGGGAGTCAGGGGGAGGTGGTCGTGACTTTGGCCGTGGAGGCATGGAGGTGGTCGTGATTTTGCCCGCGGCGGCAGTGTGCCTACCATTGGTGGTCGTGGTCAAGGTTGGATTTCTCAATATTGTACTCATTGTCATGGGACCAATCACACTATTGATTATTGTTGGGTTCTTCATGGTTGTCCGACTGCCAATCAAGCTGCTATTTCTGAGGATGATGGACATTTCTTTACTGAGGGATCTAGCTCCTCTAGAGACCCGGAATAATTTTCTCTTGCTTTGTAATTTTTAAATGTGTTTAAGATAATTATGTGGATGATATTGTGAGGGCTTTTGTGTAATTGAATGGAACTTGTGGGAGTGGATGATATGGTTGTGCACTTGAGGCGTGAGAGGTGCAGTTGTGCTTATATATATGTGAGGAAAAAAAAAACATTTTTACTCCTCTCTATCTCTCTCTTTCTCTCTCTCTCTCTCCTCATGCCTTTCTCCCGTTCTCTCCCTCACTCGGCTCTCTCACTCTCTCTCACCTTAGAACACTCTCAATACCTCGAACCCGCAAAGATCCATCGTGTATTTGTCGTATTTAAGTGTTATAGAGCTTGGAATTTGCGGGTCTTAGCTTGGAATGGGGGTATTCGGTTGATTCAAAGCTTTTGGAGTTAGGGTTTTGTTTGGATCTTTTGGGTTTTGCTCAAAACCCATGAGGTAGGGATTTCTCTCCTCCTTTATGTGCTTATGTGTTGGTTTGATGTGTTTATGGGTGTTTAAACGTCTGTATTTGTTGTTAGGAGAAATCTGTCAAAACTAGAAATCGCCAGCTGAAAAACTTAAGTTCTACCGGTAGGAATTGAGTTTTACTGGTAGGAACATTCTTGTGGCGAGTTTGTTTTGGTTTTCTACCGGTAAGAATATTTCTCTACCAGTAGAAACTGAAAATTTGGTTCTCTACCGGTAGAAACTGAAAAATTTGCATTTTTGGAAAAAACTTTGGACGAGCATAACCTTATCATCCGAACTCCATTTGGAGCATATTATATATCGAAATTGATATATGGAAAATCTACTTCGTAACGGCAGTAGTCTCATGATCAAATTCTGAACCTATAAGAAGTTATAGCTAAAATACGATAGGTTGGTTGTTAGACTCCTTATCGATTTTGGTGGTTTGTTATAGAGTAAATTCCAGATACACCCCCTGTACTTTTTTCATTTTTCAACTACACCCCTCTACTTCAATTCTAATCATTCGCACCCCTTGTACTTAAGACTGCTTTGGAACTGTTAGTATTTCCGTCCAAAGTAACAAAAAGACGAAAATACCCATTCGTATTCCCCTTTCTTTTTCCCCTTTTTTCATTTACGTATTATCCTCTCTCTCTCTCTCTCTCTCGCTCTACAAAGCTTTGGTTCTGCAATGGTGGAGAGAGAAACTTAAGATCGTGAATCATTTGCTTCAAAGAACAGAAGATTGTGTTCGTAAGACACGTTGATAGCCCCAAAATCGTCTAGGGTTTTTGTTCATTTTTGGTACTTTGATAGCCCCAAAATTGTTTAGGTTTTTGTTCATTTATGATACGTTGATAGCCCCAAACCTATGCATGCAAGGTATTTTAAGAAATAAAAACAATACGTTGCTCATTTACTAAAATCTGTCACCCTTTCTTAGAAAAATCATAACTTATTCATATAAGGTCCAAAAATACTCAAACCAACTCTCAAACTTGCGTAACATCCATGTGTATCTACTGTAAAAATTGAAAGATTTTTATCAATCAAATATTCTCCAAATTTCAAAAGAACAAGTTGTTTTACAGAAAAACAGGGAGACAAACATGTCTTCATAGTAAATCCATAACTAATTCATTTCAATTCCAAAAATATTGAAACCAACTCTTAAAGTTTTGTAACGTAATGTATTATTCTCAGTAAAAATATCAGATTCATAACTTAATAGGATAGTTCCCAAAAATAAAAAGAAGATGGCTCTGCCCAGATTTCGAAACATGTGTAGCAGTCCATATTCCGAAATCATAACTAATTCTGTGTCGATCGGTTTTGCATGTTCTTGGTATCAAAATCTTCGTCTTTAAACGTACTTTAAATGTTATGAAGACTTCAAAAATTGAATCATAGCTGAAGGTTTCTCAAAATACGAATTTGTGATGGTCCAGAAAGCTGTCAGGAATTTAAGAAGTTACCAGCAAGAAAATAAGTTTTCCGACAAGAGAATGGTGACGGGAGGTGGTGGCTCATGGTGGAACTGAGGTGGGGGTGGAAGAACACCATCCTCCAAATTTCGTAGCTCCCTCTCTCAAAAATTAAAATACATGTTTGACGAATTATCATTGTACTAAAATTTTTAACATGAGGGCTCTCACAGTATATATATATATAAATAGGATGTAAATGGGTTTTGGGGGCAATTTGGTCTTAGAAAAGATGTTTTAGAAGGAAAAATTCCCGCCAACAAGCCATTACCTGCTTTTTCATTGTTTTGGATGGAAATATTAACAGTTCCAAACCAGTCTTAAGTACAAGGGGTGCGAGTGATTAAAAATGAAGTAGATGGGGTGTAGTTGAAAAATGACCAAAGTACATGGGGTGTATCTGGAATTTACCCTTTGTTATATTCAAACTTCACGTGTGATTTGATGCACTTCTAGGTCTTCGTAATGAGCATAGTTGTATTCGTTGGATGAGGTGTGATGATTGATCGTATATTAAAATTGGAATGAGGATACTTGAATAATGATGATTAATTATATTTATGAAATGGAAACGTGAGGTACAATTATTCTTTTTCTGTTGAACTATAAATTGAATGGTGAAATTATTTCTAGTTACCAGCATGAAGTTGAGTTTGTGATTAATTAGTAGATACTTAGTAGTAGAATAAATGGGTTGGTGACAAGATGAATGATGAGAATTATGAGAAACGTGTTGTGAAACAGATGGCTATGTATACATATTGAAACAAGAAATGAGGATAACTAATCATGTAAAAACTTGCGTGGTATAAAGGATGTGTATTGTTGTGGTATTGATATGCACTAAGATGAGTTGATGTTGAAGTGATTTGATTGATGAGAACTAAGGATTGGTTTACCATGTGAAGGATATCGGGATCCTATAATTGGCCCGGCAGAGGATATCAGGATCCTTTAATTGGCCCAGTAGGAGCAATCGCTCATAACTTATTCTAGACCCACCAAAGAGTGAGGCGCTTGGCAGAGGATATCGGGATCCTTTAATTGGCCCGACAGGAGCAATTGCTCGAGGTACATGATGATGGCTCGAGGTACATGATGATGAAATGACTGTGATGCACGAAAATGATGAAATGAGGAAAGGTGTGGAACTCGGATAATCTTGGTTGTGCTATGTGTTACTTGGTATTTAGAAAATGGTTGAATTCACTTGATGTTTTGGAAAAAAGATTTTTTTTTTTAAACAAAATCCTCTGGCATTCTTGAGCGAATCAACAGACTCTGGTATTCAAGCTCGAATCAATGAAGCTTGATTTATACTAATTTTGTGTTCCTCTACATTATTTTGCAATCAAAAAGAAAAGTTTCATATGAAAAGGGTTTTGATAGCCGACAATGTTAGACTGATGTTGAAATGGAAAGTATGATAATAAGGGTAAAGACGAAGGGATAAACTAGATAGTACCTTGGTACTTTAAGAAGTGAAGTAGTTGCATGTAAGTTTTCCTTGATGCTGATATTGTTGAACTATTTATATTGTATGGTACTGATGACATTACATAAGATTGAGTCCTTGGGCGCTGGTCAGATGCTAGTAGTGCGATAAATAGAATTTAGTAACTTGTTTGGTATGAATGCTCATTTGATACTTGGTGGTGTGATACATTGTGGGAGGTCTATAAAGGGTATTCGCATGTCATACTTACAAAAGAAAGTTCAATGTGAAAGAATCTTGGGTAGATGAAAACATGAGGCTGGAATATAACTTGTGGGTGAGAAAGTGGACTAAATAATGATATATCAACACTAACAAGATGACGTGATGAAGGGGACACGAGGGAGGATACAATAAGTGTTAACTTGAGATTTAAAAGATTAGACTAGGTAGTTGTGTGAGTTCTCGGGTGCCGTATGGAGGTTGGGTTCGAAGTGTCTTAGTTCGCTTTATGTTTTTCCTCTTTATACGTAGGGTGTGTATACTTAGTTGAGATGTGGATTGGTGAAGTGAGATAAGATAGCGAAAATGGTCGTTAAAGAACCCGAAATGTTTCCAAGTCATTGAAATCGGAAGGTAATAACGAGATATGATATTGAGGATGGCAAACAGAGATTTTAGGTGAAAGGTGTATATGCGAGGTTAAGAAGGTTGGTATGTGAGATAAGTTGGGTACCCACCAAGGCATATAGCTTGGAGAGCTTGGAGGACAAGTCGGGTGTCATTCTAAAAGCCTTGTATTTAGTTATGTTATCGTCTCATGTAAAATATGTATTCAGCTAAAGGAATATGTAATTTCGTTATAACATGTTTAATTATGGGGATTGTAAAAGATGTATAACTTCTTCTCTTTTGGGCATTATTATGTGAGGGTATTGGTCTATGAGATGATGTTTGGCATAACATTTTGGGTATGTATGTATGTGAGGATGATATATTAATATTGGAAAAAAGTATTATTATTTATGTTGAAATTCGAGGGTGTGACTCCTCGTGTGGTTACAATTCCAGAGGATGAGTACCACCATCTTACTTCTATGCCATCTTCCTCCATTGCTACGTTTGCTCGGAAAAGATCGTCTTTTGCTGGTCTTGCTTGGTGGGTTTGTGGTGGGGTGGTGGTGGAAGGTGGTGGGTGGCATTAGGATTGCCTGCTGTAGTGGTTGTTAGGGTTAGGATCAGGATCTCGCTCTGATATCATGTTATTTGGAAGAATAAAATTGTATAGGGTGTTAATTAACTCTAACACACATAATCTTTATTTATATTAAACGACAACTCCTTACAAGACTTAGATAAACAATGTGGGACTATGACAAAGACTAGCAATATTCGAACATCTTCTAGCAATAATGATCACTTGGGGATTGTTTAATTCAGGAATGGAGGCCAAAACCTTGAAATCTTTTGCTAACTCTGTACATTACCATATGTCCCCGTCTTATTCAAAGTGTTGTAAGGGACCTTAAATGCTGAACATAATTTGGTGAGTGTAGGTTTTAAATCTTGAACATAGCAAAATCTATGATCAGATTTCTAATCTTAAGAATTCAAATGTTGAGTGCATAAACACTACCATTTATTTAGCATCAGCATCAGCAAGTATTTAGATTGTCAACTTATCAAAGCGCCCCTTTGTTTATGGTATTGAGAGTTGAATTCCTGTAGTTTATGTGCATACATGAAGATATAACTTGAAGGACTTGTTTCTCTATTCTGGTTTTTTCCTCTATGTTTTCAATTGCACCCATGTGCCTTGGTCATATGATTATGGGCAATGATGTGCTTCTACAAATATGTCTGCTTGTTTTTTATCTTTTTCCTTTCTGATAACTTCTTTGTAGTAATTTCTACAAGTTCTCAAATGAAGGTTTTTGATTCTTATAATCATCCCATTAAATTAGTTATTCTTCTAGAATTTGTGTTCAATGCAACAATTAATTCTGGTGTAGATTTTTGTATCAGCCAACGGACTCAGTCTACATTTTGCTATTTCTTATTTTCAGTTGAACTTGGACATTGTTTCTACACTGAAGTCTCTTTTTGGACTCCCTTTCAATACGAGTGGGGCTGATGATTTCCACGAAGAGAACATAAAGTACATGGAGATTTGACAAACTTGCTCGGGTCCAAGATAAGTGATGAAAAGTATCCCACTGATACCGATATGAATTCAACTTTGTATCAGGTATGACTCATTCTGATATGTCTTCCTTATATACTCACCAGCAATACGCAAACGATCAAAAAGAAGAAAGAACAACCTTTGTGGAGTTCAGGTCACTTTGGTTTTCTGTATGAAAATTGGGATGTAGGACATTAGACAGTTCATGTGGCTTGAGGTATTCTTCTAAGTCCTATATAAAAAGTGAGAGCGACCAACCTATGGTCACCATCTTTTTTTCTTGCTTTTGAGACTAATTTTTGTTTCGATAGTTTTGTCCTTAGTTAATTGCCTATTATCCACACATTTTCTAGCACTTTGGATTTTAGATATTTTCTGTCCCTTAACTTTTTAATACCCACACCATGTGGCAAATTTCGTTGCTACCAAGTAAAGGCCTTTTACATTTTTAAATTGTCCCCCTTCTTTTTATCTTGCACTCAAAATGTATGTTATACTTGTAGTCTCGGCCATTGAAGGGTGGCCCTAGTGTGACGGCAAGGTTGCCCCAATGTGACCTGGTGGTCATGGGTTCAAGTTGCAAAAACAGCCTTTCCTCTTGCGAGAGTAAGGCTGAACCAACTCTTCCCCGGACCCTGTGATAATGTTTGATTTAGGGTAATCGTAATAGAGAGGAAAAAACCACTCAGGGTTATTTTTCATTCAACGTGGGAATATATACCAGCTGTACAATAATTGCACTATGGTCCTAAATACTTAAACTAATTACATGATAATACACATAATTATATCTAACACTTCCCCTCAAGTTGGTGCGAAGATATCAATCATGCCCAACTTGGACACAATAGGATGAAAACTCTTGCTACCGAGCCCTTTTATGAATATATCAGCTAACTGATCTCTAGATCTCACAAACGGCATACATATCAAACCCTCGTTCAATTTTTCCTCGATGAACTGTCGATCAATCTCTATATGCTTCGTTCTGTCATGCTGAACGAGATTATGAGCAATGTTGATGGCAGTTTTATTATAGCAGTAGAGTTTCATCGGAACACTGTCAGCAAACCCCAAATCATGTAACAAAGTTTGGAGCCATAAGAGCTCGCAAACCCCATGAGCCATAGCTTTATATTCAGCTTCTGCGCTAGACCTGGCGACTACCGATTGCTTTTTACTTCGCCAGGTAATCAGATTACCCCCAAGGAAAGTGCAATAGCCAGAAGTAGAATGCCTATCATCCACAGAACCAGCTCAGTCAGCATCGGTGAATGCCTCCAATCGCAAATGGCCATGATTAGAGAACAAAATTCCTTTTCCTGGAGCTGATTTCAGATACCTCAGAATACGATAAACTGCATCTAGATGTGAAGTATGAGGATCATGCATAAACTGACTGACAACATCCACTGCATCAGTAACATCTGATCGAGTGTGTGCTAAGTATATTAGTCGACCCACAAGTCGCTGATACTTCTCCTTATCAGTACGCTCCCCTACATCTCTACTAAGATGATGATTCGTCAATAGGAGAATCTGCAGGTCTACAGCCCAACATACCTGTTTCTTCCAAGAGATCAAGTATATACTTGCGTTGGGAAATAAACATACCTCTATCAGACCTCGCTACTTCCATTCCAAGGAAGTATCTCAATGATCCTAAGTCCTTAATCTCAAACTCTTGAGCTAGACAAGACTTAAGGTTATGAATCTCACTCACATCGTTGCCTACCATTATTATATCATCAACATAAACAATAAGAACAACAATCTTACCATTACTTCGCTTGATGAACATCGTATGATTTGAATGGCTCTGCTTATAACCAAAACTCAACATAGCCTTAGAAAATCTGCCAAACCAAGCTCTAGGTGACTACTTCAATCCAGAAAGTACCTTCTTCAATCTACACACTTGTCCCTCACTTGCAGGAGAAGAGAAACCCGGTGGAATATCCATATAAACTTCCTCCTCTAAATCACCATTAAGGAAAATATTTTTCACATCAAACTGTTGAAGAGGCCAATTCAAGTGGGCAGCACACGAGAGAAGAGCTCGCATAGAATTCATCTTCGTTACCGGAGCAAATGTCTCCTCGTAGTCAATACCATAAGTTTGAGTAAAACCTCTGGCAACAAGCCTTGCCTTGTATCTCTCAACTGTCCCATCAGCCTTTTGCTTAACAGTGAACACCCACTTGCAGCCCACTGGCTTCTTCCCTTCTGGAAGTGACACTAGATCCCAGGTGTCATTCTTTTTCAAAGCTATCATCTCTTCTACCATAGCTCCTTTCCACTTAGGTATCCTGAATGCATCCTGCCAATTATGTGGAATAGATATACAAGAAAGAGAAGAGACAAAGGCATGGTACGAAGGAGATAGACGGTCATAAGAAACAAACTATGAGATAGGATGTTGAGTACAAGATCTAACACCCTTTCGAATAGCAATAGGAAGATTGTCAGGATCCATAAGAAGAGGTTCAATAAGAGAAGAATCATTACCAGAAGAGTCAGCTGAGAAATCCGGCACTGGAGTGGGTGATTGTGATTGACAAGGTGGTAACGCACATGAAGACTTTCTATTTTTCTGTCTAGCATGCCTCTGTAAGCCAGCTCCCTGCAGCCATGCAGGTAGTTGTTCCTCAATGTCACCACCAATATCATGTGTTTCCCTTTCGACAGATACTGGTTCCGCTCCAATTTTTTCCTTCGCCCCTTCACTATGATCATAGAACAATTTCTCCCCCTCACTATAATCATGAAAGGTAAACATCTCTTCCTCCTGTTGATGCTCCCCTTGAAGAGATGGTTTGGAGGGAGGATAAAAAATCTCTGTTTCCCAAAAGGTAACATCCATAGAAACAAACATCTTCCTAGAATAAGGGTCATAACACTTATAGGCTTTCTGGGTAGGGGAGTACCCAACAAAATACACTTATGGGCTTTATGTCCCAGTTTGCCCCCAGAAGGTTTGGGAGCATGAACAAAACACACACAACCAAAAACCCTTGGTGGAAGAGTTGTAACGTGATAACTGCTTGGCAAGCACTCAATGGGTGTTTTAAAATTGAGGACATTGGATGGCATACGGTTGATAAGATACGTGGCAGTTAAAATAGCTTCTCCCCATAAGTATTTGGGAACATTCATAGTGAACAAAAGGGATCGTGCGACCTCAGCAAGATGACGATTTTTGCGTTCAGCTACTCCATTTTGTTGTGGACTGTCACACAAGTCGTCTGAAAAAGAATACCATTATCATCTAGATATGTTCGAAATATCTTATCAATATACTAAGTCCCATTATCACTCCAAAGGATATTAATATGTGTATCGAATTAAGTGCACACCATCCGACGAAAAAATTTAAAACAAGAAAAATCTTTATTTTTTAACTTGAGTAAGTATACCCATGTGACACAAGAATAACAATCAATAAAAGTAACAAACCATCGATAGCCTTTTAAAGAGGTAACAAGAGAAGGACCCCAAACATCAGAATGGATAACCGTAAATGGAGAACCACTTCGTTTATTAGTAGATGCATAAAAAGAGCGTTTATGTTTTCCAAACTCATAGGCTTCACAAAAAAACTGATCCTTAGGACAATTTTTAACTAAAATAAGAAAGAGTTTCTCTAATATCCCAAAAGAGAGATGACCCAATCTACGGTACCACCGATGTATCAAAGAAAGAGTCGAACTCATATCTGCCTGTAGAGCTTGTCCACACGCTAAAGATGACTGAGATGGATGGGGTGCATTCTCCAGATAATATATACCACCATGTGCTTTACCACTGCCAATCACCTTCCCTGTTTTCAGTTCCTGAAAGACACAATGAGTAGGAAAAAATGTCACAGAACAATTTGTAGAACGGGTAAAACTACTAACTGAAAGAAAGTTAGTGGCTAAATTTGGAATATGGAGAACAGAAGAAAGAGAGATAGAGGAAGAATAACGAACGAAACCTTTCCCTGAAATAGCAGAGAATGACCCATCGGCAATTCGAACCTTATCCTTACCAGATCAAGTAGAATATGAATAAAAAACAAAGGAACAACTTGTCATATGATCTGAAGCACCAGAATTGATAATCCAAGGGATATCAGAGGAGGCAGTAAATGCACTAGCTGGAATACCTGAATGAGCAAAATAGGATGCAGTAGAAGCTGTTGTGGAAGAAGGAGCTATAGTAGAGGAAGAATCAACTCGAGCCATAAGACGCCTGAGAGCTTGCATCTCCCCCTGAGAGAAACCGCCAACAGAATCAGAAGATGGCTGAACTCTTGTACTGAACCCAGGGTCAGACAAGGTAGCAAACTCTGAAACATGTGCCTGACCCTGAGAATGCCCGGGACCACGACCTCGACCTCCACGTCCACTAGCTCGCCCACGAGAAGGACAACTGTGTAACTTCCAACAGAAATCCTTGGTATGTCCAGTATTGTGGCAATGATCACACTAGAGTGACATACGATCGATGGTCCCACTGCTAGTACCAGACTGAGACTTTCCATTGCCAGACCCAAACTGTCCCTGTGGAATAGCAACCAAGGCAGAACGATCAGAAGTAGGAGCTTGCAACATAGCACTTCTCCTGCTGAACAATAGCATAGGCCTCTCCCAAAGATGGAAACGAAATACGACCCAACACCTGCACTCTAATTGGATCATATTCCACATCAAGACCAGCGAGAAAGTCATACACATGCTCCTTCTCGATTCTCTTTATCCAAGCAGCAGCATCAACAGCGCAGACGACCTGAAACCCCTGATAATAATCAAATTCCTGCCATGCCCCACTTAGGTCAACGAAGTAAACAGCAACAGACCGATTGTGTTGATCCAAAGTACGAAGTCTCTTTTTCAACTCAAAACACTGAGCATTATTACCCTGCTGAGAATAAGTCTGTTTGGCAACAGTCCAAATTTGATACGGAGTGTCAAGGAGCAGAAAAGGACTACGAATATCAACTTTCATAGAGTTAAACAACCAGGTCATGGCTAAAGATCGAAGAGACTTAAATATCTTAAGTTCAGAAGTAGTAGTAGGCTCAGTAACAGGACCTTCAATAAACTCAGACATCCTCTTAGCCTCGATAGCTAAAGTAAAAGTTTGAGACCAAAGTAAATAATTTGTGCCATCCAATTTAATAGGACAAATATCCAGTGGAGAGTTATCTAGAGTCACAACCTTACTCACTCCACCTGTTTCCACAACCTGAGCATTTTTATCTTTTGAATCCTCTGACATAGTTATTCAATATAATAACAATAGGACCAGCAAATGAACAAGGGAAAAATGACCAGAGGTAGCAGATAAAAATAATGAAGTCCACTGACTCACAACCCTATTCACTGTCTGCTTTATATATCTGTTGAAACCCAACAATGGTAGCAAAAAGAAAAAACAGTCGGTGAGAACAACAAAACTACGCCGACAACAGAACTGATCGACGGCGACGGCAAAAACACAGCGGTGACGACAAAAGCACAGCAGCGACGGCAAAAGCATAGCAGCGATAGCAAAAGCAGAACGACGATCCTCGATCTGAGTAATGAGAACAGGGTGCAGAAGTCAGAAAAAGAGCCAGCGAGCATAGATTAGTCCTTCTAAGTACCTGTCGAAAGTTTGATGAAGGGCAACGATGGTCCGGCGAAGGTCGTCGGAGCTGCGGCGAGGGCCAGCGAGAGCTGAGATGGCTGGGTCAGCGTCAAATGATGTCAAAACAGTACAGGTCCACGGCGGAACAGCATGGGTCAACCTCAGACGACGTCGGAATAGTACGGCTGAGTTCGAACAAGGCTGGGTCGTGATCGAGAAGGACGGAAGAACAACGGAAACAAGATCGCCAGGTTTTACCGCTCTGATGCCATGTTCGATTTAGGGTAATCGTAATAGAGAGGAAAAAACCACTTGGGGTTATTTTTCATTCAACGTGGAAATATATACAAGCTGTACAATAATTGCACCATGGTCCTAAATACTTAAACTAATTACATGATAATACACATAATTATATCTAACAGATAAGCCTCATGCGGTTGGTATCTTCTTTTTTCTTTTTTACACTTGGAGTATCGGCCGTACAGCATAGCCCAAAAAAGAGGTAAAAGAAAACGAAAATCCAGAATCTAAAGGTGAAGCAAGGAGAGAGAATGATGAACTTGAATGGGATGAAGTTAGGTGAGGGCCATGGCCCCTTTTGAGATCCAAAGCAATTCCAAATGATATTGTATTATTCCAAGCAACTTCAAATGGAATTGTATTATTCTAGAGAAATATTATATGTAAACTAAATCTTTGTTGTCACAAAACTGTAGTAAGATTTGTATGATGGTATGGCGGCAAAACCCGGAGCCTCTTGCTTGAACCTCATTCTCCTATCTTAAATGAATAAAGCCTGAATGGACTGTTTTACTGGAAGCTATCTTGTAGTTTGGCTAGTTTGATTTACGGTTACCGTTATTTGATTAGACTTTGGCCTAGATTGGAAAAAAAAAACCACTAGGTCCTTTCATTGAAATTCTTTTTATGTTTTTGGAGATGGTAATTTCTTCACCATTATCGGCCATATGAGAAGAGAAATTGCGAGTCCTGCTTGTATCTATTTATTGCTTGAGGGAATAGAAGACTATGATTAACAGTGATGCGTGAATGACTTGTGTGGAAAATATGTCACTCTTTGGGCTTATAGAAATGTGCACCACTTGTACTCTTGGTTTAGTTCATTATTGCATTAGTAATTGTATGACATGTATTGTTTTTAGAGTTTTTTTTCCGTTTATATCCCTCCAACTATTCACCATTTTTTACTTAGTCCTCCAGCTATCAGAAACGTTTACTTAGTCCTTCAACTATTCAATTTCAATCTATGTCGTCCTTCTTGCTAACGTCTATTAACTTTCTAACGAAAAAACTGAGTCCACCAGCAATCCAAGTGCAGAAATGTCTTTCCCCTCACTCCTATCCATTTTGGGATATATGTATATGTGTATATATAGTTATATATATAGTTATATACCTACATTCCATCCTCCCTCTTCAAACGGAAAAACAAATAGCACCACCACCACCACCATTACCACCAGTGAGGTCTCTTCATCCTTTCTTTGATTCCTCACAATGCCCACTACTTATTTGATCCCTCCTTGATCCCTTTTCATACAACCCATTTCCAAAACAAACCAAAAAACCCACAAATAAAAAAAAATGATAGCATCTCCTCCGTATTATCATCTCCTCCAATTCCTCTCCATTATCCTCCTCCTCCCACTCTACTCCCACGCCTACTCAGACCTCGAAACCCTCTTGAAGCTCAAGTCCTCAATGATCGGACCAAACGGGTCCAGACTCACCGACTGGGTCGACTCACCCCAATCTCCTCCTCCCTCCCACTAGCCACTGCTCCTTCTCCGGCGTCACATGCGACACCAACTCACGAGCCATCTCCCTCAACGTCTCCGTCACCCCTCTACACGTCATCCTGCCCGACATCGATTGCTTGGACAAGCTCGTGAACTTCACCCTCACCGCCGACAATCTCACCGGCTTTATCCCCGTCGAACTGTTGAATCTGACACAATCAGGTTCCTCAACTTGTCCAACAACTGAAATTGTGAACTTACAGTTTGGGGTATGCTCTTCTCCTTGCCTCAATCAATTGTCCATTGCAGCCAACTCCTCCCCTTAAGACTTCATCGATCAAGATTTTGGGTTTGCGTGCGTAAGAATGGTATGGAGTGATGAAGGAGTCGTAACAGAGTATGACAGAGAGAGAGTTGTTTGTAAGTGGATATGTGTGGAATGGCATTTTTGCCCTTCGAGTTGGAGGAAAATTGGGCATGTGCTGCCTTGTGGAATTTTCCGTGACAAAAGTTAACAGAAGTTAACTATTGGACAACATAGACTACAATTGAATAGTTGGAGGACTAAGTAAACGTTTTTGTTAGTTTGAGGACTAAGTAGAAAAACGGTGGATAGTTGGAGGGATATAAACAAAAAAAAAAACTCTTGTTTTTTATAGTTCTTTCTGATATCAACCGCGAATGACCATGTTCTTCAGTGGAATATGGTTTAATCAATCTCATATCCAGATACTAGTTGAAGCGACACATGCATTTGCCCATCTGTTATGAAACATGTTTTCTTTTACCAACTGATAGAAGGTAATATACAAATAGTATGAGAACTACCCAGTAATTCTTTTTTTCTTTTTTCTTTTTTTCTGATCAGCAACTACCCTGTAATTCTTTTACCAACTGATAGAAGGCAATATACAAATAGTATGAGAACTACCCAGTAATAAATTATTATGCATTGGTTATTTGATTGTTTAGTTTTTCTTCCTTCCACGCCAACAAGCTATGTTTGGATAGCCAACAATTTCATTGATGTGCAGGCTAAGAAGTTGGTGGAACCGTTATTGTTCTTGTTGCAAATGCCTACCCACTTACTAAAGGTGGATGACATAAGTTCTAGTGCTTACCCTTTATCCACAAGTGATGCTCCAGGTTCTTCAAAGATGAGTATGGTGGCCAATGGAAGTGCTGGGAAGGCAGAAGATTACAGCGTAGGTGGACTGGCAGAAAAATTTATCTGGGAATGTCCTGAAAACTTACCCGATAGATTATCACAGATAGCTCTACCGCTGAAACGGAAAATATCCCCTCTTGAAGGCTCAAATTGGCATCCTAGAAGAGACAATTCACCTAGTGAAACCGTGGGTCAAAACACATTTTCTCGTGGATCAGGCCCACCTATTGTCCCTGTGGGCCCCACTAGTAGGGATACCTTCCGACAGCGGAAGCCCAATACTAGTAGACCCCCGCCTATGCATGTGGATGACTATGTTGCCAGAGAAAGAAGTGTTGATGTTACTAGTAGTTCTAATGTGATTGCTGTCCCCGCGGATTGGATCTAGCAGTGGGAGACCTCCATCTATTCATGTGGACGAATTCATGGCTGGACAAAGGGAACGGCAAAATCCGGTGGGACAAGTAGTTGGTGATGCAACACAAGTGAAAAATACGTCTGCAAAAAGTGATGCCAGTGCAAAGAAGTCCAATAGTAAACCTAGGCAGTTGAAACCGGATCTTGACGATGATCTTGAGGGAATAGATATAGTTTTCGATGGTGAGGAATCGGAATCGGATGATAAGTTGCCATTTCCTCAGCCTGATGATAATCTACCACAGCTGTTATCTGTTGCAGTTGAACAAAATTCTCCTTGTTCTATTGTTGAAGAGACAGAGAGTGATATACATGGCAATAGACAGTGGCAATAGTCAGTTTTCTCACTTAGGTGATGAAAATATCTAGAGTAAATTTTCTTCAAGAATGCTGGTTTCATGTCCGGAGTTGACTAAGACTCGGGAACCAAGTATTTCTTCGGATATAAAATATAACGAGCATCTGATGGGACAAAGCATACTCCGCTAAGTAGTTCTGGGTTTTCTCCATCCTTGTATAATAGAACTGCCGGCCAATCCGTTCAATCACCAATTAATTCTAGGGTTCCTCCGAACTTGTCTTTAAAGAATAGTCCTCAACAAACTGGTGCTGGTTAGGGAGTTTACGACCTTAAATTTCAACCTCCTTTACCTCCAATGCCACCTCCATCAACAATCTCACCCGCATAATTGAAAACTGGGGATATCACTCCAAGTCAATCGTCTCCCTTTGTTAATGCTGGGGCAGATGGGCAGGGCCCACCGCTTCCTGGCTTTCATGTAAGAACACTTCTGTTCAATTCTTGTACATGCTTGATGCTTGTTTACTCCAACTAGTTTATCTTCGTATTTGGGCTCACTAATCTCGTGTATTTTTTTCTCTTTCGAGGTGCTTACGGAGTATCTATTTGCTTTGAGCAAGAGTTCTTCCTTGTTGACAACTTCTAGGCCTCCACCGCCACTGCCTCCTATGTTGCCCCCTTGGTTTTCGATATGCCTAATTCAATGTTTTATGGAACTAGTCCAACTCCACATCAAGGAGAAAACCAGCCTAGTATTTCACAGAATCTTGCCATTCCTTTACCCACGTTTCAGCCTTTTTAGTCTCTCGCTCAATTGTAGCCACTGCAACCGCCGCAAATTCTCCATCCACCTCAACCACCTCAGCACCTTAGACCGCCAGTCCCGCCTTCACCATAGTCTGAGCAAGGGGTGTCTTTGTTACAGAGCCCTATTCAAATGCAAGTGCAGCAGCAGTTGCAGATTTTGCAACAACCTCATGTTTCTCCTCTTCATGTATATTATCAATCCCCACGACAAGAGAGTTTTTCGCATCCACCGCAGCAACAACAACAACAACAAAAAGTTGAGCATTCTCAACTGCAAATTATGCATCAACAACGCACTACATCCCTGCAGCAACAAGATCCTATGATGTCGTTACAACATTTCTTCAGTTCCTCGGAAGCTATCCAGGTTTTTGAAACTTTGCAACTGGAATTTATATGAGGCTTTCACCATGTTTTTATTGTGTTGTGCTGACGATTACTATATTCTTTCATTGCAGTCTCTTTTGAGTGATCGGGAGAAACTTTGCCAGCTTTTAGAGCAGCATTCAAAATTGATGGGAATGCTTCAGGTTCAGTAAGAGCATCCACAGTGGTATAATCAAAACTGAAATGTTGTTAAGATTAGCAACATAAGCTCAAAAAAGAGCTCACGGTGGAATAATCGGATTTAGCAACCTCTTAGCAACTCATCAAATTTTGGCCATTGGATAATCAAAACTCGCAATTTTTTGTCAATAATCAAATTTAGTTGCTCCCATATTTTTTCATTCAAGTACACCATCATTACATAAAAACATTCTCTCTCTTTCATTTTCAACAAATTTCTAAGAAAAATACTTTTAAAAAAAGTTTTTCTTTTTCTTTTTCAACAAATTTCTAAGAAAAATACTTTTAAAAAAAGTTTCTATTTTTATTTTTCAAAAACTGTTTTTTTTTTTGCAAAAACTATTTTTTTTAAAAAAAAATTTCAAAAACTATTTTTTATGTTTTTTTTAACTTTTTCCCGAAAACTTTTTTTTAAATCCAAGTTTTCAAAAAACTATTTTCTCTTTTTCTAATAACCTGTTTTTATTAGTTTGAAACCTATTTTTAAAAAATTGTTTTCTATGTTCACAATTTTTAGATTTTTATAAATTGAAACTATGATGTGACAAGTTTTGATTATTCAAATTTGATTGTACCATTGTGGACCTCTACATTGCTAACTTTAGCAACCCCTTAAATGCATAACCAAAAGATGATGTGGCAACTTTTGATTATTGACTTTTGGTTATTCCACTATGGATGCTCTAATATTCGAATATTGCTCTCTCTCTCTCTCTCTCTCTCTCTCTCTCTCTCTCTCTCTCACACACACACACACACACACAAAATGATGCAGGGAGACGTATGAACTACAAAAACGAACGTGCAACAAGAAAATCACTAACTGTATAGGTTTAGAGTAACACTCTCTAGACTCTTTTTCATTCAATAATAATCAATAACTCCCTTAGCCAGAAGGCTTCCAACTTATAAATAGGTAGAAAACTCTAACTCTAATTGATTCATCCAAAAAGGAAGCCGAATCGATTAATTAACGAAAATTACCAAAAACGAAAAATTCTGCTTTAACTAGGAAATCAAATACTATAAACAAATATAAGGTTGCCAAAACAAGCGACAACTAAAACTAAATTTCTTAACAAAACAATAAACTCAAAATAATGCGTAATTAATACTCCCTACGTCTCAAATTGGATGTCAATTTTTGATATCCGTGCCAATTTCAACTCCTTATATCTTTCAATATGAATCTAAAAAATATGCAATATGGATCTTGTTTGATAGTTCTCGGTTAATTCTATTATACAAAGTTTTCCAACTCATGAAAAACATTATAGATTGAAAGATATAAGCGATGAAAAATGATACGGATTTCAAAAATTGTCATTCTTTTTGAGACGGAGGGAGTATATACTAGTGATTGCCCGTGCCTAAAGGCATGGCATGGCACGCCGATAAAAAAAAAAAAGGCACGACAAATACTTTTTTATTGCAACTTAAAAAAAATTATCCTTCCCTTCTAGTGATCTTATCAAACCCAAATGGAAAATTTTATTATTTATTTTTTAAAAATCTCTTCAAATAGGATAAACAGAACTAGTTTTTTCTAAGAATAGTTTCACAACAAATAATACCACACCCATTGAAAAAGTAGGAGCACATACCCAAATGAAATTTCTAATTAACTTATGCACAACCATTCGTTAATAGCTATCATGATCAACCAATACTTATGTCACACACGTATACAATATAGTTCAACCAGCAACTAATCAAAAAAAAAACATTGAAGAGTTTTAAAACTTCACTTCCCTTAAGTTAACGAATGCTGTTTTTCTTTAACAATGAAAATGATTCTTGAAACGTAATGCTACAACTTAAGTTTTTTTTTTTCCCCCCCTTCAAATCAAAGGAATGCTACAGGGCCTATACAACTGAGACAAATTATCAAGCACTACTACTTTGAATCATGCATCCAAGAAATAGGTGAAGTAACTTGTTACCGAAAAAAACTAAGTTTATTCTTTTGTATGACTAAAATTTCTATAATGTTTTTCTATTGTTCCTTCAGTTGATGGAAGAAAGAAATTGAATAGAGTTTTCTAATGGATGAGCGAACAGTGGACAATGTACAACACCACAATGATAGAGTTTAAGATTGACGATAGGGAGAAGAAAACGTTTTGATAATAAAAGGCATGCTGTTAAATAAATAAATAATGTCTGTTTCCAGAAAATGCAACATTGCCTAAGAAGTAAGGAAAGTGGGAGGGAGATAATAAATTTATTGAAGGAGTTGATTGGACGGCTATAACCTATTGAAAATTCGATCTGACGGCTGGAGAGGTGCTCTTGTTTATATGTGTAGAAAAAAACTGCTCTATTTTATAATATAGGTTCTTAATATTTTTGTTCTCCATCATTCTCCCCGGCTTGAAGAAACTCGCTCTCGAGTTTATATAGTTGGATTCTTCGTAGCTTGTTCGCTTCAATTTTGTGCTTCAAATTAATTTGCCCAAATCGAAACTATAAACAATCCTCTAAAAATAATAAATCAGTTTTTGTTAGAAAATTTAATCCATCATGCTCCAAAATCAATAGCCACGGACTCTTGCTCACAAAGTCTTCATAAGGTTTCCAGAAAGGATCTTGATTTCAGATATCAATAAGTTTACGGTGCATGAAACGAGCCCATGCCAAAAACCACAACACTGACGTGGACTGAGCCCCACGTCAGCTTGAAGTCCAAAAAAAAAAAACTAAAAGCAAAAGACGCGTTCATCTAGTTCAAACGAAGAGAGAGAGAGAGCGTGGACTGAGCCCCATGTCAACTTGAAGTCCAAAAAAAAAAACTAAAAGCAAAAGACGCGTTCATCTAGTTCAAACGAAGAGAGAGAGAGAGAGAGAGAGAGAGAGAGAGAGAGAGAGAGAGAGGGAGAGGAAGGGGGAGAGGGAGAGGGAGAAAGAGGAGGAGGAGGAGGAGGAGGCCTACACCACCAGTGGCGATTTTCGCCTTTGCGACTTCCGACGCGACCACGCACCGCCATGGTCTCTGTGTGTGTGTGTGTTCGTTGTTTTGTTCGTCTCTCTCTGTTTTTTGTTTATTGTTTGTTGATTTCTATAGTGGTTTCCTGGGATTGTGCCCAGGTCGAGCCTCGTTTCAATTGAAAGTTAGGGTTTTGGTTTTTTTTGCTTTTCCTGATTTCATTTCTGGTTGGAATTGAAAGATAAGATTTTTGATATGTTCAATTTTTGCATTGATTTTGCTGACTATATGGTAAATATGATGGTTTGTAAGTAAATTAGTTCTCTGCCAGATGAATTGGGGATTTTGATGAATGCTTATTGTTTTCCTTTTTATTTATATGTGTGTGGAAGATTTATCCAAGGTTTAATTTTGCAAACTGATCAAATTATTTCAGAATTTGAGCAGGTTGGTTTAGGAAGAAGGTGGCCTAATTGATGTGTGTTTTAACAGGTGCTGGAATTGGCCGGAAACGCGGCAAAAGAGAACAAGAAGACCAGTATCATGTCGCGACACATTCATGTTGCAGCTGTTTTGGTGCGATGGTGCAACTGACTCTTTAATCTACTGCTGCTATAATGGTTTTACAAATGAGATGTTTCGTGATCATGGCCTAAAATGATTTGCTACTATGCAGATTTTAATGATGCTTCAAACATCTTCCAGTGTCGATGCTGGCGATGACGAGGATGAGGACGAAGAGTAGACTGGTAGCAAGGAGGAGAATGATAGTGAGGGTGGTAGTAGTAGTTCTTTTCCTTTTTTTTTTTTGCTCGCAGCTTAAGGGAGAGGATAAATGCAATGCCCTTATTAATGGTTTATGTATCCAGAAGACTATGTATTACACTCATCGTTCTTGTGAATGTCATAGTTTGCTCCTTTTATTTTTTGTTGCTTCTGTGGTTTTCTGAAGACAATGCTTGGTTTTCTTTCTTGTTTCAAAACTTTAAACTTGAATGTTGTAGACACCCCAATCTGATTTCTCAATCGTTTTGTCTCTTTTCAATTTATTTCTTTTCAGTTTCTTGTTCCCCCGATGATGAATCAGGTCGAGAACAGTTTTGATTGAAATGGTTTGAGTTTGGTGTATGTGGAACCCTTCCCTTAAACCCAGAACCATTGAACCCAGCTTTGACTACGGGTCTGACCTTCGCGCGATGTACTGAGACACTCGCGCGATGCTCTACTTGCCAGGTGGTGGTCAAAGTCAAACTTTGACTGATTGACCATCGCGGGGAAGATAGAACCCTCGCGCGACGGTTCCACTCCATCGCGCGATGGTCGACACCTGTCGTATCCAGCTGGATTTCGTGATGATGAGGCGCCTGCAGGGCCATGTGACCCCGTTCCATCAGCTGAACGGCGTTTGCTCGGCCATCCTTGCACCACCTAAACCCCCACTCTCCCATCAACTTGGCACCCCACTTCTCTACCAAGTGAGTGCTGCCAGCATTGTTGGCTGGCTGCATAGCCATGTTCACCACCAACAAACACTCCCTCTTTCTATAAATACCCCCCCATTGATCTCTTTCAAAGGGGTGACCAAGAAAAATCCCAAAAAGAGAAGAACAAGAAACACAACCTTGATCTTCTCTCAATCCAAGCATACCACTTCACTCACTCAAACCGTTTTTCAAGTCATTCAAAGCAAAGGTATAATTTTCTACCTTTACTGTCTTGAACCCTGAACGGGGGCTGACAGGGTCAGGACTGGTAATCAATATCAGCTTCTGACCCCAAAGCCAGCAAATTTACAAGTTACTGTGAACATGAGAACCCACGCGCGACGAACCCACATAATCGCGCGATGCTTCTAGCTCATGTGATATGGTTCTCGTGGGGATGGATCTCTTGTTCTGATCCAGCTTGCATGATTTCATATTTCCATGCATAATCATATTTGATATATCTCACTGTCTTGTATGTTAAAATCAGCAGATTAGTGTATTTTGTTTTCCTTGTTCATGTTGGAACGCCCCTGGGTGGCTTCTGAATATGTCTCAGAGCCCAGGCATGCAAAGCAATTCCTGGATGTCCAGTCCGAACAAGTCGCGCGATGATGTGACTCCATCGCGCGATGGTTCGATCATTTCCAGTGATTGCCCTTGCATGGGCAGCTAGGCCTTTGGCCTCTGTTTTGATCACCCTCACTGTTTAAGGGTTGTACGTTATTCCTATTCAGTAAGATTGTAATAAGTAGTTATTTTCAGTACATATGAACTGCTTGGCTTGGCCCTGGGTGTGCACTGGTCCTTCCAGAGCCCAGAAGGAGATAAAATTGAACCTGTAAAAGGATGTTGACACTCGCGCGAGGGTTTGGGTGTGTCGCGCGATGGTGTGACTTGCATGTTCCCATTCTGTGCATGCAAGTTGGTCACTGTTCGTGATAAATTCATACCCTGCACTGTTTTGGCATCCAGAAAGCAGTTTTCAGTTTTACCTCATTTATTTCATTCACACATGCTATCTACCACATCTTGCAAACGTGTTACAGTTTTAATCCCCGATTAACTGTTCTCCTGCCCTAATTGGCTAAAAAATGATTAATTAAACAGAATCGCAAAACAAACATTTTCGCAAATGCCTAAGTAGAGACCGATCTCCGGATTGGGCGAGAGGGGTGCCATAAAACCCTTCCCCTCTCGTAAACTGGCTCCCGAACCCAGATATGGTTATGACGGACTGGTTCCTTAAACTTTTTCAAATCAAAACAAAGCGCGGCAAGTGCTTCGAAATACGGTTCCTTGGGTATCGGACCTTCAAACCCAAGTGGCGACTCTGTATTTTTTTCGCGAGCGCTTGTCGTCCAGCTTCAAAAAGCGCTCCCGCGAACCGGCAGCATCTCTCCTTTCTCAAAAGGGTAGGGAACGGAATCCTTTCCTCGGAGGAGAGAGAAAGAGTCGGGGCAAATCGCATTTGCCCACAGTGGCGACTCTGCTGGGGATCGAATCAATATTAATATATACTTAGAAGATAATACGCTTGAGAACAATCCCACAAAAGCCTGTCAAAACGGTGAGCTTCGCGCTGCCGAAGAAAGGATTGGTGATTTAACAGGACCTCGTGTCCGGCCATCCAATCTAGGGCTTTTTCGATTGTTCTCTCGTGTAGTTTCCTCTAAATATTGATTAATAAAGAGAGCCAAATTTGAAAAGGCATTTGCGATTTTGCGATTCTGTTTCATTAATCAACTTTTCAGCATCTTCATTTGCATCGATGTGGGATAAGCCCCGTTGGATCGTTTTGGCAATCCGGCACGGTTTACCGGAGCTCGGGGACCCCGAATGACTAACAACCTTCGACGATGATGAGTCATTCTACCGTTCGACTGTTGCTCTGCGGTTACGCGGGTAGCGGGAGGTATATCTTTGGCTCTAGTCCGAGGAACCCGTTTCAAACCAAAACCAGCCTTTGCATATACAAAGCACTAGCACTCTCCAAAATAGGACAGGTACCTACAGGGTAAGACTACTTGCATCTAACCCCCCCTACTGTCGATGTGTTATTTCTTTCCCTATCACATGCACTGTTCATACATACATACCGTTTTGCGTAGAGGCATGTTTAGGGCGGCTCCTAGGTTCTCTCTCCTTCAAGTCTGTCTTATGTTTATTAGGACTTTACCGAGGCCCGATAAGGGGTCGTGCATCTCGATGGTGCACGTTGGCAATTCTCAAGTTCCTTGGATCAATTAAACCTTGGGAAATCAAAACCTTCTAAAGCTTTCGGCTAATTACCCAATCAAAGTTGCAAACAGAAAACGAGGAATCAAAACGGGAAGGATACCACGATGCTTACACCATTTTGGTTATCATGCGAAGCATGTACACCATCTCGGTTACGGCACTGTGCTGCCTATACCTCACTGGTTATAGCATCGTGCCTATCTACACCAAGTTGTTCCGAGTTCAAAAGTTGAAACTTTCGAGGCGGAATAAACCAAAATCTTTAGACTGCTTTGACATCTCTTTGCTTAATTGATACAAAAAAAGGATACACCATGAAAAGATTTCTGAGGGTCACTGGTAATGTCCAAACGTCATAAGACAGACTTGTCTGCTAGTACTAGAGTCTAAGGGCGACACTGACGACGGTGACTGTGTTTTCGCTTTAGTCTTTTATTTAGATTATAGTTTCTGCAGGGCCCTTATTTAGCCTTTTCTCACTTTCTGAAAGCAAAGGTTCTGAATCATTGCACCACCAAGGAAAGTATCGAGGCAGAAAACCAAACCCACTTGGGAACGTCTGCGCCAGAATTCGATTCAGAGACTAGTCAGATTGCAAGCCCAGTCAGTCACAACGGAAGACTCCCCGCGTTCTCTGCTTGCTACCCTGCAGTCAGCATCTTCTCCGGTCCTTGAAGAAACAGACTCTCCGGAATCTCCTACCCCCTCCTCTGCATTAAGCACCTCTGGGCCAACTATCATGGCAGAACAGCCGCAACCGCTCTCTCTGGAAACCATACTTATGAACATCCAGGCTAGTATCGCTGTTATACAACAAAGGGCTGCTCAGACGGATGCTAACATGACCCGCTTGAATGACCTCTTTAACACTCGTCTTCCTCCAACTGTTCAAGAGGAGGGCGAGGCCGAAGAGGACGTACACGAGCAACCTATCATGGTCGAAGATCCGGACCACCCAGGGCGTCTGGTCGCTTTGGTCAACACTTAGGGCAATCGAAATCCCACTCAGAATCCAGGCATCACTGCTGTTAGGACTGTCCAACATCCTGACATGACTGCTCTCGTCGCCAAGATGGCCAAGCTGGAAGAATCTGTTTCAAAGTCCGAAAAACTCAGTGCCGGAGGGATCGACTTGGATCGTCTCTGCCTTTATCCCAATGCCAAGCTTCCTGACAAGTTCAAAATGCCCGACATAGCCAAGTTCGATGGCACTGGCGATCCTAAAACCCATCTCTATGGTTACCATGCTGCCATGAAGCTCCTATCTGTCGAGCCAGAGGCCATGTCTCAGCTATTTCCTCAAACCCTCTCGGGTCCCGCTTTCCATTGGTTTCTGTCACTCGACATTGCTAAGCGAAGGACTTGGGAGGACATCGGGGCTGCGTTTATTTCGCAGTATAGCTATAACTCCCAGCTCAAGATGACTACTCGGGAGTTGGAATCCACCAAGATGGACGCTAAGGAATCCTTCGCGGATTTCGTCAAGAGATGGAGGGCCAAAGCCGCTCAAATGACTGATCGCCCGAGCGAGAGAGATCAGCTCCGTATCATCTCCCGCAATCTCCAGCCAGACTATGCTAGGCACTTGGTCCTCGTTCAAGCATCCTCCAATTTTGACACCGTCTTCGACTCTGGCCTGGCCATCGAAGATGCATTGCAAAGTGGGATTCTGTCGAAAGGAGAATCTTCCAATCCATCAAAGTCGAAACCTCGGGCATATTCTGGAAATACTAATGCGCTGTTTGGGGGAGGGACTTACTCCAATACTGCAACCAGTGGTACCAATGCCTCTTCCTCGAAAGCTGCTAATCAAATTGCCGAAGTCCATCAAGTTCAAGCTCCACAGAGCAACCGACCGCGTAATCAACCTCGTAGTTTCTCCGCTTTTGAAGCACCGTTGTCTTCGGTAATGGAGAAACTGGTTCAATCGGGACATCTGAAGCTCCTCGATCCAACTCCTTTACCTAAGAAACCTTCTCCCAACTTCAAGGCCAATCTCTACTGCGCCTATCACCAAGGGGCCGGTCATCTTACCGATTCTTGCTTTCGCCTCCGACATGCGATTCAGGATCTTATAGATGAAGGGACTCTTCATGCTCCACCACCGGCAGCTCAAAAACCCAACATCCTCGCCAATTCTATGCCAAACCACAATAATGCTCCACGCATTAACCAGATATCCATCAGCCCCACTGATATATCCCTCAGCTCCACTATATTCAACCCTACTGACCATATAGCCTCAACAAATCAACCTAGGCCGATTGTGCCTATTCCCTTTCAATCCGAGGCCGAAATCTCCTATATCCGCTCCGAGGAAGGACAGTCGTCCAATCTTAATGCGCCTTCTGCGCGTCTACAAAACGGAGCATTCGTATTCAACGCTTCTATCGGTGACTTGTTCCATCAGCCTATGCCTGCTGTACATCTCAATTCTGCTTCTACCATGGAAAACCCGTACTTCAACGTGACGGATCCAAACCCTTCCTCAAGTCTGTTGGACCGCTTCAGAGCTGCTGTTCCCCCTCAACCAGAGCAACAACTTGACATGCAGGCCGTAGGGTGGGCTATAGCTGATAATGATGACTATGCCACTCCCATAATCAACGAATGGACGGAGCTAGAATTAGAGGGATTCCCACCTAATCCCGAGGATATCCCCTTTGACCACATCTGGTATGATGCCTTGGATGGCCAATTACGAGGCAGCCATGGTTGATCCTTTGGACGGATTCTCGTTGGATATGCTCTTCCAACAACCTCAGCCTGTTTTACTTGAGGAGGAGTACTATTGGGACCCCGAGCCTGCTTGGCAATTCCCATTAGGATTTGACCCTAATCCTCTCCAGGGTTACGCTCTGCCCAGCCATGAAATCCAGTATTTAGAGGAGGATCTCATTCAGGATGAAACCCGTGTCCTAGGGGAATGTTTCTTCCCTTCCACTCTTGACAGGTTGGTTAACTCCGTGGCTGATCCCGAGTATGATCCTACGTTCTACATCGTTGACGAAAACCTTCCGCGCCCTGTCGTGCCTTCCCCTCCTGAAGAGGACTGCAGCATCATGGTTACGGACCTTGTTCCACCAGCTGATCTTTAGGATGTCGATGATGTAGTTAACATCCAGGTTGGGTCCGAGGTTTGGACTGTCAATCGCTCCCTCGCTGATGGAGGACTGTGGGATGTTCCTTTCGTCGCTAGTACAGAACCAATCCAAGAAGCTATAGCTGTTGGGGATCCAGACTTTTGGGATTCACTCTTGATCAAAGACCTGACTGAGGACTTGGGTTTGAACATGGAAGTGCCTGTAGCCCCTCTAACCTCTGACAAAGGGAAGCGCAAATTGGGAGAAGTCCCTATTGACCTGTGGGACGATAGTCAAGACCCTCAAATGGTACCCTCTTTAGAGAACGTCCTTAATGTTACTAGAAGTGGACGAGTCTTTCAGCCTGCTAATCTGCAAGCAGGAAGTTCGTCCAACTCTTCTAACAGGAAGAACGAACCTCGTATTTTCTCAAGGTCTGTACCATTTGAGGTACCAGTTAATGCCTCGAACGACGACATGATTCAAAAGCAATTGGAGCGGATTCCCGCTGCCATATCACTCTGGGGACTAATCTGCTCCTCCCGGGAGCATCAGTCAGAAGTTCTGCCACACTCTCTCTCGTCTTGAGATCCGACCGGATGTCACGCCTGAAGCGATGATTTCCCTTATCCTCCCACCTGCCTCTAAGCATACCGTGGTATTCACCGATAAAGATCTGCCGCTTGAAGGAGTTGACCACAATCGACCCTTGCATATCACCGTCAAGTGCCGAGGACTTTGGATTCCGACCGTTCTCATCGATAACGGCTCAGCGATCAACGTTTGCCCTTTGAGGGTGGCTCACCGTCTGGGACTGACTAAGAAGGACTTTGCACCTTCCAGCATGGCTGTTAAGGCATACGACAGCACACGTCGTCTAGTCGAAGGCACACTCGCGCTTACTCTCGACTGCGGAGGGATTTAAAATGGATGTCGAGTTCCATGTGGTCGACATTCCGGCCTCGTTCAATCTCTTGCTAGGAAGACCATGGCTTCACAGATCTTGACATCATGGCTGTCCCATCTACTCTTCATCAGAAAGTCATGCTGGGACTTCCCACTGGGACTTTGATTATCTGCGGGGATTCAGGCATTCGCCCGCTCGAGAAGGATGGCACACCTGTTTTGGGTATCGCGCACGACGACGAAGACGTCGATCTCGCAGGATTCTCTTTTGATACTTCTGGCTCGGTCATGGCCATCAACGTGGATGGAGACTTCATCATAAGCTCTGTCGCTCTGGACATTATGAGAAGGATGTCCTATCTACCTGGCCTTGGTTTAGGAATTCACCAACAAGGGATTCCGGAATTCCCTGCGTTTCCTTCCCGTGAGGGCCGCTTTGGCTTGGGATACTCTTCCTTTGCCAACGATGCCAAAAGAAGGAAATGCATGGGAAAACCTCGATCTCTCTATGGTGATCCCGACAGCTACTTCGTCCGCGAAAAGGGGAATGATATCTATCGTGGGCAAGCTGAGCCCTTTATCGACTCAGTCACCGGGGAGCTGCTGCCTGGTTTTGAGATCTTCGCGGGTGATACTTGGTCTTCTAGTGACGAAGAGCCAGCTAGTGTGGAATTCAAGAAGAAGCTTAGCCAACCCAAGCCGAAGACTGACTGGCTGGGATCTTTCGATCAGGGGAGCTTGGAGCAGCTGTTCCGTGAATTCTCTCAAGTGGGTTTGGCCAAGGAAGCCGAGGAAGCCGAAGTGTTTATGCTCGGGCCCGACGCCCTCGAGGACCCCACCTCTCTTATCGTGGAAGCTAAGGGAAGCCTTAAAAATTGCATTTTCAAGCCGCGCCTTACTTGCATTGATGACATAGCTGAGTCCGACACTGAGTCTGTCAGGTCTTTTGAGTCTAAGTCTAGCTCTGAGTCGGAGTTTGTGCCTCTCGGCCCTCCACGTCATAGCTTTTACTTCGAGTTCGACTCCCTTGTACTTGGCGACCCTGCAGGGTCTTATGAAATGAAGGACTCCTCTTCTGACTACTTGAATGATCTCTATATAAACTGTGTCGACCCTGACGATGAAGGGATAGATTTCGATGGGGACATCCCCAAGGAAATCCGTGCTTTCATTGAAAGGGAAGACGAAAGGCATGCTCAGCCATTAAAAGAAGAGATAATCTTAATAAACTTGAAAGATGAGAGTGATCCTCGGATGGTTCAAGTGGGCTCCACGTTAGATCCGGAGGAGCATCGTAAGTTCAAAGAGCTCCTCACTGAGTTCAGCGACATCTTTGCATGGTCTCATCAAGACATGCCCGGTATCGATCCTGAGATAGTGGAGCATCGAATCCCCCTGTTGCCCGATGCTAAGCCGGTGAAACAGAAGCTCAGACGGATGCGACCAGACTGGGTACAGAAAATCAAGGAGGAAGTCACTAAGCAGATTGACGCTGGTTTCCTCGCCGTCTCTCAGTATCCCACTTGGGTGGCCAACATCGTCCCTGTTCCTAAGAAAAATGGCCAGATCCGTGTCTGTGTTGACTTCCGGGACTTGAACAAAGCAAGCCCCAAAGACGATTTTCCCTTGCCACACATCGATGTGCTAGTGGATAATACTGCAGGGCATGCTTTGCTCTCGTTCATGGACGGTTTCTCAGGTTACAATCAGATTCTCATGGCACCTGAAGACCGCGAGAAGACAACCTTCATCACTGAGTGGGGGACATACTGCTATTTGGTCATGCCGTTTGGTTTGAAGAATGCTGGTCCGACTTATCAAAGAGCTGCCACGACTATTTTGCATGACATGATGCACAAAGAGGTTGAGGTCTACGTTGATGATAGGATTGCCAAGTCAAAAACTCGAGAAGGGCATGTCCATGTATTAAGAAAACTCTTCGAGAGGTTCCGCAAGTTCCGGATGCGTCTTAATCCTCAGAAGTGCACCTTCGGAGTCACAGCAGGCAAAATGCTGGGTTTCATGATCACTTCCCGCGGGATTGAAGTCGATCCGTCGAAAATCAAGGCAATACGCGACATGAAGCCACCTGAGTCTGAAAAGGGGGTGCGGAGTTTTCTGGGGAAGGTTCAGTTCATCAGCAGATTCATCGCCAAGTTAACCTTAACTTGCGAGCCGATGTTTCGACTACTCAAGAAGAATACCCCGTTCGTATGGTCAGAAAAGTGCCAAGCAGCTTTCATCTCGATCCAGGGCTACCTACAGAACCCGCCTGTTCTTATGCCGCCTATACCGGGAAAACCTCTCATTCTCTACTTATCTGTGAGTTCTACGTCTATGGGATGTTTGCTAGCTCAAGAAGGGGACAAGGGAATAGAGAAAGCTATTTACTACCTGAGCAAGAAGATGGTTGGAGCCGAGGAACGCTATACCGCCTTAGAAAAGACGTGCTGGGCCCTTGTCTGGGCATCTAAGAAGTTAAGACACTACATGCTGGCTTACCCAGTGAAGTTGATTTCTAGAATGGATCCTCTCAAGTATCTGTTTGAGAAACCTGCGCTTACTGGTAAGTTAGCACGTTGGTTGCTTCTCTTAGCAGAGTTTGATCTCGAGTATGTTACGAGAAAGTCGGTAAAGGGACGCGCCATTGCAGAATTCTTAGCTGACCACCCCGTGGACGGGCCTGAGGATTCGGATTTTGCGTTCCCGGACGAGGAAGTGCTGACAGTTGTTGAGGATGTTTGGACTCTTTACTTCGATGGGGCGGCCAATCAGAAGGGGTTCGGAGTCGGGGTTTTGCTAGTCACTCCTGACGATTCTCATATTCCGCTTGCGTTCAAACTTAATTTTGATGTCACCAATAACCAAGCTGAATATGAGGCCTGCATTGTGGGTATGGAAGCTGCACTCGCACTTGGTGTGGAGAAGCTTGAAGTCATCGGGGATTCGAACCTTGTTGTGTCTCAGGCCAATGGAGACTGGAAAGTACGCGAAGAGAAACTGAAGCCTTACCATCGAGACCTGGAGGGATTAATCCCTCGTTTCAATAAGGTGACTTTCACTCATATTCCTCGGTTGAAGAACCATTTCGCTGATGCACTTGCTACCCTGGCATCCATGGTCGAACTACCGTTAGGCGTCAAGCTCCGTCCTATCTTAATCGAGCAACGGGACCATCCCGCTTATCAATGTGTCAACGCCATCGATGATGTGGATGATGGCCTGCCCTGGTACCATGACATATGGAACTTCATTGAGAGTGGTTTGTATCCATCCGATGCTTCTCAAAAGGACCAAACTGCGTTACAAAGGATTGCTGCTCACTACATCATCTGTGGAGGGAGATTATACAGGAGATCTCATTGTGGGATGCACAAACTCTGCGTTAATGGTGCTGAAGCTGTCAGAATTATGGAAGAAATCCACGAAGGGATTTGTGGTCCCCACATGAGCGGCGTCATGCTTGCTAGGAAGATTCTGCGTCAGGGCTACTTCTGGTCTACTATGGAATCTCAGTGTGTGGATTATGTGCGGCGATGTCACAAGTGCCAAATCCATGCTAACCTGATACATGTTCCACCTTCTAACCTATTCGGCATGACTTCGCCTTGGCCTTTCTCTGTATGGGGCATCGATGTCATCGGCATGGTCAGACCTTCTGCTTCAAATGGTCACAGATTCATCCTAGTAGCAATCGATTATTTCACTAAGTGGGTCGAGGCTGAATCATACAAGACCTTAACTGCGGTCCAAGTCGCTCATTTCATCAGGAAGAATATCATCTATCAATATGGAGTTCCGCAGGCATTCGTCTCTGACAATGGGGTTCATTTCAAGGGTAGAGTTCTGGAGCTCTTTGAAGAATTCAAGATTCAGATCCATCACTCAACCGTCTATCGCCCTCAGACAAATGGAGCAGTTGAAGCGGCAAGCAAGAACATCGAAACCATCATCAAGAAATCTGCAGAGTCCGCCAGGGACTGGCACGAGCAACTGCCTTTAGCTCTTTGGGGGTATCGAACGTCGATCCGGACATCAACAGGGGCAACCCCTTATTCCTTAGTCTACGGAATGGAAGCAGTTCTCCCTATAGAACTTGAGGTACCGTCTCTGAGGATTGCGGTGGAATCGGAACTTTCGGAATCTGAATGGCTCAGTGGGAGATTCGCTGAACTCATGCTTTTTGATGAACGAAGGCTCCGGGCTTTGTATCATGTTCAGGGGTATCAACGGAGAATTGCCCGGGCATTTAACAAGAGGGTGAAGTCTAGAGACTTAATTGAAGGTGACATGGTCACGAAGGAGATCCGAGCGCCAGTTTTCGACCCCCGCGGCAAGTTCCGACCTAAGCGTTCCGGACCGTACATCATTAAGACCGTCCTTTCTGGAGGAGCAGCTCAGCTCATTGATCTTGATGGCAATGAGTTCAACACTCTGGTTAACCTGGATCAACTCAAGCGTTACTATCCCTGAGAGAAGCTCGTTGGACCGAAAACCACAAGGGTGGGCGGTTCCAAGCAAAAATTAGAGCAAGCCTGCTAGACCGAAAACCTGAGAAGGCGGTTTAGGCAAAAATAAATAGGCATCAATCAAGCAGCTCGCTAGACCGAAAACCCGCACGGGCGGTTCTAGGCAAAATTTAGAGCGTAAAAGGGGAGCTAAAACACCCGAGCGAACCTTTGCCTGAACTACGTTTTGACCTGATTCCTTGAAAAGGGATACGTAGGCAATCTCTCTGTGAGACTCGGTCATAATCAATCAACTTGATCCATGGTTCCCCTATTACCAGAGTTTGGATCGATATTCGCAGAACGCTGTGGTTCAACACTTGAAACAAGCGAGGAAAGCTCTCCGACTTTCGCCTTTATTTAATTATAACTTCTATTACACAAGAGCAGTCTTACACAAACAGTTAAGCATAAAAAACAGAATAAAATGCTCGAGGCCTTAACAGGCTCACAGTTTATTCTAGATCATTCGAGTCTGTCGAAGAGTCAGTCATTGTTGTGCCTGCTTGCAATCTCTCTTTTCAGCCATGCTCGATATCGGGGCATAAGCTCTGTGTTGAAATCTGGGTCAGCTCCTCCAAGTTGTCTCAGGCCCCAATTGTGCTCATATCCTCTCAGATTCTGGAAGGTAAAGGCAGGGACTTGGAAGTCCTCAATCCCAGCTCGGTGAAGCCCTTGGCTTATTCCCAACTGACGAAGGATGCGGCCAGGAATGTAGAAGGTGAAAGCGGTCAGCCCAGCTATCACCATTCTCTCAAAACCTGCAGAATTCAAGGCCATATCCGGGATGTTCAAGGCCTCATGCCTCCAAATGATCTCATTTGGTAACATTTCTTTCATGAATGTGTACCATTGATGCACAGTCATCTCCGGGTAAATCATGCCTCGCTGATGCATTCGGCCGGGCAGATGAGGCCAATTTGCTTCTGGCACAGTGAGCAATCCCAACTTGTCGGACAACCAAAGCTGCAAGAGCGGAAAAACAAGTCAGAAACCACATAAGCTTGAGTGGAAAAACAAGTGAGAAACTCTGATATAGCCTTAGCCGAGAGACGAGGTAAAAGCAGAATGTGCGAAAAAACAGAAAAGGGTGAGCTGAGTGAGAATTTACCTGCAACAGAAGTGGGCTACCACCGAAAACGTTCGTTTGACCTGTGGAAACCAAGTCCAACCCCATGAGTGTTTCAGCCAGAACAAGCGGCACCACATTCCTTCGGGAACCCATCTGAGCAGCAACACTCACCAGTATAGGGTTCACCTGCCCATTCGGAGATACCAGTAAATAAGCAGCCAGCACGCTGATTGTTAAGGCAAAGCGACGCCTAGCCTGCAAAGCCATATTCTCTACGTCCCCTTCTGGCCCGTACCACTCCATTAGGCGCATGATGTTGATTTGTCCTCCGACTAGCAAACTTTCGGCTGCTCCCCTAGTGATGTCAAGGCTGGTTTGAAGGAGCTTTGGTATATTCTTCCGGTAAGGCGGCACGACGATCACGCTTGAGGCAACACCTTGGAGGTACGCTTGGAATTCCTCCACAGTCGGGCACAACTCGTTGACCCCAAACCTGAACACATGGACCTCCGGATCCCAGAATTGCAGGGCCGCCATCAAGAGCTCAGGGCGAACCCTTACATCACGGAGAAAACGAAATGCGGCCAACCCATGAGATCGGAATGAGAGCCAATCTCCAGCAACAAAAGTAGTAAGCCATGGGCTAATCAACACTGGGAGGTTGTTTGCCATTTTGATTTCTGTGGGAAAGAACCAGGAGAATGCTTCTACTGAATGAAGCGCCAGTCTCTTTATAGCCAGAATACGTGAAGCATTTCCCCTTCTCAAAGCAAAAGTCTTTGCTGCACTGTCCTTTCTTCTGAGGCCAAAGCATCTCCGCACTGCCCCATAAAAACTTCTGAAAAAAAGTGATGACGAGGCCTGACCTCCCTGGAATTCCGAGATGGTCAAATAAAGGTGGCCTGGTGTGCCTCGACCATCGCGCGATGATGTCACTCCATCGCGCGACTCTTCAAAACCCCTCCATCGCGCGATTGTCTCAGTCCATCGCGCGACGGTTCAACCTGCAGTTTGACAGGTTACAGCAGCTACTGCCCGAGCTTGGTCATTTCGGATTCCAAAGGTTACTTTACAACTCTTATGGTTCCAGCAAGTCATTATAAGCATATATGACTGTACCCAAGCGCCGGATTCGAAAAATTGCGTTTAACGAAGATTTTGGACCCTTGGTGGCTCGTTTCAAGTTCAAAAGGCCGTTCTAGGGAGTCAAAACTCGTTTCTCTCATGCTGTACAGGTCATAATGACATAATGTGACTGTACGGAGGTGTCGGTTTCAGTCCAGGACATAATGGAGTCTTAGTTTATCATCTCGTGTCCCTTTTGTGTCCTTTGAGGTGTCTTTGGCTCTTTGGCGTTTTTGAACGTATTTTTCGAGTTCCGTCCATTCTCATAGGTCATTTTGTACATATGTGACCTTATCTTAGTGTCAGTTTCATCCCAATTGAGATATCTTCAGTTTTGGATGGCAAATGTCCAAAAGTCCATTACATTGTTCGTATCCTAACTGTGTCATAACATATTTTCTCATTTTCTGTCGAGCTAAGTCCTATTTGTACGCGTCTCCATGTCTGTGTACAGTCTTAGTACGTTATCAATGCAAGTACGGTATTAGTGGTAAGCATTTATCTACTTTAACCTATTGCAAAAGTAAAATAAGCTGAAAATGCAAATTTTATGGCTAACATAGTGGTCTATCCACATCCACATGAAGAAAACTACTGCAGGTACGGCACTTCGGCCACCCAAAGCTATCAAGTCAAGTTCGGGCACATCCGCCCATCAAGTCAAAAAGGCACACAGGCCTCCAAAATGTCCATCAAAGTATCGACCAAGGCACTCTGGCCTTTCGTCTATCTATGCGGGCACGCAGGCCCAAAAGCAAAAAGAAAGTGCAAAAGTGGGAAAAGGCTCCTCAGCAGCCCTCAGTCGTCCCCAAACCAGTCGCCCTCTCCGTCGTCATCCTCGTCGTCCCTCTCTGTGGGATCCACTCTGTAGCCTGGATCCTCAGCTGAGTCGTCAGACCCACTGCTGCCTGACGCCTCCTCTCCCTCTTCTTCCTCTTCTTCCTCCTCTTCGTCCTCCTCCTCGGAGACCTCAGGCAGGATCAGCCGCTTCTTGCGGACCGGCTCGTCTTGTGAGGGCCTCTGGCGCATCTTCAGCTGGTACCTCTCCTCGGCCTGCGCCACAGCCTTTCGGGCCGCCTCCTCGCTGCCAATGGGTGGCTGTGGGCCCTGTGCCTGTGGCCTGGTGCTAGGTGTGGGGACAGGAGTCCTTGCAGCTAACCTCTTCTGTGGAGGATCTCTCGCGCTCTTTCTCCTAGGATCCGCCTGTCTCTGTGCCTGCATTATAAACATTGTATATATTAGCATATGTTTGCATGTTTCATCTTTTAAACGCAGGTATGATTAAGTACAATCAAGAAGCAATCAAAGCAAAGGAATGTATCGAATGCAGGAATGTATCGCATACAGGCATATATCGAAAGCAGGAATCTATCATTTTCTAAAGGATGTACCTGAGACCTCCGAGCTGCTGGCCGAGGGTAGCGCAAGTCCAACGGTAGGCCACTCGCCGCCCTTCTGATCACATTTTCCAGCGCAAGCATGCGCCGGACAGCCTCGTTCACCCACTCATTGGGTACCTGCAAGGAGGATTCAAATATGAGTAATTGGATAGCACGTCAAACTTTATCAGAATACAGTAATGAATGCAACAATATCTTACGGGTACAGTAACAGGCGCTGGCTCAACTCTGGCTGGGGTAAGGTGCAACTCAGCTGGATTGCCCTGAGAATCCACCACTGCTATCTGCCATCTCAACTTTGGAGGCCCGCCCCTCACTGGTCCACTCGGGCCTCGCCTCGAGCGACTCTCACTGCTACCTGGCCTCCCTGAAACGGCCCTCCTCGCCTCAGCAGCCCCACGGGCCTGGCCCCGAACCTCTCTAAACTCTCGTACTCCCAGTGGCCCCGCCAAGCGTTCCCTCTGATAGACTGCATAGTCTATGTCAGGACGCAGGTGGCGTGTCAAGTCAGTATCAGGCCGTGTGAAGACCTCCAACTCAGCCAAGGTGTACTCTCCTGTGTGTGAGGCCCGTGGTGGAAGCAGTCCGGGCACCTGAAACCTCGCGTAGCCAAGTGACTGGCGTGTCACTCGGTCACCCAAGTACCACTGCCAACCAAAGGCCGACTCCAGCAGCACTCTGCTCGCCGTGACAGCCCTGCTACGAGCCAAGTACTCGGGCTCAGGCTCCGTCCCCCTCCAAGGATCCCACTCAACCTGTAAAGGCAAACAATGCAAGTATCGGTCAGCGACAGCATTGAAGCAATAAAAAGGGACACCCTTTGTTATTTCTACTATGAAGCATAATGTCATACATGTGAGGGGCGAAGCTCGTCAAGGTATACCCGGAAGCCGTTCAGATCTCCTCTGCCTCTTTTCTCCCCCATGTTCTTCTTACTCCAGATGTGTGCACGTGGGAGCATCCCCAAGTCCAGGCTCTTTGTCACCGGATGGCACATATTCAACACCTCGTAAGCCCAGAGCTGCATGATTGTCAAAGGGATTAAATTCGATAAGGCATGCAAGGATGCTATTGAGTGCCATTGTGAACAGAGATAGTCCAACCATCATTACCTTTTAGCTTTCAATTCAAATGGGCATTCACATTTTTTGGTGCCCATGGACCGCACTTTCTTCTTCACAGCTACCTCCTTCCTATCAACCTTCTTCACAAATGGCCTATACTTACCGCTCCTTCCACATGAAAACCTCATCTTAGGTGTGCGATTCTTAATACATTTTTCAGAACCCTTAATCACAATGATAAACCCGTGTTATTTACCAATGCATCTTATCCAATCTACCAACGCTTCATGGGATGGAAAAACGTACACACACATGAAAAAAATTTATAGTCCGTTATATAAGATTGCACATGATAAATGCTCTATCAAAAGACACTCACCGTCTTCGTTATAAAATACTCCGTATAATCGTATGGAGGACGAGTGGAAGTAGGTATAGTCGATGGCCCTACATAACTACCATGTGTTGAAGTGTCACGTTATAACACCCAAAGACAAATCAGGTAAGTGCAGGATTCTCTGCAGTTTCATTCAAATATTAATATCTACAAATTAGCGCAAAATTCAGATATAAAAGTCCAACAATGACAATATTTGGATATTAATATCCGAATAGTTGTACATAATTCAGACAATAGAGTCCGAAAAATTAGTAAAGTTTTGGCATTGTGTGTCCAACTGTGTTTGGTTAGAACTGAAATTGAAATAGGAGGGCTTCTGAAATTGAAAATGGAGGGTGGGCTTACCTCTTTCTGCGCGTTTCTGCTCCGTCACTACAACATCTGTGACTTGTTTCTCAACTTTCATTGTGTCCATTGTGTGATCTTCCGACTCCAAATTGTGGTGTATTGATGGGTCAACTATTTCTTATTTATAGGGAGAGGAAGCAATCGAGGTTTCCATTGACAATTTAGGAGGAAGAGGCGGGGAGGAAGATAGACAGACGTGGCTGTTGGTGGAGGAGCCTGCTAATGGGTGATGGCAGCCGCGTAGGGATGAAAATGAAAGAGTTTGAATGGAGGGAGGGAGGAGACGTGGTCTTGGGAGGGAGGGAAATCAAGAGTATGTGATTGTATGTAATGGGTTATGTAATATTCTTAAAGGGTAAATTGGTCAAATAGCATGAGGTCTTAGGGGTATCATGGTCAAACTGCACGAGGGCATTTTTGTCCATAATTAATAAAAGTTTTAATCGGCTGCCAGTAGTAAGAACCATAATTGTGAATACCGTTCCGTACAGGCTGATACCGCCCGGTACGTACCGGTTTTGAGAGAAAGCGGTACTCCAACCATACAATACCGTTCCGGCCTCAATACCGGCCGTTACCGGTCGGTACCGGTGATTCCAGACAATACCGGGCGAGATGGTGATACTGGAAATTTCAGGCGGTATTTTGCTAACCTTTCCCAGTGAGAAATTCTCACACATCACACACAGTGAGAGAGAGAGAGAGAGAGAGAGAGAGATTGAGAGAGAGAGAGATACCAGAATGAAAGGAGCAAGAGGCGGCTGGAAGAAGAAGAAGAAGAAGGCGACGGCAGCAGACGGAGTCGGAGAAGACAAGCGGTTGTAGAGGATTTGCTGGGCGGCGTGGGTAATGACAGAAAAGTGGGTTTTGTTGTTGTGAATGAAAGAAGAGAGTGGGTTTTGTTGTTGTATGTCTAATCATTTTTTTAATTCCAATTATGTATACTATATATATACTTATATATATTTTTTAATTTCCAATTACTTGTATATATACACTTACTTTTCCATCACTTTTTCATTACGTTTTTTTTTTAAAATTTCGGGGAATAACAGTTTTTATACTCCCTCCGTCCCATAATATTTGTCCGGTCCGCAAAACGGAGACGTAAAAATAATACTATTTTTGTAAGAAAAGTTGGAAAAAAATTTAACAACTTACTAGATCTCGACGAGTTCTTTTAAGTTGTGAAAAAATTTGAATTTTTTCTTGAAAAAAATGCATGATTTTGTAGTCTCCGTTTTGCGGACCGGACGAATATTATGGGACGGAGGGAGTAACAAATAATATGGTTTACTTTTAATGTTTTACTTAAAAAAAAAGGTTAAAACATTTGTATTCTAAAATGAAATTATTATCCAAAAATTAATGGTAAATATCAACTTATTCTAATTAATAGTATGAATTAAACAAATTTTGAGCGTTAAAATATCAATTTATAACTATATATTGGTAATTGCGCTAAATTTGAAACAGTACCGATATTTGATCGGTACCGATACCTTACCATACCTGTAAGAAAATCGGTACTCTTCCCGGTACAGTATTTAAAACTTCGGTAAGAACTACGCTGCAAATAGCAAACGGCGGCGCCCATGCTGAAAGCCAGAAACCCCAAACTGATTGCGAAAATCTCACTACTAAAAGCCAACCACCGAATTCCATCCGAATCGACTTTACAAATCAAAAAATAAACTTCACAGTCGTCGGTCCCGATCAAAAATCAAATGGACGAGAGTATTCATCATCACCATCACCGTCACAGGGGTAAGGAAGAGGAGGAGGATGAGGGCGATGAAAGCGGCGACGAATACACTTCGGAGGACGAAGGGACGGAGGACTACAGGCGCGGCGGATACCACGCCGTCCGTGCAGGCGACGCCTTCAAGAGTGGCCAGTACGTTGTCCAGAGCAAACTCGGCTGGGGCCACTTCTCCACCGTCTGGCTCGCCTGGGACTCCCTTAACTCTGTACCCCTCTCTCTCTCTCTCTCTAGATATCTTGCTTGTCTCTTTGTCTTGTGATTCATAACGTATGTACCCAACAGCTTCGGGTTTGATCTGATACTCCGTTGAGTGAAGTTTTTTTGTTTTTTTTGGGTAAGTTAAATTTTCATAGAGAAAGAACCAACCAAGCACAGACCAAAGGAATGCCCTTACAGTCCAATACAAGCTAGTTACTACTAGCTAGAAATGAGCAACAAAAGCAAACTAGAGGAGGAGCCCTAACAACAGAACTAGCATGTATTTAAACAAAAACAGAGGGAGGATATTCCATGCAAGGCATAGTAAACGATTTTCATCTGTCTTGGCAACCCCTTTCCATGGCATGAAGCATGCTCTCTAACCTGTTTTGATCCTGGCAATAAGGGCTTCATAAGTAAGGCCCTGCCTCTTGAATACCCTGCAATTCCTTTCACACCATGAACTGTAGATTACAGCAACCAAAGAAAGCTTCAATATAGCATACTTGAATTTGGAACTCCTACTATGCTGCCCCAGGCCCCCATCCAACCTACCTCATCAGGAAAGCTATGCTCAGCCCTACAAGTATCATTTGCTTGGAGAAAATGAGCCCAGACTCTAGCAGAATATGCACAACTGAAAAAAAGATGAGCATGCGTTTCTTGCCCCAATCCACACAAATCACTGCCATCATCAGAGATAACTCCCCATGCATGAAGCTTGTCCTTGGTAGGCAACCTACCTAGGAGTGCAATCCACTCAATTATTGCCCATCTAGGCACATAATGTGAACACCAGATAACTTTGTGCCAAGGCACAATAGGAAATTTCACTCTAATGGCCTCCCAAGCAGTCTTGGTAGTGAAGGAGCCACTAGGGTGTAAAGTCCATTGGACTGAATCTTCACCAGTGGTATTGAGTAACAAAACTTCTCATTCTAGGCCACTTCCAACTCCTATTCTCAATGATAGTAACTGACCTTAGCAGATAGAGCCAGTGGAATGTGTTCTGCTCATTACCCACAACATATTTTATCCAAGCTTGAACTAAACCGCTTGAGTTTAAGAAGTTTCCTCATCGTCCAAGAAGCATTCTAACTCCTAAGGAATCTCCATAACCCAAAAACAAGAATTCTTGATGACAAAGGTATGTATCCATTTGACCCAAAGAGTGTCAGATTTGTTACAAACATCCCATATTTGCTTGACCATAGCTGCTTTGCTCCATTCTTCAAGAAACCTAAACCCAAGGCCTCTTTCATTTTTAGGTTTGCATACTGACTGCCAATTCCCTTTGGCCCCAGTTCTCATGTCTGGGCCTGTCCAAAAGAAAGCTTTAAGTGCACTCTCAATCTTGGCTAAGACTTTGAACAGAAGAATGGAGGTTGAACTCCAGAATACTTGAAACTAAATAACATTGCATTTGTGAGTTGAGCTCTGCCACCATATGATAGGAGTTTGCTGGACCAAGAGTGGACTCTTTGCAGAATTTTTTCAATCAATAATGCATTACAGTCTTGAGCTCTAAGAGCAAGTCCAATGGGGGGATGAAAAATGAGTGGATGGATGAAATTGATTGATTAAAAAAAAGGGGGAAGAAAAAAAACCCAACGGGCAGATTAAAGATCAAAAAAGAAAAAAAAAAAGCCCAATGGGCAGATGCACAGCCCAACCCCCCTCCCCCTTTTCATCTCCTCTCCTCTCCTCTCCTCTCTCTCTCTCTCTCTCTCTCTCTCTCTCTCCGTCTCTCTCTCTCTCTCAAAGAAGAAAAAGGGGGAATAAAACCTCCAGCTTTCGCGATCTTGATTGATCGAGAAAATCTAGTTCTCTCTCTCTCAACCCTCCTCTCGATCGACCCCAAAAATTTTCCCGATCAAACCCCCTCTTTCCGTCGACTCTCCGACAAGGATTGTTGCCGGCGTTCAACCTTTCAGCTGTGGTTCAAGCTTCAAGTGGCCAGATTTGAGATTTCCAGATTCCGGCGAGCTACAATCTTTTCCGGCCATTTTCAGGCGACTCAGTTATACTCCGGCTGTCCATTTTTCTGGTAAATTAGTTGCTTTGCTCAGCTGTCTAGGGATGGAAAGATGCATCTAGTGATGAAAAAATGCATCTAGGGATGGATATATCCGTCCCCATATACATCAAAAGCCATTTTCCATCTCCTTTTCCTTCCCCCATTGGAGACCAGATTTCTCATTGGGGCTGGAAAATGGCTATAACAATCCCCCATTGGAAGTGCTCTAAGCCTGGAAGTGATAAGGGGAACACCAAGGTATTTTGCAGGAAGAAAAGTCTCAGGGATTGCAAGGGTAGTGTATAAAGCATTCTTTACTTGTTGGTTCACCCCAGCAAAAACAATGGAACTCTTTTGGAGGAGGTTGTAAACCAGCAAAATTATGAAAGTAATATAACACATCTTTGATCAACTGAAAGGAATTGGTGTCTGCCCCACAGAGGATAAAAAGATCATCTGCAAAGATGAGGTGACTAATATTGAGAGCTCTGCATTTGGGTTGGAAAGTGAAAGCCAAGTGATTAGCCATGTAACTGAGCACAGCAGTAAATGCCTCCATAACTAATGGAAACAAATAAGGAGAGAGGGGGTCACCTTGTCTCAACCCCCATCTTGCCAGGGAAGAAACCAACCAAACGTTGAGAAGTTACTTGAATTGTTACAGTGAATATTGATATAGACCTTCTCCAGCCCTTACTCAAACTTATACTAAAATTGAGTAAAACGCTTCGTTTGGTATGAATAACTTCAATGGGCAAACTTATTTCTAAGCACAAGTCTGAGTAAAAGCTTCATTAATGGCATAACTGTAAATTGTGAAGAGCAAAATAAACCTTTCAAGATTTCAGTAATAATTTGCGTCTCGCGTCTCCTTTGATTTGGTTAAAATTTTGAGTAATACTTATGAGTCAAGGATTGGAATGAGTTTAAAGCGCTTTTATTTAGGATTTGGTTCTATGTACTTAATTTGGGTAAAGTTTGATAAACACAAATGTGAAGCAGCCCGCTGAGTTTAGTAGGTTTACCGATGAATGGGGAATTACAAGGAGAATAGCGATATGGAGATGAAATCGAACTTGATCACAAGGCAAAGACCACCTTCTTTATCAAAACACTAGCTGCCCATTCCATTGTTTAGTCGTCCAATTCGTTGACATCGATGGTTGTGAGTGAATGGTCTCATTGATGGCAAGGATATGAATTCCATGGCCACAAAAGTTGAAGAATTTGGATAAAGAAAATATTGTCCCTTGATTTGAGTGGAGAGATTTATTCGGGTATGAGTAAAGTAGTCGAGATGGTTTGGAGTTTTTTTTTTAAACTCAAATTTAATTTTGACTCTAGATTGAGCAAGGGCTGGAACCTGGAAGATGCCCTTATTGGTTGTTTTCTGATAATCCTCTACTTGGTTACTAGGGAAGATAACAATAGAAAAAAATGGTTTTAGTCCTTCCACTCTGCTTAGAAAAATATATTTTCCTCCTGAGGTGGAATTCTTTACCCGCCTTTGTTTCGTCTCTCTTGCTCTCTCCAAATCTTGTGTCTTTGTATTGAACTTGTGATTTTGGCAGTATAATGAAAGGAACAACCTCGACCTTGATATGATGGTACGTGGAGGAAATTAATCTTCGTCTAGTTGCTTATTTTCTCTGAATCGATGTTTATTTACTGAGTTAGTTGGTTTTTCAGTCCTCTCTATTTGAATACCAGAGAAAATGGAGGAAGAAAAAAAAAAAAACTGCAGGTAGGTTTTAGTCATTTCAGTCTGCTTAGAAAATGTACCCTCGGGTTAAACTCTTGGAAATCCTCCTTACCATGTTAGTAGAAGCACACCAAAACAAATACCTGTACACGACAGTGAAACACCAAAATTCGACCCATATTTCCTAAATCCATAAGGGAGAATGATGCACTACGAGATGGAAAAATACTCAAAACCCACAGCATTACCGCGACCCTTGCTCAAAATTAACTGAGACCTCACTAATCGAGTATCACTGAGGCATGAACAAGCGGATGACTGTGTGAACAAACCTGTGGTTGCTTGAAAAATGCAATCGTTATAAAGTGGCTCTGAACGATTCAGATTGTGTTAACCGTATAAGGAATGAGAAAGTAAAGAAAGAAGACTAAGCTAGTCCACTTGTGTATGTTTATGTAAGTCCCTTGATCTATCATGAATTGCGAATGAAGATGTACCCCTGTAATGGAATAGCCGCCCTTCTCTTTCTTTTAGTTCCGACAGCTCGAGAAGAGGGGCTTGGGTTTAATTTAGCAACTACAACAACAACCTATTATCGAACAACCGATTTGTGTACAATAATAAGTTGTAATAGGTTGTTCAATAAGATCGGTTGAATCAAGGATGGCAGTCAACCTAATGAGTCATTGCCATGGCGCTCCTCCCATGCAAAAAACCCAGTTGAGTTTGCAATGTAGAATTCTACTTATCCATGAATTTCCTCCCCTAAGTGAAAAGTAAGGAGCTGCTCACATTTCGTCTACTTCCTTTCACCATCTAACCTAAATGGCAATTTTTCATTCCACGTCAAACAGTACTCGCATGGCTGGAGTCCTAACTTTTTTTGCGGTTTAGACAGTGGTTAAAAGGAAGAGGAGATTATCTGAACATCTGTTTCGATACCTTTCGTCCCTGAGAATTCTGAGTGCTGGACATTGAGAGTCTGATACCAGTATTTGTTTAGCTCAGTTCAATGGAGCTGTCATTTATAACTTCTTAGATCCAAAAGATACGAATCACGTACTTTTTGGTTTTTTTTGGCGTGCAGTATCTCAGACTGTTCTATGGGTGTTAAAATTACTGTGTAATGCCATGTACTTATTTTTTGGACTCCAAAAAGTTAGGGAAGTACGTCTGAAATCCCAACCAAAATAGTAACTTCAACTCAAAATTAGCTTTCTTTCTTTCACCGCAATCACGGAACCAACTGCTTCATGAATGAGGTGCTTCTCGTTTCATGCTTAATGTATATTTTCATGAACATTGCAGCGATATGTAGCGCTGAAAGTGCAAAAGAGTGCGCAGCATTACACGGAGGCAGCCATGGATGAGATTACCATCTTGCAACAGATTGCAGAAGAAGACCCGGAGGATAAGAAATGTGTGGTGAAGCTGTTGGATCATTTTAAGCACTCAGGTCCAAATGGGCACCATGTTTGTATGGTCTTTGAGTATTTAGGGGATAATCTACTGACACTTATCAAGTATAGTGATTACTGTGGAATGCCTATTCAGAGAGTCAAGGAAATATGCTTTCATATTCTGGTGGGGTTGGATTACTTGCACAGACAGCTTTCGGTTATACATACTGATTTGAAACCAGAGAACATTTTATTATTGTCCACGATTGACCAATCTAAGGATCCTAGGAAGTCTGGTATTCCTCTTATTCTTCCCAACAGCATGAACAAGACTGTGTTTGGGACTACTATTACAACAGATGTCAAGCCATCCAATGGGGACTTGACTAGAAACCAAAAGAAGAAGATTAAAAGAAAGGCTAAGCGAGCTGCTCAGGGTTGTGCAGGGAAGGAAGATTCAGCAGAAACTGAGACTGACCCTGAAACATCTGGTGCTGTCGAGAGTTCTAGTAATTCGAATTCAAATGTGGGTTCTGTCTATGCGAATGCAGTAGCTACAGCTGATGGAACTGGGCAAGGAAGTCTGGGTTGTAAAAGAGGAAGCCGATCAGCAAGGCAGCAGCTGTTGACTTCGGTTGACCTGAAATGCAAGTTGGTTGACTTTGGTAATGCTTGTTGGACTTACAAGCAGTTTACAAATGACATCCAAACGAGACAATATAGGTGTCCAGAGGTGATCCTGGGGTCTAAATATTCTACTTCTGCTGATCTTTGGTCATTTGCTTGCATCTGTTTTGAGCTTGCAACCGGTGACGTTCTTTTTGATCCTCATAGCGGTGACAACTTTGACAGAGATGAGGTATGGATGTGTCTTTCAAATATCATATTTGTTTATCGTGATTTGATATGCTTTTAGTTGTGTGTGAAAGTTAAAGATCATAGTCATTGGAGCAATTAACATGTGTGTGAAAGTTGAAGATCAGAGAGGGAGAAAGTGAGGGATACAAATAATACAAAGTGGTGAAAACCGGGGGGGGGGGGGGGGGGGGGGGGGGTGGGGGACCGAGGCAGTCGTTTATCCTAATGTTAGTTTGCTATAGCTGTGAAGGTGTACAGTCATATCATTAATCTCCACATTAGTTTTTCTTTTTCATCCACTTTAGCCACTATGGTTGTAGGGGGATGAAAACAATTGATTCTTAGAACAACACTAGTATGCAACGGCTACACGTGCCTCTTCACCGGAACCCTAGTTTGTCGTCGGAACCCTAATCTGCAAAACAGACAAGGGGTGAGCGCACCTTTGCTTCTCGTGGCAAAGGCCCTCCGATGCCAAAGTTAGTATCATGTACTAGCAAATAAACCCTAATTATCAGTAGGAGAACAATATCAATGCAATGTATTGTGTATTGCGTACCTTTTACCTCTAGGTTTGCCTTGTATTTATAGACATACGTATGCTTGCTGCCCAAGCATCCCTCTTGCTCTAGGATTCCTATCTCGTATAGGAACCTAGGATATCTTGGATTCTCGTTCCCTTATCAGTTCATTACCTTAACCCTTTTAGGACTCTTTTCCTTAACTGGTCAAACATCACATCCTCATTGGGTCTCTTTCCTAAATCCTGCATTCTCGGGATCTTATTCTTTATGGGATAACGCCGCTCTGGAACCTTCTAGAGCGTTCCTTCTGTCTTAGCAGTTAAGGCTGCTTCCTCAATAGTTCTCTTCCCTGTTCGGCCATGTCATTGCCGAACAGTCCATCTGGTCCAATGACCTCACACGCAACTGGTCCTTATCATTATATTTGGACAAATGACTTCACATGTCTTTTGTCCTTATATGCCAAACAGCCAACCTGGACCAATGACCCCTCATGTCATTGGTCCTCATCGCCATTCACCACGCTACCTAGCGGTATGCCCTGTCCTTTACACCATTTGTTCGGCTGCTAATTGTACATGTTCGGGAATACCTTCCTACAATTGCTCCCCAACTTTGCTCATTTGCCGCCGTTTCGGGGCAATGGGTGAAGCTTAGAAACAAATGTCAGATTGAACTTCTCTGGCGCCCTGCGCAGACATAGTATTAATGCTCATTGATGCTTTTGGCATCTCAATCATCATACCCACTCGAGGTAATGACTCCTCGTGGAGTGTTTTGTACGCCTCACATTAGATTCGAACTGACGTTTTTAGCCAAACGTCGTCAGAACGACGTCTGTTCAATCCCTTTTCCACGTTACTTTTCATGTAATGGTGTGAGGGGAGACGTTTCGTCTCCGTCTCTTACCCTTAAACCCCATAAAGGGATCTTTTTTGGGTTTTTACCAAAAAACTTGAATCTCATCTTTCTCTTTCTAAAACCAGGCAAGAGCTTTCTTCCCTTTCTTCTGCCATCGCCGTTGTCTGCTACTCGATTGCATCTCAGGCAACCGCTGCAACAGCTTCGTAAGACTCATTCTTGCTTCTTCTTGCGTCTTTTTCTGAGATTCGTTCCCAGATTTATCCTTCTGTTTTAGGGTTTCAATCGTACCTAGTTTCAAATTTTGTCCTGGTCATTTCCTCTGTATCCATGGCAGATAATAATGAAAACCTTCCAAAACCTAGCAAGTTTAGGAAACTCTGTGAAACCCCTACTGCCATGGCGGCATTTAGGGCCGAATATAATGTTCCCGACAATGTGGGGCTTGAACTTGCCCCTTTAGGGGCGGATAGGGATGGCGGTTTGTGGGATAGAATGTGTATCCCTATTGTAGCCATTGTTGAGGGTGGAGTTCGTTTCCCCCTTCACCCACTACTCCGCCAAGTTCTGAACTGGTATCGTTTTACCCCCATGCAAGTTTCAACAAACGTTTTTAGGTTGGTGATGGGGATTGTAGCCCTGAATAGGATTCTGGGGCCCAACTAGGACTCTAGGACATCCAATGGTGGTATAGCATCGTGCTAAACCCTGAATACAACACGTATTACTTCAATGTTAGAAAAGCAGAAAAGCGTCTCGTGCTAAACTTGCCAGATTCTGCACGTGATCACGAGATCGATTTCCTCTGTGTTACCAGAGCATTCGAGCCAATAGGTAAAGATGGCCAAGTGGTGGGCCTCCATTGCCCTCACATATGGGGCTATCCACGTATGCTCCTAATTTACTTTGCTCTATTCGTAATTTTCTCCACCGCTTTTGTTTGCTTTTGCTAACCTTCGTTTGACTTATCGTACGCGCGTCCCAGACGAGAGCCAAGCTACGTCCGAACAACGGAGATTAATAGGATCTTGAGATATACAGGTGAGCCTGGTACCTTAACAGATGGTTGGGGTCGTAATGCAGACGTACTGCTGGGATACGATCCCGCGTACAAAGGTGTTATTGACAGAAGACTCGCCAACCCAAGTACTAGTGCTGCCTCAACTTCGACTGCTCCCCAACCACGGAGTTTGAGATCCCGTGCCGGAGTTACTGTTGCCGGGCAGCTAGGTGAAGTACCCATTTCCGAGGGCATTCCACCGCCTCGTTTAATTCTTAGAAGGTCATTCCAACGACAAGCCGAACAGCCAGCCTCCCAACGTGACACTAGCAAATCCTCCTCATCGGGATATTCAGCATCGCCTCCTTCGTTAGGTACGATGACTCGCCAACCTATGAACTTGAGTTCCCTCCTTACTGTCTCTGCCCGTGGTCGTGGTGTTGGGAGAGCAGCATCAACTAGACATGCCCTACCACCACCCCGCCGTAACAGGGGTGGTTCTAACGGGTCTTCCTCATCTCCCCGAGGATCCGACATGGTTCATGAAGCCAGTGATGCTCATCGGGACAAACGTCCTAGAACTGAAGGCTCCGGGGATACCTCAGCACAAGCAGCAGCTTCGATCCAACAACCTCTTTCGCCGAGTACTCGAGTGCTACCTCAAAGCTGGCCAAAAACTCCAAGAGATCGAAACAGAACGCAACAGGCTCTTGAGAGACAACTCCAGGCAACTACAGACTATTTCCAAGCTTGTAAGGGAGAGAGATAAAGCAAAGCTAGAAGCTGATGGGATGAAGATCAAGCTTGATACTAAAGAGGACAGCCTTAGCCATGCTTTATCTGAGATTGATAATGCCAAGAAGGCAGCTTATGAAGACGGATATCAAAAGGGTTTTGATGTGGCAACGGCAAGTTATGTTGACCAATGCCAGTTGGGAAGCTTGCTTGATAAAGACTGGCATTGTTGAAGATTCGGTCCTCTGGGTGGAAAACGACTTACCAAGCCGCCGAGCTGCAGCCTCTCAGGAGCATGATGAGCCCCCAACTGATGATGTTGATCGACAGATAGACGAATTTGCAGATGCTGATGAAGAAATACAGATGGAGTCCCTGGATGCTGCAATCGAACATGCATCAGTTCGGGAGGCGACCAATGAGACTATCGTCTCGGTGGAGAATGCTGCTGTTGGTGGTGGCCCCAGTAGTGAAGTGAATACAGAGGTCACGACTGATTCTCCACTAGAAATCCAAAACCTAGATTGATTTGGTAAGTTTGCATCTACTCTTTCAAACACTTGGCTGGTCCTTCGTGACCATGGTTTTGTTTTTGTTTTATAGCCTTGCGTGGCACCAGTCTTTTGACGCTTTTGGTAACACAGGTATTCGGCCATTTGGTTTTTGTTTGCTTGGCATCTCGTGACCTTCGTTGTTCCAACCTTACAGGTTGAATTTCTACGTTTAATCATACTTAGATAATTTCTGCTCGTATTCCTAAGTTTTCATACTTTAAAGCACAAGCTAATTGTGCATGTTTTCGTATGCACTTCCAAGTTTCTCATACTTGGATAAATTCCTACTAAGTTTACTCGTACTTTATGGAAAAATGGTCAAGCATTCGTACTTGGATAATTTGCATGTCCTCGTATGCACTCCATGTATTCTCGTACTGGGACAAATTTGACAAATTCTTAAGTTTCTCATACTTAGATATTTGAGCATGGTCACGTATGCTCTCCAAGCCTTTTCATACTTGGACAAGTTCATATGTTCCTGAAATATTTTCGTATTTAGGAAGTGTTGCATGTATGCAATTTTAAGTTTATTCATAAGTAAACATATGAGGTGTTTCATACGTAAAAACAATCAAGACTTTCAAATGTTCATGAATTTCGAAGAAATAATTTCATAACGTTTTGTCGTACGCCCAGTCTCTGCTCCCCAATATGAAAAAGGAAAACAGTTCCGAATTTTCATATTCTAGAACTGCAAAAACAAATATTTCAAGGAGTTGATATGTTGCAAAGAAGTTTGATTTTATTCATAAGCTTGAACTCAAGGGGGCGTTATTCGTACCCATTGCAACTAATCAATAAAAATAAGAAACAAGGGAATTTTATTCGTAATTCCCACACAATCACGTAGTATAGCCTAAACAGAATAAAATCAAAAACTAAATTCTTTTAAACAAAGAATTTTCTCAGATGATGAACGTTCCAAGGTCTTGGCACTGGATTTCCATCCAGATCGGCCAATCTATAGGCCCCTATGCCCACAATCTCGGTTACTCGATACGGGCCTTCCCAATTGGCCCCCAACTTGCCATTGTTGGCCACCTTGGTATTGCCGAGCACTTTTCGTAGTACAAGATCCCCAACACCAAACTCTTGAGGGTGAACGTGTTTGTTGTAGCTCTTCATTAGCTGTTCCTGGTAAGAAGCCAGATGCACCAGGGCCCTTTCCCTCCTTTCCTCGGCAAGGTCAAGCTCAATTTCAAGGCCATGTCATTGCTCCCACATTCAACCAATGCTTGGTTGGAAGGCAACTTCTAGGGGTATGACTGCCTCTGTACCATATGCCAACGAATAGGGGTCTTTCCCGTAGACCTCCTAGGTGTTGTTCTGTGTGCCCATAAGACCAGTAGCAATTCGTCAGGCCACTTCCCCTTTGCTTTATCCAATCTCTTCTTGATTCCGTCAAGGATGGTTTTGTTGGACACTTCTGCCTGCCCATTACTCTAAGAGTAGGCTGGGGTTGAATAATAATTTCGTATCCCATACTGGACACAAAAAGCTTTGAACTTCTTCTGAAACTGGGACCCATTATTAGAAATTAACGAATAAGGGACCCCAAATTGAGTAATAATACTCTTCCACACGAACCTTTCTATCATAGGTTTCAGTGATTTTAGCCAATGGCTCTGCCTCAATCCACTTAGTGAAATAATTCGTTGCTACCAACAGAAACTTCCTGTTGCCTGTTGCTTTGTGGAGTGGACCCACGATGTCCATCCCCCATTGAGCAAACGACCAAGGACTCGTCAATGACACTAAAATCTTCTGCTGGTGTTCGAATCATTGGTGAGAATTTCTAACATTTCTCGCAAATTTTCACACACCTTTGCATCTTCTTGCATGTGTGGCCCACCAATAACCTTGAGTGATTGCTCGGTGGGCGATGGATCTACCCCCAGCATGGCTTCCACAAGTCCCTTCATGAATTTCGTGCAGGAAACTTTGCACCATCTCAGGGTGCACACAAAGCAAGTAGGGACCTGTGAAAGGACTTCCTGTACAACTTCCCTTCCTGGGATAGCCAAAACTTAGCAGATTTGGTTTTTATTTTGTGAGCTTCCTTTTTGTCAGAAGGGAGTATTTCATGTCGTAAAAACTCCACAATTGGGTCCATCCAACTTGGTCCTTGGTTCACGTCCAAGACCAACTCCACACTCCTCCCAATTCTCGGCTCAGTCAGATACTCTACTACTACTTTTCTTTTAAATTCAGTTGGTACGGCAGCAGCCAACCAGACTAGTGAATCTGCGTGAGCATTCTGTCCAGAACTTATCTGCTCAATATATACCCTTTCAAAGGTATCAAGCAGATCTTTCGCTGCGTTACTGCGTGTACATATGCCGCCATCTTCTCATTCCGGGCTTCGTACTCCCCGGATAGTTGATTAACCACAAGTTGTGAATCACAATACACCCTGACTCGTTTTACTTTCAATGTTCTTGCACTCCTCAATCCAGCTAAGAGTGCCTCATACTCCGCCACGTTATTCGATGCATTGAATATTGTTTTGGTACCGAAGAAAAGAAGGTGAAGTTGGCATCTTCCTGCCTTAAGGGGAGAGTTTCGGATTGGTGGGCACAACTCAAAGCTAGTCAACGAAGGAGAGGCGAAGAAAAGATCAGGGAATGGGGTAAGATGAAGAAGAAGCTCAAGGAGGAATTCTTACCTTTCCATCAACATTCCAATGGCGATTCCTTGACTAGTTTTGGTAAAAGCAAGTCGTTGGGGCTGTCCCAACTGAAAATCAACCTTTAATCGGCACCTTGGAGGCTAGAAATCCGTCAACAAGCGGAATATTCAAATACGGCAAGTTTGGGGAATCATCTCTTGTGTTGAAAGTTGGTGAAAAGGCTTGTGAGCCCATTCTCGATGCCCTCTTTGTTAAGGAGGTAAGAGAACCATGTTGTGATGATGATTATGAGTATAATATGATTTCAATCTTTGATGAGTATCCTAGTGAAGAGTTTAGTGATGGCATTGAAGATGTTCTTGTCTATGATGAGTGTCTAGGTGAGAAAGAAAGACTTAAGGGTATTGTGGGTGATAATGAAGAGCAAGAAATGCCTAACCTTCGATCTTTGAGCCGTGTATATTTTGGGAAGATAGTGAGCAAGTCTTAGAGGAGAAAATTGATGATCGTGACTTTGAGATTGAAGATTTCTCTCAAAGCTTGCCGCTTGAGTCACCTTTGGTACAAGGCACTCAACTTTATGATTTGGAAGCTCCATTATTCGATACTTGTTTGTTGAACCAAAGGTTGAGCATTGGTTTGAATTGTTGCCTCTCGAGTTGCCCCAATTGCAAGATGTTAAAGTTTGTATTGTTGCGGTGCCCGAACAAGTTCTAAAGTTGCCAAAAGAGGATGATTTGGGACAACTTGTTGACCCTTTGGGTTTTATCTTCAAGCAAGCAAGTTTTGAGCATAGTGTTGTGACTTTTCATCGTGGTAAGGTGGATAGTTCTTTGTGCGACTTAGGAGTGAGTATGATGAGCAGCTACTACGATGATATTTTGATTCACAAAAGGCATGGTACATGGATGATTTCTTGGCACATAAGCATGGATGCGGTGGATTTACACGAATGGAAGCTCATATTGAAGATGGGTTATTGCATGAGGGTGACGTGGATCAAGGAAATACAGTCACATGCCTACCTCGGAACTACATAATAAATACTTATATAGTTCTATGTTTTCTTTGATTTAGTTGTCTTGAGTCTTGTTGTCCAACTTGAGGACAAGTTGTTTTCTTTGGAGGGGGTGTATGATGCAGTAGGATTTAGGGGTATTGTTGTCATTTTAGTGTCTTTAGTGTGTGTAGGGTTTTGAGTCTATAAATAGGTAAGTTGTCTCTCATTTTGGTAGCTTTTGATTGTTAAGAATATTGAATATATTGATTGAGACATAGTTTCTCTCTCTACCCTTTGGGGTTTATCCCCTTGAATGAGATTTTGCTCTCTTTCTTTGAATCTTTCATTCTCTTTGATATTTTGGTTGCATCACATATATTGAATGGATCCGAAGGCAGGGAAGGTATCTGGATGGTCATGTTGAAGTGCTTGACTCCAAAACTGGATGGTCATGTTGAGGTTCTTTATATGCCAATCCACCTATCTTTTTAGAAACTTTATTAACATGTGCCAAATGCAATATCTGTGAAACGTAGTTGGAAGAGCAGAAGCAATAGCTTTGGTCATTGTTGAATCTTGATCAGTTATGATGATTTTGGACGGTGTTCCAAGCATCGCTTTTAAGAATTCCTTGAAAAGCCACGCTAATAATTCACTTGATTTATCGCTTAAGAATGCACACCCAAAAAGCGTTGTCTGTCTGTGATGATTAACCCCTAATATAGGTGCAAAGATCAAAGAATATTTGTTTGTGTTATGAAGTATCAAACACCACCACGTCCCAAAAAAATATACTGGTACGACTTTCTATAGGTCACATCCGCCCAAAAACAATAAGTCATCCTCTCCTCATCATTTTTTCGATTGTAAACATAAAACTGGGATTCTTTTGTCGTTCAATCTCAAAATGCTGTACAACATGTTGGCGTCATGTCCATCTAACAATTTCTTCTTATTCCTTTTATCATTATAAAGATCTTGTGATAAAAATCCAACATTTTCAAGACCCCCAGCATGCACCTCTAAAATATTTATTTGTTGGCAGGTTTGCACATTTGCAGCTGCTAGTTGTGTCAAAACTTTATGTACATTTGACACTCGACGATGAGATTTCAAGAAATGCACCTTCCTTGGCTTCGTAAGAGGGTGGTTATGACCCTCGACAAATTGGGAGACAACAAACCCTTCACCTGACCGGTTTTTCACGACAGACAGTTTTGCACCACACCCCTTTCTAGTTAAACCCCGACACCGTTTAGTGACCTCAGAATTTTTCTTCACCCTTCTTTGAAACATACTCAGTGTTCTAAATGGCAGCTTGGGCGGCCACCTAGGCGCTTGGAGGTATCCCGCCGCCACGACTATACCCTTAGGCGTTTTATTTGGTAGTCTGGGAAGTTTGGCGGCATTTGGCGGCCGCCTAGGCGGGCCTTAGAGGGACTAAAATGTGGTTTTATAAATAAGAGGGCTTAATATGTAATTTTACGAAATGATATATATATATATATATATATATATATACATACACTACAATAATTACAGATTAGTCCACATCAGTTCCAATCGGCCTCCACGATCGAAGCCCTTACTCCAACTCCAGGCGTGACTTCACCGGACTCCTCTCTCCGTCACATCGCTTGACTTCGCCGGTATGTCTCTCTCTCGCCTCTCTCCCTCCCATCTCTCTTCTCTCTCTCTCTCTCTCGCGTCTCTATTTTCTCTTTGTTATGGCGTTTGTCTGGTCTCTGCTATGCTATGCTCTGCTCTCTCATCTGCCTCTCCTCTCTCTCACTTGGAACATTGATTATGGTTTGTAAAAAAAAAAAAACGGCCGAATTGCTTGGCGCTGCTTAGGCGGCTTGGCGCTTGGAGGTGGGTCTTCGCTCGACTACCGCCAATTGCCATTTAGAACACTACTGAACATACTCCTTCCTAATGATTTCACCATTTTTATTTGTCTTGCTAAAATTGATTCGAATACTAAATCCAGCTTCTCTAGCGTAACTATTGTAAAGCTTCTGAAGTTCCTCTAAGTTGTCAAATTGTTGTGTAATTTTCGGTATCACTTCATTTTTAACTTGAGGAGTGCACACTTGTTGACAAGAATTAGCAGATGATTCACATGGTTGAGATGGTGATCGTGAGCATAGTTCAATATCATCCAAAGACTGCAATCTACAAACCAAAAGAGAAAACAATAACTTTTGATTTTTTTTGTATGATTCATATGTTTGAAGATGCAAGAAATTTTTGAGAGAGATACCTTGGTGGTGGTGCTTGAAACAAGGGGGTTGGATCAACACTCGTTAGATCTTCTTCCATAACCTTTAATCCAAAAATCCACTAAGTTCTGCAAAAATAATTACCATCAAACAATCAGATAAAGTAAGACGAGTAAAAAAAACCAATCGCAACTTTCTTAAGCTTATACAAAAGCAATCACAACGAAAAACAACTTTCTTAGGCAAATTTCTGCTAAACCTTAATCAAACAATCAGAGAAAGTAGAGTAAATTACAGTAAACCCCCCTCAACTAACTCAAATTTTCACTTAACCCCCTCCGACTACAAAACCCAACAGTGTGCACCCTCTAACTATCCAGAATTGACACTTAACCCCCTTTTGTTAGGTCTCCGTAGGAAAAATGCACCGACGGCCGTCTTCGGCCACCGGGCGGCCGATCCGAGCCGTCCAAAAATTTAAAAAAAAAAAATCGAGTGGGCTTACACGGGAATCAATGGCATCCGAAGTGCGTAAGTGCTCGATCTAAACACCCCATTTAAATTCTTGGGATGTTTGGATCGAGCACCTACGCACGTCGGATGCCGTTGATTCCTGCGTTAGCCCACTCGGTTTTTTTTAAAAAAAATTTTGGACGGCTCGGATGGGCCGCCCGGTGGCCGGAGACGGCCGTCGGTGCATTTTTCCTACGGAGACCTAACAAAAGGGGGTTAAGTGTCAATTCTGGATAGTTAGAGGGTGCACACTGTTGGGTTTTGTAGTCAGAGGGGGTTAAGTGAAAATTTGGGTTAGTTGAGGGGGGTGTACTGTAATTTACTCGAGAAAGTAATATGAAAAAATTACAAAAACAACAAATACAGAAATCAAAACTCTAATCTTCTTGTATGGTCGTTCAAGAAAAGCCCTTTTTTTTGTTCGAAACAATTCAAAAAAATCCCTAATTGCTGTGGGTCAAATACACAGAGAGAGAGGGAAGAGACCTTGGTGGCGGGTTTGAGGTCCAGAACGGGTTTTTGTTCAAAAAAGCCCTTTTGCATTCAATTAAAAAGAAATCCTAAAACCCGTTTTATTTTTGGGAGGAGATAATGCCACGACACATTACTTTAATGCCACGACAATTGTGGGCTCTTGACCTTTATACCCTTGCAAAAAAACCGTTCCTGACACACCTGTCTCTCTCCTGAATCTTGCCATTTTTTCTCAATTCTCACGTCTCTCTTCGCTCTGTGATTTGATCCGTGCAAAGGCTCAGACTAACAACAAGAAACCTTCAGGCTTCAACATGGCCGGAATTTTCAACTGACACCGATTAGAGGTACATCTGAAACGGCAGATGCCGAGATCTCTCTCCTTCGAGGGCTATGATAATGTCGGCGTATTTGCACTTCAAAGGTTAGAAGATTTTGGTCGGATAAGACATTGAGATATGCATCCAAAGAAAGCAATTAGCGATTTAGGAGATGGAAGGACCGAAGTAACCGAATTGATGTGACAAGGGTCGAGAGAGCAGGACATATGGAGGGGAAGGAGGTGATGGAGAAGACGGAGAAAAGTTGTATGGAGTTGGAGTCGAACTCGGTGGGATCGTTGGTCAGATTTTGAGTGTTATTGGTGCTCTGTTTCTTGAACACAAAAACATGGAGCTTTCTTTCTTATAAACCCAGATTTGTGGTGGGATACTGCTTGTGAAGGTTCTTCGAGCCATTTATGTTTCGCCTCCCGAAAAGGTTGGTCGGAGTTTGGGATTCGGATGGGATGGCAATGAATCATGGGAGGCAGTTGGGATGACGGAGAGAGAAACACCTATGTGAGTTCAGGGTAAAAACGTACTATGAATACAATGTCCGTGGAACTAAAAAATTCTGTCGTGGCATTATATTTTCCCTTATTTTTTCTAGAAAATGCCTAACCAGATCTCGAGAGAGAGATACCTTGGAATCGGTCCCTGCTTCAATCGATTCTTCTTCGTCGGAACAAGAGTGCGTCGATCGTGTTCTTTTGGAATTGCCTCTCTCTCTCTCTCTCTTTCTCTCTCCTCTTTCTTATGCGTTCAGAATGGGAAAGCCAAGAAGAGATTTAGGTGTCATCCGACCCATTTTTTTTTAACCCGGGAGCCATTTTACCCGAAATAAGATCCGCAAGATCCTTTTTTTTATCACAGCCGTTGGATTAGATCCAACGGCTTACGATCGAGGTGTGGATGGAGAGTAAAATTTGGGATACCTGATATGAACTATATATATAGTTCTTTTCAGGTCTAATCGCTCGGATTTTTTTTATGGTTCGGATTTGTGTCTTAGCCATTGGATTGCGATGATCTGAGATGCTCAATGTGTTCAGAACATGATTTTAAGGGTATCCGCGAGAAATCAGCAAAAAAAAATGATCGGGAAGGGTTTGATCCGAGCAGTTTTTTATTTAAGTACATTAAGCGGCTCGAATTATCGAAATTCGATTGGAAAATGGGAGATCCGGACGGTCCAGACCGTAAGGCGTTCGGATCTGATAACAACTATATATATATATATATGTATATATATATAGCCAAAATGCGGACTTGTGATCTCAACCATTGGATCGTGATTTCAATAGTCTAGAAAAATGGTTTATGACCATCAGCAGACTTGGACTATTGAAATCACGATCCAATAGTTGCCAGCGACGTCCGTATTTAACGAAAATAAGGGCGACCTTATTAGAAAGCCCATACATATATACATACATATATATACATATATACATACATATATATACATATATACATACATATATATACATATATACACACATATACATACATATATACATATAGGGCTGCAAACGAACCGAGCCGCTCGCGAGCAGCTCGTGACTCGGCTCGCTAACGGCTCGTTCGAGCTTGGTTCATCAAGTAAACGAACGAGCTCGAGCCACCATTTTCAACTCGTTTCATAAACGAGCCGAGCTCGAGCCACTTGATGCTCGGCTCATTGAGCTCGCGAGCTGCCATATACAGTACATACATATACAAAACGAGCCATTCGAGCCGAGCTCGAGCTTACATATACATACATATATATATATATATATATACATACATATACCAATACCCATACATGTACCAAACGAGTCATTCGAGCCGAGCCGAGCCGAGCTCGAGCTTTTGAATATATATTCGAGCCGAGTTCGAGCTCACATATTTCAGCTCGATTCGAGCTCGAGCCGAGCTCGAGCTGGGGAAAACTAAGGCGAGCCGAGCTCGAGCAAGGCAAAACTCGGCTCGACTCGGCTCGTTTGCAGTCCTATATACATATACATATACATATACAAATACATAAATCTTGGCCACTCATTTCAGTGGCTGAGATTAAAACATTATCACTCCTCACCCTATCCCTCCCCCTTCTCCATGACATAGGCCCACCTTTGCCACAACCCACTCCGGCTGGCAACCCATTTCCGGCGACCCTTTTTCCAACGAGTCCTATTTATCCGACGACCCATAATATTTATACTTGAAGATCATGAAAATCTTTATAAAAATCTCAAAAGAAACAATAAAAAGGACTATCAAAAAGATTAGGAAGGTCATTCCAGTTTTAAAAAGAAAAAAAACAAACTCTTATTATTTAGAGCTAGAGATAAATTATGTTTATATTTATACCCACTCCGGTTGGCAACCCATTATGTTTGTCTTTTGATACGTTTGTTTATCCAGCGAGTCCCATTTTTCTGGCAACCTTTTCTCTCTCTCTCTCTCTCTCTCTCTCTCTCTCTCTCTCTCCCATTTTTTCCGGCGAACCCCTTCGCGAAGCAGGAAAAATGGACCAAATTCCATAAATAAAGACTTCCAATCCATTTCCGTTTTCTTTCACGAACTACACGATATTCCAATAAACTAAACCTTAATATGCTTAGACAATTGGCAAGTTCAAGAAAAATTGAAAAAAAAAGAGGCCCTATTTTGTCTAAGAGAGGCAGAGTGAGAAATAGCGTAGCACCCGTTTTAAGGAAGGAGGAAACCCAGTCTGGAGCACCTAATTCGATGTCCAATAGTTCTGTAGACGATGAATACCAGTGCTTCTATGGAGAGAGAGAGAGAGAGAGAGAGAGAGAGAGAGAGAGAGAGAGGGGACCCACACCGGAGATGGGTGCGCCAAAGAGGAGACTCGCCGGAGATGGAGGAGCCAGGGCCGGAGTTGTCGGTAGAGAGAGAGAGAGAGAGAGATTTAATATCAGCCATTGAAATTAGTGGCCGAGATTGGGTGTCAAATATAGAATTAGCGTATTCGGCCCCTATGTATATATATTTAGTCCGTCTATGTCCTACGATGCCCCGAAAATAGTGGCCATTGTTCAGGCACGTTTTCCCCTCCAATGCATAATTAAATGCATAAGATATGCTCAAAGCAAGAAGCATGAAACTATTCAAAGGAGAGGATGCCTACATTTTCGTGTTGTTTTAGATTTTATTTATCTCCTGCTCCTGGAAAGGATTTGAGAGTCCTGGCATGATGCTTTACGAGTTTTCCTGCTTGGCAATTCCCTTGTGCCGAACTTGAACACATTCATCTGTTTTACAACTAAGTCGATTTGTTGGTACATAATTCTGCAATTCAGTTAGTTTCATGATGCACATCACTTGCTATTCAAATCTGGAAACTCATTTGGAAAAAGTTCTTGATTTTACGTCAAAGTAACCTATCACCCGATGTTGCGTGTAATTGGTTGCTTAATTGTGTTTTTTTCCGCTTATAGAGTATACTGTGTAGTGAAGGTTATCAAAATATATTATAGTCTATTGATGAACTATTCAACTCCTCTTTGGCTTTCCGCTGCAGACTTGCAGTTGACCATTATCAACCAAATTTAATTCTCTATATACAGGACCACTTAGCACTGATGATGGAGCTTCTAGGGATGATGCCACGGAAGGTAAGAATCTCGTTTCCGTAAACCTTAGGCTGTGTTGGGATCTCAGATTCGTGGAAGGATTTGCAGAAGGGAAAAAGGTGAATGATATTTGTGAAGCTAAAGTTTTCTTTTCTTTTGATCTTCTTTCTCCTTCTCAAAATCCTCCACAATTCAAATATCCAACCCAGCCTTGTTGCACTCAGCCCTACGAATGTGACCTTGAAAACCATGATACCTCGACAGATTGCCTTGGGTGGCCGTTATTCACGGGACTTCTTTAACCGATACGGTGATCTAAGGCACATCCGTCGCTTGCGTTTCTGGCCCATGAATAAGGTTCTAATGGAGAAGTACGAATTCAGCGAGCAAGATGCCGCTGAGTTGGCTGATTTCCTTGTCCCCATTCTTGATTTTGTCCCTGAGAAGCGGCCAACTGCTGCCCAATGCCTACTTCATCCTTGGATTAGTTCAGGTCCTCGTCTTTTAGAGCCTTCAACACCGTCTACTCAATCCCAAGCTGCTGATACTTTATTTTGCGAGAAAATGAAGAGGGAGAAAGAGGAGACAGAAGTCGTGGAGGTTGGAATGGGGAAGATAGCAATCAATGCAGATTCGAAACAAGTCAAAAATCCTCAGTCTACGAGTAAACTGTTAAAGACGGATATAGCAAGTTCATCTAGGTAGGTCCATTTCAGGACTTCCTTAGGCTGTGTTTGGACCTTAGATTGCTTAAAAAGAAAAGCATAGAAAGGAAGGAAATAATTAGCTTTGCGAGTCCCCTTCCTTGTTCTCTTCCTTCATAAATCCTTGATCCACACAGCTCTATTGTTTCTCCACTACCTGGGTATGTGTAGTTTTTCATCACCAACATTTCATTGCTTGCAAGGCATATAATAATTCCCCCGTCTATTTGAACTTTCATTTGGTTTGCGGATGGGTTTGTTAAGATGTGGGTAAAAAGTTGGAGCATTTGGTTAAAGCTGTTGGATTACACCAGATGAAAAAACAGATTCTCCTCTCTGGCTCAATCATGTACTCCGTAACATATGCATAGGCAGAAATAGTCTTACTGGAAATAGTTATGCTTGGTTTATTTGTGAAGGCTCCATTCTATATTTTTAACTTCTTTTACGTTTGGGTGATTGTCATCCTGAATCGTTTAGGGTCTAGGGTCCTTTTCCGCTAATTGACAATGAGAACCATTCCTTGTTGTCTCCGAGAGCCAACCCTTTTGGACTCTATTTTGAGTCTCAGTAGTCGTGCAACATTTTCTTATTTGCTGGCCGTCAATTAGGTGATTATACGAAATCCTAATGATACTCCCGGCCCGACAAACGTCCCGGAAACTGACCAAAAACGTCTCGACAATGGCTTGAATGACAGAACGTCCTGGAAACGGACCAAAAACGTCTCGGTAACGGGAACGTCCCGGAAATGGACCAAAAACGTCTCGGTAATGGCTTGAATAACGGCTCAAAAACCGCTTGGCAATGTGGGTAAGGCCACAGTAGCTAATATCAAATGATGAGCAAAAGGTCTGTTCAAATGAGTTTGAGACGGGCCACTCGGGGTACATTTGGAGCGTGAACCAAAATCGAAATCCGACCATTGCTACTTCAATTCGGATCAATCCCACCGTTACCATTTCAATTCGGATCTTCACCTGTGTCGTGTCTTCTAAGAGTAGATCAATTTGGACATTCGGCTTGGGGTTTTCGTTTGGTTCCGTTAGTTGAACTTAAAGCGATTGTTCTGCAAGTATAGTCACCTCATCATAATTACTACACTGCATACCCATACGCTTGAAACATTGTTGTTTTCTATTTTTCTTGTTTCCTTTTCAGTCGGTGAAATAAGAGCGACATTTTATACGACACAGATTACTTGAACATCGATTTGAGCAAGAAAAATTAGCTGCAAGTGCACATCGTTGTACCGAGCAACTCCGAGGCCTCCAACGCAATTCTCTCCCTTGTTCAGCTAACATGTCCTTATTTAACCCATGTTAAACAGTAACTGGTAGTATTAGATAACTTCATTTCCACACCCAAGCTGGAGACCAGCTACGCATACATAATGTACAAAATCTTATTTCCCAAAACCCAAAACCGGAAGAACAAACAAAACCCAAAGTTATACAAACGAAAAAACAAGCAAGTAAAACATACGAAGCACTCAACATAGGGTAAACATAAGAAGTTTTTGCATTCTATTCCAGGCGCTCCACATGTTGCGAGTGCACCCTACCATATTCGTCAACGGGGTTTCCTTCATCATCTAGTATGACCTTCTCTGCCGTTGCTCTCTTTGTGCCGCCATACTCACGTGCTGCCTGCGTCTCTTCCACAATGTCACTCGGCATTGTTAGCTTCTCCTTTATAGCTTCCTTCACGCTACCAATCGCACTGAATATGTTTCTCGTCCCTGCAGTCCCCCTATCCATCCCCACAAAGAACATAACTAATTCGATTTCCATACGCATTTTATTGCCGAGAAAGTTTACAATACACATTATTTAAAAGTGTGTACCATATGTACCTATTGAATGGTCCATTCATAACATTTTAGTGTATTTCGTAACTTTTGTTTTAGAAATCACAACTTTTCAACAATACGATTCGTAACATTTTTATTATGATTCATAACATTTTGGTGCATTCGTTACTTTTATACTAAAACCATGACTTTTTAGCAATATTATTCGTAACATTTTCTCTATAAATCATAACATTTTGGTGGTGCATATGATACACACTCAAATAAGGGGTGTGTATTGTAGCATTTTCCTTTATTGCCTTGTTATCACATTAAATGTTCATATAAATTACAAACAGTACCACACTTATTTTGACCTTGTTAACCACTCGGCACAAGTGCGTGTACATGTAAATATACTGAATTTTTACCTGTCCTCTGCAGTTTCCCTTTCTGCCTCTGCTCTCTTCCTCTCATCGTCGTACCCCTCCTCTCTCAGGTTCAACTCTTGCATCTTCCGTCTGGCTTCATCCTCCGTCTCCATGTATTTTTCCTACGAAAAATAATTCTCCATCTCATTGTAATCTCCTTATGCTTCAGTTCCATTGGCACCCCATATTTCCATGGGAACTAAATAAACCTTTAGAGTTAGAATGGATAAACAAAATTGAATCTCCCACAGAGAGAATTACAGAAACCTGTTTAAAACAAAGAAAAATAAAACCAATAACACTAACGCTGGTCAATGTTAAGAAAAAAACTGTTCAAATCAAGCCATTTTCGGTCCTTTTTTTTTACCGATTTCTTGCGGGTATCCTTAAAATCATGTTCTGATCACATTGAGTGGTTCGGATCATTGATAACTTTCCGTAAAGACCACCTTAACTTAATAACGTGAGGACCACCATTTTTCGATCGAATTTAGATGATCCGAGTCGCTCAATGTGTTCAAAACGTGATTTTAAGAATACTTGAGAGAAATTAGCAAAAAAAAAAATGACCTGAAAGGGCTTTATCCGAGCAGTTTTTGTTTGAACCGTTCAATAAAAAAATAAATAAAAACTACTCAGATGAAGCCCTTTCCGATCATTTTTTTTTGCTAATTTCTCACGGGTACCCGTAAAATCACGTTCTGAACACATTGAATGGCTCGGATCATCGAAATTCAATTGGGAAATGAGAGAAATGGGGAGTTCCTTATTTAAACTAAAATAAAAACCTCCTCGTTTGAAAATGATTTTATATATATATATATATATATATATATATATATATATTTCCAATTGACAAAAAAAAATGTATTGAGTAAATAAACTTTTAAGTGAGTTTGCATTCATTCAATGTAGTGTGCACTCTACAATTGCTCCCCAACAGATGGACCCTTGCCTTACCAGGGATGCTACATACACTACCATCCATCCACTACACCATCCACTACATCTTTTGTGGGGTTCATCCTGGGTCCCAAAAAAATACAGAAAAATGTCCATAAATTTTAGAATAATATTTTTATGGGGTCCTGTAAAAAATCAGCTCTAACGGATATCGGTAAGTATTATTTCTTGATTTGTAGGGCCGAAACTGCTTAACTGTACAATTTTGCCCCTACGAATCAAGAAATAATACTTATCGATATTCGTTGGAGTTGATTTTTTACAGGGCCCCATAATATATTATTTTAAAATCTATGAACATTTTTTTGTATTTTTTTGGGATCCTGAATGAGCCCCACAAAAAATGTAGTGGTTGGAGGTAGTGTACCTAGACTTATTGTTGCCTTATTTGCAAGCGGGTAGCCTTTTCTTTGCCAACCACAAGGGTCCAAAACATAAAGTCCCTAAAGTACAAAAAAAAAAAAACCTCTAGGGGTGCCTAGGCTACCCTTAGGTCTTAAATATCAACTGTTACATATTGTATCGGCCGCAATGGATTTTGTTCCTTCCCGATATGGTTACAGCCTAATGTCATCATGAGATGAAAAACTCCATGGCTATCGTCATTTCCAATTAACGGATCAGTTCACGGCCGTTACGCAATTGTTACGGATAATTTAGGCAGTTAAAATCTCTCTCCTCCAATATAATTTTTAAAAATGCACAACCACTACAAGTGATTCCCGTTACATACCGAGATTTTGAAGGTTTTAAATATTGGCCAGTACAAGCCTTTTCCGTTACACAGGAATACAATCCTTCTGATATTGTAACCCAATATATCGAGAAATTCTTCAGTGCCGGGTGGGCACCGGACAGCTGGTGCCGAGCGCGCATCTCGGCCGTCCAAATGTGTTTTGAATGGTCCAGATCTGTTTGGGAAATTTTTTAGTGTAAAATTACCAAAACACCCCCTCAAGCCCAAACAGATCTGAGCCGTCCAAAACACGTTTGGACGGCTGAAATGCGCGCTCGGCACCAGCTGTCCATGCCCGCTCGGCACTGAAGTATTTCTCCAATATATCGGTGATACTGTTTCTCTTCCCCGTGGGACCCACGCCTATGTGAGTGTGGTGGTTTATATTGTGGCTTAATTTAATCTCATCTTCAGAGACAAGACTCACCTTAGGTTCCTCTTGGCTCTCACCCTACCACCACCAGTCAACGTCTCCATAGCCCTTTTTGCCTTCTCCGAAATCTTCCCCACACCACTATCCTTCGTCTCTTTGGCTCTCTCTTTCGACTCCTCCGCCTTCTCCATCGTGTAATCCTTATACTCCCCACCTTTCTCCCCCGCCTTCTCACTCGCCTTTTGCTTCCCCATCACCGTCTCCTTCGCCTACCTCGCCTTCTCCGCCGCAGACTCCGTCGTCTCCTTCGCCTTCTTCGTGGCCAACTCAGCCGTCTCCTTGGCCATCTCCTTTGCCGTTTCGACCTTTTCCTTTACCACCTCTTTCATCTCTCCCGCCTTCTCTGCTACCTTATCCGTAATCCTTCTCTCCTCCTCCTGGGCTTGCTCCTCGTACCCGCCTTCCCTCGGCTCGTTGTAAGATTTGCCGATAACAGCCTCCTTGGCACTTTCGAGAGTTTCGGCCACCGATTTCAGTATGGTTCCGATGACGCCGGGCCTTTCCTCTTGTCCGTGTTCGTCATGAGACTCCATTTTCGGTCGTCTATCTTCTTCTTATTCTTCTTCTTCTTCGTGCTCTCTCTCTTTTCTTTATCTGTTTATATCACTGAGCTCTTTTTCTTGCCTTGATGCCATTTGACTATCCTCAAAAAACACACACACACACACGTACACATACACTCTCTCTCTCTAGATTTTTCCGGCAAATCTAAACACCAAAGCTCAACAACAATAAAGTGTACAGAGACAATGAAGTGAACTATTGGGCAAAACTTGGTTTTATCCTTTTTCTTGACTGTAAGAGTTAAAGAGTATGAAATGTATGGGTTGGGGATCCGAGTGAATAGTGAGTTTTGTACGTTGTTGTGAATAAATAACACGTACGTATAGCTGTGGGGATGTTGATGTACACGTGGTTGAGTAAGCTGGATGATACGTAGACTTGTATAGGAAGCTGCCAGCTGGGGTGGGGACTTGGGTGGCAGTTCGGTGTATGCTCATCCCAATCAAGTAAGTTATGGGGGTGGGGCCAGATGACGAAGCCAGTTCTAGCCCAAAGTTACTCAGGTCTCAGAGTAGGAGTTTAAAAAGTCTTGGGAAAATTACGAGTCAGAGGTGTTAGACCGGGAATAATTCGAATATCATGGCCTGCAGTCTTGAAACCACCACTTGCATGACAGGAGGAAAAATATTGACAAATACATGGAGTGCCCATTTGAAATGTCTATTTTACCCTCCTTTATATATCACTTATAAGCCCTAAAATTCTTTCCTCCCCCAATCTCTCATTCATTCCCCATACCAGGCGACGACGACTCCTCTTTCCCTTGGCGACGGCGAGTGCGACTCCTTTCTCAGGCGGTCTCTCTCTCTCTCTCTCTCTCTCTCTCTCTCTCTCTCTCTCACATATACATACAGAAAAGACACACTAGTTTGTCCAAGTTGAAGATGGGTTAAGAAGCTACAACTTTCCAATTTTGTTTGTGGTTGTTCTGATTTAGCATATAAATTGATTGATAGAGTGAATGTGGCCCATTAAACCCTAGTTTTTGGTTGTTCTACACAAGATCTAGCTCACATTGATGATTATTGGCTTGCTCTTGTTTGGCATGTGACTGATATTTACCTACAACAATTGTACTGGTAGATTGTTGGTTGGATCAGTTTATTGTCCCTTTGTTGTTTCCATTTTCATTAATTGTTTGGTCTGTTTGATTACATGACTTGGTTTGTACAGAACATGTAGTTTTGTAACGACTCTAAATTTCAGTAAATAAAAATTTCGTTAAATATTTGAATTTTATTTTTAATTACTTGGATAGCTTTTAAAATTTGCTTTTTAATTTCTAATAATTCGTTATAATTAGATTTTAGTCCTTTAAAATTTTATTTCTTGACTAGAAGCCCTAATTGGCAAATGAAGTGGGTTCTAACCGATTAGTTGGAGGAACCGAACAACCAATTCTTCTAGTTACACTTCCCTAACCCTAAATGGACCTTTTCAACCATCTTTGAGCCTTATGAACCCCTCCAAACCCTAATTGAACCCTTGAACTCTTTGAAGTAATCATTTTTCTTCCATGCTTAGTCATTTCAAACCATAATTATATCCAATATTCCTTTGACCACTAGTCAATAAAAGTTAGGAAAAATATTGTCCATTGGACAATAGATATTAGTCTTGGCCAATGAATGTCTATATATGACAAGACAAGTCATACAAAGTAAGTCATCATTTGGCTTCCAAAAGAAGCAACCTTAGTCTTGCTATAATTACAACCCTAGAACTAATAGGCCTAATCCTAAATTACCCACCAAAGTTACTTTACTCGATTCTCTAAGTACACATATGTGCTTATATATAGGTATATACACCTCATAGCCTATTATAAGCATGCCTATATATGGTTATATGTACATATGTGCACTTTCCAGGAGAAGTCTTAACCATTGGACAATGTTCTTGTCATTGAAAGCCTTAGCATAATTATTTCTTCTTCCATAGTAGACCTACTAGGACTACATAGAACTTTAGTGTACTTATACACACAAGCATATATATATCTAGACACATGGTACGAGAGAGAGAGAGAGAGAGAGAGAGAGAGAGAGAGAGAGAGCCGTGAGAGAGAGAGAGAGAGAGAAAGGCCGAATGGGAGAGAGAGGTGGAGTGTGTGCATGTGTTTTGTTCACTTACACAAGCTACCATTTAGCCATAAGCCTATAAAACACTTTCCAACCCATTTCTTGTCTTCCAAGTACAATGATTTTGTGTTTTCTTGCAAGCAACCTCCCCATAGACTTGACAAGCCTTAAAACCCTTCATAATGACCTAGATTTTGAACCTAAAATTGGATGACAAGGCATGGCATGCTTAAAGGCTTGATTTGACAAAACAATGGAGCAAATCCATGGGAGAAAAGGAGAGAGAGAGGGCCGGCCAAGGAGCGGAAAGGGGGAGCTAAATTTTTGCTATAAATAGCACCCTCCACCCACATTCAACTCACACTTTCACCTTTCAACTTATCTCTCTAAGAAAGTCTTGAATTCTTGCTTATTTCCTGCTTTGTTCTTAGTTTCTTGAAGTTCTACCTAAGTTCTTCAAGAAACTCATCCTAAGCTGCCACTAAACCACCACTCAACCACCCCCTCGATCCAAAAAGTTAGGTAGTATAGTCAAGAACTAGTTTCGAGAGAAATACTTTCTCTTTCGAAGCTACCGGAAGCTCACCGTAGGAAGTCACTCCGTCCGACCGCCGACTCACTTTCCGTAGCCGCCCTACTGCCAAGAAGAACAGTAGAATACTTCTAACCACTCTCTCTCTAAGTATAAAGTTCGTATACGTAGATTCCCCGTACTCTAGAAGAATATATTCACGTAAAAATGCATGTGAACTTGAAAGGTATTTTCCCTTAAAATTGAAAAGGATGGGGAGTATGTTAAACATATGTTCTTTTGAACTTTCCAAAAAGAAAGAAAGAACGATAATAAATTAAGCGCTTGATTGTAAGCATTCGTATTGTGATCTTTAGAATAGTTATTAGAATGTATACATGTTATTGTGATTACTTGCGTTACTTGTGGTTGTATGATAAAGCATAAGTGATCTCCACTCCAAAGGCATCTGTACATGTGACGTATGCTTTGAAGTTGAGATTGAGCATGATAAAGTAATATAGAGTTAGATGATCTTGCTAGTTTAGTTTCAAGATTACAATGAATGATTTATGAGTATGTGTGTGAAAAGTCCTGCTGTGGAGTCTTGCATGAAAACGAGACACTAAAATCAAGAAAGTTAGAAATATGGCACCTAAGGTATGGTTAACAAGAAGAATGTGTTCCGAAGAAGGAAATATTTTTGAAACTACATAATGAACGATTTTGATGGCATTATGTGAGATGTGTGTGTGTGTGCGCGCACCAATGGGAACCCGGGACGTCGGAACCATTGTGAGGATACTCGGGAACCCGGAACGGTAGAACCGAGGTTGGGTGTGTAGCTTGGTTATCCGCAGAGAGGAGCCAATGCAAAGTTTTGTGTGCCAATAGGAACCCGGGACAGCGGAACCATTGTGAGGATAGTCGGGAAACCGGAACGGCGGAACCGAGGTTGGGTGTGTTAAAAACGATTTTGGAAATGTTGATTTGGTAAAAGAAAAGTGAAAGCGATGACACGGTCTACGATGAGTCGCGTAGGAGAAACTCCAGAAACCATGGACACCAACATTAGTTGAATAATGAATGTGGATGTATTATTGTTAAGCAATTTGGTTAAACATGCATGATTTTATGTCAAATGTTTATAAGTTAGGGGTTAGTGGGTAGAGTTTGTTCTATTGAGCTTCTGTAGCTCATGGTGTTACTTTTGATAACCCTAACATATTATATGGGTGACGACGCCGGTATGATATGTCAAATCTTATAGATGAACAAGGCGAACTCTTCACCTTGGAGGCTTTCGAAGCTGAGGAACTTGTTAGGATGGAGGAACAAGTGGAGCAGTAGATAGGGACCCTAATTTCCCTTTTTGTGCTTAAATAAAAATACTTTTACGAGAGTTATGCTGTAATAATGAGCAGTGACTCCATTTAAGTTTTCATAAAATTGTCCTTTTAACGTACCTAAAATTAGGGGCGTTACAAGTTTAGTTCGTATAAATATTTCACTTGGCACTGCTGTCCTGTTAGAATTTCGATTAACTTTGGCAGACAAGTCTTGTAAGTTAAATGGGTGTCTTTCGTGTACGTTTGGATTCTACAGAATGAGATTATTGATGTTTTATTTGAACCATCTCATGTAATGTAATTCTTATAATCATGGAAACAAAGTCACATACTCGATGCACTTGTTATTTATGTTATATGACAGTTACATATTTTGGTTTTGGTTAAAGGAGGCATGGAATCTAATTCAAGTAGTGGAACAACTGAAAATCCTATGAGTATACGACTTTGCGAGCACATTGAGTAAGCGGTCTTGCACACCTCTTGGATGGATAAGAATCCAAGTAGAAGGTTCTTCGAGTACCCTTATTGGCATCTCAGTGCGCCGAAAACTGGTGGTGCTTATAATCATGGAAACAAAGTCACATACTTGATGCACTTGTTGTAACGCCCCTAATTTTGGGTACGTTAAAGGGATAATTATTACAAAAATAAAATAGAGTCATTGTTCAATATTACAGCACGGCTCTCATAAGAGCACTTGAAATACAAAATAGATAACAAAAAGGGAGCTAGAGTTCCTATTCTACGGCTCCTCTTGCTCCTCCAACCTAGCGAGTTCTTCGGCTCCATGTGTCTCCAAGGTGAAGAGATCGCCCTGTTCGTCTATCAGGTCTGACATATTATATTGGCGTCGCCACCCATATAATATGCCAGGGTCACCACAAGGTAATACCATGAGCTACGATGGCTCAATAGTAAAAATCCTACTACTAGCATTGATTTCCACATGACAAGTACTTATGTAGTAAACAAATGACAATAACAGCTTATTCATGTTCGTTTTATAATCATTCTCGGTGTCAAGGATTCTCGATTTTCCTCCTACGCAAACATCGTAGACCGTGTCATTTATTGCTACCTTTCTTTTCCAAAGACTTCTTTTTAACTCACCCAACCTCGGTTCCGCCGCGCCGGGTTCCCGAGTATCCTCACAATGGTTCCGCCGCACCGGGTTCCATTGGCACACAAAAACTTGCATAGGCTCCGTACCGCATATTACTATGCTACTCACCCTACTTCGGTTCCGCCGCGCCGGTCTCCCGAATATCCTCACAACGGTTCCGCCGCGCCGGGTTCCCGTTGGCATACACACCTCCCACGTAATACCCTCGATTAAGCATTACGTGATTTCAAAATATTTCCAACCGGGAAAAACACATTTTCTTAGTTAATCACACCCTAGGTGCCATGTTTCTACTTTTCTCGGTTTTCGTGTCTCGTTCTCATGCAAGACTCCGTCGTTTAAGACTTTACATACACACATGCATTCAATTAAATCTTTGTACAATTAAGACAAGATCATCCAACTTTTACTAACTAGCATGCTTGAAACATTCTAAAAGTAAATCATGCATCTCCAAAGTTAACATCATTCATGATCAAGTAACTTCTTAAACTTTAAGTAAAGTAAGTAGAGATTTTAACTAGCAAAATTTAACAACTTTAGAAGAAGAAAGTAAGATCGAACTACGATATAGTAAAGATTTCACTACCGTTCTTCTAGGCGGTGGTCGGCTTACGGAAGTTTGATCGTCGGTTTGAAATCGGCGGAGTAACGGCCTCCGGATTGCTTCGAAAGGAAAAGAATTGTACTTCTTTTCCTAGAAACAACTTACTAACTTAACTAAGCTACTTTTTAAGATTAAAGAGTGGTATTGGAAGTGGTTTGGTGGTTTTGCTCAAGAACACTCAAGAACAAAGAAAGTTCTTGAACTTTGAACAAGAATACTAGAAATTCTAGAGAGAAGGAAGAGCTATTGCTTGAGGTGTGAGTTCAAAGCATGAGAATGGCCTTCTATTTATAGGCAAGGGCTCGCCCCTCTCCTCTTATGGCCGGCCCCCCCCCCTCTCTCCTCCATTCCCAAATTTTTTAATCCAAAAAGGTGTGTTCACATGGAGAAATTAAGGCTAAAATCCTAGGTTTGCATGACTATGGTGTCCTTAGATTTGATCTTGGAACCAATGGATGGTGGAGATGAGTTTGTACAAGATTCCAAGGATTTAAACTAATATTGGATGTACAAAAGAAGGACATGAAGTGAAGTTTTGCTTGGAAGCACAAGAATCTTATGGTACATGGAAGTTCAATGGCCAAGTACCAACCAATTTTCTCCCTCCTCCTCTCCTTCAACCGGCCCCCCTCTCTCCCTCTCTCCCTCCCACGGCTCTCTCTCTCTCCCTCTCTTCCTTGCTTCAAAAGTACAATATATATATATACACACATGTACAAAAATGCAAGTAAACAAATAAAAAACTAAGTACTTTTGTACCTAAGACCAAAAGTATACTTTTAGGACTAGATTTTCTATTACACAAGTCAATTTATCACATGGTACTTAGAGTATTATTTTAACCTTCAAAGTACTAGAATATATTATACTTAGATACATAAGTACTTAGGAGATCAAAACCCCAATAGAAAATTAAGTAAAAGTACTTTTAAGAATCTTGGTACCATGTACCTTTTTAATTAAAAATGGTTGTGCTTTCACACATGGTTTAAAGAAAGTATTAAACTAATGGGACACCATGGTACTTTGGAAGACTAAGACTATTGTCCAATGGGTAAAATTTCCCCTAACATCTATTATCCAATGGATAATAGTTATTAGGCCAAATAAATAATAAAATAATCTCAAAAGTATCTTAAAGTAATTAAATAATATTTTTCTTAATATTCTTAGTACTTTAACCAAATATACTTTTAATAAAAATAAATGGGTTTCTATTATCTAATGGATAATAGTTTCCCTAACATCTATTGTCCAATGGATAAAGAATAAAATTAAAATAATTAAAAGAAAAAGAATATGCAATACTTTGACTAGGGTTCAAAAGGTCCAAAAGGTTTAATGAGGGGCAAAACGGTCCAATCATGGTGACTAGATGGCTTCTAGTTTAGTCTCTCTAACCGGATAGTTAGAAGCTAACTAGGCTTGCTAAATAGGACTAAAGCGCAAGAATTAAAAGTTCAGGGGCTAAAGCGCAGTTTTAACAAACTATTAACGCAATTCATGCAATTAACATTAATAACTCGAATAATAAATACATTTTTTATTTATAAAAATTCAGAGTTATTACAACCACTTGTTATTTATGTTATATGACAGTTACATATTTTGGTTTTAGTTAAAGGAGGCATGGAATCTAATTCAAGCAGTGGAACAACTGAAAGTCCTATGAGTATACGACTTTGCAAGTACATTGAGTAAGCGGTCTTGCACACCTCTTGGATGGATAAGAATCCAAGTAGAAGGTTCTTTGGGTGCCCTTATTGGTATCCCGGTGCGCCGAAAACTGGTGGTGCACACTGTGATTACTTTGAATGGTTGGATGGTGCCATTGGTGAGCAAAAGAAAGTTGTTCTCCGATTACAAAGGGACATAAGGTCACTCAAACAGTGTATTGTGGAATATGAGACGAAGATGGACGAAATTGAGATGAAGTGTAAGGAACATGAGGAAAAATGAAAGGAATATGGGAGAAAGATCGAAGAATGTGAGAAAAAGAATGAGGAATATGGGAGGAGAATCGAAGAATGTGAGAAAAAGAACAAGAAATTGGAGGGAAACGTGAGGTAAAGCAATGGACTGATGTGGGCAGCGTGGGTTGCTTGTTTCATTTTGGTTGTTATTCTTCTTGCTATCATGGGGACCCATAGTCGGCCTGAAACTAAGTATTTGAGACTGTCCCATTCAAGGAGCGGTTAAATGCTTTGGTTTTAGAATTCTAGGAAGTGGGACTAGTAGGTGGTTCCTTTTTGTAAGAACACAATGTAATCGAAGCTGATGCTTCGACTTGAAACAGTATATGCTAGTGGTTGGTTCCTTTTTGTAAAAAACTTATGTAATCCAAAGCGAGTCGTTATATGTAATATGTGAACACAATTTGAGGAACTCCCAATGTAATATATTTCTAGCATCTAATATTTTATGGACAATTTGTAACTAAGTTTAATGTGTTGTACATGAACATTAAATTTGTGGGTGCTATGTAATAGTATTAGTATTAAAATGTAAAATTTGTAGTAAATCAGGCCAACACCTCTGACCCGTAATTTTCCTTTTACTTATCCTCTTAATCTCAATTCATTTGTAGATGAAGGGTAACATATGGTTTTGAAGAATTTAGTGGTTTAATCTTTTTGATTAAATGACGTGGTTGTTGCAACATTGTAGTTGCTCCATACAAATATTTAACTTCCTACTGCTGTCATGTGTGACTTGGTCTTTATCAACAAAAGTGATGGTCTATTTCAATATAATAAAATTTCTTTTTCATAAATTTACTTGCCCTTTTTTGGCCCAAGGAAGGTTGGTTAAGGTTGACTTAGAGATGACATTCCTCGAACTCTATATGACTTGGTCTATTCAATAAACGTAATGGTCTTTTTAAATATAACATAAAGTCTGTTTGATTTTTTGACGTGCTCTTTTTTGGCCCAAGGAAGGTTGGTTGAAGTTGATTAGGAGATGACATTCCTCGAACTCGATATGACTTAGTCTGTTACAATAAATGTAATGGTCTTTTTCAATATAACATAAAGTCTTTTTGATTTTGTGATATGCCGTTTTTTTGCCCAAAGAAGGTTGGTTGAACTTCAATGAGATTTATTGAACAAGGTATGACTTGGTCTTTATCAACAAAAGTGATTGTCTATTTCAATATAATAAAAATTCTTTTTCATAAATTTTCTTGCCCTTTTTTGGCTCAAGGAAGGTTGGTTGAGGTTGATTGGGAGATGACATTCCTTGAATCCTAAATAACTTGGTCTGTTTCAATAAACGTAATAGTCTTTTTAAATATAACATAAAGTCTGTTTGATTTTTTGACGTTCCATTTTTTGGCCCAAGGAAGATTGGATGAAGTTGACTAGGAGATGACATTCCTTGAAGGTTGGTTGACATCTTCGATTCTTCTGGATCAAAGCCGAGAGCTTTTGAGACCAAAGCTTATAGAGAGAGAGAGAGAGAGAGAGAGAGAGAGAGAGAGAGAGTTGGTTTGTTTCGAATTCGAATTGCTCTGGGTCTGTACTATCGTGTTTTGAGAGAGAGAATGAGAAAGGAAAGGGTTTTGATCTAACGATGTCGTTTTATATTAAGGGCAAAACTATCCCCACTGTTTCACCGATGTTATGGTTATCATGTATTGGTGGTTTCAGAACTGTAGACCATGAAAATGGTGAATAATGGCTTCGTCCTCCACTGACCCCTAATTTCCCCTATATTGTTTACGTCGATGGTGAAAACGATGAATTTTATGCCACCGTCATCGTTGGTTTTACCGTACATGTATTGTAGCAATTTAAATAATTCATTTTGTAAAGCTCATAGAGTAGTGTCTCCACGCGAATGATCAGTTTGATAGGACATCGATAGATATATTAAAAATTGCGAAACTCATTGATAGAATCAATGGCGGATTCAATTAAGGCACAGGTGAGTCACGTGACCCACCTGAAATTATTGAATTTTTTTTTGTGAACCGAAGAAGTTAATATATATAAAATTACCGGAACCAAATGGTGTGTCTTGCGCCAGTGGTAAAGGCTTGCGGAGTTCGAATCCCCGCATGGTCTATGCCTTTTTTCTTTCATTTTTATTCTGAAACGTTGAAATAAAAAAATCTCAAAACTTGTGGCTAATGGTAGTCGTACCTCACCCATCAAATGCTTAGTTTGAGGCACTACCACAATGCCAACTGAGACAATTTGTCATTACCGTCAAATAAAAATATTAAAATACAAAACACTAGTCCACTCATTTTTTTAAATGTTTACTGCATGTTTAGTCTTCATTCGTCATTGGCATGTCTTCATTATGTAATGGCGACAACACAATTGTACTTTTCGTATTATCATATATTATTATTAATGATGATCAAAAAAAATATTATTATTAATGCATTTCTTGCTCTTTCACAAAAAAAAAAAAAAAATCAAAGTTTTGTGCTCTATAAAGAATGCTTAAATATTTTCTATTCTCGTCATAATTTTTTCCTGAATGCATGTTCTCTTTATATTAGCTTATGAGAATTTTTGTCTACTTTATGCTTGAAAGGTGACCCATCTGTATTAGATTTCTGGATCCGCCACTGGTCATAGAATCAAATCATCCATTTCATAAATCAAAATTCAATTTTTTGATATACCCTATCAATATCTAATTAAGCTGATTTTTGCGTAAACATACCACTTTGAGGGCCCTACAAGATGATTGATTAAAATTATACTATAAAAATACGCGGTGGGGCCAACAATGGCACCACTGCTGTCGTAAATAATATAGTACGGCCCGTATTGAATAAGTTTCTTGAATTGAACAGTGAGATAATTTGTAATGACCCGAATCTCGGGCCAAATTTTTCCGAATAAAATTAAATATTTTATTGAAATATTTTTGTAAATATAATTGATTTTGTTAATTGATAAATCTAAACCTAGACTTTCTAGGAAACCCTAGACCTACTTCATAATCCTAAAACTCTAGGATAAGATTACATTGGATTTGGATTTTATTAGGATAAGATTTGATTGGATTTGATTAGATACGATAGGATAAGATTTGATTAGATATTATATAGATTTTGTTAGATATTATTAGATTATATAAGATTATGTTTAGATATTATAAGATTATACAAGATTTGATTTGATTCTTTAGATATGAACTAGAATCTTCTTCCTACTAGTATAAATAAGCAAGCCTCCACTCCCCTCCAATACCACCAATAGAAAAGAAAGAGAGAATAGAAAGGGAGAAAGAGAAGAGAAAAAAGAACAATTGAAAGTTTATAAATAGTTAGTGATGTTTTGAAGGGTGAATATTGGTGGGCTAGTATGGAAAAATGTTTTAAGGCATGGATTCGTAGACGTAACGGCCAGACATATTTGAGGTAATCCAGGGAGTATACGATATGCTTCCCACTAGGACTGCAAACGAGCCGAGTCGAGGCGAGTTTTGCCTTGCTCGAGCTCGGCTCGCCTTAGTTTTCGCCAGCTTGAGCTCGGCTCGAGCTCGAATCGAGCTGAAATATGTGAGCTCGAACTCGGCTCGAATATATATTCAAAAGCTCGAGCTCGGCTCGGCTCGGCTCGAATGACTCGTTTGGTACATGTATGGGTATTGGTATATGTATGTATATATATATGTATGTATATGTAAGCTCGAGCTCGGCTCGAATGGCTCGTTTTGTATATGTATGTACTGTATATGGCAGCTCGCGAGCTCAATGAGACGAGCATCAAGTGGCTCGAGCTCGGCTCGTTTATGAAACGAGTTGAAAATGGTGGCTCGAGCTCGTTCGTTTACTTGATGAACCAAGCTCGAACGAGCCGTTAGCGAGCCGAGTCACGAGCTGCTCGCGAGCGGCTCGGTTCGTTTGCAGCCCTACTTCCCACTTTCGGAATCCTTTCTTCACTTTCATCTTTGTACTCCTTTTGATTATCTCATATTTGTTCAATCTTGTGGTTATCATTAAAAAGTGGAATACTTGGTATTTAATATGATGTTGTTGGATGACGAAAAGAGTCCAGAATACGATCGATCATATTTGTGGAATAATTCGTCATGATGCAAGTTTAGGGGGTGTTTGGTTATTGACTTTTTGACTTTTTAAATTTTGGTCGAATGTATTTGGAATATGGTAGAATGTTTCAAAGATAAAGAAATATATTTGTACAAGCAAACATAAGGTTGAACACAAAATCATCTTGTCTAAACCCATATAAAAATGAATGATACTATCTGCTTCTTCTAAAAGAAGACAGCTAAAATCGTACATATTTGCTGCTTCTTGCATTGACGCTATAATGCAGAGAAGAATACTAATAATTAATTGTCGAGATAAACGATCAAGATAGAACTACACCGGCTTCTCTACAGTTGGATTGTCGAGAAGCCCATTTTTCTGTGGCGCTAATCATACAGGAAAATGACGGCCTATGACATGTTTTGATAATTAATACCCACCAAGGACATACTGGGAACATTTGTTAATGCTAAAAATGTCTTTGACGGATATTAATTATCAAAATACGTCATTGGCCGTCATTTTTCCTAACAATACTTGATGCATTAACCACTTCTACAATTTTTAACATTAATAAGGGAATTTAGTTGTTAGCGTTTAATGATTATTAGCATATGCACTTGACAAAATCCTAAACTAATACCAGAACGAGTTGGCCTAAGTCCAACGGGCCGTGTAACCGAAAAGGTTTTGCGGGCCACAGTCCTAGATGGACTGTAAAGGGCCAAATTCCCATATTAAAAGTAGGGCTCAAATAAGGGCCTACTAGAGCCACATCTCCCCGTGAAGACTCGGTCTAACGGGCCACATTCCTAGACTCGGGTATTGTCTGAGGTTTTTTTTTTTTTTTTGATATTCTCTGAGGTTTTTTTTTTTTTTGATATTCTCTGAGGTATTGTTCAATGCACGTTGATGCAAGGTCAACATATTTTGAGACTGGTTCTACATTAATGTGCAGTGAGAAAGGCCATTGAATTTTTTCGTTAAATATTTATCTTGAGGGTTCTTGTCAAAAATAATTTCCAATAGATATCGGTACGGGCTTTTTTAAAAATTACAAGGCAAAACAAAATGATTCACCCTACGATTGGGGTAACAAAGATGTGGTTCCGGCTTTTCTTTGTCTGTATTTTCAATACTTCAACAAGCAAGAACTTGAAGGTCTTGAGAAATACAAGCTTCACCTCAAGTTGGGTTCCAAGGTAAGGCTATAAGCTAGTACTTAGGCAGCTAGCAATGTACAGTAAGCCCAAATTATGTGTTGTGATGTAATCAGTGAGGTCAGGTCTCCCCCCCCTTACGCCTGTAAAGGGAGGGCTCTGGTTATTGTAAACTACAAGTCAGTGAAAGAAATACAATCCAGTGTTCCCCATAATACTCTCTCCTGTGTGAGGTTTGTAATGAGGTTAGTGCCTAAATGCATCATGAGGAAAGAGAAGGTGTTAATCTTTTGCCACAATATTTCCCCGATTGATCTTTTTGTTAATTTGTTGGCATCCTCCTATGGGTGGAGGAAAGGGGAAGAAGTTTTGGTCCTTCAAGGGAAAATGGAATCGAACGTGGAATTGCAATGGATAAGCTTGAGCAGAGGGAAGGTATGTTAAAAGTAATGCTGGCTTCAATTATAGCTTCTTGTGAGGGCATTAATCTGACGTAAATTGCTAATCCCGCCCCCCCACCCCCCCGACACACAACCCCCCGGGCCCCACCTCACTTTTCCGAAACTACCCCCGCCTCTCTCTCTCTCTCTCTCTCTCTCCCTCCCTATTTTCTTTCTTTCTTTTTTTCCTTTTCTTTCCGGTTTGTTTTTTTTCATTTTGTTTCCTTTTCTTTTTCCAGTTTGAATTTTTTTCTCTTTAATAATAGGTTCAAATCTAATTCTAGGCTTTGTAAAGTAATTGAGAGAAAAAAAATATTTTAATGGATCATGTTTATCCGACAGTTTTCTTTTTCTTTTTTTGTCCTTTATACATTAAAAAATATAGTTACGAAAATAAGTGTTTCAATTTTCAATCCGTTTGAATCAGTGCAAAGATATTATTGTTTTGATCATTTCATCATAAATGGTTTTAATAAATTTTTAACTCAAAGACTTTTCAATGAACACCCTAAGAGAGTCATGAAACTAAATAATGAGTCTTAGAGTGCTCATTGAAATGCCGTAAAACAAAAAATTCATTAAGATTACAATTAGTGTTCGGGAACTAATTACGAAATGTATTTTGCAAACGACATACTAATCCAGAATACAATGTTATATTTAAAAAGTCTAGCCCCGTTGACGCATTAAAGTCAGAAAAGAAAGTCTAGCCCCGTTGGCGCATTAAATCCACTGACACACGTTCTTCTCTCCACACACCATCCTCTCGTTCCAAATTTCAATTCGTTTGAATGGGTGAGAAGATTTTATTTTTTTTACTATTTAATTCTAAAGGATCATAATTAAATTTTGACTATAGGACTTTCGTTGATTAACTCTAAGAAAGTCCTTGAATCAAATACTCTTAGGACTAACCAACGAGAGCCCTAAAGTCAAAATTTAACTATGACCCTTTAGAATTAAATGATCAGAAAAATAAAATCTTCTCACCCATTCAAACGGATTGAAATTTGGAACACTTAATTTTTCAACCTTTAATTTATATATTAAAAAATATGGTTAAAAAATTAAGTGCTCTAAATTTCAATCAATTGGAACCAATAGAAAGATTTAGTTTTCTGATCATTTTATCCAAAATAATCATAGTTAAACTTTGACTTTAGGACTCTCGTTGGTTAGTCCTAAGATATTTGGTTGTACGACTTTCTTAAGGTTAATATATTCAAAAATGGTTAAAAAATTAAGCGCTCCAAATTTCAATCCGTTTGAATGGGTGAGAAGATTTTATTTTTCTGATCATTTAATTCTAAAGGGTCATAATTAAATTTTGACTATAGGACTCTCGTTGATTAGCCCAAAGAAAGTCGTAGAATCAAATATCTCTTAGGACTAACCAACGAGAGCCCTAGAGTCAAAATTTAATTATGACCCTTTAGAATTAAATGATCAGAAAAATAAAATCTTTCTATCGGCTCAAACGGATTGAAATTTGGAGCACTTAATTTTTTAACATTTTTTAAAATATAAACTAAAGGTTGAAAAATTAAGTGTTCCAAAGTTCAATTCGTTTGAATGGGTGAAAAGATTTTATTTTTCTGATCATTTAATTCTAAAGGGTCATAATTAAATTTTGACTCTAGAGCTCTCGTTGGTTAGTCCTAAGAGATATTTGATTCTACGACTTTCTTAGGGCTAATCAACATGAGTCCTGTAGTCAAAATTTAATTGTGAGCCTCTAGAATTAAATGATAAAAAAAATAAAATCTTTTCACCCATTCAAACGGATTGAAATTTGGAACACTTATTTTCGTAATTATATTTTTTAATCTATAAAGGACAAAAAAAGAAAAATAAAACATTTGGATAAACATGATCAATTGAAATACTTTTTTTCCTCACAATTACTGTACAAAGCCTAGGATTAGACTTGAACCCATTATTAAAGAGAAAAATTCAAACCGGAAAGCAAGAAAAGGAAATAAAATGAAAAAAAAAACCACCAAACTGGAAATAAAAGGAAAAAAAAAAGAATAAAATGGTAAAGAAAGAAAGAAAGAAAGAAAGAAAAAGGAGAGAGAGACAGGGGGAGGGGCGGGGTAGTTCGGGAAAAGGGTGGTGGGGCTGGGGGGGTGGGGGGCGGGGGGTGGAGGGAAGGCAGGTCTCTAATCTGACTACAACGTCAAAGATCCAGAGTGGAACCCTTCTAAGACAAAGCAAGCTGTAGCACAGGCTTTTTGTCCTAGTCAAGAGAAAGTAGTCTATGTTTATCAGCTATTGGCTAGTGGCTTAGAAGAAGACAAGTTCAATCGGACCACGTGGAAGGAAACGGTTTCAAGCATAATTCTTTACAGCGAGAAGTATGTAGAGGATCAGTCACAGCAGCAAACAAAAAAAATCGAGTATGATGTAGTAAGGGAGATAGTGGAGGACGATGGAGCTATTTTGTTCCATAAGATCGCAAAGGGTGGTCAGAAGTAACAAATAACTCCCTTCCCCATGTTCTCATTCTGTTGTGTCAGTTTTTGTACATGGTATTTGTATATATGTGGGTATATATGCACCTGTACATATCAGTATCAATTGTCTAACTTTAATAGATTCAGACATATAGCAGTAGTTTGGAATTACATGCGCTTTCGGTACCCGAAAATAGGATTATTTCTGTGATTAACCCCTCGACTTCTGGTGTCATAGAAGGGAAACATGTTCAGGTTTACATATGGGCAGGTTTGGACATAAGAAAATCTGAACATGTTTCCCTCCTGACAGCTCAAGCACTCCAGCTTCCTCTCTTTGTGTCTATAAAATGCAGCCCTTGCTGCATGTCTAGGGGGATCCGAAAAACAAAGAAAGAAGGCCTCTGTCCCTCTAGGTCCAAAAACAAAACTTTTCTCTTTCCATCCCAAGGCCGAGAGCACTCCCTCTCCTCTCCTCTAAAAAAAACAACTCTCCTTCCACAGAAAAAACCTTCTACATATTTCCTCAGAAAATCCGAAATCCTTCAAAAACCCATAATACTCTCCACACCCCTTCAAAAGAAAACCAAAAAAAAAACTGTCTCCAAAGTCCAAACCATCAGGAAATACCAAACCAAAAAAATACCCCAAACGAGCTATCTCCAAAATCTCCAAGGCCGAAGCCCTCCTAGTTTAGGTTCGGAAAAAAAACTCCTGATCCCCACAAGCTCATTGTAAGCCAGTGTTACACAACAACAATTATATAGCTAAATACAAGTACGGATCGAATTTTGTGCTGTTTCTAGTTATGCACAACGTTAGGAAGATGTAATCCTACGCAGAGGGTATTTCCCCCTTTTCAATTCAAATTTCAGTTCAACTCAAAATTATTATTTTTTTGCTTAGATTAATAACACAACGATGTTCTTTTCACTAAAAACCGAAAATAAGGTTGCACTGTTCGGATTACCGTTTTGCACCCTTATTTCGATATAAATGAAAAGAAGATTGTCGTGTTGGATTAATCAACCGAGGTGCTCTATTCATGCATATAAGAATGGCGCTGAAACTTAAAAGTACCTAATGACCTTTTGTCGGTGATAATGTAGCCACAATCGCATCCCAGTGATTCCAGGATTCCACATGCCTTAAACACAAAAAGAGGACTGATGGTCATTTCATCAATCAACAGCTCCATTGTATGCATTTTATATTTTATTTATTTCCCAACGATAATTACTCGAAAAAGGCCAACTTTGAAAATTAAGTATTGAGAGGACGATGTGGGGTGCCAAACACCTTCCCACACGTAACAGTAAATCCCCGAATCCATCTCTGTTTTCACAAACCCTCGAATGGGAGTCAATTACTAGTCACGTTTGAAAGAAGAATTTGCTCAAACGAAAATATAAAAAAAAAGAGTTAAAAACCGTTTTCTTCGTAAAACAACTTTAACGGGTGACCTGACGAACCCGAACTCAATGTTTGGTGGCGACTTCTTTTTTTCAAACAACAGTCCGAGTCACAGCTATCAAACTCAAAATTAACAATCATAGCATTTAAAACTCATGACTTTTAAGGCGTTGCCACTTTGCCCTAGAAAGTGAGCTGGGCGACCGCCGGTAAAAATCAAGATGTGCAAGCCCGACTTATTCACAGTCAAAAAGTGCTACAAACTAACACTGTCTATGTAACCCAGACAACCCACGCCAAGCTATGTACACAGTGGACTGCTTTTATCAACCACCAACTCTAACAATTCCAGCACTTCAGGCTATCAATTTCAGCAATTAGACATGAAATCGCAGCTCTTAAAAGTAGTTTCCAGTATCTAGAAACTTATTTTTCCACAAACATAACTCAATATCAATTGGCTCAGATATTTCAATGGAAATGAATTCTTGGTTACTACTTTTGTTGCCAAACGGTCGTTAACCCGTTGACCCTCACAAGTGCCCTACCAAAATGAGTGTCTACCCTTGAAATTTATTTCCATCATAGCCATACAATAGTAGCACACTACACTACACTGCACCAATGCCAAGGAAAACCTAGAAATGGGACTGCACAAATGCACACTACACTGCACCTTGCAAACCTATAAAACAAAAACATAAGAAACCGCGGTTTCCTGCCATTCTATGGCATTACTTAGAACATTTTTCCTGCCCATATAACAGCAAAAAACCACCTCAGCAAAGTGCAGTCCCATTTCTGCAGAAAACAGTTTTCATTGCCCACAAAACATGGTCTTAATAAACTGCAGAAAATAGCAGCACAACACAACACACACACATTGTCCAGTGGCCAGCAAAACCCAAAAAATGGACTGCACAAATGCACACTGCATTGCACTTGGCAAACCCAAAAAATGGACTGCACTATGCACTTTGAACACAGCATGGACACACACCCCCATGCACTTCACTCACACCTGTACCCACACACAAAAAACTGCACACACCACATTTGAACTGCACTACTAGACCTACAGATTGGCATGCTGTTTTTCTGCAGTTTGCACACACGTCATAGACCACAAAAACCGGCCCAGAAAACTGCATTAAAACTCTCCATTGAAACTGCCTCCAAAACAGCTTAAAAAACAGCATGCCTGTAGGGAGGTGTTCCCGAACAGGTACATTTAGCAACCGAGCACGTGATGTATTAGGGGCACGAGATAAGCAAGACAAGGCTTATCGCCGGGCAGATCGATGAACGGCGATTAGGGCCAGTGACACGTAAAACCATTGGTCCAGATGGTCTGATAAGGACAAAAAACATGTGAAGTCATCTGCCTAGATATAACGACATGGACCAGTTGCATGTGAGGTCATTGGTCCACGAGGTCTGTTCGGAAGAGAGGTAGCCGAACAGTGGAAAAAGGTTGCCCTAAATCATGACGAGGCAAGAATGCTCCAGAATGGTAATATTCCATAAAAGAATGAGATCCCGAGTATATAGGATCGAGGCAAGAGACCCAACGTGAATGGGGCGTTCGGATAATTATGGGAAAGAGTCCCAAAAGGACTGAGAGTTCCATGAAGATCAGGATAATGTATAGATAAGGGAATGAGAATCCGCGAGATACTAGGTTTCCTATACGAGGTAGGAATCCTGAGGCAACGGGGATGCTTGGGCAGCAAGCATCCGCGACCTTATAAATATGAGGTAAAACAGGAGTTGAAAGGTACGCAAGATCTAGCATTCGTATTACATTCCTACTGATAATTAGGGTTTAGAAATCAGTACGTGAGACTAACTTTGGCATCGGAGGGCCTTTGCCACGAGAGGCAAAGGTGCACTCACCCCTTGTCTGTTTTGCAGATAAGGGTTCCGACGAAGAATTAGGGTTCCGGTGTAGAGGCACGTGAAGCCGTCGCAGTTTAGTGTTGTTCAGAGCACTAATTGTTTTCATCCCCCTACAATTGGCGCCGTCTGTGGGAAACAAATCAATTTTCCTTGAAAAACAGCTGTGATGGAAGAAGATCCAGCCACGCCGTTTAATCCAAAGAACCAGTTGAGTGGTGGAGGAGATAAATCTCCACCAGGGGCTCCGAAAAAGCCCACTGGAAGACAGGATAAGACAGCTACGGGCTCCACGAGAAGGAGCAAGTCTCATCGAAGAGAGGCGTCTATAGAGCAATCAAGAAGTATACATAACAGCGAAGATGTCCTCGATCGAAAGAGGAAGGAGATAGAGGAGTATGCTAGTTTGATTAAAAAGCGAGAGTACGAGATACAAGAGTTGCAGCGGGTACGAGAACACCCAGAAGATTCTGGACTCTCGAGGAGGGATTCTGGAAGAGATAGACGGACTTTAGTAGTCCGAAGGCAGGCTCGTTCACGAGAGATAAGGAGCAGAAGTCCTACTCTAGGGCGACATAAGGTTTCTCCACGAAAAAGGAGAGACAGAAGCAGAAGCCCCACTCCGGACAGACGAAGGGCTTTTTCGCGGAAAAGGAGAAGTAGGGAACGAAGTTCCTCACCCGAAGAAGAAACAAGAAAGCATCACCGTGACAGGTATGAGAGACCTGATGCTGACTGGGCCAGAGCTACGGCTCACAAAACAAAGGAAAATGAAAAAGGGTCAGTGTCTGCACGAGAGGCGGCACGTAAAGCCCTGAGTAACATCGCAGCCTCCCCTCTTGCAAGGAGACTGCGAGAGGCAAGGTTGCCGAGCAGAGTGAAGCACGGAGCGTTCGTACTTTATGAGACAAACACGGACCCTGTGGCTCACATACAGCATTACCAGCAGGCCATGTTCATGCACGACGGCGATGATGCCATTCTGTGCAAAATGTTCCCTTCAAGTCTAGGCAAAGTGGCGTTAAGTTGGTTTCATAAATTGGCACCACGGTCCATACGAGGGTGGAGGCAGTTGGCCGAGGAATTCACTGCCCGGTTCTTGACAAGCAGAAAGGCCCCAAAGACATTTGAGAGTCTATCCACCATGAAGCAGGCGGAAAACGAGCCGATCAGGGATTACGCAAAAAAGTACTGGGAAACTTTCAACGAGATTGAGAGTTGCAGTGAGGAATATGCCATAGCAACCTTCAAAACTGGTTTGCCTGTTCAGGGAGAACTGCGCCGCTCATTAAATAAACATCCGGTGGCTACATTGGCCAAATTGATGGAACGAATAGAGCAACATGCCCGGATGGAGGATGACATACTTCGCGAGGATGGCAGGATTTCTGCCGAACAGCCTAAGACGGCTGCCAAGAAGGTGGATAAACCTGAGCCTAAAACGTACAAAGAGCGAAAGGACTACGGACAAGCTAAGAAGGATCCGTACAAGGAAAAGCAAGCCCCTGATCCTAAGTCTTTCTTTTCTATTACTACTGTTTGGAAGGAGCCAATCTACAGGATTCTCTATCGAATAAAGAATCAGCCATACTTCAAGTGGCCCCCGAGTCTTGGTGGAGATAAAGACGTTAAACGTGCTACGAATCAGCACTGCAGCTACCACAAGGATTGGGGCCACATGACTGAAGATTGTGAGATGTACAAGAAACACCTTGATGATTTGGTCTCTCGGGGCTATCTCAAGGAGTTTATCCAGGAAGATCCCAAAGAAAAAGGAAAGGCCATGGAAATAGATTACGAGCAGAATCCTAGGGGAGTAATCCATATGATACAAGGGTTGGCCACACCTTATACGAGAAATGAGGTGAGGCTACTGCAAAGGCAGGCTAAGCACGACCAGCATGTGATGCGGTTGGGAAATAAGAGAGGCCGAGAGAGTGGTGTATGCAATGAAAGCATAACATTCACGAATGAAGATTTGGGGGAAGTCCAAGTTCCCCATAACGATGCTTTGGTCATAACCCTACGGGTTGGGGAATATGACATTGAAAGGATTTTGGTGGACTCAGGAAGTTGTACAGAGGTGATGTACTACGATGCATTCAAGAAATTGGGGCTGGTCCAAACAGACTTGGAGCAATCCACGACACCTCTGGTTGGGTTTGGTGCAGGAGCTGTCTGGCCCCTCGGAAAAGTAAGCCTCCCTGTTCGGGCAGGAACAATTGTCTTAAAGACAGATTTCCTTGTCGTAGATGTTCCTTCTTCCTATAACGCGATTATAGGTAGGACCTGGTTACACAAGATGAGAGCTGTCTCCTCAACTTAGCACCAGATGATGAAATTCCCAGGATCCAATGGAATCGAAGTAATTAGGGGCAACCAGAAAGTGGCCCAACAGTGCTTAATTTCCGTTGTTAAGAAAGTTCAAAAGAACCACCATGTTCATACATTGGAGATGCCAGATCAACCAACTATCGAGGATGTTGGGAGAAGTCCGGCAGAAAAGGTGGTTAAAGGCTTAGAGAAAATTCTGACCAACGAGACTGATCCTGAAAGATATTTTCTAATTGGAGAGTCATTGGCGGCAGGCGAAAGGGACGAATTGATCAAATTCCTGAAGGAACATGTCGACGTATTCGCATGGGTCCCAGGGGAGATGCCCGGGGTAGAAACAAACTTTATTTGTCACCATCTAAACGTTGTTCCCCAGCATAAGCCAATCATTCAGAAGAAAAGAAGGGCAGCCGTGCAGCATGTGGATGCTGTGATTGAGGAAGTCGATCGTTTGCTGGAAGCTAAGGCTATACGAGAGGTTTACTATCCCGAATGGCTATCCAACACAGTAGTGGTGAAGAAAAAGAATGGAAAGTGGCGAGTCTGCGTGGATTTCACAGATCTCAACAAGGCGTGTCCAAAAGATAGTTTCCCTCTCCCAAGGATAGACCAGCTGGTTGACGCAACCGCTGGATACGAGCGGATGAGTTTCCTTGACGCATATCGAGGATATCATCAAATTGCTATGTTTGGGCCTGATCAGGAGAAAACTTCTTTTATTACACCACGAGGATTGTATTGCTATAGTGTCATGCCATTTGGGCTTAGGAACGCTGGGGCAACCTACCAGAGACTCGCAACCATCATGTTCAAAAAGCTGCTTGGCAAGTCTATGGAGGTTTACATAGATGACATGGTGGTAAAGAGTCAAGATAAACAGGGACATATAGCAGACTTAAAGGAGGCTTTCGAAATCCTCAGGAACTACAAGTTGAAACTTAATGCCTCGAAATGTGCGTTTGGAGTTGGATCTGGGAAGTTCCTAGGGCATCTGGTCACTATGAGGGGAATCGAAGCTCACCCAGATCAGATTGCAGCCCTGCGGAGGTTGCAGAGCCCCAAAACCACGAAGGAGGTTCAGAGACTAACTGGGATGGCTGCAGCACTAAATAAATTTATCAGCCGATCAAGTGATAAGTGTAGGCCTTTTTTCAGTTATTGAAAAAGAGGGAAGGATTTGAATGGGGAGCAGAATGTGAGCAAGCTTTCCAGGACCTGAAGAAGTATCTGGCCGAGCCTCCTCTTCTGTCAACCCCACAGCCAGGTGAGTCCCTGATTTTGTATTTAGCTGTTTCTGAGCATGCTGTGAGTGCAGTCCTGTTGAGGGATTTGGGAATTGAGCAAATCCCAATATATTACATTAGCAAGACATTGCTAGATGCAGAGACGAGATATCTGCCCCTAGAGAAACTTGTCCTGGCACTTAGGACAGCGACGAGGAAGTTGCCACACTATTTTCAAAGCCATAAGGTTGTGATCTACACCGAGTTCCCCTTGAAATCACTGCTACGAAAAGCAGATTTTTCAGGAAGAATCTCTACATGGTCTGTCGAGTTGAGCCAGTATGACATTGATTATCAGCCACGTACGGCAATTAAAGGCCAAGTATTGGCAAATTTTGTGGCGGAGTTTTCTCCTACGGTAGCGCCCTTGCCTCCTACGAGAAAGGAGCAAGCATCCAAGCCAGCGCCCATCGAGAGTCAGCCATTAGCCGAACAGGATCCCACGGAATGGAAATTGTTCGTTGACGGATCAGCATGTAATACTGGTTCAGGAATTGGGGTGGTAATATTTCCTCCAGGAGGTGTAATGATCGAGCTGTCTGTTCGGCTAGGTTTCAGTGCATCAAATAACGTGGCAGAGTACGAGGCACTCTTAGCTGGGTTGCGAAGTGTAAAAACCTTAAAGGCAAAACGAGTTAGGATGCACTGTGATTCACAGCTCGTAGTTAACCAACTGTCCGGCGAATATCAGGCCCGGAACCAAAGAATGGCAGCATATGTAGAAGCAGCCAAAGATCTACTTGATACCTTTGATAGGGTTCATATTGAACAGATAAGTTCTGGACAGAATGCACATGCCGATTCACTGGCATGGCTGGCTGCAGCGGTTCCAACCGAACTCAAACGCAGAGTTGCAGTCGAGTATCTGTCCGAGCCGAGCATTGGGAAAAGCGTGGAATTGGTTTTGGAAGTGAACAAGGGTCCAAGTTGGATGGACCCAATCATGGAGTTTTTACGAGATGAAATACTCCCCGCTGATAAAAAGGAAGCTCATAAGATCAAGACCAAGTCTGCAAGGTTTTGGCTGTCCCCAGAAGGAAAACTTTATAGAAAGTCCTTTACAGGACCTTATTTGCTTTGCGTGCATCCCGAGATGGTGCAGAAATTTCGTCACGAAATCCATGAGGGAACGTGTGGAAGTCATGCTGGAGGCAGGTCCATTGCCCACCGAGCAATTACCCAAGGCTATTGGTGGCCACATATGCAGGAAGATGCCAAGGTGTATGTTAAAATTTGTGAGAAATGTCAGAAGTTCTCACCGATGATTCGAACACCAGCCGAAGACCTGGTACCCTTGACAAGCCCTTGGCCGTTTGCCCAGTGGGGAATGGACATCGTGGGTCCCCTCCATAAAGCAACTGGGAACCGGAAATTCTTGTTAGTTGCAACGGACTATTTTACCAAGTGGATAGAAGCAGAGCCACTGGCAAAAATCACAGAACCTATGATAGAAAGGTTCGTGTGGAAAAGCATTATTACTCGATTTGGGGTCCCCTATTCTTTGATTACGGATAATGGGTCCCAGTTCCAGAAAAAATTCAAGTCTTTTTGTGACCAATATGGAATCCGGAATTATTATTCGACTCCAGCTTACCCTCAGAGTAATGGGCAAGCAGAAGCATCCAACAAGACTATTCTTGATGGGATTAAGAAAAGACTGGACAAAGCAAAAGGGAAGTGGCCTGATGAATTGCCATTAGTATTGTGGGCCCACCGAACAACGCCAAGAAGGTCTACGGGAGAGACCCCCTATTCGTTGGCATACGGCACTGAGGCTGTAATTCCTTTGGAGGTTGGTCTCCCGACCAATAGAACTGCATTGGTCTAGAGTGGCGGCAATGACAGGGGCCTTCAAATCCAACTTGATCTCGCTAAAGAGAGAAGAGAAAAGGCCCTGGTGCATCTAGCTTCTTACCAGGAACAGTTGATGAAAAGTTACAACAAGCATGTGCACCCTCGAGAGTTTGGTGTTGGGGACCTTGTACTACGGAAGGTGTTCGGCAATACCAAGGTGGCCAACGAAGGCAAGCTAGGGGCCAATTGGGAAGGCCCATATCGAGTAACTGAGATTGTGGGCATAGGGGCCTACAGACTGGCAGATCTGGACGGCAATCCAATTCCGAGGCCATGGAATGTCCATAATCTGAGAAAATTCTTTGTTTAGAAGAATCAAGTTTTATTTTAGAATGCACTACGTGATTGTGTGGGAGTTACGAATAAAGCTCCTTTGTTTTTTTTTATTATTTTCTAGTAACAAGGTGTACGAATAATGCCACGTTGAGTTTTCATGCATTATGTGTTCGTGTGGGACTTACGAGTATAATTCCCTGTCTAGGTTTATGCTTGCTGCTTAGCTGCAAGGGATACGAATAATGCTCCCTTTAGTTCAAGTTTATATATAAAGGTTTTTCTTTTCACGTATATCCAATTTTCCAATATTTTCGTTCTCGACATGTGGAATATGACGTCTGGAGATGTGTTTTCTCTTTCTTCATATTGGGGAGCACGGGATAGGCACGAATGCCAAAATTGCGATATTTGAGGGTACGAGATACTCAGAAGAGCGAAAATCCTACCAAATACTAAGTACGAATATGCTTAGTAGAATCCAAGTACGGTATGCTTGGACAATAGACATAATGAGATATGTCCAAAATCTAAAACCAAAAACTAAGTATGTGAGACTTATGAGTATGAGTAAACTCATATTTGCATACGAAAGCATGCAGTCTGTTCGGATACAATCATTTCAGTAAATGATTGTGGTAACATTTAGGTATGAGATATCTAAGGCACGAGAAACCTACAAATACCTAAGTACGAATACACTTAGTAGAATCCGAGGACGAAATACTTGGGTAAATAAACATAACGAGCATATGTCAGCTACTGCTTTTAGGCGTAAAGAGCATCAAAAGTACGAGATACTTATAAATAAAAACAAACTAAACAAGAGAACCAAGCAGAAAACGATATACGATGCCACGCAGGGCCAGCAAACACTACGGCCACGAAGGACCGAGCATTATGAACAAAACATGTCACGCCACAAAGGGCTCAATACGTTATCAAACAGGTACCACAAAAGAGCAACATCAATCTAACTCCTGGACTTCTGGTACAGCATTGGTTGCAGCCCCTTGAAGTACGTCCCCATCGCCAGCAGCACCTTCCTCGGCAACACTGGCTTCAGTGGCTGCCTCCTGGCCTGACCCGTGCTCTACGGAAACATCTTGAGTTTCCATCTCTATTTCCTCATCTGCATCTGCATATTCATCTACTTGACGATCAATATCGTCAATTGGGGGTTCGTCGTTTTCTTGAGGGGCTGCTGCCCGGCCACTGGGAAGTTCCATCTCAGTCCATAAAGGGGAGTTATCAGCAACACCGACCTTGGTCAAGCAAGTCTCCCAGCATGCAGTCCAGATTGGTCTTGAAGATTTGGTATCTGCTCCACGTAGCTGGCTGTGGTGACATCGTATCCCTTCTTATAGCCCTCGTCAAAAGCAGCCTTCTTGGCGCCATCCATCTCAGTCAAAGCTTGACTGAGACTGTCTTCGGCCGTCTCGAGTTTATTTCTCGTTTCATTAGCCTCAGCTTTGGCTTTGTCTCTTTCTCTCTCCAGTCTCGAGACTGTTCGAAGGAGCCTCGTATTGTCATTCAGCAGTCTGATCCTCTCTGCATCCGCCTCCTGGAATTTCTGACCTAACGTCATCATTTTTTGGATAAACTGTACGAGCACCACAACATGAGTCCGAGGAAATCTTAGCTATTATAAGAAAGGCAAACCTAACAAGATAATGGGTTGGTTACCTTGATTCCACTGACGAGGCCAGTGGATACGAGCCTATCTGCAGGAGACAAGGACTCCTTCTGCATGTCCACAGGCAGTGATAGAGCCTGTGCCAGGGCCAGTGCAGTCTCAGTCGAACTAGCACTGTCCCCAATGTGAACGGGACGATCACCCCTGATGAGTGAGGGAACCCATGATTGGGGAAGCACTTGGGTAGGAGGCGATTGGGGCTGGTTGATTTCTGTATCAGCTGGGACGTCTGAAGAAGCTGGGTCCTCAGTCCTTGCACGCTTATCCTGATGGGCATCACTAGCCTCGAGGGAGTTGTCGCGAGGGGATGAGGATGATCGTGTCGACCTCCCCCTCGTGCTACGAGACGGAGGGGGGGCAGCACCAGTTGATGCCACCCTATTGGCACCACCCCGTCCTCGCGTCGGGACGGTCAGGAGAGAGCTGAGATTCAGAGGCTGAAGAGTCATGTTGTCTGGATTTGGGGGAGAAGGTGAATAACCGTACGACGATGACTGGCTGGTGTCACTGGTATGGATTGGCCGTTCAGACTGTTGTTGGGAAACAGTCTGTCTTCGAGATCTCCTGAGCACCAGACGCGGTAGGGGAACGCCTTCTGATATTGGAAATTCACCTGGCTCCCCGGCAACCGTAACTCCAACGTTGGTCCTCACACTCGTTGATTGAGGGGCCGTAGACGTTGACGCACCACTGGTGCTCGGGTGGGCTAATCTCCTGTCAATAAATCCCTTGTACGCGGGATCGTAGCCCAGTAGGACGTGCGCGTCACGACCACAACCAGCCGTTCGGGTGCCCGGCTCTCCTGTGTATTTTAAAACTTTGTTGATGTCCCCTGCTCGGATGTAACCCGGTTCGCGTCTGGGCGTTTATTGGCGTTTTCAACTGCAGAGTCACAATCCAAAGCGGAAGTTAGGAACATAAACGAAAACAAAAACAGGGGGGGGGGGGGAAATAGTCAATGGGAATGTACAAAGTGAAATCAGAGGCATACGTGGGTAACCCCATATGTGGGGACAATGCAAACCCACCATTTGGCCATCCTCCCCTATCGGCTCGAAAGCTCCCGTTACGTAGAGGAAATCGACCTCGTGGTCACGAGCAGAGTCTGGCAAGTTGAGTACGAGACGCTTGTCCGCTTTCCTAACCTTGAGATAGTATGTGTTGTACTCGGGGTTTAGCACAATGCTATACCACCACTGAATTTCCCACAAGCCCAACTGGGTACCTAATATCCTATTCAAAGCCACTATCCCCATCACTAACCTAAATACATTCGTCGAGACTTGCATGGGGGTGAGGCGATACCAGTTCAAAACCTGGCGGAGTAGTGGGTGGAGGGGGAAACGGACCCCACCCTCGACAATGGCCACTATCGGGATGCACATTCTGTCCCAAGTGCCGCCATCCCTGTCAGCACCTAATGGGGCAAGTTCAATTCCTACGCTATCAGGGATACCATAATCGGCCCTGAACGCCGCCATAGCACTAGGAGTTTCACATCTCAAGGTTAGGAAAACGGACAAGCGTCTCGTGCTCAACTTGCCAGACTCTGCTCGTGACCACGAGGTCGATTTCCTTTACGTAACGGGAGCTTTCGAGCCGATAGGGGAGGATGGCCAAATGGTGGGTTTGCATTGTCCCCACATATGGGGTTACCCACGTACGCCTCTGATTTCACTTTGTACATTCCCATTGACTATTTCCCCCCCCCCCCCCACCCCCCCTGTTTTTGTTTTCGTTTATGTTCCTAACTTCCGCTTTGGATTGTGACTCTGCAGCTGAAAACGCCAATAAACGCCCCAGACGCGAACCGGGTTACATCCGAGCAGGGGACATCAACAAAGTTTTAAAATACACAGGAGAGCCGGGCACCCGAACGGCTGGTTGTGGTCGTGACGCGCACGTCCTACTGGGCTACGATCCCGCGTACAAGGGATTTATTGACAGGAGATTAGCCCACCCGAGCACCAGTGGTGCGTCAACGTCTACGGCCCCTTAATCAACGAGTGTGAGGACCAACGTTGGAGTTACGGTTGCCGGGGAGCCAGGTGAATTTCCAATATCAGAAGGCGTTCCCCTACCGCGTCTGGTGCTCAGGAGATCTCGAAGACAGACTGTTTCCCAACAACAGTCTGAACGGCCAATCCATACCAGTGACACCAGCCAGTCATCGTCGTACGGTTATTCACCTTCTCCCCCAAATCCAGACAACATGACTCTTCAGCCTCTGAATCTCAGCTCTCTCCTGACCGTCCCGATGCGAGGACGGGGTGGTGCCAATAGGGTGGCATCAATTGGTGCTGCCCCCCCTCCGTCTCGTAGCACGAGGGGGAGGTCGACACGATCATCCTCATCCCCTCGCGACAGCTCCCTCGAGGCTAGTGATGCCCATCAGGATAAGCGTGCAAGGACTGAGGACCCAGCTTCTTCAGACGTCCCAGCTGATACAGAAATCAACCAGCCCCAATCGCCTCCTACCCAAGTGCTTCCCCAATCATGGGTTCCCTCACTCATCAGGGGTGATCTTCCCGTTCACATTGGGGACAGTGCTAGTTCGACTGAGACTGCACTGGCCTTGGCACAGGCTCTATCACTACCTGTGGACATGCAGAAGGAGTCCTTGTCTCCTGCAGATAGGCTCGTATCCACTGGCCTCGTCAGTGGAATCAAGGTAACCAACCCATTATCTTGTTAGGTTTTAGAAGGTTTTCGTTATTTTCCGCCATGAGTATGGAGGAGCAGAACAGACGAAGAAACCCTAAGTGAAAGGGAAATATTTGGAGTGAGTCTCGGAAAAAGACGCAAAGGAAGGTGAGAACGAGAATCTTACGGAGCGATTGCAGTGGTGGCCTGAGATGCAATCACGTAGCAGACGGCGGCAATGGCGAAAAGAGAACCGATTACGTTTTCGCCTGGTTGTAGAGAGAGAAAGCTATAGAGTTGTTTGAGTTTGTGAAAACTAAAAGAAAGCACTTTCAGAGGTTTAAGGGTAACGAACGGAGACGAAACGTCTCTCTCCACGCCGTTACGGGTTAACGTAACAGAAAGCGAAAAACATGCTAACGACGTTAGGAAGAAATGTCAGTTCAAAATTAATGCGAAGCGTACGAGAAACGCCACGTGGAGTCATTGCCCCGAGACGGTATGATGACAAAGCCGCCAAAAAACATCAAGGGGTATTAAACGTGACAAACTGTCCGGGGCTAGACAAGTTTGGTCCAGAACTGTTGTTTCTAAAAAGCTTCACCCACTGCCCCCGAACAGTGGCAAACGGATGAAGCTGGGGAGCAATTGTAGGGAGGTGTTCCCGAATAGGTACATTTAGCAACCGAGCACGTGATGTATTAGGGGCACGAGATAAGCAAGACAAGGCTTATCGCCGGGCAGATCAATGAACGGCGATTAGGGCCAGTGACACGTAAAACCATTGGTCCAGATGGTCTGATAAGGACAAAAAACATGTGAAGTCATCTGCCTAGATATAACGACATGGACCAGTTGCATGTGAGGTCATTGGTCCACGAGGTCTGTTCGGAAGAGAGGTAGCCGAACAGTGGAAAAAGGTTGCCCTAAATCATGACGTTGCAAGAATGCTCCAGAATGGTAATATTCCATAAAAGAATGAGATCCCGAGTATATAGGATCGAGGCAAGAGACCCAACGTGAATGGGGCGTTCGGATAATTATGGGAAAGAGTCCCAAAAGGACTGAGAGTTCCATGAAGATCAGGATAATGTATAGATAAGGGAATGAGAATCCGCGAGATACTAGGTTTCCTATACGAGGTAGGAATCCTGAGGCAACGGGGATGCTTGGGCAGCAAGCATCCGCGACCTTATAAATATGAGGTAAAACAAGAGTTGAAAGGTACGCAAGATCTAGCATTCGTATTACATTCCTACTGATAATTAGGGTTTGGAAATCAGTACGTGAGACTAACTTTGGCATCGGAGGGCCATTGCCACGAGAGGCAAAGGTGCACTCACCCCTTGTCTGTTTTGCAGATAAGGGTTCCGACGAAGAATTAGGGTTCCGGTGTAGAGGCACGTGAAGCCGTCGCAGTTTAGTGTTGTTCAGAGCACTAATTGTTTTCATCCCCCTACAATGCCCTGCACTATCAGCAGTTGCACAACAACACAACACACGCATACCTGCACTGCAGAAAAGCAGAACCCATAAACCAACACTTGCACTGCCAAACCCAGGTACAACAGAAACCAGCCCAGAAAGACACCATAAACCATTATATTGCATGCTAACAATAGCCAAGAAACCATAGAAACCAGCAAGCCAATGGCAGAAAATAAGGGGCCAAGAGGTTTGCTTATGCCAAACCACAAAAACTGCAGAAAAGTTCTGCAGTGAAGTGTAACAAATACTATGCACAACGAATACTTTAGAACCAGCACTGCAGAAATCAACACACACACACGGGCATGGCATAGTAATATCAAGCACAACTTAAGACTTGATTGGGCTTAGACAATACATAGGAATCATAAGGGTACTCATGGCTGCAACTAATGTTACCCCGCCAAGGTATCTACCTTGATTAAGAATTGAATCGATTCATCATTGCCCTAGTAAGACTCACATTATTGGCCAAAAGCTGTCATGCATAGAAACTTCATGTTACATTTCCAAATATGACGAAAAAGTATGCATCAAAAGTATGTATTACATTTCCACATATAGTTGTCTCTCCTTGGGCTTCGTGCTATAGAAGTCGTCAACCCATTGTTCCTCTTGACAGATTACGGCACTTAACTTGAACTTCTCCGTCAAGGTAATATCAAACTTTGATAGCTCATCTTGGAGCATCGTACGTCGGGTGGATAGCTATTTGTCATACCCAAACGAATTGGCCATCTTTTCCATATGGCCCGAGCTCATCTTCAACCAATTGCCCATACTCACATGGATGGCCCATTCCTCTTCACCCATTCTTGTCCTCTTCCTCCCTTTTTAACTCCGGCATTGACCTTAGCATTGAGCTATGGGGAGTGGACGTGGGGAGTGAGCTATGAGGTGTGAATGTCTGAGGTGTAGGAGTTGTGGGAGTTACGGGAGTTGTTGGAGTTGTGGGGAGTTATGCACCGTAGTCTTCACCGAATAGAGCATCATAGAAATCATTTGACTGATCTCCCAAAGTTGGTGGGACAATACATGGGCATGCCATTTCCGAGTAATCTTCCGCTGCCTCCCCCGTAGCCATGTCCTTGCCAAATATAAGTTGTCAATCATCAAAGTACAGGAAGGACTTCCCGTACAGGCCTTGGGCCTTTTTAGGATGGGCCTACACAAACATTAGAACTTAGTACGAATTCTCATGCCTTAATATTGAATTAAAGCATTTAAATTCACAAATGGGAGTTTCCTTTTCATACTTGCCCGCCGCTAAGGGCCCACGTCTGTTTCCAATAGTTCACCTTGGAGTCAATGTGGGGTGAGCCGTAAGGTTGCTCTCTGGTAGCACCTTTTCTAACTCTTTCTCCAAGTGGGTGAAGAAACCCGTTTTGAACCCATTCTCGGCCCTCCACTTGTCTCCTACGTCATTGACCATGCACTTCATTAGCGTATCCTCTTCCTTACCCCTCCAAGACCTACATTTTTGCTTCGTAGGCCCTTCCACTTTATTAGTGTCCATTGCTGCAAATGCATTTAAGTTGTGCAAGGAATGTAAAAAGTACAACCGCAAACTTTAAGTAATACATCGGGAAATACAATGGTACGTTACAAGTTGTTCAAACACAAATGTTACCAAGAAGTTACAAATAGTACAATTACAAATATTTGTTCAAACACAAATGCTACCAACAGAAATTCGTAAAACTAATGTTTTTCAAGGTCAAATATTTAGCTCTCCATCAGTGGCTAACCAATGGTTATACATGGCGGCAGTTAGAGCATCCCTCCCCGCGGTCCACTCATTGGAAATCTCTACGGTAGCAATGTGATCATCAATGGAGACATCGTTCACGTGTTCTTGTTCCCACGCGTCATACTCTTGTTCAATGGGATCGTTGGGCATCTCACCATTAATTAGGTTATGGCGAAGACAACATGCTGACACGATATGGCATTGAGTCCTTATGGGGTGATAGGAAGGAGATCTCAAAATTGCAAACCGCATCTTCAGAACCCCAAAGCTTCTCTCAATGACATTCCTAGCAGCGGAGTGCTTCATGTTGAAGTACTCCCCTTTGCTTGTTGGCATATGACCTTGCCTCAAAATGTTAATGTATGGTGCTAGAAAACCGTTCTCATTTGTGTAACCAGCATCAACAAAGGTAATAATGTCCTGTAACCAATGGAAGATAACAAATTCTCACTATAGACACATTCACTATGGGTGGATAATTGTAATGGAGTGAAAGGAAACATTAACTTTGAATATGAAACATACCATAGGGGACTCTGAGACCATGGAGTCTATCTATGGCGTCCCCAAGGATTCTAGAGTCAGTGGCCGACCCTTCCCAACCAGAAAGGACATAGACAAATTTAAGGTCTCAAGTACAAACACCTAAAACATTTGTAACAATCTCACCCTTCCTTGACCTATATCGGGCCCTATCAGCGGTCAGGGGATTAACTGGCACGTACGTCCCATCCAATGCCCCAAGACAATTCTAACAAATGAGGATAAGAGTATTAGAAGGTAAATATAGGCGACTACATGAAATCTTTAAAATGGAACAAGTAGGAACAATAATAGGTTTAAGTGTACCTGAAACCAACTCCATCTACTGTCTTGGTAGTTAGGAGGTACAAGCTCGGCCGTTACTAGGAGCATGTTGTAAAGGCGCAAGGCAGCTTGGAGTACAACATTGAAATGTCTACTTATTGTCTCAGTAGATCTCCAGAACTCAAATTTGGTATGCCTCTGCTTGGAATGGTGAGAGAGGACCCAGAAAAATATTGCTACCCGTCTCCTCAAGACATACATTGCGTGAGTCCCCTAACCCAACACTTCAGACTAAACAACACAATCTCAAAAAAGTATGCCTATTCACCCACAATTGGTCGTGGTAGTTGACGCCATTACCCCTGACAAGCCTATTGATATTGTTTACGTGCGTCTAGTAAAAGTTTGGATTCGGAGACAACTCAGGATGAGGATGGCGAGCCGTGGATGTGATAAATAAGTATAGGCGAAAAATACTCATTGCAGCGTTAATAAAGGCATGTAATGTCATGACGCCCTCTTGCTCTTCTGTTCTCTTTACTTGTTTTCTATTTAATCGTGACATCCTAACAAAACCTAACCAATGTTTTAAACAAGAAATATTGGACGACGTAAACAACACAAATTTGTCTCCTCATACCCATATAGGAGGACATAAACAACACAAAAATCTATAAACAGCCAGCCAACCAACCAAAGTTTTTAAACATGAAATAAGTTACAAGTAAATTATGCATAAGTTACAGAATTTACGTACAAGTAAATTACAACTATCTTTTTTTTCCTATGCTAGATGTCAAGTTACAGCCATCTCTTTTAAATTATATAGTTTTTGGGCTATGCTAGATGTCAAGTTACTGTACCTTCGTCACAAACATTTTTCGCGTGTCAGAATCATTTTTCTCAAGGTCCAATAAGGCTTAATTTTTACAACAATCACAATCTGAGTCAATGTCAACTAAATCATCACAAAACTAAGCACCACCAGCCAGGGCTCTGCATTTAACAACATAAGTACAAATCTAAGCACCACCAGTCAGGGCTCTGCATTTAACAACATACACAAATCTAAGCACCACCAGTAAAGGCTATGCATAATAAGATAATACTTACAAATTTGAAGCCTGGCACGCGAATGGGAGAGATATACTCAGTGTGTAGTATAAACTAGTCCTGCAATTCAATTTGTAATAAGCTTAAACACAAATCAAGGGGAGAATAAGCAGCAACAACAGTATTGAAAACCACATGCATTAAAAGCCAACAACAAACAGACAAGGGGCCACACAAATCTTACATTACTCAAAGAAAATTATAACGTAATGAAAAAAGGCAAATTTACTATATAGTAATGAACTGATTATTTTCCCTAATTTTCCCTTATTTTTTCCTACAACAAAACGCAGCTCACTTTCAAGGTAAGATCTCACCCAGAGCAAGGACTATTCCGGGTTTTTTTTATTTTTATTTTTTAGTTTTTGAAAAAATACCTCCACACTTTTTTGCTTACAAAGCCCTAATAATTTCCTATTTCACCAAAATTTGTTTATTGCCTCGTACAAAAAAATGGTATTCTTGACCAACACCCCTGATCTTCTATTTGAAGAAAGAAATTTAGCCAACCGAATTTTCTGTCTCCGACTCTCTGCTAACAAAACACTGAAAAAAATACAAATATGAGGTTTTTAAGTTTTCATAATCTTGATCCATAATCGCACAATCATAGTTTTCAATAGGGTTTTATTAATCTTGAACAAAAAATCTCACAAAACCGTGAAAAACCCACAAATCCATGGAGTTAACACAACGAAATCGTTTGTAGGAGGGAGATAATGAAAACCCAAGAATCAAAGAACTCGAAAATCAACCAAAACAAGTGATTCGAAGCCATACCTCAGTTAATCGAAGAACAAATCGATTGCAACCTCCAAATCGCCACAAAACCCCAGTTCTATGCTAACTGGTGGTAGTGGCTGAATGGAAACTATGGTGTGGGAAGGGGGATTCCCAGGGGTGAAATCGGTAGATCTAAAGGGGGATTAGGGCAGATAAGTTTTGGACACCTCAAACCCTAGCCAAAAATTATCTCCTCAGGCGGTCTTTGGCAGTACTACAGAAGAGGGGGATAAACAAAAACCCCTCCCAATTTCGATTCCCAAACCAAGGAATAACCATGGGCCCACATGCTTATAGGGGGGAACTTATACCGCCTCACAAGCCCTCATCCAACCAGGGATGTATCGAAACTAGAGCGGCCAGAAACTCATTTTCCAGTGAAAATCATCTGTACTTGGCGACTTGATTTAGATGTTTTTTCAAAAGCTCTTGTTGTTTTGGCATCGACTTCATCGTGAGGGTGTAACATCGTAACCCGGGAAGATTGACAGAGCTTCCTCCATCATATATATCTATAAAACTACTCGCTAAATTCCTAAAATTACGAGGAAGATTGATTCAAGTGTAGGAGAAGAAAGAATGTGTGGTTTGAATTTGTTGAGGAATTTAATGAGTAGTTTCATAGATGAATATGATGGAGGAAGCTCTGTCAATCTTCTCGGGTTACAATGTTACACCCTCACGATGAAGTCGACGCCAAAACAGCAATAGCTTTTGAAAAAACTTGTATATCAAGTCGCCAAGTACAAAGGGTTTCCACTGGAAAAGGAGTTCCTATCCACTCTAGTTTTGATACATCATTGGTTGCTTAAAACTACACCTGCTTCCTGTCAATACTTCAATGAGCAAGAACTTGAACGTCTTGAGAAAAACAAGCTTGACCTCAAGTTGCCTTTCAAGGTGAGGTTTGTAATGAGGCTAGTGCCTAAATGCCTCATGAGGAAAGAGAAGGTTTTAATCTTTTGCCACAATATTTACCCAATTGGTCTTTTTGTTAATTTATTTGCATCCTCATACGGGTGGAGGAAAGGGGAAGAAGTTTTGGTGGGATTATTCGAACATGGAATTGCAATGGATAAGTTTGAGCAGAGGGAAGGGGTGTCAAAAGTAATGTTGGCTTCAATTACAGCTTGTTATGAGGGCATTAATCTGACTGCAGCGACGAGTGATCTTATTGGATCAAGAGTAGAACCCTTCCAAGACAAAGCAAGCTGTAGCGCTGGCTTTTCGTCTAGGTCCGGAGAAAGTAGTCTATGTTTATCACCTATTGGCAAGTGGCTCAAAAAAAGACAAACCTACAGAGGTGAAGTCTTGAGAAAGAAATTGGGAATATCTCTTGAACCTGGATTCCCAAAACCCAACGACAATGCTTTGCATATTGTGGACTGCATGGAAAAAATTCAAAAGCTGCTTGATCACCCGAGTGTGCTTCTAATGAGTTATTCCTATTTTATGACACTCACATGAGAAGATTAAAAAGATTCTTACAGGCGGTATTTAGGCCATTTTTTGCAACAATGCCCTGGGATCCTAATCCTTGATGAGAGGCATAACCCTAAAAACAATAAATCGAGGCCGAGGAAGGCTCTGATGAAAGTTGAGACGAGGTTGAGAATTTTGCTCTCCGGTACATTGTTTCAGAATAATTTTGGAGAGTATTTCAACACTCTCACTTTGGCAAGACCACGGTTTGTCGATGATGTGATGAGGAAGTTAGACCGAAACTCTTGTATGGCAAACAAAGGCAGAAAAATACGCACTGCAATTGAAAACAGAGCAACAAGATTATTCATCGATAAATTTGCTAGGAAGATTGATTCAAGTGTAGGAGAAAAAAGAATGTGTTGTTTGAATTTATTGAGGAATTTAACGAGTAGTTTTATAGATGTATATGATGGAGGAAGCTCTGTTATCTTCCCGGGATACAATATTACGCCCTTACGATGAAGTCGACGCCAAAACAGCAAGAGCTTTTGAAAAAACTTGTATATCAAGTCGCCAAGTACAAAGGGTTTCCATTGGAAAATGAGTTTTTGGCCACTCTAGTTTCGATACATCCTTGATTGCTTAAAACTTCGCTTGCTTCCAGTCAATACTTCAACGAGCAAGAACTTGAGAGTCTTGAGAAAGCTTGACCTCATTTAGGCACTAGCCTCCTTACAAACCTCACCTTGGAAGCCAACTTGAGGTCAAGCTTGTATTTCTCAAGACCTTCATGTTCTTGTTCGTTGAAGTGATATACAAGTTTTTTCAAAAGTTCTTGCTGTTTTGGCATCGACTTCATCGTGAGGGTGTAACATTGTAACCCAGGAAGATTGACAGAGCTCCCTCTATCATATACATCTATAAAACTACTCGTTAAATTCCTCAACAATTTCAAACCACACATTCTTTCTTCTCATACACTTGATCAATCTTCCTAGCAAATTTATCGATGAATAATCTTGTTGCTCTGTTTTCAATTGCAGTGCAAGTTTTTCCGCCTTTGTTTGTCGTCCCGGAGTTTCTGTCTAACTTCCTCAGTACATCATCGACAAACCATGGTCTTGCCAAAGTGAGAGTGTTGAAATACTCCAAAATTATTTTGAAACAACGTACTGGAGAGCAAAATTCTCAACCTCGTCTCAACTTTCGTCAGAGCCTTCCTCAGCCTCGATTTATTGTTTCTAGGGTTATGCCCCTCATCAAGGATTAGGATCCCAGGCATTGCTGCAACAAATGGCCTAAATACCGCCTGTGAGAATCTTTTGAATCTTCTCGTGTGAGTGTCATAAAATAGGAATAACTCATTAGAAGCACACTCGGGTGAGCAAGCAGCTTTTGTAATTTTTCCATGTAGTCCACAATATGCAAAGCATTGGCGTCCGGTTTTGGACTCCAAGTTCAAGAGATATTCCCAATTTCTTTCTCAAGACTTCACCTTTGTTAGTTTGTTTTTTCCCGAGCCACTAGCCAATGGGTGATAAACATGTACTACTTTCTCCTGACCAGGACAAAAAGCCGGGAATAAGCCCAAGAAACATGAGATTGATCTTCCACAAGTCCAAAATTGGCACTCAGTACTTCAGCTACGTTGAGTAGCACATACCAAGCACTTGAGATTGATTTTCCATAAGTCCAAAATCGGCACTAAGTACTTCAGCCACGTTGACTGGCACATCCAAATTCGAAACACGAGTTTCAACATCAGCTGGGAAAGAGGCTGGCACAGCAGAACCAGAATGTTCTCCTGAAAGCCAATAGGATCACCACTAAGGAACTAGCAGAATCGAAAAGGAGAAAAGAAAGTAAAGAAATAATAGGATAGAATTATAGGGCAAATTTTCGTAGTAGTCCCTGTAGTTTTATGGTTGTCTCACTTTCGTCCCTCTAGTTTTAAAGTGCTCGAATTTCGTCCCTGTAGTTTGTTTTACGTTTCAAATTGGTAAAATCGTTAACACCGTTAACGAAACTAACGGAAAAAAAAAAAATAAGTGTTTCAATTTTCAATCCGTTTGAACCGGTGCGAAGATCTTATTTTTTTGATCATTTTATCCTAAATAGTCGTAATGAATTTTTGGCTCTAAGGCCTTTCAACGAGCACCCGAAGACTCCTTATTTAGTTTCAGGGCTCTCTTAGGGTGCTCATTGAAAGGCCTTAGAGTCAAAAATTCATTACGACCATTTAGGATAAAATAATCAAAAAAATAAGATCTTCGCACCGGTTCAAACGGATTGAAATTGGAACACTTTTTTTTTTTCCGTTAGTTTCGTTAACGGCGTTAACGATTTTACCAATTTGGAACGTAAAACAAACTACAGGGACAAAATTCGAGCACTTTGAAACTAGAGGGACGAAAATGAGACAACCATAAAACTACAAGGACTACTACGAAAATTTGCCCTAGATTATATAGGCATGCGACATACTGGGCACTTGAGATTACTCTTCCACATGTCCACATTGGGCATCAAGTGATTCAGATATCACCGACCATGGGTCATTCAGGATCTGAGTTACCATCTCCACTCTTAAGTTATCGAAAGCATTTGATGGTAAAATGCTATTTATGCTTCCATGCTGGAAATATTGTTTCATGTTGTAGCATACAACACCACCACAGTCAACCCTGCAAAATAAAGGTTTTCTTTACAAGGTTAGTACAACAACAATATCACCACCAATATGAGCATGTCTTTTTCAATATAATCATCACGCAGTAAATCAACAAAGTCCAAAGTGATTTCCCTTTCACCTTCAAGTTTACCTACTACATTACCTGAGTGTAGTCCTTAGCACTTAGTATATATACTAAGTTATATATATACTTTTCTTTACAAGGTTAGTGTTATCTGTCAAGAATTGAGACATGTCTCAACTGTACTGGAACAAGGAACTTAAAAAAATTGAGGATTCTAACAACCTAATGGACATAAAAACTAGGGCTGCCCGCGGATCGGTCTGTTTCCAATCCGATCTGCCCGCGGCGGATTGTCGTTTTCTCCATCCATCAACCGTCTGTTGTTGGATTAGTTTGGTTTGGATGCGGTTTTGGCAGGTTCAGCGGATTTGAGCACACAATTTATTTTTTTATATTCACCAAAAAATTGAAAAATACAGTTTTGAAATTTCAAGTCCGCCACAAATTCAAACAAATCTAAACCAACATTACTTAGAATTAAGTTACATTCATCCACCATAATATCTAAAAATAAACTATTAGACGTCAAATAACACTCGAGCTTGGAGTTGGACTAGAATATGAAATTGATTTAGATTCTAATGTACCAAAAAAATAGAGAAGATTATTAACATTTTCAACATAAAACATAAAAACATCCTAGAATAAAATTTTATTAATTTATTACCTGTGAAATTTTGTTCAATTTACTAAAAGTCATCCATAACTTTTGGAAGAAAATAGGAACATTGCGGATTGGGCGGAACCGATCCGGATCCGTCAAAATTAGTATTTTTAGATCCGTATCCGTCCGTAGCATGCCTCGGTTTGGCGTGGATTGGGTGGTTCAGTTCATCCATTGGACAGCCCTAATAAAAACCCAACATAAATCTGGCGCAGAGGTGCCATTCGAGATTCCATTTTCGGTATTCGTCAAGAACATACTTCTGCACATACAGGCCACTATCTCCTCGTTAACGGCAAGGCTATAACAGTTGTTTCATCTTCTCAAACAAACATTTTGGTCGAACGAATCTGCAACTGGGTGATTTTTTTGTAAACAGGACTACCCTTTGAACGGATAGAGATTCAATAGAAAACTTGATCTGTTAGTGGTGCATTCGAAATTCTATTTACGGTATTCGTCAAGACCTAACCATTTCAAATTCCATTTTTGGAGCTGGAAATGTTAGGGACAGAGATGGGGGAAACGAAAGCCAGCCACATCAACCTTTGAAATTAAAGCCCAAAATTTCATTAATGGCAGAAGATTCCACACAATAATATGCCTATAGCTCCCTGCTAGTAGTCAAGGTAGAAGAACTAATGTAGGAAGAAGCTCCGCAAGAAAATAAAATTCAACCACCAGGTAAAACCAAGAAAGATTCAAACGCAACTTCTTGGTGGGAGACCAAAGATGCAAGTAGCCATATACAACGCTGTAAACTTCTCCTTTGTCAGACCACAGACTTTGACCGCGGCATGTCCCCGCAGTCACTAGCAGAGTCAATGACTAAACTATGGACTTTTGGATTGCGATGTCGCAGGCGTTTATGTCTCCGCAAAGGTTCCTCTGGCATGTCTTCTTGGCCCTGGGAATCCACCAGGGACACTATCTGGGCTCTGATTTTTAATACCGCCAAAAAGGTCTTCGCCAAGGCTCCCCAACGTTAATCAATTATTGAGGATCCTAAACACAGCTCCAACGGGAAAAGCAAGAAAATTGTGCAAGAAATCAACGAAGTCTTCCCCTGCTTCCACAAAGAGTGTAGGGGTTTGAATTATCAGGACCTAGACTGGATATGGTTGGGCTCCTTCCTTCTCCGCTCCTACCGCTAAACCTGCAACAAGTCACTAGGGCTTGGATTGCCCGGTGACCCTCCGACGATCAAGTTAGATCTCAGGGGTGGAGTTTTAGGTCTAGGGTTAGGGAAGAATGGCATACCTTTCTCAATGAGTATCCCTTCATATTTATAGACCTAGGTTTACTTGGTCTTCAAGCCAACACGTAAAGGTCATGCCCTGGTAACCGCTTCGGGTGACGTCATTCATGACGAAGGGAATAAAGCGGTTACGGAGCACATGACCTGATCCAAATGAATGCTGCTGTAGTGGATCTGACGTGGGACCCGTCCGTTATAACTACCTTGTTCTGCTGCCCTGGATAGCATTGAAGCCGAAGCATGTATCCGGGCATGGTACCGAACCCAGAGTTGGAAACAACAACACTCTTCGGCTCCTCGGCCAAACTTGAGGAGACATTGGCTCGTGCGCACGGCTCGGTTACGGACATGATCACCGAAGCCACTACAAAGAGCACTCGTTTGGCGTCAGTGTCAATTAGGAGTTTTAGGCTCACAGTCACAGCTTTCATCCTTCTAGTTGCCATTGCTTTTAAGGTGAATAGTTATGGGCTTTTTGGTTGTCTCTCGTCTCGACCTGCATGTACTCAAAATTCATTTAATGGCATTTACTGTTTATATGTAAATGTGCTAGTGGCTTTTCAATTTTTGATCCATTATCAATGAGGTGAAACGTCATACAAACTCAATACCCCCATCCTCTGTCCTCAGGCCTCTACTTCTATTCCAAACGAGACCGCTCATTATCCTTGAACGATCAAATCACCCACGTCTCGGTTAACGATCACCCACGAATGAGTCTTCCAAATTTCTCATTTCTTGATGGATTAGGATTCAAAACAAAACTACTTCACTCTTTAATGACTTGATGTTGTGCTCAACTGCGGAGAAAAGTAAAGACTATGTGGTTTATGATTGTAAGAGAGATTGCAAGGCTCTGTAGTAAGGTATCTGAAAAGAATCATAAATACCCTGAGGGTGAGGTCATTCGTATCTCTCATGGGTATTTATGTCTCTCATGATTCTGGGTATTTATGTCTCTCATGACTCTCGCAGCGTGTTGAGAAATAGAGGGTGAGATCATTAATGCAGAGTTCCAATTCCTCATCTACATGGCAAAGCATGTCCTTAAGACAGGAGGCCTCTCGCTAAAGATATCGCAGGTGCTGATTAGAGGCTTCCAAGTCAGATAAAGTCTGAGCATGGCCATGAGAAACAACTTCTAACTCCAGTCTTTTCCGATTGTAACTATCGAAAAGCTCCTCATAATTGGTATATGAGGACCCCCCTTATGACTGTTCATGGACCATCAGAAAATTTGTGCGTTTGAGAGACATGGCCCAGAACTTTGTGAAACACATTATTGGGAATGGACAAGGTATTTTCCTTTGGCTCGACAATTGGCACCCTAGTGGTCCCCTTTACAAACTATTCGATGCAAGACTTATTTCTACCCTTGGAAGATCTATTTTCGCTACTGTTAGTACTTTAATTCAGAATGGGGAATGGCACTGGCCCAGACCACGAAATTCTGTGATTCATCAGATACAGCACTCCATTTCTAGCTCTGTTGTTCCTCAATCTAATAAAGCTGATGAAGTTGTATGGACTGTTTCCCCTACACGGCAGTATACTACCAAACACACATGGGAGGCTTTAAGAAATAAAGGAGAGAAAACTCAATGGGCTACTATTGTTTGGTTTTCAAAAAATGTGTCTAAATGGTCCTTTATCCTATGGCTAGCTTGTCTTAAGAGGCTGTCTACTAAGGATCGTCTTCTGTGATGGGTATGGAGGTAGACACTGTTTGTGTGCTATTTTCCCAGAGTGCAGAATCTATTCAACACCAGTTCTTTGACTGTTCTTTTTCTAGGTGTATTTGGGAGCCTATCCTACTCAGATTTAAGATCCAAAGAAGGGCAGATACCTGGGATTTAGAACTGAATGATGCTTGTGGTTTTTGTAGAAGTAAGACATTCAGCTCTTTGTTGTTTAAACTAGCATTAGCTGCTGGGGTATACTTCATTTGGGTTGAGCGTAATTCCAGAATTTTTGAAGGCCGGCCAAGAAATTCAAGTGCAGTCTTGGCGTGTATTGATGACAATGTAAGACTAAGAGTTCGTACTTGGAATTAGTTCCCCAACTCTTTTTGAAAACCAAAGACTCTGTGCTCATTGGAACATCTCTACTAGAGTTCTTGGATCTGCAACTCTCTAAAGAGGAGTTAGAATAGTTGTTTGGTCGCTTGTAGTAGGATGCTTTTCTTTTGTGTAACGCATTCTGTATGGTGGGTTTTGTACCCTGTGATTTTTCTGTTTGGTCAGTTATAAAATGACACATTTAACAAAAAAAATTGTCAATAGACAATTCAACTCGAGCAAGTAATTCTGCACTGCCTATATACTTCATCACTTTTTCTTTGAAGGGTTCGTAATCAACAAACAGTCTCTCTAGAGCACCAAAAACAGAACAGGATTCCTCAAGCATTGACATGTGATCATGAAAATCCATCGACACTAGAAGAACGAGAAGCTCCTCTTGAAGACTCGCTGCTTCCTGCTTGAATTTATCCAAGATTGATTCTTTCATTATTTTTCCTTGGAAATTTTTGGGAGGGGACTTGAGGCCTGATGTCTCACTGAGAAGAGCAGCTGACGACTCAAAAGAAGCAAGCAGAGACTGCTTCACAGATTGAACTGATAAAGGGCTCCGTATTTCAAAGGGTATATTGGCATCTTGAGGAAGGGAAATGGGGTCGAAACAAGGAAAAAAACCTGCAAAAATAAATGCTAAGTAGATATGAAACTAAGTTATTGTAGCCAGAGAGGACTACAGAAACTAACTTCATACAGCCATATTTAGTACATTTACCACAAAAGAAAGGCTTTGGACCTGGAAATGTTAGGGACAGAGATGGGGGAAACGAAAGCCAACCACAACATTTGAATTTAAAGCCCAAAATTTCATTAATGGAAGAAGATTCCACACAATATTATGCCAATAGCTCCCTGATAGTAATCAAGGCAGAAGAACTAATGTAGGAAGAAGCTGCGCAAGAAAATAAAATTCAACCACCAAGTAAAAACAAGCAAGATTCAAACGCAACTTCTTGGTGAGGTACCAAAGATGCAAGTAGTCATACACAACGCTGTGAACAAAATAAAACAAAGTACCAGCAGAAAGACCCTTTCTTTTTTATCTGGGCGAAAGAGAGACTGAGAGAGAACTTTGTCTCGGTATCAACCTGCAAAACCAATGCTTCACTACCAAATTGATTGGAAAAGAATAGCAACAGACAAGTTTTGCTTTGGCCATGCCCCTGCCCCTGCCCCTGGCCACACTTTTTCGAACACAGAACCAGAGAACGAACAGAAGCAGTGGTCATCAGTCATCAGTCATCATTTTTCTAGAACCTCCGCAGATCTTGTTCTCGACCTAGCTTTCTAGACACAATGACCTCCAACGCATGACAACCTTAACCATAGATCACTGACTTGGGTCGCAAAACGGCAAAACGATATCCGCATGTAATGAACATTTAAAGCCAACAACAGGTGATAACACCAGCAAAAATACTGCAGCAAACTGCAGCAAAAAACTGGCCTTCTCTCTCCCTCTCTCTTGTCGAGTACGCTCTGTCTGTTTGCTTTGTTTGTTTTGGTGGCTTTGAAAAAGTAACAAGTGAATGAAAAGGAAAGAAGCTGTAAACTTACTATTTTAACTTATTCCTTTATGCCTATTGTCTCCAAGTTATTGTTTCGAGTTTATAACATCTTGGATGATTTTTTTGGGACCAATTGGAGATGGTGAATCTGTGAATGATACTGGTTTTTGCATGGCTTAGTCACTTGTATTGCTTGTTGGGATTGCCCTATGTTTTTAGTTGGTTTGTTTACAATGAATGGCAAATTTACCCCCAAAAAAAAAAAAGTTTTCAGGTAAATGGCAAATTTTCCCCATTGCTTGTTGGGATAGCAGTAACGACAACATCAAAGCAGAATCCTTCACAATTCTTCCAGCAATGTAGGCACTAGGCATATTCAGAACAATTATATACAAATTTTCACATAATTTGATCAGTAAACTCCTATTAAGTTCTTTGTCGGTAAGTGAAATTAAACCAGCAACAAAACAAGACATAATTCAGGTAGAGCATCAATTTTAGTTCTAGTAATCTTCACTGATACCTTGTTCTTTTCTAGAATCTGCACCACGGCTTCCGAAAACACACCCTGCTCCTCCACAAACGCATCCAACATGGCCATATCAGCGTCAAAATCACCATCAGCATACAGTTGGAAGTTAATAATGATCACCCCTTTCATCACATACACGGGGAGCTGTAAAACAGGGAAATACCCAACCCTCATATTCTCTTGCGTCCATGACTTGGTTTTTTTGGACGAAATCATTGAGCACATACCCACAAGCTTTCACCTCCCAAACAGAGCTTCACCCCCTTGTTGTTTGAATCGGTGGTGGTGATGCTCTCAAGCATCGGGTTCTTGGGGATAACATGGGACAAGATTTCCAGCCACAACAAATGCCTCTTTTAGGCACTATGTGGCTAGATTGACTCGGTAAATCTGCTCATACTGAGTTATCTCATTCTCAGTTTCGTCATCTCCTTGTTCAGATTCCATCGTTTTTTCAGAGAGGAATGCTGCGTGGAGAAACGTGAGGCTGTCTAGATTTGAGGTGAATTTGACACCCAATTTAAAAACAGAATCATTGTCAGCGTTGAAATCGGAGACAAGGTTGAGATTCAGAGACTGCATGTGTTTGAAGTGGAAGACGAGAGGAGGAACATTCAGAAATAAAGAAGAAGGCAAGATAGCGAGAGTGAGGAGGTATGGAAGTGGTTTGATGACCAAGTCTCTGTTGACCAGCGACATGACGTCAAACTGGTTGAGGCCGAGGCCGAGGCCGACGAGGAGTTGTTTTATATCTTCGTCCGAAAGGACCGAAACATTTCTTCGGTGAATTACGGATTCGGGACGGGGAATGGAAAGGAAAGCCCATTCCTAGGCACTGGTTTTGACGGAAACAGTTTGGACGAGAGGGATGAGGGAAGAGAACCTCTTGGAGACCACGAAGCATCTGCAGAGCCATTTGATGTCGGAGACCTTGTCGAAGAAGTTGACTACCACGTCGTCCGGCAGACGATCGAACTGGTTCTCTGCTTCATCGTTCTTATTCTTCGCCCGGTGCTCCATCGATGTAGCTCCTCTCTCTCTCTCTCTCTCTCTCGCTCTCTCTAAGCTTTATCTAAGCAGAAAGATAAAAGGAGACTAGAGAGAGAAGACGGTGAGAGACCTACTAGAGGGAGAGAGGGAGTTGTATTTTCATCGCAAATTTCTTCGCCTCGGTTAGCGCAATGGAAACCATAAGGTGAATGAACGGTGGAAAGTTAATAAACTGGAAGGTGACTGAACGGTGGAAAGTTTGGCTGCGGACTGTACAATTGATTTTAGCACTCTCTAAATTTATAACCATACTCTCCGGTGACTTAAGGGCTGTTGTCCCTTTAAAGAATAGCAGCGTGTTGTCTTGGCTGAGAGGGTTCGCTCCGGTTTTGGTTCGACGATCGGAAACGTTCACTTCGTAGAGCTCGTCGAGTTGAACAAACATGCAAAAAGATCAGCTCGATTGGATATCATTCAGTGCCTTATCGAAACATTTTTGTCTTGAAAAGAATGGATCCGAAACACTGGATCATATCTACTAGAATCCATTATTGGCAATTTTTATGTGTTCCGATTAAATACTTAAGATATCCGATCAAACTGATTTTTTGAATACTTGTTCAACTCAACGAGCTCTACGAAGTGAACGTTTTCGATTGTCGGACCAAGACCGGAGCGGGGCCCCCTCAACCGGGACAGCACGCTATTGTCCCCCCCCCCCATAGGAGTGTCAAAATCTTTGAAAATGCGTTATCAATTTGGAGAGTGCCAAAATCTTTGTAATTTATAATATTTTATGTAATTTTTAAAAATATTGTACTTATAGAACTAATTAAGATATATCAAATAATATCCATATTCGATATGAAATTCATTACAGATTTAAGGATAAAACTTGTTTTTAGCCTCTTTGAATAGAACGAGGGACAATTAAATTAGGATGGAGGGAATAGTACAAGAAGAGAGTTGTTATTCAATAACCTTGTTTGGATAGTGTTTTGAAAATTCTTGAATTTGGTTTCTGATGTAATGCGTGGAGAGCGAAATTAGGGTAATAATTTGGGATGTGTAATGAGTGGAAAGAAATAGAGAGAGAAATGAAAATAATGATTGGAGATAGGGGTAATAAGTGAATGGATAAATGAGAATAATAATTGAAAATATAGGTAATTAGTATTTTTTTTAGTTGAATTTTTTTTCCAAAATAGCATCTAAACAGGTCAATTGAGCATAGATTTTGTGTGGGGCACACTGCGAATCTCACACAAATGATCCGATCCGTTCATCAAATGTAAAACATTTTTTAAGTACTCCTGCTAAAATCAGCTCAATCTAATATCTATAAATACTTGATCCAATCGTCTAATTTTTCATTATCCTGAAATCTAAATGAAAAGTTAAATGACTAGATCGAGCACTTATAGGTATTGATTGAGCTAATTTTTTGCAAGGGCCCTTGAAAAAATGGTTTACATTTAATAAACGGATTGGATTATTTGTGTGGGACCTGGAGTGAACCCCACACAAAAATCTATGGGCGATCTGTGTCCTATTTGTATGTGTGAATAGAACATTATTAGTACTTGAAAGAAACAATAATGCTGATGGGACCAACCACCACCCATAGCGACGGGTATGTGCAGGGTGTATTTTGCAACATGGTTAGTGTTCGGGAGATATATACAGAATATATTATGTAGGTCTTTTTGTTAACTACTCCCTCCGTTCCAAATTAATAGTTCATTTCGGTCTCCAATACATTTTTTAGATTGTTAATATCTTTTAAGCTATAATGAATTTTATGTGCAATATGGATCTCATATGATATATCTCAATTAGTTCTATTATACAAAGTTTTTAAAATTTTTAAAAATATTGTAGATTGAAAGATATTAACATTTTAAAAGTCGTTTTGAAGACCGAACCGGACTATTAATTTGGAATGGAAGGAGTAATATGAAATAAGTCAAAAAGCTCCTCTTTTCCTACTTTTGACTTATTTCCTCTAAACCGAAAATTGGAGAATGAGTTCCCCTATAATGAGTTTTAAAAAGAGAAAGCCAAACAACTAAAATGAGAAGTTGAAAATGCAATAAGTAAGAAACCAAACAGGCCCTAGACTCATCAATATCTCATTTTGACAATTCAAATACTGCATTTTGAAATCTCAATTTGATTATCATTCATGTAAGAAAATAAGTCGATTGCATACCGGCTTTCAATTAAGCGAAGTATTTTTTTTTACAAGAAAAAAACATATATTCAGACCAAACATTTCTCTTAGGTCAAATACTCCTATGACTCAATTACAATTTTATTGATATCCAATCAATTTGATTTTTTCTTTCAACAATAAATATGAAAAGACTTTAAAAAAATGCTACAAGACTCAAATTTTTAATAAAAAAATAATCTTGGGTCCCATTTTATATTACATATGACATGAGAGATGAGGAGAAGTCTTTTGAAAGAGCATTTGATTCATACAGGTCGGCTCCTATCTAATGGCACCAATCTTGATTAGGGGGGAATTGCACGCGTGTGGCGGACGTGCCAAATTAGAAGTCCCGGAGTACGGAATAATATTCGTGCTTCCTCTCACATAACATATGGGACCGACGAGATGGTCCCACAAAATATATGTGGGTCCGACATCTTACATGAGAGGGAGCACGGACACTATTTGTGCTCTGGAACTACGTAATACTGTAGTTTTTGGCCAAACACACCCGTTCCCACAAAACCAGAGGGCCAAATCCAAGGAAAAACCATATCCAAAACCTGAGATAAGAGCCATGTTTCCAAAATTTTGGTCGGCCCTATTTTGCCATTAATTTTCCAATTGAACCCCTTGGTGGGCGAGCCCGTAGTGTAATGGCCGGGGACATTTTTGTCTTTTCACGTATTTTGTGGTGGAGCCTTGACACTGTTGGCGATTTACCAACTAATATGGGTTTTCTGACTTTCCCACTATTCTGTTTGTGTTCCAAGATTTTTACCTGTTTATGTTCTTTAGCGGCTGGTATTTCTAATTTTCTCAAGGGGTGTTTTCGTCTTCTCACCTTTCCACACCTGACAAGTTTATGTGTTTTCTCTGGCAATGATTCAAACAGAGGCATGTACTTCTTCCCAAAGTTGTCAAATCCGTTCCGTACCGGTCGGTACCGGTCCTTAAACGGAACGCAAAAAGTCATGTTCCGTTCCGATTGAAATACCGGCCTGTTCCGGCCAATACCGGGTGTACCGGACAATTCCAGTCTGTTCCGGCCATTTTCCGGTGTTCCGTTCCGGTACAAAATTACAATTTTTTTTTTTAACATTTTGTTTATGTTTACACTTAAAATTTTAAAAAATGGTAGATATATATTAAATATATATATAATAGTAATTGCGGTAAATCCGAAACGGTACCGGAATACAGCCCGGTATCAGTACATACCATTCCAGTAGTGAAAACGGTACACTGGCCGGTACGGTATTGACAACTTTGCTTCTTCCCCTCTCTCTCTCTTTCTCTCTCTCTCTCTCTTACATCTCCATCTTTGGTGATTACTCTCTTTTCCACTCGTTTTCTTCCCCTTTCCCTTACTTTCTCTGGCGATTCGGGTGATTTTTGTTTGAAAATGCTACTCACACAACTTACCCCACACAACAATTCACACAACCGTTGACGTCAACATGACGCCAGCTCAAAACGACGTCGTTTTGCTTTAAAAAAAAAAAATCCAGGTCACGGAATAACTTTCCCTTCCCTCCCCGGCTCCCCCATTCTCCTTCCCTCCACTTTCACGCTCAAAAATTTCAGAGAAGAGTGAGAGGGGCTCCCACCACCTGGCGACCACAGGTACTCTTCCCAGCTCCACCGACAACCACCACAACCCAACCCCAGAGCTCCCCCACCTCCGTCGACCACCACCACCAATTTCTGAGAACTCCAAGGTTGATCGGAAATCACCACGAAGGTTTCTCTCTCTCTCTCTCTCTCTCTCTCTCTCTCTCTCAGATTTCAATTGGTGCCCTAAACTTGGATTTGTTCTTATGGGAAGCTCTTTTCGTTCATTTGTAATTGTATTTATCTACTTAGACCTAGAGCTTTATTTTTTTGGACTGGGATTAGTCTTTGTTTTCAAGACAGAAGGGAACTTTCCAAAGAGTTATTAATCGATGGGGGGTTATCTCTCTCTTTCTCTATCTGATTTTAATTAACTTAGTTGCTAAATTGCTGGGAAAAAAAACCCCTAAACAATGAATGTTTACATTTTTTTAAATCGAATGTCGGCGAAAGATTACCTGAAATTAGTGATGATATGTTGTACAATGAAATTAGTGTTTTCAATTGACCCAAAGCATTTGAAATACTTCCTCCGAAAGGGGTTTCAGAGGCACCAAAGTCTTCCAGGGAAGTAAGATTCCCAATCGATGAAGGAATCCCTCCGGTCAAATTATTACTATAAACGTAGAGTATTATGAGTCTCGTGATAGAATAAGCAAGTTCTTTTGAGAACTCTCCTACTAGCTTGTTTGTGCCTACATTAAGGAACATGAGATTTGAGCAACGAGATAGGCTTGTAGGAATTGTACCTTGAAAACTGTTCAAGCTTAGATTCAATTTCTGTAACCTAAAAAGATGGTTATTGACTTATTATGCTAGTTTGACATAGACAATCATCATGTATGTGAAGTGCTAATAAAAAAAATCGTCATGTTTAGTGTCTTTGGAAAGAACTTTGTAAATCGTAACCCATCAAATTATGTCTTTCTTTGCATTCATGAATTCATATCTGTTCCTAGGAAAGTTAGAAATGGGACCAATAGAAGAAATCAAGCAAACATTGCATTTACATAAGACGGTCTGACCCTAATGCACCAATTAGTATTGTTGTTGCAAAAACTAATGGGTAGCTCTTGTTCTCATCCACATTCTTGCTTTTTTTCCCCTTTCAAAAATACTAGGTGTTGATAACAACTTGTGAGCATGTCAAATGGTTCTAGCTTCTTGTATTTTATCACTCTATTCATTGCATTGTCAGTTGATTATATCTTTGTATAATTGTCTTATTTTCTTTATCAATAGATGATGTCGCCGGATTCTGTTCCGTCGGCAATGCCTCCAAATGAAGAGTGTGTAGAAGAAGAAGAGGTATGGAGTGAAGATTGTGATGAAATAGATACTAGCGAAGTTAGGAAAGAGGCAACAGAAAATTGTGAAGATGGAGTTGAAGAACCAAAAGAGGGAATGACATTTGACACATCGGAGGAAGCTTATTCATATTACTCAAGATATGCTAAAGAAAATTGTTTGCTATGGCAAATAGAACATCGAGAAAGGGAAAATATGGAAAGTTGAAGGATGTAACTATAGCATGCAGTCGTGCTGGAAAGGCAAGGGTGACAACAAGGAACTCGGTCAAACCACGGCCACAATCAAAAATTGATTGTCAAGCTCATGTTACCGTCGAGTTGCACCCGAATGGAAAGTGGAGGTCAAACCGGGTTGCTTTAGTTCACAATCATGACCAGAGCCCGGGAAAGGCAAGATATTTGAGGAGTAATTGGGTACTCGATGAACAAGTAAAAAGAAGACTTGAATTGAATGATAAAGCTGGGATCAATCTGAACCAGACTTATACCTCACTTCAGATTGAGGCTGGGGGACTTGGTAAGCTTCCATATATCCAGAAAGATTGTCGAAATCATGTGGATAAAATGTGTCGTTCACTACTCGTGGAAGGAGATGCTCAGGCGATGCACAATTATTTCATGAAGATGAAAGCCGACAATTCTGACTTCTTTTTTGCAATGGATTTGGATGATGACGGCCGACTAAGGAATGTATTTTGGGTGGATGCAAGGAGTAGAACAGCTTGTAAGGAGTTCGATGATGGTGTGACCTTTAACACTGTGGGCAGCGTGCCCTTTAAAAGGATTCCGTTCCTTTCTAAATGCCGGTTCGAAGGAGCGCTAAGCTGGACGACAAGCGCTCTCAAAAATTCAGAGTCGCCACTCAGGTTTGAAAAGTCCAACACCCAAGGAGCCGTATTTGAAGCACTTGTCACGCTGTTTGATTTGAAAAAGCGAAGGAACCAGTCCGTCATAACCATATCTGGGTTCGGGAGCCAGGTTACGAGAGGGGAAGGGTTTTATGGCACCCCTCTCGCCCAATCCGAAGATCAGTGTCTACTTAGGCATTTGCAAAAGATGTTTGTTTGCGATGCTGTTTGATTAATCAATTCTTTAGCCAATTAGGGCAAGGGAACAGTTAAAAAGGATTAAAATTGTAACAGTTTGCAGGATGTGATAGATAGCATGAATGGCATGAAATGCTAGAAAATTAATGAGATAAAACTCAAAACTGAGATTGGATATCAAACAGTGCGTTTGTATGAATTTGACACAAACAATGGCCAATTCGCATGCACGGATCTACGTGCATGCAAGTTAACCATCGCGCGGCAGACCCAGACAGTCGCACGAGGGTTGATGCCCTACCAGTATGTTGAATTTTATCCCCTTATGGGCTCTGGAATGACCAATGCTCACCCAGGGGGCAAACCAAGCAGTCTATAGCAACATCATATACAGTTTAAAGTCTGAAAAGCCCTACAAATTAATAAAACACCCCATAAACAGTGTAGGGACAAAATAATGGCCTAAGGCTGAGCTACCCGTGCAAGGCCACTCACTGGTCAGAGGCAGTCTGGCGAGCGAGAATGGCGCTCCGGCGCGCGATGGAGTCAGTCTGGCGGACGATGGTTGTGCCCTGGCGCACGATGGTTTGAGCCTTTTAACCAGTGTTTGGTTTACACGTTTCTGGGTTCTAGGACAGATCCTGAATGATCCCATGGGTACTCCAAAACAGCAGAAACACAAACTAACTACAAACTAACAGTTTATACTAAGGAAAGCAATAAACAGGTTATCATCATGCTTGCAGAGTGATCTATGCGTAAATAAATACACAAAAACTGTCACACCCCATCCCGAAAAACACCTCGCAAAAATTATTTTCCAAATGGGATGGACCCACACCTTGGCCTTGCTCAAACAGTAAATAAAAACACCAGCCAGGTGTCCAATTCATAAAAAAAAAAAAAAACCTTAACTTGCATATATATGGAAATAACTGTCATACAAGACGTGCCCACAGGTATTTACAATATATACAGGCTCCAAAAATAGGCAAATAATCAAAAGAGTCAAAAAGCTAGACTACTATAAACACAACTCCTATCTAGACTTTGCAGTGGACTCGCGTGCCATCACGCACCTGAAAAGAAATCACTGTGGGGGTGTGAGCTATCAACATGCTCAGTGAATGTTCTTATCCGTAATAAGAGAAGCAATAAAGACAAGTGCTATCAAACAATTTAAATAAGAATATTCAGCCCCACAATAACGCCCATTACGTAATACTCATAACGCCACTAAGGCAATTTCCATATCCATGCCACTAAAGCAATACTCTTTACGCCACTAAGGCAATAGTTGTCACGCCACTAAGGCAATATTTATTCACGCCACTAAGGCCATATTATAACGACATTAAGGCTACAATCATATTCTTGCTTTGGAGCTCAAGCCAAATTAAACCATTTCAATACGAAAAATAACTCTACACCGTGTCTCATCTTCCGCTATTAAAAATAAGAACACCCACCTCGAGGTCCAGCCAAAAAGGTACCAACACGAGTTTGCTCCCTACGTGGAGCCACGGCACTCGTTGCCACTTCCGAACCTGACGAGTAACACATAAATCCATACATGTGAGTATTATTATTGATATACTCATAAAAATGAAAAGAAGAAAGGTTCGCAACCATTACTCTCTAATACCCTTTCCTTCACTAGATATAGCTATTGATTTCCAATTTTATGAAACAAGTCCTGACAGATTAAGATGCAATTTGTTTCCCAGTATTCTATTCTTTTATAGCAATCACAAAGCTTTTACAACAATTACAAAGCTTATCTTCAGCAAAAACAGAAAGCTTCTTGCAACAAAAACAAATCAGTTCAAACTAATCCCAAGATCAGGTTTGACACATCCGGAAATATAAGTAAAAGTCACTTGCTTTACAAGACCCTATTAGAGATGTTTACAACTTAGGTGCAAGATAAACTAATAACTCCCTCACGCAGGATAATTTTTCCAAGGTTATCATTTGCAACCATTAGCAGCAATAACAAACAACGGCAACATCACTGCCCTAGTTCGTTTCATTTTCTTTTTTTTAAATTCCCCTCGTTAACCAATTTAATCAAAATTCATTCTTTTTAACCCCAAAATCAAATCTTTCATAATCAATTAAAAGAGAGATTAAGAATACTTGCAATTACAACTATCAATTCCAGCAGAGGAAAGAAGCAAAGAATAACCCTAGTTAGGAGTACTTAGAACCCAACTGATTCTCAAAATCCCAAAATCACTCAATTCAATTACAAGATATGTTAACTGATCAATAAGCAAGAGAGGCTAAGAGTTACCTACTGAGATTAGAAGTTCCGTTAGCGCTAACCCTCTCTTCTCTGTTCCCTCTCTCCTGCGCCTTCTTTCTTCACTTGAACGTTTCTTTCTTCTTTTTTTCTCTTCCGTTTAGTTCCGTTTTTTTGTTCCCTTAAACTATATCTATCCACATGCACACTAGCACTTCCTTAGGCTTACACGTGCACACCAGCACACACATTTTGTTTTTTTTACAACTACATCCCTATAGTTTTAGGAATCTACATTGGAGGCCCACATACCAAACCAAACCATACCGAGTCTTAAGTCCCAATCACTTCGGCTCGGCTACATAAATCTTTTTCCTCCATTGAGCTTTGTCAATGGCAACTTATACACACAAACCTATTATACTCATATCGTTGTGCACCACAGCATCTAATGTCAATTTAGGTCTACCCCTCCCCGTGGCATTGCTACCCAAAGCTATCATATCCGCTCTCTTAACTATTGCATCTCCTGGTCTACGGTAAACATGCCCAAACCACCTTAGCCTATTTTTCCTCAACTTCTCTTCTATAGATGCTACACCTATCATCTCACGAACCGTTTCATTTCTAATCCTATCTCTTCTAGTCTTACCACACATCCACATCAACATTCTCATTTCCGCTACACTCATCTTGTTCACCTGTTGTTTCTTAATAGGCCAGCATTCTGTCCCGAAAAGTATCGCTGATCTGATGGCAGTTCCATAGAATTTTTCCTTCAATTTTATGGGAACCCTCTTGTCACACAGTACACCAGTAGCGCTTCTCCACTTGAGCCACTCCACTTGGATCCTATAGGTCACATCATCGGCAATCTCTCCATCTCTACTAATGATTGAACCTAAGTACCTAAAATGATCACTCTTAGGTATCTCTTGGTCTTGGATCATCACTCTTTCTTCGTGCGCACTGCTGGTACCACTAAACTTACACACCATATACTCAGTTTTACTCCTACTTATTTGAAAACCATTTGACTCTAATGCTTCCCTCCAAATTTCTAGTTTCGTATTAACACCTCTAACGGTTTCATCTACGAGGACAATGTCATCTGCAAACATCATACACTATGAGATATCTTCCTGAAATTGTCTAGTCAATTCATCCATAACTAAGGCAAAAATGTACGGGCTTAAGGCTGACCCTTGATGCAATCCTACAATGATTGGGAACTCACTCGTTTCCTCTACTGGTGATCGAATTGTAGTGACGGCACCTTCTTACATGTCTCTAATCACTTCGATATATCCTTTGGTCACTCATTTTCTCTCCAGAACCCACCATATGATGTCTCTAGGCACCCTATCATAAGCCTTTTCTAAGTCTATGAAAACCATTTGGAGGTCTTTCTTCTTTACTTTGTGTTTTTCTATCATTCTCCTTAATAGGATGAACCCAAACTGTTTCTTTGACACCTTAGTCACCATTCTCAAGCGATACTCAATAACTCTTTCCCACAACTTCATCGTATGACTTATCAATTTAATACCTCTATAGTTGTTGCAGCTTTGGATATCCCCTTTATTCTTATAGATAGGTACTAGAGTGCTCCTTCTCCATTCATCGGGCATCTTCCTGGTCATAATAATCTTGTTAAACAACTTCGTCAACCAAGTCACCCCCAAGTCACCTAGACTTTTCCACACTTCAATAGGGATACCATCTGGTCCTAATGCCTTACCCAGTTTCATCATTTTCAAAGCTTTGACCACTTCGAACTTGTGTATTCTCTGATAAAATTCATATTCTATGTTCTCGCCAAGTACATTGGAGGCCCACATAAAATAAATAAATAAATTTCACTTTTAATAAGACTTCCTATTTTCTTTTCTTTTAAGATAAGAATCGGGTCTCACAAAAACAGCAAGACACCAATCCCCACGAGGACCATCACGCGAGACCTGGCATAGTCGCGCGCGTGACTGGGTCCATCGCGCACTGGTTCTTACCAGAATGGTTTTTGAAACCTTGCAAGCTTTAGGACCAAGACTGGTATTGATTACCAGCCTTGGCCCTACCAGCCCCCCTCAGAAATCAGAACAGAAAACAGTAGGCATGTTATACCTAGATTGAGTTTGAAACGAATTTGAGCTTTGATGTTGAGGCTTGATTAAGGTGTGAAAATGGGGAAGAACGAGCTATGTTCTTGGGATTAGGGCTTGTATGTCACCCAAAGTGTGTGTTTTGTAACCTTTTAAATTTTGGAACCCCTTGAAAGAGAAACAAATGGGGATATATATAGGAGGAGATGGAGGTAGGTATGGACTGCAAACAGAGGAGTTCAGCCAGTCCACGAGGCGGGCTGAAAGTTGCATTGGTGGCCAACTATTCTCCCCAAGAAAAGTTGGTGGTAGTTTGGTCCGTCGCGCGACGGAGTCAATTTGTCGCGTGAGGGTGCACCCTGGCACGCAATGGTCAACGGTCAAACTTTGACTGTTGATCACCACCTGGTAGTTCGACCGTCGAGCGAGGGTTTAGGAACAGCGCGTGACAGTAGGGTTTTTGGCCTTTAGAAGTGGCTTAGGGTTAAGTTAGGTTCAGCAGTTTTGCAAACACTTAAAGCTCAAGCACTTATCATTCCCGGGGTGTTCTTGATCGTTTCATCATCGAGAAATCAAATACCGTAAGTAAACTAATCTGGAAGCCCAGATTGGGGTGTCTACAGACACAACTTACTAGGTAAATAGGCATGACATGCCTTTTGCTCCGTTTGTAGGCGTGAATCATCATGGCTAGTCTGTTTTATTGGGATGCGGGCTCATCTCTCATGAAGACACGCAGTCATTTTCGTGGTTATTTCAGACTTGGAAGACATGCATATGGGGTTGTGCTCCGAAAGCAATTATTACCGACCAATGTATGGCCATGAAAAATGCTATAGAAGATATATTCCCTAACACCCGACATCGGTGGTGCATATGGCATATTATGAAAAAGATCTTGGAAAAGTTGAATGGGTGCAACGCATATGAGAATACTAGTTGGAGTATGCGTAGGGCAGTTTATGCTTCACCTACCATAAAACAATTTGAGGATGCTTGGGATGTGTTCATCAATAAGTACGAGCTTCAAAGTAACACATGGTTAGAGGGGTTGTATTTGGAGAGGAAACGGTGGGTACCTGATTATTTGAACGATGTATTTTGGGCGGGGATGTCATCCACACAAAGAAGCGAGAATATAAATGCGTATTTTGATGATTACGTTCATTCAAAGACGACCCTGAAACAATTTGTAGGACAATATACAATATGAAAATGCATTAGGGAATTAGGTGGAAAGTGAAAATCAAGCAGATGTGAAAAGTTGGAACATTTTCATCCCGTTAATAACTGAAGATGAGTTGGAGAAGCAATTTCAAAGTGTTTATACACATGCAAAGGTTAAGGAGTTTCAGAAACAATTTTTTGATAAAATTCACTGTTTCTGTGATAAGCCGGCAAAAGTTGATGGTTCTGTGTCCGAACATGAGATAAATGAGTGGGTTACATATGGCGAAGGAGAAGAGAAAAAGAGGATTCAAGTGGTATTTACTGTTGATTTCAATGCTGAAACCAATGAAACACACTGTAATTGTCGATTGTTTGAGTCTAGAGGAATGGTATGTAAACATCAACTATTTGTGTGGCATCAAAAGGGAATTGAAAGAGTGTCTGACAAGTATGTGTTGAGAAGATGGTGTAAAAATGTGAAAAGGGTCCACACAAAAGTTCGAATCTGTTACGATAAGTCGGCAACGTCAATTAAAGCACGTTGGCATGACAACATGTGCAATATATTTAATGAAGTTGCTGATTTAGCGGAAGAATCTCAAGAGAAGTATGATATGGTGATGAAACGGGTACACGAGCTAAAACGAGAGTTGGTGGAAGCTTCGGTTGTTTGTGAAAGTAATGCGGTTTCACTTGGTGATGACACTGGTACTCGTAAAAGTTCTTTTTCACATGGAGATGGAGTTATATATACCTCCTAAATAGAGCACGAACATAATTGATCCGGAAGGTCTTCAACGAAAAGGGAGACCGCCGTGCAAAAGAAAGGTTGGTGCTGTGGAAAAAGCTGTTAAGAAAAAAAAACAAACATCTAAAAAGCCAATGTCCAACAAAAAATCCAAGGTATAAATTTTTTACGATTTGTTTCTTACTAGTTAATATGGACATGTAGATTTGTTCAATGAATGTGTAAAAGTTATATTATTTGCTAATTTCAGGAGGTTGAAGAGATTGCGGTTAACCACCATATCGGGACACAAGAGAGTATTGTAAATGTAAATGTAAGAAATTTTATTAATTTGCAATTGCATGATTTCATGTGTCGTGTAATTGTTATTCAAAATTCTATTTTTTTTAATGGGCAGGGCCAGCCAAGCTACATGGGACACTCAATGTGGCCAAACATCATGCCCCATCCTATGCGACCAAATATGGCACAAGGCAGAAGCATCTTTCCATTTTTCCCAACTTTATGCCCCACCGGAACGAGCTTGAACCAATTTATGCCTTCTTTTCCAAGTTCACAAAGCTTATTAAATGGTGAAATTTGGATGGGTCAATCAACTATTGCGGGTAGTCAAGGTTGTGGAGGAGGACAATCAAATACTTTGGAAGCTCAAGGTCAATATTGAGGAGGACCACAACCAAGTGTGCTAGAAATCCAATGGCAAGGATGCGGAGGACAACAAAGTTATATGCAAATGATGAATGCACCGGATAATGTTGAAGACTAGTTCATTTGCATTGTATTGTTTTATATCGTGTCTTGTGTCCCCTTTTGTGTCCTTGAAAGCTGTCCATATCGTGTCCTGCATCCTGTGTCCATATCGGCTAACATTTTGTGGTTAAAGCTACATAGATTTGTTTGGAGATTGCTGTTTCAATTTGACTTCTTTAATGAGATGCATTCTACTTTTGTTCATAAAATTGTGCCCGTGTCATTTACTTTTCTTTCTGCTCCTGTTTTATGTTGAGATCATGATAATATTGAGATTCTATTCCATTTGACATTAACCTTTTCCTTGGACTGAGGGATTGACAGTTTGAAAGGTTGAAATTGAATTCATAGTTCCATCAGATAAGATTTTGAAAGTAAGTTTTCTCTATGGAGGATGATTTGGTCAGTTCAATAGCTTAGAATAAAAGCAAAATAGTACCAAGTTTTAAGGTGAATTCAATCAGCAATATGAATACTAGAATTATGCTAGTGTATTTGGTTCTGAAAAAATTTCGGCACAGTCTCCCCTGTTTTTGGTCCTAGCCTGATGTCTTTGCGTCTCAATCAGTACAACAATAACAACATTAACAACATCAAGTTGCAATCCATTGCCAAATTATCCATTCCCAACAAAAACCATAAAACAACAGTCACACAAATAGGTTACAATCGAAGTTAGATTTCGCAAAACTACAACTTGATATTTCAACTTGATATTCCAATAAATTACAATTTGATATTCCAAATTACAACAATTGATCATTTTCTTGACCTTTGATTTACTTGAATAGCTTCAATCTCTTTCAACGGCATGTGGCATTTCGAAGTTGTTGAACTGCCAAGCGGAGTCATCTCTATGCCGATATCTCTTTGTTTAAACTCATGAATCATCTTGCAGCTTTTTCCAAAAAAAAAACTCTTCTTGGGTAGGAATAAGCAACGGTTGCTCTGGCTCGGGTGTGAAATTCCAAAGTTAACAGCCATATGTAATCAAGCTGCCCTCCCAATCTTCCAAGCATAACCTGAGAATAACAATGAGCAATAAGGATAACACAAAAATTAGCAGCCATATTTAGATGATCCGCTGGGATATTATTATCCAGGGATTGATGTCCTCCGCAAAACGAATAATACATGTTGCAGAAGTTTATAATCTATTAATTGTTTTTACTGATCGAATAATACATGTGCCATGTGATTTTTTAAGGGATTGCTAATAGGTCAATAGGGATACAAAACTGAACAGGATGCAGTTCAATCCCTAACATGAGAATTTTCCAAGATTGATTTTAAGAATAAAACCTTTAACTTGAAACAACATAAAGCATAGAGAATTTTATCTAGCCAAGTGGATATAATTGCTTTTCCTATTGTTTTGGCAGCTATCGTTATAGCATGTCTACCTTGTATTACATTCGGTCAGATAGCAGAAATAGTAGATGGTGGAGAAATGAGTAAGTTCCTTTACTCCCTTTACTTCATGCACCTTCTCTCTTGCGGACAAGAACGGAAAGGAAGGAACAAATGTTTGGAACGAAAGAAAGGGAGAATAAAGGACTAAAAAGCTATTGTTAAGGAACATGTCCCTTCTATTCTCTTTCTTCCCATAGCTTCCAAAAGGAGTTCCAAGTCAGTCCCCCCCCCCCCCCCCCCCCGCCAAAACGAAAGAGAATTAGCATGCCAATAAACCAGCAGCTGTTGACTGGACAATGCAGTGTTCATGGTCCTGAATTCCAGTCTCTAGCTTGCTCATATGGTGAGAATGGAGATTGACAGAATAAAACCCAATAACTGTGAGTTCTTCTTAAAGTATGTCGACCATTCTTGAAGCCATTCCGGTATCCAAACAAAAGAATTTTTTCCTGGCACCATCTATTTCCATCAGCAAAAACAACTCACTTGTTTTCATAATATGCTATAATATGAACTTTTGACACAGAAGCAGACCTCGACCAATTGTGAGACTACCGGACCTACAAATACCAACTCATAGATTGTCCTTCATACTCGAAACATTACCAAATGCAAAAACTTCAGAATTCCCAAGAATTAAGGTTGACTAGAATGTGGAGTAAGTGTTAATATTGTGCATCAACTGGTATCCTCATATCACTTATAAGAGCCATTGATAATGCCAGCATGATTCCAAAACAAATTAATAAGAGGATTTTTTTCCATTTGCATGCCACCAATGTTCTGTCTTCCACTGTACCAAATCATCAAGCATGGTCTTCAACCACAGCTCGATATTGAACAGCCATCCAAAATATAAACTCTTTCACTACCACAAAAAATGAAACTTTAATTTTCGAATTGAAGCCCTAATTTTTGAATTAGGGTTTTTTGTTCAGCAACTCAATTTAGGGTTTTTTTTTTTCCACTAACTCAGCAACTCAATTAAGGATACTAATTGAAACAAGGAGAGAGAGGGAGACCTTCATGGTGGGGCAAAGTCGGACTGCCCAGAAGCCGGTGGTGGTGGCGTTCGCCAGCGGTGGGGAGCGTTGGGGTTGGGTTTTTGTGGTGGCAGTGGAAAGCATGGTCGCCGGTGGAGGTGGGAAGCGTCGTCGCCGGTGGTGGGAGCCCCTCTCTCGCTTCTCCTATTGTAATTTGTATGTCAATCGTGAAAAGGGAAAGGGGAAGAAGGGAAAGTTATTCCGCGACTTGGGTTTTTTTTTTTAAGCAAAACAACGTCGTTTTGAGCTGACGTCATGATGACATCAACGGTTGTGTGAGTTGTTGTGTGGGGATGGTTGTGTGTGTAGCATTTTTGTTTTTGTTTTGAAGATGAGAGATCTCTTGCGTTTGGTCTCCTCCAAGGGGTAATTCTTACTTTTTCTCCTCGTCTTGTGGATCTTCAGCGTTGTTGTATGATTTTCGTCTAGGGTTTCTAACTCTTCCACCTTTGTTCAGTAAAGTTTGCAGATTTTTTCTGGTTTTTGTAAAGTCAAGTTTGTGTTGCTCTGAATTGCTCACTAATAATCAGAATTGCTCGTACCAGGTGATTTCTGGTCTCGTTGTTGTTCGTTGCTATTATTATTTGGGTGTGTTTGATTTTGAGGATTTAGAGTTTTCGGATTTCTTTGATTTCAGTGTTGTTTTGTTTTTGTGATATTTTCCTAGCTTGCTCATTTTTTGCCTCCAACTATCCACATGTGTTCTTGCGACCAAGGGTGGATCTAGTAAAGGAACAGGTGGGTCACGTGACCCACCTGAAGTTGTCGTAATATAGTAATTATTTTTACAAAAAAATATAACATATATAAAATTTCCTGTAATACAGCAAATGTTGTACTCCTGTACTTGTGGTAAGTGCTTGCGCCTCGAGGAAACTGGCGTAGGTTCAAATCCTTCTGGTGTCGTCCGAGGTTTGTTATTTATTTATTTATTTTTAAATGTGCTTAAATGCTTTAAACACAAAAAAAAATTCTTCAAAACTTCCAATTATAAGATTTGAATCCTGCCCGACAAGGACTTATGTAGTAATAGTACCACAAGGCCACAAATACCTTTGCACCTATTACACTACTAAATATAAGATATAATAAAATATACTACAAAAACACAAATAATCCATTAATTTTTTCTTAAAGTTACTCATTACTTCGTTTAAGTATTTTTACTCAGAACATGCTTGAAAGGTGACCCACCTGTATGAGATTTCCGGATCCGCCACTGCTTGCGACTGCTTTGTTGAGTTTTATGCATATGAGCATATAATTTTTACCTCTCTTTGCAGCGTGGCTCTCGTTTGTGATTTTCACACTTAAAAGTGTGCATTAATTTTCTTGCAACTGTTTTGTTCACTATATTATGTCAATTCACATCGGCTTCTAGGTTGTTAGACTTCGACGCAATTATAAAAAACAGTATAAGGGAATAAGGGAAGAAAAGAGTAATATAGAATAGAGAATAGAGGATGAAATTAGGCAAAGATGAAGTTACGTTTATATCTACAAATTGGACATTTTGGTGCCCACTTTCCATCTCCAAATATATCCAAGGAAGTTATATTTGGATTCCAGTGACATGGTAGTTCAAGTACGTTTTATACGTTGGTATCCCGTTCCATAAGCAATTTTCCATTGCCTAAGAGATGGGTCTTTCTTTTACGTGGAAACTGGCGAAGGTGAATGAGCTATTGCTGCTGAAGCAATTGGGAAAAGAGCTGGTCTTCTCGTTTTCAAAAAGTTTAATAGGTACCTGGAATGCAAAGGTACCTTTGGGAGAGATGGTTTAGTGGGATTTGAAAACAAATATGGTTATTTGGCTTGAGGCCATTACAAGCGTTTTTCATAGAGTGTTGTTGGACATATTGTTTCATTTAAAAATGTTTTCTCCACAGCAGCTGTATTGGAACTTTCTGTAACCATTCTTTTGGACAATGTTATAGGTGTTCGCTATTGCTTGTATTTGAAATATGTACCTCAGCCTCATTTAACCATGCCAATAGTCGTGTTCACTTCCCTGTTTTTAATTATTGTTTGATGCTTAATATTATTCATTGATATTGAAGAACGACTATCATCAATTACAGGGCCAAATTTTATATTGAAATCACTGATGCAACTGGTTCGATTGAGGCGACAATCTTTGCTGAAAAAGAAGAAGATTTCTTTGGTATTATGGCAGCAAAACTAATGGAAAATGTAGTGGAGGTAAGCACAAAACCAAATTCAACCAATTTTACCCAACACTCTATTTAGTGTTACAAATTAACCCATAATATTACACAGGACTATCCCTCTCTTCCTATACTCCAGAAATTATCAGCATCAAAGAAAGTGACTGCCAACTTGAAGGCATACATGTACAACTATGCAGGAATGAGTACATGCAAATTCAATATTGACTGTTGAGGTAATCTTCAATATGGGAGTCCTAGATGATACTGAAACACTCAGGCTTCAAGCTCTGAACACACCAAACAACAAAGCCCAAAAAGACAAAAACAAGCCTGCAGCATCCCACGAAACACAAACCTCCAGCCCGACATCAACCACCATGATGCATGATGCACTCGTAGAAGAATAAATCAGCAAGAAAAACGACTAGATCAAGAATCACAACTTTTGAAAGCCTAGCAGATTAACAAGGAGGCAAAGCTTTTGGTGTGCATGCTTTGCTTCCCAAATACCTACACCTGAAGAACGACTACATCAGGAATCACAACATCTTTTCAGATTAACAAGGTTGCAAAACTTTTGGTGTGCATGTTTTGCTTCCAATATAACTAAATCTGTAACCTTTTATCTGCAAAACTTCGGCTGTAAATCATGTTCGCGCTCCAAACTCTTAATGTAAATTATAAGACATGTTTCTTTTGGAGAAATTCTCTGAAACTATCTCAATGGGCATGATCCTCGTGCATAGAATTCCATGGCAGTTTTGAGTCTTTCCTGATCATCCAAAATTCTGAGTCTAACTCCTAATGTACAATTAGGCCTAGTAACATGATGTTTATGAATATTTATGTCACACACAAGTAAGTTTATCCCGGTAATTCATAATTTTTATCGCTCTGTTTATGAATATTGCTCATTATTATGGACTGAAAAACACTTCACAATTCTAAGATATTGTTATTCATATGACACAATAAAATACCCTGAACATCCTATATTTGTGCTAAATTTTAAATCGTATCCATGTATGTATGTGTGTGTTTTTAAAATCATCTTCTAAATCAGCCAAAATGACCCAACAATTAAAACACATTTACCCTAAATACATTTAATTATTGAATCAACAGGTATGACCGAATGCGCGTAGCACGTGGGTATACCTTTAGTTCCACCCTTTACACCAATTTAAAGATCATTGAATTCGTGTGAGATAATTCTACAATTATGAAATTACTTTAGGCTTTGTTCAAAAAAATCGCATGATTATTCATAACGAACTATTAAATGCGCGCTTCATTTAACAGATAGGCTTATGGCTCGCAATAAACTTTTTATGGAGCTAATGATATTTCTAATTTCTAAAATAGCAGGAGGATGCCTTTGCAGTTTAATTTCTCACCCACCCCGGAAATTTTTTTTGGTATCTTAATGAGTTGCTAGGATGATTTGTAAGTAGATGCAGTTGAGCAAAGAAGTAGATGCAGTTGAGCAAAACTTGATTTTGTCTGGAAGAATATTGGCATGCCCATACATAGTTTGATCTTCCCTCGAGTTTGAAGGAACATTTGTGACTCCCAACTTGAATGATACTTGACAAGAGGATCAATACAGAAATGATATTCATTCAGCAAAATAATGACAAAATAACAGAGTTTAAACTAGAATCAGTCCTTGACATAAAAAATATTTAATTTCTGTAGAGAAGTTATCAATTAAGTTAATTGATCTGGTCATTTACATATTCCGCCAAGAATTACCAACTACACAAACATTTCTTACAGCAGCTTGAGACTCTTCAATGAGCCAAATGAGAAGTACAGAATGAAAATTGGGACATAGAAAACCTGAAACAAGAGAGGCAGAGCTTAACCACTGTACCTTGTCACCAGTAATCCTTGCACGAGCACTGACCCTTTGAAAAAACATGAAAACCCGATGAATCCCTGACCATTATCTCTCTCCTAACAACAACTGAAACAAACTTCAAGAACGTATGGCAGTCCCCACAGATAGCGACGTTCTTCATTACCCTGATGGGTTCTCCACGCTTAGTCGTGAGCAGCCCATAGGTAGCAGCTAATTTTGCGCTGTGGTAATACAAAAAATCCTTCTTCTGATACTCCTCTACATCTTGAAGCACAAAGCTTGTGTCCGGAGCATATCCAGATTTCATGCACTCCAATATCAGTACGTCTATTGCGCTGTATATGTCTCTGGATTGGAAATGGCGTTCATCCCTTGTGTAGAATGAATGGACCTTGTTTTCATTAATAATCCAACTTCTACTAGGGATTTTCCGAAACCCCTTCTTCCGCATCTCCTCCCTTGTCTTTTCAGCGCATTGCCATCTACCGGATGCAGAATACAAATTTGCTACGAGCACATATGTAGATGGATCCAGTGGCTCTAAAGCAAGTATTTGCTTAGCAGCCATTGCCCCTATCCTTGTATTCAGAGAGATTCTGCCAGCATCAAGCAAAGCTCGCCAAAAAGTGGCGTTTGGCTCAAAAGGCATACTGTTGATTAATTGCTCTGCTTCTTCGAGAAGATCCCAGTAACCCAAAACGCCGACAAAGGCGGCGTAAAGCTCTGGAGTGGGCTCAATGTCATATGTAGTTCTCATTGACAGAAACAGTATCCGGCATTTCTCAACTAAATTTGAGTTAGTGAATCCATAAGCTGAAATAACCAAGCGTAATGTATCTTCATCCGGCTGTGGACCCGCCTTCTCCATCTTTGACCATAAATCTAAGGCCCCGTCACCCTGCCTGTGAAGAAGATGCCCACCCATCACACTGTTCCATGAAACTGTATCGTGCGTTGACATCATATCAAAAATTTTAATTCCACCTTCCAAATTTCCACACTTGCAGTACATGCTAGTTAAGGTATTTCCGATCCCTGTATCGTTTAACAAACCAATTTTAAGAGCAAGGCAGTGGATTTGTTTCCCAAACACATGGTAACCAAGAGCTCCGCAGACACCAAGAACTGTAGCTAAAGCAATTTCATCAACAACCACTTCTTCTGACGGCCTATTACAGAAAAGAGAAATTGCCTCTTCTAGTTTCCCATTTCGAGAATATCCACATATCATTGACGTCCAATTTATAGGACAACTCACGTTGTCCAGTCCTTGATAGAACATCCTCTCTGCTTCGTCCATCCGTCCACACCTTGTGCACATATCAATCAACGCTGATTCAATACAATTACTATTTGACCCAAAACCACATTTGAGGACAAAGCCATGAACTTGTTCGCTAATCTTCATGTCTGTCAACAATCCACAAGCGTTGATAACAATTGTCAAAGTGAATTCATCTAACTCCGTGCCCTCCTCCACCATTTTGCAAAACAAACCCAAAGCCCTCATGCCTTCTCCATTTCGACAACACCCTGCTAAGAGAGCATTATAGGAAACGCAGTTCTTTTCTGGCATCATATCAAAAGACTCTGATGCCAAATCAACAAGCCCAAAGTCCATGTACGCGGTTATCATTTCTGTCCAAGTTATTATATCTTTCACAGGCATCGACTCAAACAAAGTCTCCACATCTCTTATACTCCCACATTTGGTGTAGAAATCAATAAGGGCATTGTTCACATTCAAGGTGGGCTGAAAACCCATTCTGATCCCATGAGCGTGAACTTGCCGTCCTCCATTCCAATTCCTACCCCCAGCACAGGCAACCAAAACAGTTGAAAGAGTAAACCGGTCTGCGCTAAACTCATCAACCCTTTGCATATCCCTATACAATTCAATCGCCCAATCATACATCGACTCTTTCACCACAGCGGCTATCATCGTATTCCACGACACCACATCTCTTTCAGGCATTTCGTCAAACACTTGGAGCACAAAATCCAAGCGCCCGCACTTGCCGTACGAACCCATAAGCGCATTTGAAACATAAGTAAAACCCACGTAACCCATCTTAACCACCAACGAATGGACCTGAAAACCCAACTCCAAATCCGATAAACGATTACAAGCTGTCAAAATCGCCACGAAGCTAAACTCATTAGGCTCAATCTCTGTCTTTCTCATTCGAAAGAACAGGCTGACCGCCTCGAGCTCGTAACCGGCCTTTGCGAGGCCAGATATCATCGTACTGTACAGCACCACGTCAGGGCAAGAAAGGCACTGGCGAAAAACCCTGACGGCGTCAGTTGTGAGGCCCAGCTTGAGGTAAGCGGAAACAAGAGCGTTGGACAGCGTCGTTTTGGGCTCTTCTCGCTTGAGAGCAGAGGCGTGGACCGCCTTAGCGAGTTCGACGTCGTTGTAGCGAACGGATGTTCGGAGCAAGTTGAAGTGGTTTTCGGTGGGCGGTCCATCGGTGTCTGATGACGTGGCGTGGTTTTGGGGAAGTGGGTTTGTGAGGATTTGGGCAGAGAAGGCGATGGGAGTGGGTTTTGGTTTATTGGGGAGGGAGAGAGAGAGGGAGGAGATTGGTGATGAGGAGGGTGGTTTTGATGGGTAGGGAAGGAATGGGCGGGCGGATGGAGGGTGAGGAGAGAGGATGGAGTGAGGAAAGGCAGGGAAGTATGCGGCGGCGATGGTGGTGGTCCTGGTGGTGGCGACCATGGAAGGAAGGAGGCGCCAAGCATAACACCTCCTTTTCAAACGGATAGAAGAAAGCTTGCAACTTTTTTCCTGGCTGTTGTAGTCTCTGTGGATTTAGTTAAAATCTGGGGAGAAGATCATCATATCAGTTTAGTCTGAGGTCTCGTTTCACAACACCTTTTTAAAAAATAAATATTTATTTTATATTTTTAAATTTAAAAATAATATAAATAAAAAATAATTTTTAAAATTTTTTTGTACCGTATTAAATATCTCAATGAGATTTATCAAACAAGATCCATATTGATAGGAGAATAATTTGCTTAAGCACATGATTTTTTAGTTTGAAATTATCTTCTTAAAATATAAGTACTTATTTTTCTTTCCGGAACGGAGCCAGTTTTATTAGTATCTGGTCCAGTCCAATTTTGGGCAATTGTAGGCCCCTCTCTAGCTGATAACAACAATAAAAATCGTTTATGTTGTAGAGCTTATAGAGTATGTTATCCACGTAAAAAATTAGTTTGATTGAATATCAATAGGTACATAAACAAAATAGATTTGTATAAGAAAAATGTGGTGACAAAAAATAAATTGAAACTCATAATTGCCCTCTCTTTCTTATACAAATATATTTCGTTCATTTATCTATCGGTGTTTGATCATGCTAATTTTTTGAGTACTTAACATATTCGACGAGCTCTATAAAATAAACGATTCCACGGCCCACACGGCCCAAAACTAGACCAGACTGCCTGACTAGATACTAGCAATAAAACTGGACGAGACCTTCTCCCTCCAATTTGAGATGTGTTTGACTCCACAACTGGAATGAGAATCTGAGATTTAGGGCTTTTTTTTTTTTTTCCAGATTTTGGCTCTGTTGGAAACTTGAGGATGGAAAGGGAAAAGAAGAGAACGTAATAAAAGAGGAAAATTAGAGGAAAAATTAAATAGAAAATTGAACTTGTTTTTCAAACTTTCTCTTCTATTTCTCTATAAACCAAACGATGGAATTTTTTTTTCCTTTTCTATTTCTCCCCACAAGTTTCAAACATTAGTTATGAGTTTATAAGAGATTAAGGGCTCTGTTAGTCAAGCTCATTAAGAGTTAAGTCCGTTAGTTAGTTACAATAAGTCGTATAAGAAAATAATATTGGCACTCTAAAAATTGATGTTGACACTCCAAAATCAATGTAATTTTAAAACCACTTTCTTTTATTTTTTGAAGTGCCTCCATCAATTTTTATCGTGCCAATAATATCATTTGCCAAGTCTACAGCCATTGAGTTAGTTACTTGCTTATAGGTCGGTAAGTTAGGTTAGGAAGTGTACAGCTGTTATGTTATGTTATGTTAGTGGAGTACAGCAGTCTACAATATATATATATATATTTCTCTATTGGTCAAATGGAATAGAGGTCGCTAATACTAATTCTTCTCTGCATAGGGTAAGTTCTCCTAAAATTGACACGTGGTGTAAGGATGGGTTAATTGCCACTTTAATGGAATGTAGTTTTGAATTCCTCAATAAATGACATCGAACAACATTGACCAAGACATGGTAAACATAATTTCTTCAGGTCATTCTACCCTTGTACGACCCACCCTTTACCGATCTCTCCCTCTTCTAACCAAAGAAAAACATCTCTCTCTCTCTCTCTCTCTCTCGTTAGGATTTGAAATTCCTCTGAAATCTTTCATGATTTCTGCTGGATGAGAGTATGAGACGCTATCATCCCCAAACTTGGCGGCACTTAGGCGGCCAAAAGACAAGGCAGTGGTGGCGTTTCCCTGGTGGTTTAACAATGGCGTGACGAGGCGGTTCGGAACGGTGAACCGCCTCAGCTCTATTTCTTCATCCTCTCCTCTCTCTCTCTCTCTCTCTCTCTCTCTCTCTCTCTCGTTTTATCTCTGCAACAAAGCCAAGGTGAGAAGATTAGGGCTCGAAATGAAATCAAAGATTTGTAGTTAGTGAAGGAATCAAGTGTGTGAGTCGGTAGGATTGTGATGGAGATGCACAGTTTGGAGATAAATTCACAGAAAGTGTTTGACAGGGATTATGTACAATTGCAGTCTTGGGTTTCCTCAATTTGGGGGAAATTGCGTAATTGGCCATGTGATTTACCCAAACAAATCAGGAGGCATGTAAGAGCTTCGATGATTTCAATTTCTCCTTCAAAACCAAGTCTGGTGGTCTCCTATTTTTCTTCTTACTGATCCATGAGGAAGATGTAAAATGTAATCTACTGTTTCTCCATCTCTGTTGTAAATGACAAGGTCTCCAATCCAAAAAATGGAATGGTGGAGGAGAAGAAAAGAAAATTGAAAATTTTTTTTTTTTTTATTAAAACATAGGTAAAGTAGATAGTATTATTGTAGTGTTAGAAAAAAAAATGTGGGTAGATAAAAGCAAGAATGTGCAATGTTCACTAGCATATTCCATTCAACCTAAATCTTGTTTGAGGTATAAAATGGTTATTCATTAAATATAGGAAACTAATTTTCACGCTCCATTTTTTTTTATGGTACTCTAATTTTAACGTGAAATTATTAGTAACTTTATGAATAAAGTAGAGTGCCATCAGTAAAAAGTTGAACGCGAATATCAATTTCCTAAATATAAAGGACTACATTAGGTATTAGTGAGAACCAATTTTTTTGTTAACATAGACCAAGTCATATTTTTTAGAGAGTCTTGTCCCAAATGATTGATCATTGTCATGACAAATCTAAGGGCACATGAGGGTGAAAAGTTAGGATTCAAGCTCAACTACTATTGTCTGACGTATAAAAGAATAAGTCATTAATTATGAAAGACTACGTCAAGGTATTAGTAAGGACCAATTATTTTGTTAACATGGATTAAGCCATGTTTTCTAAGAGAACCTTGTTCCTATTGGTCGCAATAGAGTAGTTTTGATTACTATTCTGAAATGATTTTAGTCTTGACACATGTTGTAGTTGGTCCAAACCCATACTGTAATTGGTCTAGACCAATGTTGTAATTGGTCGCCACAATAGTGTATTTTGATTACTATTCTGGAATGATTTGGTCCCGACACATGTTGTAGTTGGTCCAAACACATACTGTAGTTGGTCCAAACCCATATTGTAGTTGGTCGTCACAGCAGACAGTGTTTTGATCACTATTCTGGAATGATTTGGTCCCAACACATGTTGTAGTTGGTCCAAAACTCATATTGTAGTTGGTCCAAATCCTTATTGTAGTTGGTCGCAGTAGCAGACTCGATCATGTTTTGATCTCTATTCCGAAACGATTTGGTCCTGACCCATGTTATAGTTGGTCCTGACCCATACTGTTGTTGGTCACGACCGCATAATGTGTTTTGATCACTTTTTTAGAATGACTTGGTCCTGACCCATGTTGTAGTTGCATAGTATCATACTTGCATTTAGTTAATTAGCACTAATTTTGTATTTATTCATAATTAGTCGTAGAAAAAAGGTAATAGTTGTTTGAAACACAAAACAGAAAAGGAAGATGGGAAAAAAAAAAATTAAGGCTCTATTTGGAAATTTGTGGAAAAGAAAATAAAGGAAAATAAAATAAAATGAGAGGAAAAAAGAAGGGAAAATTTACTATTCTCAAAACTAAAAATTGTTATTTTCTTCTCTCTTTCTTTCCCATCCAAACAGTAGGAGGGAAATTTTTTAATTTTCCGTTCTTTTCTTTTCCTTTCCTTAAGTTCCAAATTGAGCCTAAAAATCAAAATAAAGAGTTTAATCCTCAACAAAATTGACATCCAAAAACACATCCTAAGATCTCCACGAGGTCATAAAAAGTAGATTCTAGAGAGGAAATTAATTTGTGAAAATCCCAAAGTGGGAGCAGAATCGGAGAGAGAGAGAGAGAGACCTGTGTAACACAGAGAGGAGGAAGACGATGTGTTCCAAAAATTTGGAAATCTTGTGTATGGTAGGGTAAAAGGGTCATTTCGAGTGGGCATGTCATGTATTTGTTACTCCCTCCATCTCATAAAGTTTGACACTTTCACTATTCCAGCCTTATGAAAAAATTAATTATATATTTTAATTCATAATATTTTTTTATAAGCAATATGGATCTTGTTTAATGAGCTTAATTTGTTTAATACAAAATTCAAAAAATCGCCTAAAACATTATGGATTGAAAGATATATGCAATTTAAAAATGGCACGCATTCTTAAAAAATGTCAAACATCATGGGACGAATGGAGTATTATTTTTGGAGATGTCGTATTGTAGGTGATTTCAAAATTCTGGACCATTGAGTAGTGAATAGTCAACACCTTTGTCCCGTCATTCTCTCAAAAAGTTTAGGTTGTTTTGTTCTTATTTGAATTTTTTTTCGCATTTATTAGTTTTGCGCTTATATTTTGCTAAAAATTTATTATTTCCTAAAATACTTGGGTAAAAGTAAATATATTTTACTTTTTGATTCCTCTCGTCCAGATGAATTAATAATCCATAAAAGTTTGATGCAAAACTAACAAATGTAAAAAAAATTCAAATAAGGACAAAATCAACTTAATTTTTTTAAATTTAAAAGAACTCACCCTAAGTCAAGATTGATCAATGCAAAAATCTCTTTTCTCTCTCTCTTACACACACTCACATAAATGTCTCTAAGAAGGAGATTCAGTTCAATCACCACTTCACTAACACAAATAATCTGCTGCAATCGCCGCCACTAGCACCACCACCGCCATTGCTACCATTCCCACCCCCATGCCACCACTCAATACCACCCCCGCCACTGCTACTTGCACCCCCGCCACTACTGCGACCACTCCACCACTACCCTATCATTCCTCCTCACCACTCCACTAACACAAATACATGGTGACCATTAATAAAATTAACTTAGGGAACTAAAATTTCTCATTTGTTTTAATTTAGTGCTTAATATATATATCAAACAGTTTTTCAAAAATTTCAATATTCAGCTTTTAAAACTTAATTTTTGAACTTTCAGTTTTCAATTTTATCAAACAACACCCCACTTCAATACTCAAAACTGTGCTCTCATATGAAAAGAGACCCCATCAAATGGTAAGGATAATATGTACGAAATAAAACATAATAAGCTCGAACGTGGAAGGTGAAATCAATGCTCAGATGCTACAAGTCTGCATACCTGAAACGTAGAATAATGATGATGATCATGAAATGTGGCGTACCCCATTCAAAGTATGTCGGATAATACCCCGATGGCCTTGACTCGAGATGTGTTGTGTCGAAATAGAGCTGGCTGACCCTTCAGGTTGATCTAGCCTTGATTGCATCGCAATCGGAGCGTATTTGTTTTACACTATATACTCAAAATTCTAATAATTGTTCAATTTTTTGAAGACAATATAATCCGATCAAATGGCTACTGCCATATACCTAATTAGATTTTCAGCATGAACGACCAACCCAACAAGCTCAACTAATTGATCGGTTCCGAGTAAATTATAGGACCCGTGATGGACCCTGTAGTGTTCAGGAAATAGCAAGCCTATACCATGCAGCCACGCTCAAAAGCTATCCCGAATTCTCATAGCCTATGCCTCGCATTTACATGATGATGTATGAGAAAAGACTACATATCTATACATTAATCGAGGCAAAGCAAACTCTCTCCAGGCATCACCAATCTAAGATGACATATTGAGATAATGGACTGCAATTCCAGATTTCTGTTGCAAGAAAACTGTTTAACGCATCACAAAACGTAAGAGATTCTCCCGAGCAACACTTGCCAAGTTAGTTTAAATCTCTTCATCACAAGTAGAAAAGCACGAGAATCCTTTTACAAGGAAATGCAAATAAAATGCCTGACTTAAATATAACCTAGACAATCTACTGGGTACACATGGTACACATGAAGATGAAACACTTGTACAACACTCCAGTTCGCATCATTTGAGATTAAAGAAAAAGCCCTAACTATGGATAAGAGAAAGATTGATAAATGAAGTACGAAAAAAAGCTTACGCTCCCTTGTCTCTGCCAGGAATGTAGAATTCGGAAACTACACTTGAACAAATCACAAAATCTACTACTCATTGCACTAAAAGCCGGAACGCCTCATTATCTGTCTCAATAACATAATCGTAACCAAGGTTGTTGGCGCGAAACCGGAACTCATCCATCTCAGTCTGTGCAACTTGGATTCCGACCAATACATTGGCACCCGTTTCACCCTTTTGACATGAAGAAAAACAGAAACAACAATTAAAACTGATGGCATTGAACATGAATTTCTATCAACCCAATTAAAGATTCCAACAGATGATTGATAGGGATATATATCTCAACCTGTCCGCGGTAGTGGAACAAAGTAATATTCCACTGTGGACTGAAGGCATCCAAAAATTTCACTAAAGCACCTGGCCTCTCCGGGAAAACAAACCGACAAAGAACTTCGTTCTGAACATATGATCGGCCACCAATCTGAAAAATATCCAAAGTAGAGTAGAATCAGGGACCTAAAGCAAATGACCACTATTGAGTACACTTTTCCCTTAAAGGGAAATCACCCAATTAAACTTTTAAAAAATAAATTACTGAAATGAGTGTAAAGTACATGTCCTTGTATGACAATGTGCGGCAATTGCAACGTCCGATCCAAAGGAAGGACTCCATTCCATTGGAAAATTGTTATGGTAGAGCAAATTTAGTTAGATTTGAATACACATCGGTGGACGATGTTGATAATGAACTTCCCAAGTTTTGTGGAAGCCCACTAGAGTTTGTTGGGTGAACACCATTGAGAGTGTTCTCGAATATTGTTATCTTAGTGAAGAAAAGAAGGTGAAATTGGCATCTACTTGCCTTAAGGGGAGAGCTTCGGATTGGTGGACAAAATTTAAAGATAATCGACAAAGGATAGTCAAAGTAAAGATTAGGGAATGGGGTAGGATGAAGAAGAAGCTCAAGGAGGAATTCCTACCTTTCCATCAACATCCCAATGCTGATTCCTTGGCTAGTTTTGGTAAGAGTAAATCTTTAAGGGCTGTCCCAACTGAAAATCAACCTATAAATGGCACCTTGGAGGCTAGAAATCCGTCACCTTGTGGAAAATTTGAATGCTTCAAGTTTGGGGAATCATCGCTTCAGCTGGAAGTTGGTGAAAAGGCTAGTGAGCATGTTCCTAATCCTCTCTTTGTTAAGGAGGTGAAAGAACCAAATTGTAATGATGATTATGAGTTCACTAATGTTTCAATTTTTGATGAATATCCAAGTGAAGACCTTAGGATGCTCTTGGAGATGAATGTGTGTTTGAGATTGAAGATGGGTGTGAAGATTTGCCCATCTTTGTTGAGTCTCCAAATGAAGACTTTGGAGGTGATTTTGAAGATGTTCCTACGTTCAATGACTATCCTAATGAGGAGTTTGACATTGATAGTAGAGAAGGAAGACTTGTTGACATTGTCGAGGGAAGACTTGTTGACATGGTCAAGGAAAGGTTCCTCATGTCTAGGCAATAAAGATAGGAAGTGCAAGAAGGGAAAGGAGTTGATCTTGCTTTGGGTGTGCTACCAAAGTCCGAAGAGGTTGTTTTTGATTTCCCGCTGGTTCTAGAGGACTTCATAGAGTCGAAGCTTGATGATTGGTTCCATGAGATGCCTCCCAAATCATTTTTGGTGCGAGATAGCTAACAAAGGGATAAATGCTTTTTGGGACAGCTTGAGGATCCTTTGGGTATGGTATTTACTCAAATGAGCCTTTGGTATGATGTGAAGTTGAAATTCCCACATCCTATGGTTGATGAGACTCGGTGTGTTTTGGAACCAAGCATAGTTGCATATGTTGAAGATGTGTACCTCTATAAGAGACACGACAAATGGGTGGTTTCTTGGCACGTAAGCATGGATGCGGTGGACCTACACAAACGAAAGCTCTTATTGAAGATGGGTTATTGCATGAGGGTGACGTGGATCAAGGAAATGCAGCCACATGCCTACTTCGGAGCTACATAATAAACAGTTCTATAGTTCTATGTTTTCTTCATTTAGTAGTCTTGTGTCTTGTGTCCAACTTGAGGACAAGTTGTGTTTTATTTTAGAGGGCGAGTCCTGATGCAGAAGGTTTGAGGGTATTGTTGTCATTTTAGTGTCTTCAGTAATAGTAGGTTTCTTTGAGTCTCTATATAGGTGTCCTGAGTCCTCAATATATTGATAAATAGATTAAATATTCTTTGAATCTATATTTAGGTGTCCTGAGTCCTCAATATATTGATATATATAGATTAAAGATTCTTTTGAGTCTATATTTAGGTGTCCTGCTCCTTGTATCCCTTTTAGGTTTGATATATAGATTAAAGATTCTTTGAGTCTATATTTAGGTGTCCTGCTTCTTGTATCTCTCTCTCTCTCTCTCTCTCTCTCTCTCTCTCTCTCTCTCTCTCTCTCTCATGAAATCTATCTTTGATTTGGTTTGCATCAAAAATATTAGTACTCAAGGATATTCTAGAGCTCTTCTAAAAGCTAGATATTCTAGATCTCCTAGAAACTAGATAGTTATATCTCGTTCCACGATATCTTCTATTTTGGGCTTCTTTATTGGGCTTTTTTAGGATTTATTTTTATTGGGCTAAAATTTATGCTCCAACACAGGATGCTCTTTCAAAAAGAGAATTAAAAATCCTTCCACTCATCTAAAACAAAGAACTATTGTAAGAAGGTTACCAAATGGCGTAGATGATCTTTAACCAAGTCATTGCTTGTCAGATTAATTGTTTGAAGTTGAGAAGATTCCAATCGATCCACCATGGCACCAAGCTCTGACACTGTATGAAGGCCAACACTGCACGCAACAGAAACAACTGTTACTAAATAGGTAAGTGCAGCTTATAACCTTTTCTGCTTAACATAAGACCAATCATCAGATAATCTTACTCAAATGAGCCGGACCAAAACATAGTCATGTGCGATGAGATATATTACGTGTCATTGTGTAAGGGTTGTTAAACTAATGCAACATCTTCTCCCTGATATTAGAGACAAAATCCTTACCTATACAAGACTTGAGCTGGGTTTTTATCAGCATTATATCTATATTTGAACTCCGTGATATTCATTGGCCCCACCTGCCACCAAGTTGCAAGTTGAGAAAATCGTAAACAAGGACACAATTAAGCAACACAGTACCTAATAGTTTAAGCAACAAACCAGTTCACAAAATTGTTTAAAGCTGCCAGGCTCCTCTGGCAGGTAAGTAGCAAGCACAGCCTCGCGTTGCCTACCTACATCGGCAAGTTCAGTTACCAATCGAAGTCTGTCAAAGTTCATGTTTGCCCCACTGGTTATTACCACAACGTTTTCATCCTGAAGGCCATAATACTTGCAATATGCTTCGGCTCCGGCAAGGGCAAGAGCACCTGCTGGTTCTAGAATGTTCCTTTTCTCCTCGAACATGTCCTAAAACATAAGCACAAATTCTACAATTACTAACAAGTTTAACAGCATGAACCAATAGTCTTTGCTACAGTTCTTCAACCAAGTAAACACTAGTTTGTCGGGCTGGATTAGAGCAATCCAAAAAACCCATGTGTGGGTGGAACTTTTGTGCGTAGGATTAAATATTCAACCCTCGGAAGATGTGGTATTATTAATCTCTCCGTTGCTAATTATCCTATGGGATCGTTGTGTGTATGGAGTATAGGCCGGTGAGACATTTGAGGGAGATCCAGAGAAACCATCAATATACCGAAGACTTGAGATCCCGAAGGTGGAGGAGGAGAGAGTCAGTAAGGTGGGAGAGAGATGAGATCTGCTTATGGATGGCAAAGTGTCCATATATATAGGAGGAGATGTGTCCCTGAAGGACGCTTAGCTGAAAGACACATGGTGACCTTCTAGTGGTTCCTGGTCTGAAGGTCAGTATCTGATGTCAGAAGGGCATACCTTGATAGTGATGTATCAGAGGTCAAAGGTTATGGGGAGTTGAAGCCAAGTGGCCTCTGACGGGTCAGAGGTAGCAGATGTCAGCTGGTAGGTGAGATAGTGACATGTGAGGTCTGAGGTTACAGTGGGTAGGTAGGTACGAATCTCAAGGGAGCTTGGCCAGCAAATCTTCCTCTCTCTTAGATAGGTTTGAAGTCTGAACACCCGAAGGGAGTTCGACCCTAAAGACGAACCCTTAGGCTCTAGCCTCCATTGCATAATCCTCCTTCGGTCCCAAGTCACTCGGGCCCTGCCTGAGTACGAAAGGTGTCTTTGCTCCTGAACGTGCCTTGCCTCCTTCAGGCCTTACCATCTGGTACCATGTACCTACAATTGTCTATCCCTTCCCCATTAGTCCAGTCAAACAAACGTCCCTTCAGAATTAGTCCAGTCAAAGAAACTTCACCTAAGTTACGGGTCGTAATGCTGTTTAGCAACTGCGGCAAACTGAAAAAATAAACTTAACTTACCGATGCAATTGTTGGTGACTAAATACAACAACTACTATAAATGTTACAAGGTCTATAAGTGTGAATGGAAACAATAGCCCCAATGGCCGGAATAGGGAGAAACAAAAGGGAGGCAATCACTAACCAGGTTCAGCGAACAGTAACGAAAGCCAATCAAATATTGGTAAAATTCTATTAACGCTTATCATTCACCTATCATGGCTTTGCAACAAATCTTTCTACTATTACGAAACCTCTTTTGCGAATGATAAGCAGCTAATAGATGGAACAATCTATCACAAAAAAGAATACGTACAAAATGCCTAAGACACCTAACCTTTCAACCATCTTTTCAGATGACATGCCAGAACTATTCTGCACTGTGCTATACAGCTTGGCCTTTGAATAAACAATTAGACCCATTCATGAAGTTTCCTTTGACCTTTCTCAACAATTTTGTTGCACTTCAACTTTTCTGTTTCCCATAGGCAAGATTTCATTGCACCTAAATCTTAGTACCATTTGCTGGCTTTGGTAATCCTCTCAGTTGAACATTATCATGATTTGAACAGTTTGCTCTTTAAATTATTTGCATAGAATATAAAGTCGTCCGAATATCAGTAGGTGCCTAATTGAATCAGGATAGTATAAAAAACATTTTTTGTTGGCCTAATTGAATCAGGATAGTATAAAAAAACATTTTTTGTTGTGTATTTTAAGATTGTTGGCCATTTTATTTTTATTCTTTAAGGACTCAAAGGATAATTAAATATCTAATGTGCATAAAGTAACAATGATACGCAGAGCTAACAATGGATTGACTATCAAACAACATGCGAGCCATATTTTAACCTGGACATGTGAGATGAGTACTTGAGTAGTATTGGCTCATAACTTGCATCAGGCTCAAATTTCAGATTGCTTGTATCATTTTCTTTTTCCATTTTTCCAACAAATTCGCTAACACCAACACAGCCACCCCAACCCCCACACCCCCCCCCCCCCCCCCCCCCCCCCCCCCCCCCAACAACAACAACAACAAAGGAAACCATTGATCTTTGAAGGAAGAAACACATTAGAGGAAATAACAAAGTACTAAGGAGAAAAATCATGAAGATTATACAGAGGTCTTTGCAGGAAAATTTTGAATATAAAAGCTTAATCTGCATTCAGTTGTAGGTATCTAGAAGTTGTGATGCAGCAGCCACAGAGATAGAAGCAGGAGCGACAGAGGATGGAAAGGATACTAGTTGTACAGAAGGGTAGAGTAGCAGCCCAAAAGTCTAGGAATTATTCCAACTCAGCTTCCATTCAGAATAAATGGTCAGAACTAGTTTAAAGAGACTAGCTGTAGATCACTCATGCTCAAATATCTAGATTCTAGTTTACCACTTGTTGAGTAATTGAAGTGAAAAAGAAATCAATCAACAGGAAAAACAGGGGGCCAACAGAAAGGGTGCTAGTAGCACTGAAGTAGAGCACATAAAATCACTTATTGTAAGTACAAGAAAGAGAAGATTACCTTTATGGATGCACATATAGCATCACGGCTAACAAGAACTACCCCATCTATCAATTCCGTGCATAAACGAAAAGTCTCTACACCGACTTCTTTAACTGCTACACCATCTGCAAAGCCTCCCACTTGGTCCAGCATGACTCTCTGACCATGATGCAATGATAATGCCATCGCATTTGCATCAGAGGGCTCCACTCCAATAACCTTTACCTGACCAAAACATGTAACAATGCTCTATGAAATTCTTGTAAGGAAAAGGTTCCGAAAATGAAAGTAAAAAAAGAGTTGAGGCTCCAAAGTAAAGAAACAGTATATTATCAAAATAGAACTGAACAGAAACCAAAATAGAACTGAACAGAAACCAAAATAGAACTGAACAGAAACCAATTGTATCAAGAAAAGAACCAAAGGCATTTCGAATCAGCATGATCCAATGTCCATAAGTCAGGTGGCAGTTACAAAGGTTAGAGAAAAAGCACATACTCAAATAATGTCAAACGGTCTTCGTTGTTTACCAACTGGATTTGCTCATTAGTTGACAAAACTACTAAATATTGCATTAGAGATTCCAACTACATCTACCTCAGCCTCAGAAAAATTCACCAATTTATCACCGCATCAAACTACTAATGACCACCATTAAATAAGAACAAATGAACTTGATAGTTGTCATTGGTCTCTCTCCTTTCTCTCTTTCCTTTAAATCTGAAGCCACTCTTGGCTTTTATCATGCTTGTATTATATCTTTGCAATAGGAAGCCCAAATATCAATGCAAGAGGACAATTAAAGCTACATAGCACATAGGCTAACAAGTGAAAAGACCAAAACAATGATTTAAATTGGTCACATCAAGAAGGTCAACTGCAAAACTATACAAACGAACACTTCAAACGCAAATGCAAAATTATTTTCTCCGAAAGTTTCACACACAAACCTCGGGAGAAACCCTCTTGATGTAGGCAGCAATACCAGCTATTAGACCACCACCACCTACGGGCACGAATATTGCATGAATTGGGCCGTTCATTTGACGTACAATCTCCATCCCAACAGTTCCTTGCCCCATGATGATATCAGGGTGATCAAAAGGAGGTACAAAGGTACGCCCCTCCTCCTGACCACGATGCTTCGCATATTTTTGTGCATCGTCATATGCATCCCCAACAAGAACAACAGTAGCACCTAATCTCTCAACGGACTTCCACTGCACATTTATAATAAAAATATAAATTCCAATTTTGAAACAACACAAATTTAATCAAATTAGAAAAGAAACCAACAATAAAGACGATCTAACCTTGATTTCTGGTGTGGTAACAGGCATGACGATTACAGCGGTACAGCCAAGCCTTTTGGCTGCTAATGCAACCCCTTGGGCATGATTCCCGGCAGATGAGCAGATTACGCCTCTTTCCAACTGTTCTCTTGGAAGTTTAGCCATCATGTTGTAAGCTCCTCGAAGCTTGAATGAAAAAACCTACACAAAAATTAGCAAAACAAATATTTGCTGTCATCTCAATGCTTTCATCTCCTTGTACCACATTCACATTATTATCATTCTTAGTAATACCATCTTATGTTATCACATCTTACAAAACCATATCCAAACAAACTTTAAAAACTAGGAAACAATCTTAATAGAAGCAAAAATGCTATAATATTTTTTGAAATGAAGCTTGTAATAATGAGCATAAAAAAATTACTCGTAAACATAAAGATGAATTGGAAATAAAAAGTTCTTCAATAAAAAGCTGTAAGAATTTTCAACTGATCTTGCTAGAGGAAAGAGCAATGTCAAAAGTTGAAAGAAGCAAAAAAGTAACCAAAAAAATTAAAAAGACTTGCACAAGAAGGTCACAGGTTTCTGAACTGCACACAATCAGGCCATGGGCATAATTTGAAAATTGGTACCTTGACTTCCTCCAGAACCTCTATTACAGAAGATAGGTCACTGAATTGAGCTTAAATTTGACAGAATCTTTTTCATTCACTTATAGGTAAAAAAAGGTGAATACTAACAAAAATTCGAATAGTTGGGTATGAAAATTAAAACAGCCAGTTAAAAGTTTTTTACTTTCTCCTAAAAGTCGCTCGGCATTCGTCGCTCGGTCGAGCACCTTCGAGCTTCGAGACCTATTAATCGCCGATTAATCGGCCTGTAGCAATTAGTCGGGTTTTTATTTATTTATACATAAATAAATACTCTCCAATGACAACTCTTTTAAAAAATTGAACATTCATCTATCAATCCATCAACATCAATTGCTTTTCAAATATGACATAGAAATCTCTCCTTTACAGAAAACTGTTAACATGATTATAACATCAGCTGGTACTGGGTATGGGCCGTTCATTTATTAGTCACTTACCAATTATAATAACTTTATTTATATACACCAAACAATACTACACTTCGTGTTAAGATTTAATAAAAAATATTACTACACTTTGTTTCCAAAATCACTAACGTGTCAATATGGGTATGGGCTTTAAAAAAATAATAATAATAAAACTAATGATCAAGGTCAGTGGAGACGTGGAATGAGAGGAGATCTCGAATTTGAGAGAGAGAGAGAGGCGGTAGGTGGCTCGGAGATCTCATGTTTTAGGGTTTCACAGAGATAATGACAAGTGACTCCGAGATCGATCAATCGATAACTGGGTGTTGAACAAGCCCTAAAAACTGTGATTCGAAGCCCTTAAACTGGTATAAGTATATAACAGTCACACCCCTTGATTTTCCAAAATTATAGATTTTATCCCTATTAACCGCCGAATAGCCGACTAATCGCCCATTAACCGATTAATCGACTAATCACCGCTAGATGCCGACCGACTAATCGCCAGTTAATCGCCAACTAACTCCGATTAACCTCTTGACCTACTAATTCAACTGACTAGGCATTAATCTAATTGGTTGGGCCAAATTTCCGATTAATCGGCTATTAATCGGTGATTAAATCGTTCTTTTAGAACATTGCTTTCTCACAACCACAAACCTAAAAACTTATTGCAGTGCACTTACCAAGAAAACACAAAATGTTGCCACAGAACAAGTATTACACATTTAATTAAAATTAACCTAATAAGATATTAAAGAGTCCAGATAATTTGCAGGTCATTTGAAAAATTCACCTCAGGCAAATATTTGTGAACACATATAATGCAGTTCAAATGTTGCCACATTGTGAGTATTAAGAATTGCAGAAAAGCTAAGTTAAAAAAGAGGCGTCTAGAGTATATGTCAAGTATTGAAGAAATCAACAAGCTAGATATCATCACTACACATGATGTTGTTCCTACATAAGCACACATGACAATCTCAAAATTTCACCACATTGCCACAACTAAGGAATGAGCTAAAGTTAAGCTAAAAGAATTTCTCCCTCCTACTCAATTTGTTTGTCCAATTTTGAAAAAATCTAACTTAGTGAGAGCATCTCCAACCATACTTCAGACACCAGGTCAGAGGCGGAACCCGGAAAAAAGAAAGAGCAATCCTCTGCCAAAATCTTCATTTTGAAGTATTTCACTACACCAAGCATACTTCATTTTTGTTCTTCAAATTGAAGGACCATTTTTTATTCTCCAAATATGAAGAACCATCCCTCCAAATGAAGAACAATCTTCGAATCAATCGACAATTGACACTAGTCACTTCATCTAAAACTCCCACTTCATCCTATATATCATTTGCCATCCAAATTATATTACCAGCCATATCCTTTCTACTTTTATTGCTATTAATGTACAATACATGAATTCTTCAAATTATTGGTTCAGTTTTTTTTATAATTGGTACCAATGGAAAGATATAAACAAAGCGTATAAAATGAGAATAATTAATATTGGCTATACTAAAATAACTAAATAGGCATTTTTTTAGGAAAGTTCGGAGAGAAATTTTCGAATCAATGGTTATGGGCCTTATGGTGATTGAAATGAAGAATTGGATTTGAAGATGGTGTATATAGTCACTTTCTTCATTTGCAATTTTTGAGTAAAGAACGTTGTTTTGGTTCTTCAATTTGAAGAATTGGGCTGGAGTTGCTCTAAGGAAACATAATCATTACATCTTAAAAATTTGCACTTTTCACAAATACCCTTCCATTCAAATTGTACTTGTATTGAGAAATGAGGGTAAAATGGTAGAACTGAACTTTGCTTTTAGACAAAAAATTTGGGACATTGAGAAGTAAAAAAGTGGGAAAACAAGAAAAAAATGGGACTGAGTGAGTATAAAAAATGCCACATAATTTGAGCCACAGGGTTAGTCCGGTTGGTTGGTGGGTTTGCTCCTCACACAGTTAAACAAGGTTCGATTCTTGGGTCAGTCCACAAATAAATAAGTTCTCGTGAATTCCCTAGTCTCAGTGTGGAGGGCAAGCCTTGGTGCGCGTAAGCTCACCTAGACACCCTTGATTGTCGGAAAAAAAATGAAGAAAAGACGCCACATTATTTGACAAATCTGCAAATTGGATGACATTGCAATGTACTATACGTCCATACAAACATCAATACTTGCATAATTTGACAAATCAGCAAATTGGATAGGTAATTCATCTTACACTCCTCGTTTTTTATAACCACACCCCCTTTTGTCTTATAATCACACACCCTTTTTGTTTTTGTCCTCTTGTGATGTGAATTGACAAAATTAATCTTTAATTTGCATACTCTATCACATTTGGAAGGACAATGTAAATTTACATCACAAAAAGACCCCCCAAAAAAAAAATATTACTGCGACCCATTGCAGTCATTGCAATGTACGATACGTCTATACAAACATCAATACTAGCATATATACGACCGTATAGTGAGGATAAATTACTCACAGGCTGCAAATCCTCTCTCTTGAGCCACAGCTTCACCCCCAGCCTCTCCGAGAGCTTGGACGCCAACTGCAACGGCGACTCGATCGCCACGTCGTAAACCCTAGACGCGAGTATGTTCGTCAAGTACTCCATTGCGTTGAGAACGCCGTCTCCCTCACATAAGCCGGCAGCCCGGTCCGGCACGGCGCCCAGGAAACCGGCCGGGTACTGCAGCGAATCGGGCGAGACCCGGAGCTGGGGCGCTCTCGGGAGAATCTGCAGCTGTTTTTCCCGGGTGGCGACGGCCGGTTTTATGGAGATCTCGGCCGTCGGTTTGGAGAGCGTTGCGCTTACGTACGGCTTGATTTTGGCGGATGGGTTTGAGAATTTGGGGCGGAGGAGAGATGGCGGGGAAGCGAACGTGATAGCCGCCATGGGTTATATACGTATCTGTGTAGCAATTATAGTCAGAGAGAGAGAGAGAGAGAGAGAGAGAGAGAGAGAGAGAGAGGTAGGCGAGGGGGCGCGGGATGAGTAACGGCCTTCCTGCCTTGGGGTTTTATAAGAGGCGCGAGGGCTTTTGGTGAAGGTGCTTTGATTACAGGTACGTGCGAGGAGGAACTTATGACGTTCTGACACGTAAAGGAATTCGGCTTTGGTTCATGGGTTCTTCGTGCATCCGAATAGTGGGGCGTGGGAAGGTGTGTTTTTCGTTTTTCCTTTCAGCGGAAAAAAATTGAAATGATTCTTGTAGTTTAATATTTGTGTTAATTTGGTTCCTTCAGTTTGAATTGGTTCAATTTATACTCTGTAATTTTTATTTTATTCCAACTTGGTCCAATTACTAACTGCCGTTAGACTCCGTTAACTATAGACAAGAATTGGCCCATTTTCTAGGGTTAAAACTGTAATCTGTCATTCTCCTCTTATCTTAATGTACCTTTGAACCAAAACACAGAGTCTTATTGTTTCATTCTCCATTTTTTTTCACGGCTTCTATTCTCCATTTGCCGCGCCCGGGATTTTACCTTCGACCGAAATGTGTCTCGTTCGCCTTCGATTCCTATGGATTATGGTCTGAATAAGTGATCCGATTCCTATGGATTGCGACGTGATTCTTCCAAAGAAAGAAAAAATGAGGAGTTGCGTGTTCTATAAAAAGGGTTCGGATATTTTTGAAAAATGTTTGAATTTTAGAAATGAAGTGGGTTTTATTTTCAAAAGGGACTGAGCTTTTATCAAGCTGTCTACATATCAAGTCTGGCAATAGTTTGGGCTACAAAATGTGTTTAGAAAAAAACTTATCTCCATCGGGCATAGAGTTTAGGTGTGTCTGACCACCTCTTGAATATCGAAAAAATAATTCAAGTATTTTAAAAAAAAGAACACGGGCTAGATAACCCAATTTTTTAAAAAAAGTGACTTCATTTTGCTTTTTAGGAAAAGGCTTTAGGTCTGCGAGGTTCGAGAAGAATTGGTTCAGTAATTCACTAGAAAAGAGACTCATTTGTGTCAGGTTAACGGAGGCTAACGACAGTTAGTAATTGGACCAAGTTTGAACAAAATGGAAATTGCATAGTGTAAATTAAGCCAATTCAAACTGCAAAGACCAAATTGACACAAACACTAAATTATAAGGACCATTTCGATTTTTTTCCATTCTTTCATTGAAAGGGACAGGGGACAGGAAAGTGAGTTTTTCGAGTTACTATTTTTTGAAAGGGATAGGAAGGTGAGTATTGTTTCCAAAATTGTAGCCGCCGTGGAATTAATAATTCAATGACTCTTTTTATATTAGGAATGCCTCCCAACAAAAGAACTACAACTAATATGTATTTTTGTTTTTTCCTTAAAGATGACAACCGGTTCAAATCACCAAAACGCCTCTCTAATTCTTTGTTTGCAACTTGTGGAAGATAAGGAAAAAGAAAGGGAAAAACTAAAAAACTTCCTCCTCTCTTAACTTGGATTCCTAAAGAAAAAGGAGGGAAAATAACAAAATCACAATTTGCATTTATTGACAGCAAAGAGATTCACTTTTAGGGAGATCATAGAGATCTTGATGACACGCTAGCACCCACTTTTTTCTCGATTTTTTTCTCCAACTTTCTTCCTACTAGGGCTATTTGATAAAATTGAAAATTGAACCTGAAAGTTGAAAAATTAAGTGTTAAAAAATTAATGTTGAATAATTTAAGCTGAAAAGCTATTTTATAATAATATTAAGAGCTGAATTAAAATAATTGATTTTTTTATATAGCTAAATATACATAGCTTAAATTATTTGTGATTGTTTTCTTTTAGTTTTATTAAAGAATGTCATGTGTTTGTAGTTGTGGTGGTGGAGAAATGGCAATAATGGTGGTGGTGGCGGCAATTGGTAGTGTGGTGGTAGCGAAAGTGGTGCGGTGGTTGTAATAGATATGGTGTGGTGGAAGAATGGCAAGGGTGGTGGTGGTTGTGGTGGAGAGACATCAATAGTGTAGAGCGATGCAAGTGATGACAATAGTCAGCGGTGGTATGGTCTTGGAGTGGTGATAATGATGGCGATGATGGAGTGGTGGTAGTGACGACGGCGGTGGCATCGTGATGGTAGTGGTTGTGGTAATGGTGGTGGCGATCGACAATGGAATAGTTGTGGTGTGGCGTGGTGGTGGTGGTAATGGTGACAATAGTGCTAGTGGCGGTGTAGAGGTGAAGTGATGGTGATGCTGGTGGCGATGATCGAGTAGTGCCGACGACGGTGGCAATGGTGGTGATATTAGTTGTGATGGTGGTGGCATGTTGGTGTGGTAGTGGCGGCGACAGGAGAGGGTGGTGGCAATGGTGGTGCGGGTGGCGGCAGCAATGATGGTGGTAAAAGAATGAGTTATATACAATTACCAACAAATTCAGTCAGAATTAATGTAGGTACCATTCTACTTAATTTTTGTAACTTTTTAAGCCTACATTTCAAGAGGTACTTAAAAAATTAAGTATGGGAAAATATGGTTATCAAATCAACTCAATAACTTATTACTTAATACATTTAGTTTTAAGTGCTGAATTGGGTTATCAAACGATCCCTTTCTCTCATTATTATTTTTTCTTCATTTCTTTTCATTTCCAAAAGTTTACAACATTGTTATAATGGAGCATAACTCTGTTCCCAATTTTTTTATAAAAATTAAACTGTTTCCAAATTCAGTTGCAGCTACAGGTCCTGCCTTTTTGTTTTAATTTTTAGCTGAAATTGGGCAAAACAGAAGTATAGTTAAGGATGATTGAGGGGTGGTTGAACCCAACCGCCCTACGCAAGATTGAAAATTCCTTTAGAATCATAATAATTTTATTCTAAAAGACGTCAAAATTATATAAGTTCACTCACGCAATGTATTTTAATTTACGAAATCCAATAACCTTCCGTCCATTGAAAAAAAATTATTTAGAAACCGTCCTCTTATGATTGTTTGTATCTATAAAATAAGTAAGGTAAATTTCACTTACCCCTCTGAGATTTCTTAATTACAGGTACTTCCATCACGTAAGAGAAATGAATTGAAACCTTCAGTGGTTTTAATGTTCATTTAAACAACACCCATCCAACAACTATTCGGGGAAAGTGAGATATTAATAAATTTTACCCGTTTTGATCAAAACACCTCTCTTTCAATGGGTAAAAAAAGTCATTTTGATTTAAAATAAGTGAGAGTCGATAGATTTTGTTACGCCTCTCAATGGTTTTGGTTACGCCTAAAATGTTATACCTATGTTACGCCTCTCTATGGCTTGGTTACGCCTCTCAATGGTTTAGTTATACGAGTGCATATGGTACGTACTTGTGTACCATAGTTTTTTTCCAAAAAACACAAAGGAAACGTGCAATAATTTCCCAAAACAGAAGTCACTCCATTCCTTACTAAGCTGTACATTGGGGATAAACCAAAAGAAATGGACAAGAGATGCAAAAACCAAAAGAAATGGACAGAAGAGAATCTCTGCTTCAACTTCACACTAGATACATTCTCCAATTGCAAAAAAAAAAAAACCCACATGTTTGTAATGCCTTCGAAGAACTTTGCAAAAGTATGAACAAATTGGTGGATGATGCTTTGGTGTCTTCGGTCATTTTGAGAATACCGTAATTTTTGGCATAACCTCACCATTACAAGTATAACCAAGACCGGTGATATGTATAACTAAGACCTTACAAAGGCATAACCCTCAAAATCCCCAGAATTTTTTGGAAATTTTTAGGGGTTATGCCTTTGTAAGGCCTTGGTTATACATATCATTGGTCTTGGTTATGCTTGTAATGGTCGGTTATGCTAAAAATTACGGTGTCCCCAAATGACGGGTAGACACCGTAGCATTTCCCAACGGGAAGTCAAGGAGCTTGGACTTGAAAAAATGCTATGGTGTCCCTGATCATTTTGGGGACACCGTTATTTTTGGCATAACTTCACCATTATGAGTATAACCAAACCTAACCAAGGCATAACAAAGGAGCAAAACTAAAACTCATTACAAGCATAACAAAACCCAAACAAGGCATAACAAAGGAATATCCAAAAAATCAATCAGGGCATAACCAAACCTAACCAAGGCATAACAAGTTATGCCTTGTTATGGTTTTGTTATGCTTATAATGAGTTTTGGTTATGCTCATAATGGTTTTGTTATGCCAAAAGTTAGTATCCCTAAAATGACCGGAGACACTAAAGTCATTCCCTGAAAAAGGAAAACAGAGGAAAAAGAGACAAAATTCTTTTTCAATTCAGTGTATCACCTTTCCAATGTACAGCTTATGGCGTGACTTTTCTTTTGCAAAATTATTGCACGTTTCTTTTGTTTTTTTAGCATCCAGTGCAATTTTTTTGACTTTGTGTTATTTTTCCGGTTAAATTTGCTTGGTAGCAGTCACCTCAAAGAAACAAAAAGAAAAGGGCAAAATGAGAAATTTGATAATTTTTGGACATTGAATTCTGTAAATGGACATTAGTTTTGGGGTAGTCATAAATGGAATACCGGACTAACTTTATGGGACGGATGGAGTACTGTTTACACGTATTTTTGGCCAAATTCTAAAAAGTAATTTCTTAATGGATTAGTGGCCCAAAATAACATTTTGGGCCTTGGTTGAATTAGGCCTCGATTGATTTAGGCCTTTGGTCGAATATATAGTGGGCCTATTCTTAGGTTTGTTCGGTCCAATCGAGTTAAAACCCAGATTAGGTTCGGGCCTTGATAAGCACCTAAGTTCGCTTGATAGTGGTTCTTAAGTCCGTTATTTAGTAGCATTATTAGTTATAATTTGTCGTTTTTATTAAATATTGCTCGTAAGGTAGTTTGTTGAGTGTCTCAGCTAAAACGCCCTTAAAAGGCGTATTTTGATAGTAAGCCAATCCCCCAAGAGAGTTCAAGTGATTTCGCCCGGTGGAACTTCTGCCCGGATGACCCAAGATGGAAGGCGAGAGCATCGAGCAAGGCAATGAGCCGTCGGGTGCCAAGTCTTGGAGGTTGACTTGAAGACCTGGAGTTGGGCTACGCGTATCGATACAAATTAAGGCCGTATCGATGCCAATTAGCTTTCTTGGGAGTCAGAGGATATTGTATCGATACGGCTTTAATCCGTATCGATACGGGAGTGCTACTGGAGAATGACCCTTTTTAGCTTAGCATCGTGGTATCGATACTTTGCTTAATCCGTATCGATACCACAAGCCTTCGGCCAGATATTTTGTTACTTTTTGGGCTTTCCACTTATGGAATAGTTTCCTTTATTAGTATGTTTTTTAGATATTTGTTGAAAGAGAAACCCATTTTGTATAAATAGGGGGCTTCATCTCTCTCTTTTGGGAGCTAGCTAATTACGACTTTTAGTTTTTCCTCCATTAAAGCTTCCAAGCTTTTTCCAAGTGTAATTTCCTTAGAACTCAAGTAAGTCTTTGTCGTTTATTGTTCTCTCGTTTATTAAAGTTGTTCATACAACTTAGATCCTTATTAATATCAAGTTTATTTTCGTTTCTATCGGTTAAAAATGTTTGTCAATTCTAGCATGCTTTCTAGTCTTTTCAATATGTGTGAGTAGTTGATTAGGTTAGGCATCGGGGTGATTAAAGCCTTGTGAATTATGTTTATCTTGCCTTTCTCAACTCATGGCTTGAGGTTTTGTATGGAAAAAGAGAGGAGTTCGGCCTTTATGTAACAAAAGTTGCCGATGTTAATCTCCGGAGATCATGTGCTAGCTCACATGGTTCCGGAGCGATGTCTCGGTTTGTGTTTGCCAAAAGAACAAAAGAGCTCTCTTGCTTTCCATACTACACTTCTAGTCTTTATTTGTTTCATAGCTAAATCTTCTGGTTGATAGCCTATGCCGTGCGATTCAACCAAATTTTCGTTGAGAATGGTTAGATGGCTTAAGTTACGGGCATTAGTCACTCCAACGCCTTGCCGCTTGTTTAATCTTAGTAAAACCTCATTTCTAGTCTTTTTCGCAAGAGCATTTTTCACCGTTCAAAGCAAAACCAAAAGTTGGCCGTCTAAACGCCACAAACCCTTACATCTAAAAATCCTAGCAAGCTATGAAGATTATCTCTGTGGGAACGATTCCGGACTCTCCGGTATTTATGCTGACAACGATCTAGCCCTACGCTTAGGGTAAATCAACCTATTTCTACGGTTAGGTTTTGGACGAAGCAGGCCTTGGCCCAACTGATCAAAGCTTAGACTAGTTTTTTCAGTCTATTTAGCCCAATCAGGCCTGAAAATAGAGAAGTCAAAAAGGTCATAAGCTGCTTAGTCATGTTTGAGAAGCAAGCTACTTACAAGTAGCTCAAAGGCCTAGAAGGTTCTCTCTAGCAAGCTGCTCATAAGCAGCTCAAAGGCCTAGAAGGTTCTCTCTGGCAAGTTGCTCACAAGCAACTTAAGGCCTGCAACCGTTTTCCTTCAGCATGAAGCAAGGCTTGGGACAGGTGGCAATCACTCATTGGAGGAGGTAGAAGCAGCTCAAGCGTAGGCCTTTACCAGGAGGACACTTGGCAGCCATGCATAAGGGCAGGAAGAAGCAGCTTAAGTAGCTCAAGGCCTAGAACTTTCTGCCTATAAATATCAGAATTGAAGGCCTTGGCAAAGGTTCCTACACCATCAAGCCCTGCGCTTACTAAATGTATCTGTCATTTACTTTCTAGCAAAGTATTGTATTTCATTTTAATCTAGTGCAGCATAGATCTCGTCATTTATTTCCTTGTACCTAAGCTTTGTTAAGCCTACTACTAAAGTTTGTTTGTTCTTTCTTTATCTTTCAGTCCTTGCATTTTCGTTTCCCATTTTCTTATACCGTTTACGAAATTCTAAGTCTTTATCTTGACAAGGCAAACCACGAATCATATACGGCCTCACGCCTTAGGTCATACGCAATCGCTCAATACGAAGTCAAATTTGAGGCATTCAGGTCTTAGCACAAATTTGGACTGCATTCGGTCTTGGCACACCTGCAACTCTAGCCATTTGATTTTTTTCACTTTTTTTTGGAGAAACAAGTACACACAAAGATTCAAAAGATAAATGTGGGACTATGCAAACAAAATCCAAGACCAAGAAATAAAAAAAATGAAAAGGGTAATTTTGGAAAGTAAAAATTTGTACAACGCAATAATTATGTCCTCATAAAAAGTTAAAATTCCGAAATGAGACAAACTTTACGGGACGGAAGGAGTACTTTTAGTATTAAAAATGGTGAATTTTGAGGTATAAGTCACTTTCGATTCATTCTGTCATATGTATGGATAGACAATAGTTGATTTCGGGTGTTAGCGAAACGAATCAAATAGAAATCAGAAGGGGTTCGTTGGTATTTCTCATACGTGAAGGACTATCTATTGTTAGAGAAAACCTCCAAGGGTGTCGATGATATTTTTTTTTTCTTTTGAAATAAATTCATGCGGCTAAAATTGCATAAAAGTACAACCAAGGATGAATTGAGGGACTTGGATGAGCCTGACGACCTTCTTCCTTCGGAAGTTTTAAATTTTTTATAGAATAATATCCATTTGAATCAAAATATCAAAACTACATAAGATTGTTCGCACGATGTTCTTTTTAGAAAATTTAATAGCCGTCCTCATAAATGTTTTTATTGAAAGAAATTCAAAAAAAACGACTCTTATGATAGTCTGTGTCTATAATGAATATAATGCTATATTCTATACTTTCCATTTTGGAATGAAAATAGATACGCAAGATTATATGCATCTACGTTGTAATCTTCTATATTATAAAATAGAGCGGTTTTCCACCAAAATGTCTATGCATACAAATAGTGCAGCCTCTACAACCGTTCGATCGTACTTCTTGTTAACTTTGTAGTCATCGGATCAAGTGAATATTTCCTAATGTATAAACCTACAATAACGTAAAAGTTTTGCTAGCATTAAAGAGGATTTCCTTTTAAGATTTACACGTTTCCCTCATATGTGAGAAGATGAAACATACTCCTTTCTTTTTCAATTGATTTTGATAGATTTAATTTTATTCCCCTTTCCGAAACCTAATTCAGTATTAATTTTATATCCTATATATATGACTTCCTAAATAAGTTTAATTCAAATTTTATTGGCCAAAGAAATGCCATAATTGATTCCATGATTTGGGTATCTATATTATAGAGTACATATATAGATACCCCAATTTGGCCTAACGATTATTGCAAGTCCCACCTTGGGGACCATCCCGACGATGATATGGATATAGTGATTGCTGATTGACTTCTCATGAACCCATGGACTTATGGTGAGTACTTTGAGCCACTTAGAGGACCCAATCCAAAGCCATATAGCCTTTCAGACAGAAATACAGTATTCTAGGAGAATCTTTCTATCGGCCGTAACATCGATCCCATGGCCTCAACATCATTACTTCACCCGTGAAACTTGATGCTTGAAAATCTCCTTGAGAGATTGGTCTTTCAGCCGCCAGGTCTATCCTTCGGCCGCTTAATCATTCCTATGGCCGCCAGATCTTTTGCCCGATCGCCAGATCGTCTATTTTCTAGATTCTAGAATGTTCTGTCAATCGTTTGATCCAATCACAAAACCCTAGTAGCCAAATCCCGATGCGTTCGGGCTACGTATAGAGATTACCATGAGGAGTCGTGTTGCCTTATAACTCCAATTCAATCGATCGATTTTGATTGGTTGAGGTGTGTCATCCTTATGCCTATATAAAGGAGCCTTGGGTTCCGAAAATATAACAACGAATTCATATGCCAACACACCCTCTCAAGCCACGAAACTCTGTCAACATACACTCTTAAATCCCCTCTGTAAAAGCCCCAATCTTTCGAAGGTAGCCGCTAATCCAACGATCAAACCCCGAAGTCCAAACCCTAATCCTAGAGTTTCGAGAAGCAATCAGTCAATCCCATTCAATCCGAAGCAATCAAGACATTGAGGGATCAAGGCGGTGAGGCCCAAGGGCCTCTGGTTCAATTTATTTTCCGTTTTTATGCTTAATCGTAGCTTTCTGATCTTCTGTTAGTCGTAAAGTCTGGTGTCAGGAAGAACATCGGCTGGGTCTTGTGGGCAAATGCGATTTGCCAGGATCTTTCTCTCCTCCGGGAAAAGGATTCCGTTCCCCACCCTTTGAGAAAGCAAAGATGCTGCCGGTTCGCGGGAGCGCTTTTTGAAGCTGGACGACAAGCGCTCGCGAAAATACAGAGTCGCCACTTGGGTTTGAAGGTCCGACACCCAAGGAACCGTATTTCGAAGCACTTGCCGCGCTGTTTGATTTCAAAAAAAGTTAAGGAACCAGTTCGTCATAACCATATCTGGGTTCGGGAGCCAGGTTACGAGAGGGGAAGGGTTTTATGGCACCCTTCTCGCCCAATCCGGAGATCGGTCTCTACTAAAGCATTTGCGAAAACATTTGTTTTTGCGATTCTATTTTATTAATCAATTTTTAGCCAATTAGGGCGGGGGAACAGTTAAAGGGGTTTAAAACTGTAACATGTTCGCAGGATGTGATAGATGATAGCACGGATGGCATGACGTGTTTTAGAAAATAAACAAGATAAAATCTAACACTGAGATTGGATATCAAAACAGTACACTGGAATGAGTTTTAACACGAAGAATGGCCAACTTGCATGCATGGATGTGCCAGCATGCAAGTCCACCATCGCGCATCAAACCCATACCATCGCGCGAGGGTTGATATTCTCCCAACAGGTTAAGTTTTATCTCCTACTGGGCTCTGGAAGGACCAGTGCACACCCAGGACAAACCACGCAGTTTATGTATACTGAAAGGAAATCAGTATTTACAAATTAACAGAGCTGGAGTAAGATACAACCCTTAAACAGTGAGGGTGTTAAAACAGAGGCTGAGAGCCTAGCTGCCATGCAAGGGCAAATTCTGGAAAAGCCTAAACCATCGCGTGATGGAGTCACGTCATCGCGCGATTGTTCTGACTGGACGTCCAGGAATTGCTTTGCATGCCTGAGCTCTGAGACATGTTCAGAAATTACCCAGGGGCATTCCAACATGAACAGGGAAAGCAAACTAATCTAAACTACTGATTTTAGCATGCAAAACAGTGAGATGTATCAAATATGATTAGACAGGAAAGCATGAAATCATATAAATCGAACAGAACAAGAGACCCATCCCCGCGAAAACCATATCACACGAGCTAGAAGCATCGCGCGATTGAATGGGTTCATCGCGCGCGGGTATCCCATTCACAGTTACTTGTAAATTTGCTGGCTTTGGGGTCAAAAACTGATATTGGTTACCAGTCCTGACCCTGTCAGCCCCCCTCAGGGATCAAAACAGTAAAGGCTGAAAATTATACCTTTGCTTGAATGATTTGAATATGGTTTGAGTGAGGTGGTGTGCCTTTTGACAAAGGAGGAAGTGGTAATGGCTTTGAGAAGATCAAGGTTGTAGTTCTTGTTCTTCTTTTTGGGATTTTTTGTAACCCTTTGAAAGAGAACAAATGGGGGTTATTTATAGAAAGGAGGAGTGTTTGTGGGTGGCTAGACAAGGTCATGCAGCCAGCCAACAATGCTGGCTGCACTTACTTGGTGGGGAAGTAGGGTGCAAAGTTGATGGGAGAGTGGGGGGTTAGGTGGTGCAAGGCCGGCCGAGCAAACGCCGTTTAGTCGATGGAACGGGGTCGCATGGACCTGCAGACGCCTCATCATCACAAAATCCAGCTGGATACGACAGGTGTTGACCATCGCGCGATGGAGTGAGACCGTCGCGCGAGGGTTCTAACTTCCCCGCGATGGTCAATCAGTCAAAGTTTGACTTTGACCACCACCTGGCAAGCAGAGCATCGCGCGAGTGTCTCAGTAGGTCGCGCGAAAGTCAAACCCACAGTCACAGTTTGGGTTCAATGGTCCTGGGTTTAAGGGATGGGTTCCACATACACCAAACTCAAACCATTTCAATCAATACTGTTCACGACCTGATTCATCATCGGGGGAACAAGGAACTGAAAAGAAACAAACTGAAAAGAGACACAATGATTTGGGGAATCAAATTGGGGTGTCTACAGGTCTTCGATCCATCGGTCGGTATATCAAACCAGGAGGATCTCTCGGCCGTGATATCCATTCACCGGCCGCGAGATCCATCTCTCTGGGACATATCTGTTTATTTCTGCTTTTTGATGCATGCTTTCAATTACAGTCTTGGCTCACCATTAACTATTTAAAGGCTAATTAATCAGTTTACGTGTTAGAATTACATAGAACATGTATTAATCTTATGTCAAACAACTATGGGCCAGTCTCACGATTGAGCAGAGAGGGGTGCCTAACACGTTTCCCTCATTGTACCTTTGGCTCCCGTACCCAGAATCTCTATGTGTTTTTCCTAGTTTTTATAAACTGGGTGGCGACTCTGTTTTGATGATAACCGCTATCGTGTGGCGATGTTTCTGGCCATGAGAATATCCACGATCTTGGTTTATGAAGCAAACAACCAAACAAACAGCAACGATCAACCTGTATGGCGATATCTTGCTTTGGGAGTGTCTACAATATAATAATTGATTTCAAATTGACCAAAGTATTTACAAAGAGCATTCCTTTCTCATTTTTTTTTTTGATTGGCAAAAGGAAGATACATGTTCGTGTTTACCAATGTTGGCTATTCCACACCGGAGCCCCTAACCACCACTCCGAATGAACAGTAAATACTGTGATATCTATCGCATATTCGACTTATTCTTGAATCTCATGTACTCTCTATTTTTCTCACTAGCTATTTGGGAAGGTTACAATCAATAGAGCGAGGATTCTTGGTTATGTAAGCTTACAAAAACTCTTATGTTAGGCTCCGTTTTGATAAGGTTCTTATTTTTCTATACCTGGATGTAACTAATGAAATTACACCGATTTGATAACACATGTTGTGTTAGACTATTCTATGAATTTGAAATTTTGATAAGTACTTAACGATTATTTGTAACCTCCTTTCACATGGGGTGGGATATACACATACACAGAACTCATCCCATGTGAGATGGAGTTAAAAATAACCGTTATATCCACACACAAAAATCATAAAAGAGCAATTTGACATTTCATTTAGACTGTGTTTAGAATGCGTTGTGCTGTGCCTTCAGGCACGAGCATCCACTAGTTTTATACATTGCTAATACTTTTGTATATCATGCGGCGATCTTGTGCCTCGATTATATGGGTGATGATGAAGAAGTTATAAGTAAAGTCATGATCATGAAAGCCGGAAATAATTAAAGGGCCAATGTTCAGGTTTCTCAGTATGATGATTGATCCTTAGTTATCCCGGGAGATATATTCTTTTAGGTGTTCTTTTGCCATGATTGGGTTTTAGGAGTTTAGCTCCTCTCCAATCATCCAATAGTTGGAGGATCCTCTGATTCAAATCCAATAGTTGAAAATTAGTTCTTCATAGCATCCTTTTTATCCCGTTAACACTCAATAATCTCTCTCTCTCTCTCTCTCTCTCTCTCTCTCTCTCTCTCTCTCTCTCCAACCCAAAGCTCCAATTGAAAATCAATGATCTCTCTTCATCACACCCCGAATCTCTCTCCATGACCATATCAAAATCCATACCTTCCTATTTTTCTCTGATTTTTTTTGGTTGCAAAAATTGTCCAACGAAACCACTGTTCAGCAAAATAACTGGAACAAGGTGAATTAATTAAAAAAAAATGGGTTCACAACAATTGATTTTTGAATCGACCATTGAAGGTTGGGGAGCAATGGTCATTATCATCTAATACTTAAGTTTTTCATAATTATAACTTAATTTGCAATTTGATTGCATGGTTTGCCATTCAAATTCAAGTGGGTTAAACTTAAAAAAGCTATTGCTGAAAGTCAAATTTTAACTAAGTCCGAACACGATCTTTGCTAGTGTTTGAAATGGGTATGTACAATTTTGTGGGGAATATTTTTGGGGAGGGGAGATGTAGAGACCCGTAAATTTATTTTATAATTTTATTGTCTCATAAATGGAAAAGTGATGGATTAATAAAAAATAAAATAAAATAGAATTGGGGGTCGATGTGAAAGAAGTTTAAAGTCGTGGGGTGTTATTGTGATTAGTGCATGTGTGCATCGTGTATATCACCAGGAGACCCATTTTTTTTCTTTTCTTTCTCATTTGTTATCTCTCTCTCCCGATCTCTCTCATTCTCTCAACAAAAAAATTCATCTCCAAACCCAAAACCCACAATAATCAACTCCCAAACCATTTTCTACTTGCATTTTGGAGCTCGTATTGCGTTGAACAAAGCTTGGTTCGGTGCATTGTTGCTTGATTTGGATTCCAGAAGTTAGGGCTTGCTCCACCTTTTCGATTTCAGTTTGGATACTCGAGGTAGGGAATTCTACCTCTTATTATATGTTATTTGGGTTCTTCTATGTCCTATTCGAGTATCTCCATGCTTTGTTTGAGTTTATATTGGTTGTGGTTTGGTCTGGACGAAAATCTGTTAACTAATGAAAAATCGCCAAACTCTAAATTCCTACCGGTAGGATATTTTTCTCTATCGGTAGAACTTCCTCGTCGTGATAAAGTGTACCCACTGTTTTGAATTTGTACCGATAGGACTTGTGTCCCTACCGGTAGGATTATTAATTTTTTTTCCGCCTACCGATATTATTTTTCTTTCTAACGGTAGAACACTTATGAGCTAGAATTTTGTTCCTACTGTTTGAGCCTTCTACCGGTAGCCCCATGTTCCTACCGGTAGGCCACCTGTTAAAACTCCAAAATTTCCTACTTGCCGTTGCCCAATTCTCTTAAGGCCTTTGACCATTTCAATGGGCAGTACATTCATTTATACATGTCATAATGAACCAGGCGGCCATGATGGTTATTATGCATGTGTCATGTGATAAATACTTATATATATAAATTGGAATTGTCTAAATGGGTGAAATTGGGGAAGGATAACTATGAGTTTTACGCACGACTTTTGTACAAACGGAACACTTGAACTTGTAAATGACGCGCGAACATTTGGGGTCCATCGATGGGTGGGTGCCTGACAGGGGATATTCAGGGTCTCATAATTAGCCTGGCAGGAGCTAATGCTCAAAATAATCACTCAAGGCCTAACCTTCAAGGTGGGTGCTTCGTAAGGGATATTCAGGGTCCCAAAATTAGCCTGGCAGGAGCTTCGGCTCAGACACACAAAAGCGACACGACATGTTGAGACATAATTTGACGAGTATGATTTGTGGGTTGAATAAAAGAAAGATTGAAGATTTTGGGACACTCGTTCATGATTATTGTGCTTCCTCCGTTGTCTTGATCTTCCATTGTTCATTCGTTTGTCTCGCTCATTTGCATATAGAGTTTGCGTAGACTTTTCTACTGGGCTAGTGTAGCTCAAGCCTTAAATTATTTTCAGGTGCTAATCCGAAACCGTAGCTTGCATTGCTTGGAGTGCTTGACGTGTGGACATTTCTTTTGAAAGCTAACCAAGGAGTTACTTGTCCATCTTCGTAAATTCCTTTTGAAAGATGTATTTGTAACTAAATTGTAATTCTTTTGACTTGGAATATTGTATCTATTAATTCTCTTTCGAAATTCAATACTTATGCTAATTTGGGGCCGTCGAGCCAATATTGTAATATTTTGGGAACCGTGTGAACTTGGAAGTATTTGTTGGGGAAATGAAAAGATGGAGATTATTTTGGGTACCGTACGGACATTTGTGAGTATTTTTATTATGAAAATCATTTATATTTATGTTGAAAATTCAGGACGTGATAGAAGAGAGAGAATATTGAACACAGAAAGAGGGGACCGCCGGAGATGGGTCGCCGGAGAAGAGGTGAGTTGGCTGGTCGTGAGAGAGAGAGAGAGAGAGAGAGAGAGAGAGATATTATAGGGTGTTAGCGGGATAACGAGGATGTTATGAAGAATTGATTTTCACCCATTGGATTTAAATTGGAGAACCCTCCAATTATTAGAGGATTGGAGAGCAGCCAAACTCGGATTTTTTTCCCCTTGTGGTATTAAAACCTAGTTGGCTTCTTGCCATAATCAAGTTGTTATTTTTTCCCCTTTTGGTTCCCAGTGGCATGATGGTCGGAGTGAGGGATTGCCTTCTTTCGTGGGTTCGCTCTTGCTCTATTTTGATGTCTCGTGCATAAGGTCTTTATAATTTTTATAATTTATTTTTGAAATAGTGTTTGCCCGTAACTACGGCACTACGCACCTCGGTTGGAATTGTCCGTGCCTATGTCACTTGCTAGCTAGTGGCTCAAACACTAAATCAATTCATTAGTGTGTAGTAGGTGACCCTTTTCTTAGTGGCATGAAAGAGAATTACCCGTGCTTACGGCACTCTTCTGACTAAACTTTTAAGCTAGCTAAAAAGAACTATCAATTTGCTTATGGAATCTCAGTAAATACTATGTCAAAAAGTTAAAATAGCGCTAGTTTAAAGCAAAAATTCCAAAGGAATGTTTCTTGGCCTAGCTTCCGACGGGATTTGTAGACCTCGGTGGAGATTCGAAAGATGACGAGAGAGAGAGAGAGAGAGAGAGACCCAAACGACAGGAGCTGAAATTATTATTTTTTATTATGCCAACAATAGAATCTGGATAAAAAGAAGATATGGTATTTTTTAGAAATATTTGAAAGATTGTGGGCACTTTCGTAAGAGAGTTGGAGAACACATATCAACCCTTGGATCAAACAAAACTGAGCCGTTTTAACAACTTGTCCACACACCCTTCTGTTTTATAATAGTGATACTAATAAAAAAAAATTGTTGTTAAAGAAAAAAGCAATTGGTATCACCTCTCATGTGTGACAAAAAAAAAAATTGATCCACCAACTTACTTCCAATCCTGGGTATTAGTTCGCGTGACCGTTTTCAAATACACAACAATCACACACCAACGTCTCTCTCTCTTTCTCTCTCATATGGGGGCGAACAGACCCTATGCGTGTAACGGCATTCCCGCCGCTGAAGACAGTGACCAAGGTCGGAATCAGGTGTTTGTATGTTGTTGATTTTTATTTGGGGTGGGTTTGTTCAAGCTTGGGGACAAGGTAGGCGTTCTCGTCGACGAAGACGGTGCAGCCATGGTGGTTGAGGGCATTCCAGATCGAGGGTTTCGTGGGTTAGTCGAAGACGAGGAAGTTGCAGTTGGGGCAGCGGCGGAGGTCGGCTGCGACGGATTTGAGCTCGGTGGCGAATGGGCAGTTGTCGTTCTTGGAGTTTGATATGAGGCGTAGCGGATTTGAGCTCGACAGCACATCGAAGGTTCAATGTTCCATTCCTATTTCTAGGGCAAGCCTTGGGATTCTCAATCGGTATCCTCTCTCTATTTCTACTTCGTGTTCTGCAGTTTTCTAGGGTTTTGAATTTAGTTTCTTGTTTGGTTCCATATATACGATTTTAACGTTGGTAATTTAGTTTCTAGTCTGGTACTTGGGAATTTAGTTTCTCATTTGTTTTTTGTTTGAATTCCGTTCCCTTTGTGTTTTGGTTGGCGATTCTTTATCTGTAGAAGATAGTTTTTGGGTTGAATAAATATTCTTGTTCGCTACGATACGAATACTAATTTGGGTTCCTTTATCATTCAAATTCTATGATTTCTTGGGGGTTTCCCTTGCTATTACCTAACAACTTGTGCTTTGTTTGATGGATATGTAGCTTATGCTGATGGAGTACTTTCAGATTCTTTCTTTCGAATTGCTGGTTTATTGGCTTGAAAAATATGTATACTTCCTATGATTTCTAGTTAGGGGTGATTACTAGAACCCAATTTTCATGAACTTAACATGAGACTATTATATAATTAACCCTCCTACTGTTCTTTTGGATTGAGAGATTATTGTACAGCCTTCGAATTCAAGGAAGAAGCATAAACAGTCGGATCTAAGAGCACCGCTTAATCCAAGCCGTGTATTGTCACCAAAATAGCGTAGCACGTTGAAGGTTCAATGCTCCGTTCCTGTTTCCAGGGCAAGCTTGGGGATTCTCAATTGGTATCATCTCTCTATTTCTACTTCATGTTCTGCAGTTTTCTAGGATTTTGAATTTAGTTTCTAGTTTGGTTCCATATATACGATTTTTAACGTTGGTAATTTAGTTTCTAGTTTCTAGTTTGAATTCCGTTCCCTATGTGTTATGGCTGGAGATTCTTTATCGATAGAAGATAGTTTTGGGTTTGAATAGATGTTCTTGTTCGCCACGATACGAATACGAATACTAATTCTGGTTCCTTTTATCATTCAATTTTTTTTTATTTTTTGGGGGTTTCCCTTGCTATTACCTAACAACTTGTGCTTTGTTTGATGGATATGCAACATATGCTATTAGAGTATGTTCAGATTCTTTCTTTCAAATTGCTTGTTTGTTGGCTTGAAAAATCTGTATACTTTCAATGATTACTAGTTAGGGTGATTACTAGAACCCAATTTTCATGAACTTAACATGAGGTTAGCTATTACGTGAGGATATACCCTACTGTTCTTTTGGATTGAGAGATTATTGCAAGGCTCAATAATCTCGCGGGATTGTTTGTCTCGATGATATGCCATTGTTCTTACAATTCTCCCTTATGCTTGCTTGTTCGAGTCATGTATTAGGATTTTGGTTCTAGCTGGGAGTGATACTGGCTTGTCATGGTTTGCTTTATGGTTTTTTCCCGTTGCATTTTTGGTTTGCCTAATATGAAGTCTCATCTATTTTTTAGTTGTTTTTTTTCCAAGTTTCAAGTATATGATTGTTAAGCACATTGCTATTGTGTCGTCGGGTATGGTGTTGTGCTTCGTCCTTTTTTGTCACCTCTCCTATTGTCGTGCAATGTCAATTTTTTTATTGTTCTTGCTCTTCTTCCTTTTTTTTTTTTTTTTGTAACACTACTGCTTGTTTTATCCAAGGATGTTACCATTTTCGTTGGGTGTTCATGTATCAGATTATGTTACCTAACAATGATCCGCTTTTAATTTATTCCATCTTACTTCCCATTGCTTAGGATTCTATTAGAGTCCACTTGTTCTTTGCTCAGTTTTCATAAGTCCAAGATTTGGTGTTTTCAAAGGAATGTACTCTAGAGCCTAGATATAGTGGCACATTTTGTAGCTGTAATCCTCTATGTCCTGGTCTTTGCTATCCTCTCCTCCCTTGCATCCTTATCTCATCTGTTTATTCTGGCCTGTGCTGTCCTTTCGTGTTCATAAATTAGTACTTCTTTGTTAGCCTAACAAAACGGCTTGTTTAATTGCTGTAGTGTTTTAGTGTTGGTGTAACATTGAATTTTGGAACGTTTTGTTTTCAAGGATGAGTTATGTTCCAGTGAAACTTGAATGCTTCTCTATTTTAATTGCTGTATTGTTTTAGTATTGGCATAACATTAAACTTTGGAATGTTTTGTTTTCAAGGATGAGTTATGTTCGAGTGAAACTTGAATGCTTCTCTTTTTTATGATGTTTTATTGTCCTACCCAGATTTTAGTTATTTTACCACGGGTGAAGCTGAAAAAAACAAGAAATTTATTATTATTATCCCAATGTGGCATTATAAACAGATAGCTTGACGTTTTGTAGAAGAAATGATGTGATGTATTGGCCCAAATGCCCAATACTTAGGAATGCACTATATTGAGAATCTACATCTATCAGGGTAACATGCTTATTGCTTATTCTTGGCTACTCACATTGCTAACACTCATGATTATTGTTTCAAGGAAAAGTGTTGGTATAAATATAGAGTGGGGATTACTAATGGCGAGCATCTCAGAAGATATTAGTGAAGAAACACAATTGCAGTTTTTTTTTGGGTAAATATTTGTTATTTTAGGTTGGTTTGTTCCATTATGGTACAGCTTGATTTGGGGTCCCCGATTGGCGCGCGCCCAAAAGAGTCGCCACCCGGATTTTTGAGATGGATGATCCGAGAAACTGAGAATCCGTTTGGAAAAGACATTTTGGTCCAATGAAAACGTCAAGATTTTAGGTTCGGAAGCCACGTTATGAATGGGGAATGTTTTGTTAAAGAAAATGCACCCCACTCGCCCGGTAAAACCGGTCTCTACTAAACTTTTTCAAAAATGGGATTTAGAATATCTTTTGGAAAATCAAGCTCTTTAATAAACAAGTAAAGGAGAAAGAGACATGGGAAATATATCACGTCAACGTGCACGTGGTACTATCTGTACAAGGATGGTAAAGATGATGCAGAATGAAAGGACTTTTTGACAAAAATTGCCTGGATCTCAGTCTCCTTCTGCACGGCATATTGTAATACCGCGCACGGTTTTACAGTATGCCGTGCGGGGTATCTTCTTTGTTTTCAGGCCATTGTAAAGTTCTAGAATACCGCCTGGCATATTAAGTAGCATGCGCGGGGTTTTCGAACATCATCAGATGGTGTATTCATCACTGGATCATCCTGAAAAACATCACTCCTTCAAGCCATGAGTGTAAATAAACTTTTCATACTTTTGATCATTCGAAGTGATTTAGAAAACTTTGTTTATAAAACCGAACATGGCTTGTAGATATAGTCTTATTTTGAAAGCACCAACATCTGATATTTTAGCAACAAAACAGGCCTGACAGTGGAGGGATGTGATCTAGACAGTTTAAACAAGCAAACAGTAGCTATATGAAACGCCGTGCGTCTGAGTATGCTATGTCGTGCGACGCATCAAAGCGCCGCGCGGCGTAGCATACTCAGTACAGAGGCTTATTTTTGTTTTTGAAAACGGTTTTAAGCCAATATCCAACCAAAAGGGAGTTGATCCGGACTACAGAAAGGTTCCCTCAGGGGTGAGGACAGAGCCTATCCCAAGGAAACTAGTTTATACCTTTGATCTTTGAGCTTGGATGAAGACGAACGGCTACGGATCAGTGCGATCAAGACCGGTTGAGAAAAGAAGGTCGTGGATGTAAGTAATAGATGGGTACAATGGGTAGTTGAAACATTTAAGTGAGTGAAAGACCCATTTCAATGATGAGAAGAAAAATGGAGGATTTTGAGAAAGAAGGAGCCTAGAGAATGTTTTTAGAACAACTTTCTCAAGATTTAGGAGTGAGGAGTGGGTGTGAAAGCATGATGAGAGAGAAAGAGAGTTCAGGACCCTTTTCTCTTGAGTGGAGGGTTATATTTATAGGCAAGAGCCAAGGATTTTGAATTCAAATGGGGGAGGACTGGGAGGTATTTTTTGGGCGGGCCAGAAGTGCTTTTTTGGCTGAGCTAACTTGTAGCTATGGCTCAAGTGGGTGTGGCTAACAGCTAGCTGAGCCAGTCAGAACTTTACCCAAAATGGCGTGCGGTTGACCTCATGACCTCGTGCGGCATAATAAAATTTGTTATGCCGTGCGGTGTAGAGGTGTGCCGTGCGGTACTAAGGGTCCAGTTCTGGGCCATTGGGTTTGTCTTGGGCTTTTGGGCTTTTGTTTTAGGGGAGTCCTACATCCAAGCTCTTGAAGGTATCGTTTCCTTTGTTTCATCATCGGGACATTTAAAGAACCCTCGAGGTCCGGATCGGGTGTTTACAGTAGTCCCTCTTTAACGTAACTCAGACACCATCGGTTGGCGCGAGTGACGCTTAAAGAATAGGCATCCTAATCCGTTGTTCCAAGGCCTTTAAACGGAGACAAAAATGCACGAAAATTGAAATGCAAGCAAATGACGTTGGTGGTCATGCCCATGGGGCTGCCTACGTACCCCGTTGTAGGGATCAGACCAGCGTAGTTCGATTGGGACAATGCAAGCGAAATGAGTCCCGGAGGACAAATAACAAAACCAATGCAGTAAACTTTGAGAAGATTGAGTGCCGGTGGTGCAGAGTGTCATGAATTAAATGTCAATGACTACGTGTGTGAGACGAGCCCTCGAAGGGCGAAGGGCGAAAATAGCGAGACGGGCCTTCAGGAGGTCAACTGAGACGAGATGAGCCCTCGGAGGGCAAAAATTCGAGATGAACGTTGAGGACGTTAACTGAGACGAGACGAGCCCTCGGAGGGCAAAAATTCGAGACGAATCTTCGAGAGGTTAATTGAGACGAGACGAGCCCTCAGAGGGCAAAAATTCGAGACGAACTTTCGGGAGGTTAATTGAGACGAGACGAGCCCTCGGAGGGCAAAAATTCGAGACGAACCTTTAGGAGGTTAATTGAGATGAGACGAGCCCTCGGAGAGCGAAAATTCGAGACGAACCTTTGGGAGGTTAATTGAGACGAGACGAGCCCTTGGAGGGCGAAAATTTGAGACGAACTTTTAGGAGGTTAATTGAGATGAGACGAGCCCTCGGAGGGTGAAATTAGCAAGACGGGCCTTCAGGAGGTCAATTGAGACGAGACGAGCCCTCGGAGGGCAAAAAATCCTAGACGAACCTTTGAGAGGTTAATTGAGATGAGACAAGCCCTCGGAGGGCGAAAATAGCGAGACGATGCGAATCTGGCGAGTCTTCAGGAGACGAAAACTTTTATGAGTCCCAGCACGACATCCTAAATAGACTTTTCTGCAAGACGACTAGAATATTTGGTTTCCAAGTGGATTTTGGTGACTGGTTTGAACAATTTTCGAGAAAAAGGAATTAATCCATGCAAAGCCAAAACACTGCGCGGCCTAGCATTGTGGCGTATGGCATTTCAATTTCCCATGCAACTCTTCGATTTTCGAGAACAACCGGTTGGTTTAAGGGTGCCCATTAATACAGGCGTGCCCTTTCGATGGCTTCAACGTCTTTATAAAGGTGGTGGTGCCTCATTCCATGAACCACCACCAAAACCTCTCAAGTCCTTTCGTTTTCTTTCGCGTCAACAGTTTCATGAAAAAATGGCAAACAACGACAGTCTTACCGCGCGAGTCACTTCTCTTGAGGCCGAGATGGTGTCGTACCGAAAAGAGATCGAGCACCTTACGGTGCAAATCGCGAGGCTAATCACTACCATCCGCACCCTTCGCCATGCGGTGTCGAACCTCCAGGACTTTGATTTTGACCAACTGGATGACAAGCATGACCCAGAGTATGCACCGGGGGTTGAGTCGAATGATACCGCGGGGACTCCAAGGGGAATCCGAACAGTTCCGACGACCATTCGAATGGGGCGAATGACACTTCCGGTGGAGGGAGCGATTGAGGAAGAAGAAGAAGAAGAGGGGCAATAGGATTTTTTCCCTTTTTTTTTGAACAAATGTAATGAAAATCCCGGGGATTACCCCGGTTTTATGGAATGAAAAAGTCTCCTTTTTCCCATATCTCCCTATCTTCCCTGTTCTCAAACAAACATCAACAAATCCAAACAATCATATCCCCAGACGCCAAGATCTTTTCTAGAATTTGAACTGTCAAAATAAACCAAAACGCCGTGCGTAGCTTAGAGAGATGCGCACGGCATTTCAAAACAAAACATCCGTATGTTTGATTAATATGCCGCGCGCTTTAGTCAAAATGCCGCACAGCACTATAGGTTGTGAACCCGGTCCAGTTTTAATTTCAGACGAACCGGCTCGAGAGGGGGATATATATACGGGCGAGGCATACACAGTACGCCCTACCGTTTGAAACATCTCTTTCGCGCCCTCTTTCTGCTCCCGTTTCTCTCTTTCTCTCTCCCGGTACTCTCTCTCTCTCTCCCTCTTAGCTTTCTATCTCTCTCGGTACTCTCTCTCTCTCTCGGTTCACTCTTTCAGCTCTCTCGGCTCTCTCTCTCTCTCTCTCTCTCTCACATTGAATCATGGATGATATTGGCGCGCCCGGTGGTGATCAACCACCAAGAGTCAAGGTTACACCGTCCTCGGTCCCTCCAAAGAGCGAGGCGACGATTGGGGATATTCCGGAGACCGCGGGGGTTTCGGCTGTGGCAGCCATGGCCAAGGAGGCCACGGCCTCGACTGCCGTGGTGGCTGGCAGCAGCGGTGGCGTGGTGTTGGCCGGTTATGGTCAAGGTATGGAGGGTACGGGTACATTGGAGTTAGGAGGTGAGGACGTGGCCTTGGGCCAATCGAGGGTGGTTGGTAGTTCGGAGGAAAGGGTTACGGAGGAGGAGACAGAGGCTTCTCCTACGAGGGAGCCTCGGGCTGACTTGGGGAAGGCCCCTGTTGTCAAGGTGGAGCTGGTGGAGGAGTGGGAGACTCCGGCCATGTTCGTGGGTAGTGGCGTAAGTGCGGGATCGTCACGATCCATAGGCATGGGGGACTACTTGGAGGAAGCGTCTCTCGAGGACTTGGTGGAGACCTTACGGGGGGTGCCTGGACTAGCGGAGGCCTTGCTTAAGTCCCAGGAGAGGGAGCTCTGGGCCGAGCTCTAGACTGGAGCGGCCGAGGGGCCACGGGTCGAGAAGGAGGAGGTTTTGGTCCCACGGAGAACCGTGGTAGACGAGGCGACGGCGGTCCTTGGGCAGGACCAGTCTTTTGACGAGGAGTCTTACGTGCCTTTTTGGCACACGGTGGTGCCTTCGCGTCTAGAAGCCTATAGGCCGGAGAGGGCCGTCTACGACGGTCCCTAGTCTTGAGGGACCCGCAGCAGCACCTGTCTTTGCGCTAAGCCGAGGTATGCTTTGATATTCGTATTTCAACACAATGTACTATGTTTCTCAATTCAATGCCTATGATTATCATGCCATTCTTACTGAATCACATCTCTTTTTGTAACAGGAAATAAGGATCTCATGCTACGGTGGCACAGGCGATGTGCCTCAGTTTTGGGAGAGGCTCCCGGACGCCTTGAGGGAGACGGTGATGGAGGCAGGCTTTGGCGAGTTCGTCGGTGTGCTGACGAGGGCGAGCAACGATCGCCAGGTGGTGAGGGCACTTGCTGAGAGGTGTGGGACACGACAAACTCGTTCCACTTCTCTTTCGATGAGATGACGGTGACGCCCTTGGACTTTGCGGCGATCACAGGGCTGAGGGTCGGAGGTGACCCTATTCCTTACGACACCACAGCGGGGAGGGACCCAGAGCTCCAGAGGCGCCTCCTGGGGTACGGGCTGAGAGCGGAGAAGTGGGACGCTCCATACGCCCAGCTTTTGGACTTTTGGATGGAGCCTTCGGTGGGTAGAGTCCAGGAGGAGCAGATTTCAAGGTTCTTCTTACTGTACCTGCTTAATGCGCCCCTGTTTCCCAACAGGCGTAACCGAGTGCACCTTTCTTTCTTGCCTGCGTTGGGGGATGTCGGGGAGATGGCCCGCTTCGACTAGGGCTGCGCAGCTTTGGGGGCGTGCTACGCCTTCACGGGGTCCCTTTCCCGAGGTGTGGGGAAGAGCCTCGGCGGCTACTAGCGAGTCTGGAGGTATGCTTCGAAACCTTGCTTTCAATACCTAGTTAGCTTTCTATTCATGCATTTGTATCATTTCGTGCTAACTCTTGATACTTCGAACTCTACAGCTTTGAACGTACGAGGTACTAGATATGTACTCTCCCACGACGTCGTGCCCAGATGACATGGTACTTCCTCGAGCCCTCCGTTGGTCGAAGGAATACCGAGGGGTGAAGAAAGGGAAAAACGATCTGATTGCCTACCGGCTGTACTTGAATGAGCTGCATCCTGACCAGGTATTCATGCTTCCTTGGTTTCTCGGTCCCTGTTGATTATATACTAAATCAATTTTCTAACGTGCGCTTCTAATTGCAGGTACACTAGCGCATTTGGGATCTTTTTTAGATTCCGTTTACGGTCCATAGCCGAGTTGTGACGAGATGGAGAGTTCTTCTGAAGTCCCCTCACGATCGGAGTGGTACATGGGTGACCGGGTGTATACTTAGTCCCTGGGCCGCTCCCTCCTCTCGTACTGACGACGAGTGAGTATACTTTGGAGGAGGTTGAGCGGTTCACGCAGCCGAACCCTCAGCTACAGTCGTTGTTTCAAGCTGGCGCTGACTACGCAGAGTACCGGGCTCGGTACCTGATGCAGAGCTTTGGGATCCGTGCTGCTTGGGAGACGCAGCGACAGGCGCGCGGCGGCGGAGGTGGTAGGAGTAGGAGAAGAGGTAGAGGTAGAGGGAGCGAGGGCCCTCGGGGTGGTAGGACAGGTCAGGGTGGAATCTGGCTGCCCGCGCTCTCCTGGACGGTGGACGTGGTGACTGCTCAGGGAGTCCCTAGCCTGGTGGAGGTCCCACGCCCTGTGATTGAGCCTCCGGAGTTTCTTGCTCAGGTATAACATGTTTTAGTCATCTTCGTATTTTTACTTTCAGCACATCTTATGCTAATCATCCCTTGTGTTGGGCAGGTGACTCCGGAGTACGCGAGGGAGATGGCAGCAGCCATGATGGGCCTGGAGCAGCTAGTACGGGAATATGCCATTCCCCGCCGGTACTAGCTCGCGCTGGAGGGTCACTGGTAAACTCTTGACCTTTGGTTGCATTCTATTGCTCTTATTTCATGACTGACAATGCAAATATCATGTGTATGTTGTGTTATTGCAGGCTAGAGGAGTAGCTGCCCCGGGGCTACGCAGAAAGTCTGTTCACATGCCCATGTGACAGGCTTCGTCTGCTGGTTCTTGGGAGGAGTGCCTGTCGAACAGGCAGCGACACTTGGGCGGCACATAGGAGCCTATTGCCGTCTCGGACGAGACCGAGGGGCCGACACACATAGATTTGGAGGATACTTCCGGTAGCACTGCGCCCAGGGTGACTCGCACTCAGGAGGTTGCCAGCTCCCAGGCGGAGGAGGAGGTCTCCGACGAGGAGGAGGGTGAGGATGTAGATGAGGATGAGGATTGAGTTTCCTCTTTTGCTTTTGCCTTTTGATTGGAGTCTGCATGCTTCCTTTTGATTGGGTGCCTGTTTACCCTTGGTAGATAAGATTTTGAGCATCGGGCTTGCATGCCTTGTTTTGTAATTCGACTCATGGATTCCTTTGGGATTATATATGCTCAGAGATTATCTTTTCATTGTCTTTCGTCGTTTAATTTCTTTCATTGCTGTTGTCCAAAGAAAATTGAGTAACTAAGACACTTACCGGAATGCACAACTAGCCATAGATCGTGAAACTGCGTTCAATACGTGGTTAACAATAAGGGACTTATTGACAATGGAATAGAAATCAAAGAAGTAATTGAATGGACTTTGAAAATTGACGCTTTATTCAGGAATTTTTATAAGCGGCCTAGCCATAGGCTCAAACACCACTATATATGGCAATGACAATCTTCCAAACTCGGGATATGACTCAAAATTTTGACCTTACGCCCAGAATATTCCTGAAAATTAAGAAAATGTTGACTTTTAAAGGTGACAACTTCAAATCTCGACCTGGGACTCGAACTGGAACTTGGATTAAGTCACTTTTGACCATTATGACCTGTTTGACTCAAAGAAATGACTTGAAATGGCTTGAAATGTGATTTGATGCTCCGACGTGTCTTGAAAACGGGATTTTATCGACTTTTTGCACTACGACCTCGAATCCCGAGAGGTGATGTAACAACTCTGATTTTTGGTAAATAAAAAATTTCGTTATATATTTGAATTTTTATTTGAAATACTTATTTTTACTTTTAATTTTTTTTTAAAATTTCTAGTAATCCGTCGTAATTAGATCCTAGTTCTTTAAAATTTTATTTCTTGGTTAGAAATCTTACTTGATAAGTAGAGTTAATTTCAAACCGATGAGTTGGAGGAAACCAAACTACCAATTCACCTAGTTACAATTCCCTAACCCTAGATGGACCTTTTTGACCATCTTTGAGCCTTGTGAACATTTCCAACCTTGGACTAGAAAATCATTTTATATTTTCTTTTATTATTTTAATTCTTTTCTTTATCCATTGGACAATAAAAGTTAGGAAAACTTTTGTCCATTGGATAATAGGAAAACCAGATTTTTCCACCTAAGGTACCATTCTAGATTTTGTTAAAGGTACATATATATAGTTATATATAGTCTTATATACACATGCCTAAAAGTACATGTATATATTATTCATATATATATATATATATATATTACTTTACTTCTTTAACCATTGGTCAATAACTACTATGGTAGATATTATCCATTGGCTAATAGATTAGTCTTACTAACAAGTACTAAGATGGACTAAATAAATATTTTTCTAGATCCACCATGTGATTATATATGTATATATATGTACCATGGATTTACTACATAGATTTTCCATCAAAAATACTTTGTACTAGATTTGATAAAATACTCATATTCACATGATTAAAGGACATTTGGTTATTTAAAATATTACTAAAGTATATATTACCTTTTATCCATTGGTCAATAAAAGTTAGGGAAACTTTTATCCATTGGACAATAGAAACTCTAAATTTTCTATTAAAGATATTCATTGCTAGATTTGGTTAAGTACTATTATATAGTTAAATATAGATTTTTATACATGCTTAAAATGACATTTTGGTTATTTTAATTATGAAAATTTCCATATTAATTTTGTCCATTGGTCAATAATTACTAGGGGATTTATTATCCATAAGATAATAGGATAAATCTTTCAACAAGTACTAGGGTTCATTAAATAAATCATTTTCTTAGATTTTTCATGTGCTTATTTGCATAAAAAAAAAAAGGGGTGTATCCAAATCCTAGATTGCTAAGTACTATAATAAATAAATTAGTACTATTACCTTGTGAATTTTATTAATAAGAGAATTCTAGCATTATATTTTATTGGATACTTAGTACCTACTTATATATTTAACTATGTGGACATGAATACATATATATCATATTATATAAAGTCCTAGATTTCCTAAAGTACATGATCCAATAGTTTAATAAGAACATGTGCATAATTAGATTACTTTAATGGGATATTTGATTTGAAAATCTAGTACATTGTACCTTTTGGCCTATTATTTTTCTAGGAAAATCTTTACCCATTGGATAATTATTGAAAGGGAAAATTTTATTCATTGGGTAATAACCAAGACTTTTGCTATAAATAGCACCTTGTCCAAGCATTCAACTCACACCTTCACCTAGCAACTTTTCTCTCTAGAAAAACTTGTATTCTTCCTTTGTTCTTGCTTAGTTCTTCTTGTGTTCTTCAAGAAACTCATCCAAGGCCGCCATTAAACCGCCACCCGACCACCCTCTCGATCCAAAAGTTGTAGTAGTAATAGTCAAGACTTAGTTTCGAGAGAAATCTCTCTCTTTCGAAGCTACCATAAGCGTTCCGTAGAAAGTTACTCCGCCCGATCACTTACGTACTTTTCATAGCCACCCTACCGCCAAGAAGAAATGTAGAGTCCCTAGTCTACTAACTCTACGTATAGTATAGAACCGTATCTTGAAAAGTAGATTATTCTTGCACTCTAACTCTAAGTATATAAGGTTATCTGTCACCTATAATGTTTGAGATGTATGATAAAGCATAAGTGATTTTTCACTCCAAGGGTGTCCGTAAATATGGCCTTATGCTTTAAGTTGTGATTTGAACATGCTAAATAATATAGAGTTGGATGATCTTGCTAGTTTAGTTTCATGATTACAAATGAATGATGAATACTTGTGTGGAAAGTCCTACCGTTGAGTCTATGCATGAAAACGAGACACCGAAATCAAGAAAGTTAGAGACATGACACCTAGGGTGTGGTTAACAAGGAAAATGTGTTCCGAAGAAGGGAATATTTTTGAACTACATAATGACCAGTTTTGGTGGCATTATGTGAGATGTGTGTGTGTGTGTGTTCCAATGGAAATCCGGAATAGCGGAACCATTGTGAGGTTGTGTGCGTTCCCATGGGAACCCGGAACAGCGGAACCATAGTGAGGTATGGCTTGGTTATCCGCGGACAGGAGCCAATGCAATTGTGTGCCAATGGGAACCCGGGATGACGGAACCATTGTGAGGATACTCAGGAACCCAGAACGGCGGAACCGAGGTTGGGTGTGTTAAAAACTATTTTGGGAAATGTTGATTTGAAAAAAGAATAGTGAAAACGATGACACGGTTTACGATGAGTCGCGTAGGCTTTCTTGTGCACTTCCAGGCTTTCGGGACCCCGTGCGTCCCATTTCCGGCATCACACTTTGCAGTGGATCCGTGGCTTTCTTTGTATCGTTCTTTCGTATCCATTCATGTTAACCATATCTCATTCTTTAATAACCTCAAGTTCAACATATACCAACTCTAATACGATCATGTCAACTTGCAAATGACGTTTTCTAAAACAGGTTAAAGCAAGAATGACTAACGGACATCAAGTTCAACTTGTTCTTATCTTCCAACGAGGGCCAAAAGAGTTTGAGAAATCAACGAACCATTCGAGATACCAACAATCAAGTCTAGAAGTGATTCAAAGGTGTTTATAGAGTGTTAGAAGTGATCGGGATTCCAACGAGCATGAAAAGAGCAAGGTGTACCAAATCTGTCCAGAAATCAAGGAGGTATCAATACCCCAAAGTGAGGTATCAATCCCGGGTCGGCTGCTGTCCAGAGAAGGCTGGGGTATCAAAACCCCTTTTTGGGGTATCAATACCTCGGAACTTTTCAGCGATTTTTCAGATCTCGAAAGGTAAAATTCCAACAACAACAACGAACCAAGGCATGATTCAAGCACATAATCAACTCATATATGCATAGAGAAAGCAAGAAATCCCTACCTCAATGAACAAAAACGAAGATCCAAGCCCAATCAATCGAGCCCTAGAACTTGAAATTCAAATTCCTCCAAGGATGCTTCTCTTCCGGGCTTCCACCAACGAACCCCAAGCTTAAAATCAAGTCTAGAGTGTGGAATGAAGGTTAAACTTTGTGGGTTTTGAGTCTTGAGTGAAGTTTTTCAAGAGAGAGAGTGAAAAAGATGAGAGAGCCGAGAGAGAAGGGGAGGCGTCGGGAGAGAGAGAGATAGAAGATGGGAGATTTATCTCCTACAACACACACACACCTTATATACTAGTATATATGTAAATTGCACAAACACTCCTTCAAATAACAATCCTAACACATTGAACCCATTTCACATTATTCAATAAATCCCTCATTTATTCCATATTCTAACATTAATCAAACTTTTAAACAAATTTCAGAAAAAAGAAATACGGGTCTCTACATTATACTTCTAAGTTCAATTCGTTTTCATCTCAGTTCCTGAGATTTCTTCTTCTCTTAAAAAACTAGAGTGCTTATTCGGACTAGGGAGTATTAGAAATTTATCTTCTTCCCATATTTGGTTAAGGGAAGTTGCATGAGGGAAATGTTGCCCCACCTCCTGTCGTTGAACAGAAAAACTCTCTCTCTCTCTCTCTCTCTCTCTCTCTCGCCTAAGGCATGTTCTCTCTTGATAGAAGTATGGCTGGCAGTTTGCAAATGTTTGTTACTCCTTCCATCCCAAAAAGGATGACAATATTTGAAATTCATGTCATTTTTCATTGCTAATATCTTTCAATCTATAATGTTTTTCATGAGTTTGAATATTTTGTATTATAGAACTAATCGAGAACTATTAAACAAGATCCATATTGCATATTTTTTTAGATTCATATTGAAAGATATAAAGAATTGAAATTGGCATGGATATCAAAAATTGACATCCAATTTGGGACGGAGGGAGTATAAGATTTATGTTGTTTCTTAAGGGACTGAAAAAAAATTGTGTGATCTGGAGCTTCGTCTTGATTTATTTAAGGAAAAACAACATTGAATCATTGCTTTAGCAATCAAGACACATGGTAATATAATCAAATGTTCATGGTGCCATCTAGTTGCCAAGACAACCTAGGGAACGCAGTATAATTTGATGCACAATAATGTTACTCGTGCTTCATTGTTGTCTATGGGTGCCCTGATTGTTCAGATTTGTTGGATAAAATGAAATTTTAATTATTAAATTAAAAACCATTTGGAAGTGAATTAAAATTGACTCCGAAACAATCACATGATATTTGGTTGAAGTATGGATGGACCTCAAACTCATGTTGGTGGGAAACAAAAGAATACATGGATTTATAGTTTAGTACTGGACCCATTAAACTTGTAGTCTTGTAAGGGAAACTGTTGGAAAGATTTAAGATTAAAACTTAATTTCTAACGGTAAAGAGGTTTCCAATGGGTATGACTTTTCATGGGTAATTGCTTGACATTACCTGGTAGGTTAACGAAATGGTGTGTCTTTTTGATTGACATCCGTGCGCCGTTAACCGTCGTGTCCCAATTGATTTGGGTTATTCGATCAGTCACCTCCCTTCTACGAAAGGTCACTATAAGCACTATAAAAGGACTCATTTTCATTCTTTTTAAAGGCACCGGAAAAATTACAGAGCACATATATTGCATTAATATTGAGTCTGAGATAGAGTACTGCACAAGTTTGCGTTCGCCCGTTGAACAGATTGTAGTGCAACTTCCGTTCTTCGAAAATCGGGTAATCCTAGGAGGCAAACGTTCAAGAGACCCAAGAGCACCGGTGTGGGGGACGAATTTGCTTTAAGGATATAGTATTATTCATTAAAATACTAGCCTCGATTGCCAATTTCCGGACGCCTGAAATTGGTCCAGTAAGTTTATAATCTTGTCTATTTTTTGATGTGTAGCGAATTTCCAGTGATAAACGAATCCCGATTCCAACAAGATTTGCCACCATGAGTTTGGCTGCTGGGTGTCTTTCTAAATAGATATTTTATGTTGTATTATTTACTAAAGCATAAATGTTATTTTGTTTGGGGTTTTTCGTGATTCTATTTCTTATTGCTGAGTTATAAAGTCTTTGTCTAATGTTCGATCAACTTTTTCACTTCTTTGGGATTAGGCAAGTAATGCAGACATCATCAAATGTAAGTTCATTTCGTGTTTCTATATTTTAAACTACTCGCTTTGCCTTTAGGGGCATTATGCTTCTGTAGTCTTGTAAAGACAAGTGGAAAGAGTAATCAATAAATATTTGCTAGAATTTTTTTGCCCTTTTACTGCTGGGAATCTTTTAACTCCTTTTTGGCAGGATTTATTGAAAGCCTTTAGTGCTCTTTCTCTCCCCCTCCCACAATCTTATTCGCTGAATTGTTGTGCCTTTGTGCGCGCACATTGTTTGTAGCCCTACTTCTACTTTGATATCAATATTCATTCTGGAAGTTGTATACATGTTTATAGGAATCTTGAGCTGATGGATGGGACAGATTAGCTGCCCATCAGAGTTGAAAGACTTGATTGACAGTGCTATGGTAAAGGCTAGTTTATCTATCTACCTAGTTAACCTTGAGTTAGAAGATTCCCAGATCAAGTACATGTGGCAGAACTCGAGAATGATGCAACTCTTCTCTTCAAAGGCTGGAGAAAATAGTGGGGAAATCAACATTCAGCTTCATTAAGTTTTTGCCAACCTAGATTTTTAATAACATCTCTGCACATGAATATTGGTCGTGGTGATGTTTATTCCTGCTTTTTCAGTTTTTTTTTTCAATTTGCGCAGGTTATACTACAATCAGAGACAATTCAAGAGCTAACAAAAACATCAGAAGCATTGCCTTTGTTGCAGGAGGAGACAGCTGAGTTATGTAAATTGGCTAATGCACTAAAAACGGAAAATGTAAGGCGCCGCATTCCTTATTTCTAGTTTTTTCTTGCTAGCCCAGATGGTTGTTGTTTTCAATTTGGTTCAAAAGTTAGTGAGTTTTTCCTCTTGGCATTATATTGGTTAAGCGCTTCTGTGATCTTTTGTTCTATTTTCTTTTTAAATTGGTTTTCTTGGTCTCTTTTCAACTGTGAATCATTTGTTTTGTAAACCATGCTTTCTACTAATTTGTGTGTGTGAATATATACGTTCATAGTTGATATATGGGGATCAAGACAAAACAGAAAAGAATTAAGAAATGAAGGTATTGTTCGTTAGTTAAATCATCAGTCGAATGATAGCCAAGGCACATATATTAATTGCATCCGTTGGAGGCTGGGACGATGGCTGCTTTACTTGGGTCTTTTTTTCCCTCGTGCCTACAAGTAACGTGATTCAATCATCATTTGTGATTGACCAAGCTTAGTTCAATCACCTCAGACAGGTTCATCTCGTCTGCAAATCGTCTGCAAATCTAGTCACCCATGGCTGCTAGGAAGAATGTCACCCTAAAAAGCAGTTTTAAGAATCAATCTTACAAGTTTGGTAATTGTGTTCGTGATCGGATTTTCCCCTAACCAGACATTGGCAAGGACTAGCCTTGGCATGTAGACCGATTGTCCTTTCACAAGGATCATATTTAGTTGTGGTTCATAGGGTACATGATCTTTCAGGTGAACAATTTTATCTGATCAAAGCTGAGGACAAGGGTCCTTGTTCTATCCAGAAGTGAAGAACTGCAGAGGAGAAATTTGAGTCACCCGAACACTAGGAGATGAAAGTAGTGGTTCACCCAATGGATGGACATCATCCAAGAAGAGGGATGATGTGGGGAGAACCATGCAAAGAGCTCTTGAGGTGGCTGCAATGAGCAGAAACCTCACTCAACAGCCTACATAAACATAAATCACTTGAACAGGTTAGATAGAGGGAAAGTGAATGGAAATTTTCCAAGGTGGACAATGAAGCGATGGACTCTGTAGCATTCAGCTAAGAATAACATATTTTCTTTTTAGTCCCTTGACAGGGATTTTTTTGGAAATTTGAAATGTTAAGACTGTTGTTTGGGAGAGTAAAAAGTGTAAAGGGTGTTAATTAACCCTAACATAAAGACTTATTATTTATATTAAAAGATAACTTGATACAAGACTTCTTTAACCAATGTGGGATAAGACTCATAACAACCACTCAACTATTCCAACACTCACCCTCAAGCTGGAGAATAGATATCACAAAGTTCCAACTTGTTGTTACATAACAACTCTAACCGGGACTTGAACAATGACTTAGTAAACATGTGAGCCAATTGAGCACTTGTAGACACAAAACTGTACATTGAATCCTATCTCCTCAAGAAAAGATCGTACCCATATAATCTCACATGTTGTGGGCCATAGCCTCTGCACCAGACCGTGCAACCACTATTTGGTTCTTACTCTTCCAATTGACAAGGTTTCCACCAAGAAAAGCACAATATCCTGTAATTGATCTCCTGTCAAAAGGTCGGTCCTCCAGCCTAATCAGAGTCAGTAAAGGCCTCAATACGTAAGTGACCATTAGCTCGATAAAACAGACCACGTCTTGGATGAGCCTTGAGATATTTTACAATTCTAAGAATAGCCTCCCAGTGTGGAAGGTGAGGAGCAAACATAAACTGGCTCACAATACTAACTGCGAACGAGATATCCAGATGCGTAATAGTAAGATAGTTCAATTTACCAACCAAATGACGATATTAGTCAAGGCTAGAAAGAAGATCCCCCTGATCAATGCATAGTTTGACATTAGGATCCATTGGAGTATCGACAGGATTCAACCCCAATAAACCAATCTCATCTAGAATATCTAGCAGATGTTTTCTCTGCAATAAACTAATTCCATCTTTAGATCGCCACCTCAATACCCAAAAATATTACAACCTTCCCAAGTCTTTGGCATGAAACTGCCTCTATAGAAATACCTTCAACTCATCAATACCTTTGCTATCATCGCCCGTAATAATAATAATATCATCCACATAAACAAGCAATAATACTTTTCCTCGGTCAGATGTAAGAGAGAAAACCGAATGATCGGACTGACAGCGACTCATCCCAAGTTTCAAAACCGCATCACTAAACTTGCCAAACCAGGCCCGAGGAGATTGTTTAAGTCCATAAAGAGCTTTCCGAAGATGACATACCGGAGAACGCTCCCCCTGAGCAACAAACCTAGGAGGTTGCTCTATATAAACGTCCTCAAGAAGATCACCATGCAAGAAGACATTCTTGACATCCAATTGAAACAGGGGCCAGCAATGTTGGTGGCAAGAGAAATAAGAAGTCGAACAGTGCCAAGTTTTGCAACAGGAGTAAAGCTCTCAACATAGTCAACACCATAGGTTTGCGTATAGCCTTTAGCAACGAGACAGACTTTGTAATGCTCAACAGACCCATCAGGATGATATTTCACAGTGAACACCCAGCGGCACCCCATAGTCGACTTTCCAGAAGGAAGAGGAACCAACTCCCAAGTCCCATTATTATGGAGATCAGACATCTCCTCCTCGATAGCTGTCCGCCACTCAGAAATAGATAAGGCTTCTTGAACAGTGTGAGGAACCAAGAGAAGAAACAGAAGTGGTAAAAGCACGAACGGAAGGGGGCAAGTGATCATAAGAGACAAACTTAGCACTAGGATTAGGATGGGAAGTAGTTCAAGTTCGAATACCTTTACGGAGGGCAATGAGAAGAGACTTTGGATCAGGAGCAACATGATCTCGCAACGGAGGAGAGGATGGAGCGGTGGACTGAGGTGGTGCTAGTGTAACTTTAGAAAAGTGAACATATACTTGTAATGGTGGAGGCGGTGTACCTGAAGGATTTAAGATGTGCATAGACTCAGACTGATCTTTAGGAGAGGAAGACAAAAAATAAGGTAATGACTCATTAAAAGTAACATCATCACACACAAATTGACGTCGTAGAGTAGGAGAATAACACTTATAACCTTTTTAAGTGCGAGAGTAACAGAGAAACACACATTTGATGAATCGAGGATCAGGCTTATCCTGACCTGGATCAAGCATGGACATAGCAAGTACACCCAAAAATCTTAAAAGATAGAGAACAGAGAGGACGATCAGGATGTAAAACACTATAGGGAATTTGGCCCCCAAGAACTCTAGAGAGCATACAGTTACAAGATATCCTGCAGTAAGAACGACATCACTCCAAAAGAATTTAGGTTCCTGCATCTAAAATAAGAGGGCACGTGTGACCTTTAACAGATGTTGAATCTCGCGTTCAGCAACCCCATTTTGTTGTGGAGTTCGAGCATAAAAGGATTGATGAAGAATACCATGCTCATCAAAAAATGTAGACAAAGCATTATAGAAATATCCACCAGCATTGTCAAAATGAAATATACAAAGTGAAAGATCTAATCGAGTTTTTATTTCCAGGTAAAAAGATTTGAAAATGGATTACAACTCTGACTGTTCTTTCATAAGATAAACATAAGTAAGTCTCGAGTAGTCTACAAAAATAACAAAATACTAAAAACCATTATGTGACGGAACACGTATAGGACCCCAAATATCTGAATGAACTAAATGAAAAGGGCGTGACACACGACTCTCTACTCTAGGGGAAAAGGAAACTCGATGATGTTTACTGAACTCACAAACTTCACAAGGTAAAGACTCAAGACGACTACATGATGGAACCAGCTGTTTGAGGGTCTGAAGAGATGGATGGCCCAGGTGACAATGATGCTCATATGGAGATACTGAGGACTGAAGTGCAATAGAGGTAGGACGCTTGTCATTGACAAAGTAGTACAGACCACCATGCTCAACACTGCCACCAATCTTCTTCCCCATGTGGAGATCCTGAAAAAACCAATAGCCAGGAAAGAATGTGACAAAATAGTTTAAGGAATGGGTAAGCTTACTGATAGACATAAGATTATGTGGAAAACTAGGAATATGTAAAAACAAAGTCTAATGTAAGAGAATGATTTAAAATAACAAAACCCAAACCAGCTATATTAGTAGTAAAATTGTCTGCCAAATGATCATGAGAAGATTTTGCAAGAGAGTGAGAGCCATATAAGTGAGAGGATAGGCCCGCCGTCATATGATCTGATGCACCCGAATCAATAACCCATGGATTACTAGAAGCAAGACCAGCAAATGAGGAACCTGAGCGAATGTAGCAGTGGAGGAAGATGGCATATGATAATTCTGCGGAGAGATTAGGCGATGGTACTCATCCTCTGGAATAGTAACAACATGAGGAGCAGAACTGGTCGATGAACTAGGCAACACTTATCCATCGTCCTCAGAAATAATAACCTGATGGGCAGAGGGTCAACCATGAAACTCCAACAGTACTCAACAGTATGGTTATCACCATTTCAATATGTGCAATGGTGAGGAACACGATCGCGACCACAGCCACCACCAGAACACGATCGCGGCCACAGCCACTGCCACCGGTCGCACGACCATTTCAGAACTCCTAACAGTTTAGAATTGTGGCAACCTTTCACAAATCAAAATTTATCTCAAAGAGAGACAAAGTTGTGTAAGGACTTTTGCTTTATCTCGAGAGAGATGGATTTTATCACAAACTTATTAACATGTTAAGCGTAGAATTTGTCTTATACAACAATTAAAACTCTAGAGAGTGATAAACATTTAACCAAGAAAGAGTTTGAGATATAATGCAACACATAGTCCTAATTTGTTTGGGACTCCCTATCCTAGTTTGGAAAGTGTTCTATGACTTTCTACAATATGCAAGGTTTCGGGTAGGGGTGGCAAAGTGAACCCAATCCCATTAGTCAACCCAAACCCATCCACTAAAAAATAAATCCAACCCAACCCATTTATTAATTAGGTCTGATTGGGCTTCAATTGGGTCAACTTAAATGACCCAATAAGTTATCAACATATCCCACTAAAAAACAATAGAAAAAATACGATACAAATTGAAATTAGCCCCACTAAATCTCATTCTTCCTCCACTGAATATAGGCATAGTTGGGTTAATGGGCTGGTCGGGTTTTGTTTTAAATAAATGGGTCGGGTTTGGTATGGGTAATTATGCTCATAACAACTAGGTTCTAAATGGGTCATTGACCCATTGAAGACCCAACCCACTTACAACTTATCTAATTTGGCCTAAACCCGCCCATTTGACACCCCTAGTTTTGGGTAGTCTCAAAGGGTGCTCCGTTAGGAGTTTGCTAGAACCCTAACATGCCCGTGACATGTCGGGATATTCGGTGAACTCAATGTGGGTTGCGCGCTCGATGCACATGAAAAAGAATTAAATAAAGGAAATATTAATTCCATGTTGAACTTTCTGGTTTTGGTTCTCAATTCCCCAGCAGAGTTGCCCAAACTTTGAACACCACACTAAAGGGGCATTACCACACAGATATCCTCGCTATATGTTTCTTCCACATAAATCAAAATCGTGGATACTCCCATGGCTAGGAGCGTTGCCACACGATAATGGTTACCATTGAATAGAGTCGCCACTTAGTTTATTTAAAACTGAGAAAATAAGTAAAGATTCTGGGAACGGGAGCCAAAAGTACGATAAGGGGAAGGTGTTAGTCACCCCTCTTCGCCCGGTCGCAAGACCGGCCCATAATCATTCAACACAAAATTTAATATTTGCTTTATTTAATTCTACAAATAAATTGATTATTTAAGCCTTTAAACAACATATAGGTGATTCAGGATACTAAGCGAACCACATGCAACAAAATAAATAAAAACAGAATCTGTCCCAGGAGATGGATTCGTCAGCCAGCGAATGGATTACACGGCCGAGGAATCCTATTGGATTAATATACCGGTCGTCTAAACGAAGTCCCGGCTGGTGTTCTTCCTCACACCAGAATACGAACTGAAAGTAGAAAACTATGATTAAGTATAGAAATAGAAATTAAATCAAATCAAATCATGGGCCCTTAGGCGTCACCACCTTGATCTCTCAGTAGCTTGATTGGTTTGGATTGAGGGTGATTGATTGATTTTGCTTCTCGAAACCCTAAGAACTAAGTGGGTGCTTTGGGGTTTGATCACTCAGATTACGACTGCTCACAGGGAATTAGGGCTTTTGTAGAGGTGGTTTCTGTAGAGTTTTGTGGCAAGAAAGGGTGAATTGAATTTTTAATTTTGGAACCCTAAGGCTCTCTTTATATAGGCAATTGGTGACTCATTCTGGCCAATCACAATGCACAAATTAACATGGAAGTATAGGGCAACAAGACCTCTAATTAGGAAGTATTTTTGTAGCCCTGAAGTAACGCCTCGTGGCTGCTAGGCTTGAGTTCGGATCAAATAAAGACAAAACATTTCAGAATTCTGGGCAAAACAATCTAGCGGCCGCCAGATCCTTCTGGTGGCCGAGGAATGCATCTCCCGGGCAAGGAAACGATCCCTCTAGGAGATTTTCAGCCACCATATTCCACGGGTGAAAGAAAGAAATAATGGCTAGCACATCAATCTAGCAGCCGGCATATCAATTCACCTAGAAAACTGTATTTCTATCTTATAAGGTTTTTTGGCTCTGGATTGGGTCCTCTAAGTGGCTAAAAGTATTCACAAAGTCCCTCGGGTTTACGAGAAGTCAATCAACAATCACTTTATCCTATCCTATTCATCATCAGGATGGTCCCCAAGGTGGGGCTTGAAATACTCATTAGCCCAAATTGGGGTGTCTATTGGGAGGTTTTGATGTTATTCGCAATGGTCATCTTCATGAACACTAAATTGAGCCTATTCAACCTTTCCCATGAATTAAAATGGAACAATTGGTCCTTGGAACTCTCATCAGAAATGTCCCATGGTTTTTCAACAAGTAATGCCATATCAAGGTCCAATACACCTCTGATAAAAAAAAATAAAAAAAAAAGGTCCAATACACCTAGTGTGAACTAAATATGTTCAGACCATTCCGAAAAGTTTGGTCCAATGAGGGTTGGAACATTGGATGCATGAGAGTGCAGTGAAACAAAAGCTGTAACTGAAACAAAATAGGACAATATTCAATTAAAGCTTTGAGAATTATAAACATTTATAATTATAGTGATGAACTATCGACATCACCTAGGTTCTCCTTTTGGCGAAACCTAAGCATACCTATTGTTCACTCATTAATTAGGTGCAACATTATCACCTATGTAGGTCTAAGTAATTTATACAGTCATGTCACCTTTGGGTATCCAATCCTAACCCGCTAAGTTGGACAAATTATTTACCCTACCCAGTTCATAACTATTTAAATGTAACTCTGCTTTGGGTATAGTCTCATTTTTATAATTATGACTGCAATTGAGAATATCATTGACTTAATTGTTACCCTTTTATAATTATTTAAATGAGTTTTTGGCTCTAAGATCTTTCAATGAGCACTCTAAGAGAGCCCTAACTTATATGAGAGCTCTACTGATATCGGATGGCTAAATTTTTTAAGGAACCTATAAAATTACATTTTTAGAATGACTTGCAGTTTAAATCATCTTTATAGAATCTGTAATGGGTCTAAATAAATATTAAACGTTGGATCAAAGTACAAATTTCATAATTCCGTTTGTAACTTGATGGAAGATGACAACAAAGGCTTAATTGTAAGCTTTTTTTTTTTTTTTTTTTGTAAACTTTGGAGGTTAAATTGAAAATACGTTAAGTTTGGAGGCCTATGGGACATTGTAGTGTAAGTTCAGAGGTTTTTTTGAATTTTTCCCAAACTTTAATGTAGTTCAATATTCATAAGGTTCACTAACGTAGGTCATGCACTTTGGCGACTACCAAATTAGTAACTCCTATGAGTATCAAACTAACCAGTGATATACTCTATTCTTTTATTCGAATTATGCCGACGTCATTCTTTTACTCAATCACTTCTAATAAAAACAAATATACACAACCAAGTATTCTTTTATGTGATTGATAATCTGTTCAATGACATTTAATCTGACCATATAACTCTCACGTATACAATGACACGGTAATAGAAAAAAAAAAAACTTTCCCAATTGAGTGCTTCAAAACAATCATACATTATTAAGAAAACATAATCTTACAAAAACAGATTAATTTGCTTGCACGTGGTTATGATTTTTTATTTCTATTACTGAACGCGTAAAAACAAAATCACGATTACATAAAAGATGCATGCATGTATGTGATATTTTTTCGGTCCACTAATCATGACAAAAAATCTGTAACTTAATCAGTAGAGATTCAATCAATTTTGCATAACTAGGTTTACCCGCGGCCTAATCATCATGCAACCAGTAGCATTAAAAAGATGTGAAGTATACGTATTAACCCATGTCAGTAAAACTTTTCGAAACAAAAGTTTGCTGGTGAACTATGAAATCAATAAACAAATGCTGAGTCGAGATTGATCATGTTCCATACTGATCGAAGCATTAGCAACCAACAAAAAGGAATTATGCAAACTATATTAATCTGTGAATTATGATAGTAATATTTTCGTAAGAAAAGAGAATAATTTTCACTGGTATCCCACAAACGTGATATGCGAAGACGGGAATCGACATCTATCACGAAACATAGTAGTAGCATAAAATCTGCCGCGTAAGTTACAACACGTATTTATTAGTTCACCGTACCGTATGGACTAATCAATTTCAACCAAAACTTTAATCAAACACGTAAGAGTATGTTTGAGGTAGTAATTTCATTTCAAAATGTATTGATTCTGAAAATCATGGTCTGATATTAATTGTAAATCTATATCTATATTTAATCTATTATGCGGAAAACAGATATAATAGAATCTTGAATTTAATACATCTCAATAACAATAAATTAAACATACCTTTGGCGGCCATCGAGATTAGAAGGAACAAACCTCTTAATTAGAAATACCTTAATCATTGGCTCACCTTCTTCTCTCTTTCTTTACTTTTCTAGAATAACCCAATAACTTTAAGTGATGGAAAAATCGTAAGAATAAGGGTCGGTATTATACCTTCTACAGAGGAGAGAAGAGGACCTTAGAAATAATTACTACAAGACGCTAGCCCATCAAGGTTTCTTTAATTATCAAGAGATTTCCTTAATCTATAATTCTAATTAGTTATTGTAACGAATCAAATCACTTCATTGGCTTATCTCATAGTAGAGTCCCACATGTACACTACACTAGTAGGAAAAAACTAACTGGCGGCGCATGAATTCGAGCCCTGATGAGGTCATAGTTTATTGGGACGGAGGTAGCAATTGATGTCGCTGTATGGTGGGGTGTGGCTATTGTGGTGATTGAGGTTCCAGCCACGGTTTTGACTGGTATTTTTGGGAGGCTGATTTTAGGGGTGTGGGTCAATTGTAGGTTTTTTATTTGTTGATATTTTCGTTTCTTCCTGTTTTCTCTTCCGTTGTGAGGGCTTCCCTTGCCCATACGTGGGTGTTTTGTTGGTCACTTGTTTGGTGTTGCACAAATTGGAGATATGCTCCTTCTGTTTTGTGCATTTGATTGTGTTTAGGCTTCCTTTGTGGTTGTTATGTCCCCTCTTTTGAGATGGCTTTCCGTTCTATATATTTTCTTCATTATTATCAATGAAGTATCCTATCATTAGATCCCACAAAAATAAAAATAAAAAAATGAAAGATTATCCTATTTTTTCGTTTTCACAATGGAAGGAATTTACATTGCTGCTCAACTTCTTCCTCAGTGGTTACAGAAAAAGGTACCCCGCACTATGTTTACATATTGAGGGGAGTGGAGATTTTTTCTTTAACACAAATGAACCACCCACAGAAGGGCCACTTGGACCACCCATATCAGGAACAAAGCACTGCCTGACGCGCCAGGTAATTCACGGTACCAACTTTGAAGAGGAGTCGAGCCCTACCCAAAGCTAGGCAAGGGCCCTTCCCCTTCCGCTGGGCAAGCCCATGGGTGGTGGTGATGGTTCTTTCCGAGACGCAGGTTTTTGCGTTTTGTTTTTTTTGGTTTCAACATTACTCCGTTGCTCTCACTCTCAAGCCTTTTCACTGTTGACGATATCTCTACATTGCATTTTTCTTATATTTGAAACCAGTGATTAATGACCTGTGTTATTGCACTACATGTCGATTAAATTCCAACATTCGAGTAGAAAAAGTTAGGGTTAACCTTCTGTAACTTTTGTATTGATCAGAGAGCAAGAATTCCGTATCTGACTCGAAATTCTAACACCCATTGCCATGATGATCTATGTCAAAATTTAAAGCCCAAGGATCCTGACTTCAGTTCATTCCTTAGGTTAGATAAAGCTTGAATGGATGTACTAGTGCAACTTATTGAGGCTCAATTTAGTTGAAAGCTACAAAGAGGATACAACAATATGTACATATAACATAGCTGACCTGAAATGGGCTGGAATTTATGGCTATTTGAATTGATTATGCAAAAACAATAAAGTACATGAGAGGATTAACTCCAAATAAACTATATCATCAGAGGATATTGCGCTGAAAAATCTAGGGCATCAACTTTTGGTTTCTAATCATTTTGTAACTGTAAGAATTGTGGACAAAGTTCTTCATTTTTGTTTTGATGATAGCCTTGTTTTCTTTTTTGTTTTCTTCTCGAAAAAACAAAACACTGTTAATAACACTGTTTTTTGTTTTGATGATAGCCCTGTTATGCTTCTTTAATTTTGGCGCTGATATTCCCTCGTTAGAAAAGCTATTATGTAGCTGGGCCTTGAGTTTGAAGAAGTTAGGGAAGCAAATACCATTGGCTTTGCTTTTTTTACTAATTAATAGGAGGTATATACTCAGTGTAACTGATTAGTTTAAACAATCTCATGATTGTGATGCATGTCCGTGTAATCATGCAAATGAGAAATAAATGGATCAATCTGCCATCCATATAGACTCCCAGCAAAGTTAACTGCAAACAGTAATGAAGATCCGTGTTAATTTCGTTTAGTACTGAAGTTCCTCTGGTTAAAGGAGCTTTCATTTTCTGCAATGAGTCTGTTAATGTGACTAACTTGTAAAGGCGGGTTTTTTGCGCAAGCAGATGACTGCAGGGAGCCTTTTGATTTGTCTCATTATAGTTAAGACACTGGTTAATGCTACATAAATTGTTACAATTGATACTCCATTCCCCCAGGATTATATTGATAGCTGGAAGTTGTTAATTCATTAGGCAATCTACCGAGTGGTGTGGGGGTTCCAGCTTGTGTGTCCTAATCTCCTTTTGGTAAAGGTACCCTTTAGTGAAATCTACAGGATACCACAAAATAGGACGGTTCAGCTGGTTCAAATATCCTCACTTTTCAATGTTCTTGACTGCATTTTTGACGGTCCCCTCGAATCTTGTTCGATCAGCTGGTGAATATCTTTTTGATTACAATATATTTTGGCCAATATAAACATATACATGAGATTCTTTAGCTTTCATATTCCACAAAGTTGTTTGTTGCTTCAGCTTGAAGTGCTGAATAAGTAGATACTTATGCTGACTCTAATTTTATTTTGTGATTGTGATGGTAAAACAATAGTTTGTGTCATGCAGTATAATATTGTTCAAGTGCTTGCTCTTGCTACTGTAGATTCAACAATTGTCATGAATGATCCGCACATACTTATAATATTTTAGGAAGTAAGAATTTTTGTATTGTGATTGCCATTATCCTGCAGCACTCAATCACTTCAGATTTGAATATTTCCTTATTTGTCATGATTCGTGCTCCTTTCTAAACTTCTAGATTTTTTTCGCCCTGAAAATCAAGAACCCCTTAGAGTTTGTGGTGGGTTATTATTTTATTGGGGAAGAGAATCCATTATCTAATAGGTATTGCCTGTTCTGGTAAACCTGTTCCACATATAAAAGCTAATAAGTTAGTTTTTCATTCTCTGTGTAGTCCACACAGCAGGAATCCAACATCCTAGAAACACCGAAAGTGGTGTAGTTTTTTTCTTCTATTTTAACACAGATTCTTGAAGCCACTTTGTAAATTCCCATTTCAACCACTTTATTCCCCTTTCCACAGCCTTTATTTACCCATCTTCCTTCCTCTTTGTTCCACAATCTTTTTTAACTCCTCTCCTTTGTCCTTCCGGTCAATATGACCAAACCCAATGTGAAGCCCCCACTTCTTTGTACCTCTCTTTTCTTTCTTCTTTACTTTCTTAATTCCTCTTCCTCCCAAAAGACTTGCCCAAATTGTGGCTCCATACAAGTCCCATATCCTCTAAGCACCGACCCAAATTGTGGTGATCCCGATTATTCAATCCGCTGCGATCCCCTTTCTCGCAAACTCTACTTTGATGCGCTTAATGGAAGTTCGTACCTCATTCTAACAATTTTTGCTTCCATTCAACGCATGGTGGTACAACCATCACCATGGCTGCCCGGTACATGCGTAACTCAAGACATGCCCGTGAGCGAGGGGCTCTGGCTAAACCAGTCCCTCCCCTTCAACGTCACTTCGTCCAACACCATCTTCCTCTTCAACTGCTCACCGCGTCTCATGATCTCTCCTCTAAATTGCACTTCCTCTAGTCTCTGCCACCGGTACTTGGAAAACTCAGGATATGTTGACAAAAAGCGCGCACTTCAGTGTGCGAGCGGGTTAGACCCATGTTGTACCTTTCTTGCAGGTGGAACGCCGTCAGCATACAAGATAAGACTCCATACTTCCGGTTGCAGAGGTTTTAGAAGCATACTTCATCTGGATCCGGAGAAACCTCCAAATCAATGGGAAGAAGGGTTGGAAATTCAATGGGCTCCCCCACTGGAACCACCTTGTAAAAACCCACTTGATTGTTCTGGGGCTTCCAAGTGTTCACCTACCAGTGAAAATGGTACTCTTTTCCGTTGCCTTTGCAGGAAAGGGCATTATTGGAACTATACCCTCAGTACTTGCTCAAAAAAGAAGATTCCAAAATCCAGACTTCAAATGAAGGTTTCAATCGGAGTTGTGTCTTTCTTTGCTCTCGCGGGAGTACTGGGTGCAATTATGGTGAAAAAATCCATCAAGTGTTCGAACCGGGCAAAGCTGGCAAAGGCAAGAGAGGACATGTTGAAGTCGAGCAGTGGTGGGAAACCTTCAAGGTTGTTTAGCTTAAAAGAGGTGAAGAAAGCTACAAATGGGTTCGCCAGAGACAGGATCTTGGGGAGTGGTGGATTTGGAGAAGTCTATAAAGGCGAGCTTCAAGATGGGACCGTTGTGGCTGTTAAATCAGCAAAAGTGGGCGACATCAAAAGCACACAACAAGTTCTCAATGAAGTTGGGATTCTTTCTCAAGTGAATCACAAGAACCTTGTTAGGCTCATAGGTTGTTGTGTGGAATCCCAGCAGCCGTTGATGATCTACGAATACATCTCCAACGGGACCCTTCATGATCATTTACATCGCAAGCGCATGGTCTTTTTGGATTGGAAAACTAGGGTTAGTATCGCATTACAAACTGCTGAAGCATTGGCATATCTACACTCTGCAGCTCACACGCCTATCTACCATAGAGATGTCAAGTCAACAAATATACTCTTGGACGACGATTTCAATGTAAAAGTTGCAGATTTTGGGCTCTCGCGGTTGGCTCGGCCAGGGTTGAGCCACGTGTCCACTTGTGCTCAGGGAACATTAGGGTACTTGGACCCTGAGTACTACCGGAACTACCAATTAACTGATAAGAGTGATGTTTATAGCTATGGTGTTGTTTTGCTTGAACTTTTGACCTCCCAAAAGGCTATTGACTTCACTCGTAACGAAGATGATGTGAACCTGACCATTTATGTGAGTCAAAGAGTGAATGGTGGTTTGATTATGGAAGTTGTGGACCGAGATTTGTTTGGAGAGGGAACTCCGGCTAAGGTATTGACAAGTGTGAAGATTTTCTCTGAACTCGCGCTCACCTGTTTGAGAGAGAAGAAAGGGGACAGGCCTAGCATGAAAGATGTTGTTCAGGAGCTCCAGGGTATTGTGGAAACTATGGAAAAAGAGGCTAGTAATGAGGTCAATTCTGCGATTGTTTGATTTTTCAATGAAATACTCTAAATTCAGGATCCTTTGTCCTCAAAAAATTCCTTCCCAGGTGTCGGAATGCATTTTCAACCGCCTGATGTGGTAGGAATACTGAAGCATGACAATTTTGGAGAACAATTGTACGGTTTGGAGTGTATTGGGATAGAGGAATAAGGACTTTTGGGGATGGAGGATCGTGCCCATTCTCTAAAAACTGTTACAAAGCTATGACTATTGGAATGTATTATATATGATACCTTTGCAATTCACTGTCAAATGTTTTGACAGATGGATGTATATTTTCTATGGATATTCGCATATATACGTATCTTTTTATCTGGTTTGGATATTCGTATCGTAAACTAAGAAAGGTCTAGATTTGAACAAGGTAGTGAAAATGATGCAGGAAACTAATGTTAGGATCAAGTGCTTACCATCACGCCAAAACCCGCAGGTGTTAGTGAAGGCGCAAATTTATTTTGTTATTCCCTTGTCATGCCCAAGTGTCAACAGGTCAACTAAGACTTGGCCCACTTGGCCTCCACCCCAGTAGAATGTTGGACTCGGCCCACCTAGCCTCCGCCCAGCAATCTCCCCTCCAGCACCTGCTTGCTAGTAGTGTGCTATCTAAAGAGTTGATGACCTTGGCTCTGATACCACTTATTAGAATCAAAAGCTTACCATCTCATCAAACCCCGCAGGTGTTAATGAAGGTGCAACTTTATTTTCTTATCCCCTTATTGCAGCACCAACTGAGACTTGCCCCACTTGGCCTTCACCCCGACAAGATGCTGCTGGACTTGGCCCACTTGGCTTCCGCCCCCCGATTTTTATGTTTAGCCACCGAAGTTGAAATGTTTCCTGGGGCAGATAGATTTGAGAGGAATGGAAAGGCACACAAAGAGGAAAGATTGAGGGATTAGATGCTTGAGCAGAAAGTAAGAGTGATCCCCAAAAGACAGATTTCTAAAAGGAGGCAATTTGGAATCTAATGGTACTTATCATGGTGGGGAAAAGCAAACTAGCTTTTGGAAAATTGGGAAAAGCATTTTGCACTCGGACGCTCTCAAATTATGAATTGCGAAATGGGGAAACCACTACGATTGCAAAGTAGAGTGTCTCTTTCTCTTGTTATCAAACCAGAAGTCACTGTTGCACTAAATATCTAGTCGCCCAATAAATTTCTTGTCCGTAGTTCAAATAGACATTCTCTTACTTTTATAATATATATTTCGAATCGTGGCTCAAGTGCGCTTCTGGTCTTGCTTCCACTTTTGCTTCCGCTCCAAGGTGCGTAAAGAAAGCTCAAACAACTCTCATTATTTTGATGTTTGTTGCTTTCATGATGAACTTCAATATTAATAATTCTACCTCTATTGATAAGTAATCTTAGGGTGACAAGTTACCTTAAGGTGATGGGCATTTACAAAACTTGTTGCTGCCTTGTTTATATATCAGAGGACTAAAGAGACCAGCAATATCTATCTCTGAATGTCTGTATTAAATAGTCTCGATCTCACTTTTGATAAATAGCCTCTGAATTAATTATCCACTATATGTTCTTCTTCAAGCCTTAGACCAATGATAACTTTTTGTTTGTTGGATTCGATTTTTCGTGAACATGAAGTGGGATTAATGTTTGGAGCCTTCCAAAAATTAGGAACCTAAGCGCGCGACTCGGCTAATTGTGAGAATTACTGGAGTACTGGTTTGTTATTTATACTTTGGCCCCTTCAAAATCTGAATAGTTTTATTTTAACCTCTTCTAAATAAGTATTCGATTTTTCGTTAACATGAAGTGGGATTAAAGTGAACTTCAAAAATTGTTTGAGCTTTGCTTGTTAATGAGATGAGTCAACCTCAGAGACTCAAACGAATTTTAATCAAGACGAACATGAGCCGATTTCAAAGAGCTTGAGTTTTTATACACCATAAAACCAAACGAGTTGAGCACGTACGTAGTAACTTGTTCAAGCTTGATTTGGAATTTCAACGGGCTTCGAAAAACTGTTCAAACTTGGTTTGTTTCATAAACAAACCAATCTTAAATAAATTTTAACAAGCGAACACGAACTCAAACTCGAATAACTTGATTCATTTAGGGGCCTTAATTACTCGAGAGAAGACTGAACTTTCTATGCTCCTTTCCTATAGCCTCAATGACAGCTATTGGGATTTGTCATTAGCATGAGCTATTCTTCCAACGCATGAAAATCACTGAAATCATTGCATGATGGGGCATTAGCCATAATATATAAATAATAATACATCATGCGATGATTCTTCTTCTAGCCAATGTCAATTCGAAACGTCCTTGGACACGAAGCAAAATGAATAATCTTTTTTTTTCTTCTAAGTAACCATTGGTCACCAACCAATTATCCCTTGGAATGATGGTTGAAGTTTCACAAAAAACAAAAAAAAAAAAAGTGGTACTTGAATCGATCTATTTTTGCCAAATATATCTTATAGCAACATTTTATTGTGTTTTGGTGCATTTAAATAAAAATAAATAATTAACTACTCCCTCCGTCCCTTTTTAAATGTTACGCTTCGTAACTCCAACTTATTAAGAAAATATCATCATTACACCTTTCACATCAACTTTTATCTCCATTTTTCGTACTTACCCTACATGGAGACATCATCATTACACTTTTACTTACAAATTTTTTAAAATGGAATCTATTTTTAGGGGCAAAATGGAAAATGTATCAATTTTTATTCACAAACTTTACAAAATGGACACTTATTAAGGGACAGCCTAAAATAGAATACGGGACTTTAAAAGGGGGACGGAGAGAGTACATTCTAAAAAACAACTTTTAATGATTAACTACATTAAAATAGATTTTTGATTTGGTGAAGGTTGTGAGAGACTGAGAGTCCATAGGAAATATTGTGGTGGGAGTAAAGTGTGTACTGGGGGGACCAGGGGACTGTGCTGTGCAGCATTATGCTGCACAGCGTGCTGCACAGCTTTCGGCGAGGCTTTTCCGGCATCGGTCCGACGATCGGAGACGTTCATCGCGTAGAGCTCGTTGAGTTCTACGTGTACACCAAAAATCAGTTCGATCAAATATCGTTAAGGGCCTCATCGGAACATATATAACTTGAAAAAAAATGGATTTAGTGGTTTTGATCTAGTGTTTCGTATCCATTAGGATTCATTGTTTTTCAAGTTATATATGTTCCGATGAGACCCTTAAAGATATTTGATTGAGCTGATTTTTGGTGTGCACATAGAACTCGACGAGCTCTACGCGATGAACGTCTCCGATCATCGGACAGATGCCAGAAAAGCCTCGCCGGAGGCTGTGCAGCACACTGTGCAGCACAATGCTGCACAGCACAGTCCCCTGATCCGTACTGGGGAGCATGTTGCCATGTTAAATATGGTAAACTACACTTCGTACACTTGTACTTTATACTTGGTGTCACTCTGTCCCTACACTTTCAATTTTACTAGTCAATATACTTTTGGTTAGATTCCGTTTGTTTCTGTTAGTGAAACATATTAACTCAGTTGTACTAGGTTCAACGCTTTTATGGACACAATTTTTGTCATATATGATATTTTTTTCCTTTTAAAAAATATTTTTCAAACTCTACTTTTTTACATTTGAACTCTTCAATTTTTCTGTGTGCTTTGAAATATGTACTATGTGTATTTTGAAGCATTAAAAGACAAACTTTATAGTACATTCATAAATGATGGAGTGCAGTAATCTTTTTATTTTTGTAAAGAACGAAAAAAGGTCATACTTAAAAAGTACTCTTTTCGTCCCATTTTAAATGCTCCCTACTGAAAATCATGTAACTTTGACCTCAAACTAAAAAAAAGTTGAAATTAATTTTTAACTTTTTTTCCCACTGTTCAAATGCTCATTGAGATCTTTTGAATGGTGCAAACATAACCGAAAAAATATTCCGGGTACTACATTTTTTAAAGTCAAAATGCACATGCCGAGCAAAATATTCCGGGTACTACATAACCGAATCGTTATCCGGACCATTAATCCACGGATACAATCCAAAAGTCACGGATCGGTTTGGTCCGGTCCGGTTTCACGATTCTCAATTTTTCTTGGATAGCCCTACATGTGGCATTAAATTTTATAAAGTAGTTGCCATGAGACTTAAACCCACGGCCAACAAGGTATGGTGAATTTTCAAAAACTAATGCTTTGTTTGTTTTGTGATTTGAGTAGTGTTTTTGAAAAATAAGTGGATAGAAAAATAAGAGTAATTATTAGAGAGAAAGGTAAAAAATGGAGAGAGATAGAGTGAGAAAAAAAGAGTAATGATTGAAAGTTAGATAGAGAAATTAGAGTAATGATTGAGTTGAGAAATATTTTTTGAATAGAATTGTGAAGTGAGCAAGGCACAAAGTTTCACAATAGCACTTAGTAAATTTTACAAAAAAAAAAAAAAAGGTATATGGGCGTTCTACTAAATGAAATCATTTGTTCCTATGAAAACAAATCGAATGACGTAGTGTTGAAAAAAAAAATTAGCATGACAACTTGAGAATAGATTTTTAAATGTGTAGAGAGAGATATTTCACTTTGAGAAAATGAGATGATAAACCTAGCCAGGAGAAGAGGGAGGATAGTTTGGTCATCAAACCTGATATATCGAAAGTGCGAGGGCATGAAATGCAAGTGAAATTGAATTGTAAGATGCAAATTGACATTAAGTATAGTATAAGATACACGGGTGCAAAGTGTACCTCACTCTTTTTACTTAAGACATGAACGAACGAAGTTAAATTCAAATTAAAAGAAAAGAGGAAGAGGAATAGTGCGTCAAACTTGGGTCTAGAGAACGTTTAAATCTTTTATTTTTTATTGCCCAAAGTCATTATTATTAGAATAGATGAAATAATATCTAGAAGGAAGAGTTAAACTTGTGACCTCATTTTTTCTAATTTAAGTGCATCCCCTAATGCTGCTGGCCAAATGCCTCTTGGTGAATCTACATTCCTCTTCATGTGAACTCCAGCTTTTACGTTGGAACAACGGTCAACTTGTGAGCGAGACTAATTTTGTTCACCCTCCATTAAAGAGGGTGGACATTACCCTCCATGTAATTGATTGAAATTGTGTAGATCACACGATTCACACCACAAGTTAACTCCATTATTACTAAAAAATGAATTGATTTCTTGGACCCTACGCATTTCAACCAATCACAGAGAAGATAATGTAAACCCTTTTTAAGAGAGGGTGAACAAAATTATTGTCCTTGTGAATGGTTTAAGGTGCTAACACTAACTGGAGCAGAATAGGGTGTTTCAATGCTGCTCGCGCCAGGAAATCTTCCACCCCGAAATGTAAAAATGAAACGAAGAACACTGGATCGTGCATCGAATCTTGAAAATCACTTAAATTCCGAGATGATCAAAATAATTCGATAATTGAGTTCCAAATTACAAGGCTGTAATTATCAGAAGTTAACTTATGAATTATAGGGTTACACTCGGAAGTTAACTTCCGAAATTTCCAAATTTTTTTCATGGATATCCGACCATGTCAAGGTTGAAACTGGTCCAATGAAGGTGCGTTTTTTTCTTTGGATTTTTTGAAAAATATCTGACCTGATTTCTTGAAAAACGAAGGCATCCTTGCTTCTCAATTCTAGTAGATTGATCAGTTGGAGGAGGAATGAGTGGAAAGAGATGGATGGAGAAATTTATTGAGAACTGTGCATAAGATAAATTTTTCAGAAGAGAACTGGTAAGTGAACTAAGTGGACGAAGGAAAAGAAAATGAGGGAGGCAGATGAAGACAATGGGTTGTATTTAGAAGTAATAGTTTTAGGGCTTGTGGCGTATGCGTGTTATCTAGAAAGCGTAGTCATAAATTAGTCTTTACGTAGTGGGGCATTTTGATCTTAAATTTTTTAGTTTTTAAATTGGTTGTATGGAGTAAATTATGAGGAGAATATGTCAAAATGATAATCTCGTACGTAAGCATTAAATTTAAACAACTGTGATTGAATTTAGAAAAGGACTCTGTACTTAACTAGTTTCTTTAATATTTATTTTATATGGTTGATGCCTTATGGGCATTCATAGATAGAGAACTGTGTTACTACTAAAACAACTTTCAATGATTGATCTTATCTTAATGTTCCATAGAAGTTTATATGCATTTTCATAATGAAATGAAGTTGTCAAAGAAATAAGTTTTCCTATCATCAATCATTTTTATGTTCACCTATCAGGACTCGGATTCATTGACCCGTCACTCTCAGTCCTCAAACTACGACCCGTGTCCATCTTACCACAAATGAAAAGATCTTACTACACCCAACCCCTCCCAATCCTCCCCGTTTACCCTTGTTAGGGAATTCACTTCCCGCAACCTAGGCCACCGCCGCTGATCATGACTTCAAGTTCTCCGCCGCTCCCCTCCTCTCTGGTGTCCCTTTCAAGAATCAACTGGTTCCGAGCAGACTCATGGAGCTATAGCTTAGATTATCGTAGAATAAGAGGAGCCCGTCTTAGGAAATTACAACACTTACATTCTAATAACAATTCAAATTGTTTCTGAAGGGGTTGGGGTTTAGTACTTTAGTTTCAGGACAAGAACGGCAGCCGCATACCATACTCGAACCTAACCACTGACGTACTTCAATTTGAATACCAAAACTACCCCACGGATAGGGAAAGTTCAGATGAACCGCAATTATAAGGGCTGAGCGTTTTGGCTGCCCATTGGTTTCGAAGAAATTGCCATACCTGAAGAAGTAGTGCAGTTGTTTTTTTTTTACAAAAATGATACTCACACAATAATTCAAACATAATCTCTCACATACATGTAAAACCAACACATAACTGGCGTACGAATATGACTCAAACAAGGTAAAAATCGTACAGCCGAAGGTATTGCAATTAAGGCTAATCAAAGTTCAAATTCAAAGCATATGGTAATTACAAAAGAACCAAAAAAACATTTCTGTTACTTCAAAAGTAGCATTGCTTCAGCTTTAGCCACTCAAATTTTGGAGATCGTTTGAAACTCCTGTTGGACCATATGACGTCAGAGCTTGCTAGACCCAAGAGTCATCTCTATAGAAGTTGAAGACATCCATTGCTTAGCAAAAGCGACCGTCTCTCCGCTATCTTTTTTTGTTATTGTTATCGCAACCAACGTTAGTCTATCCTTGTGCGCAACAACCTTCCCCTCTATCTCAACTTCTTCCTGCCATTACACAAATCGATACAAACACATCAACACATTCTCTCAGAGAGAGAGAGAGAGAGAAGAGTCTGGAAATAGTGGATGTATACATGTATCTTTGCCGGTGAAAAGTAAGAGATGTTGAAATTGACGGAGACGCTGATACGTCTATTGGAGGAGAACACAACACCAACGCTGATGTCGTCTATTAAGACTGCTATTGCTCCGGTGTGCCAATTTCCGTCTTTGTCCTGCACAGTTTTGATAATTACTCCAATTAATCATCGGGTTATATCAGATAGTAACACTGTTAGTGAAATTGATTGATTAAGAAGAAAATTCTAAGATAACGCAAGGTGAAATTGGGGAGAAAAGAAAGATGATTACGGAGAGGTGTTCTGGGATGACGAATTTAAAGCGGATGAGACCTTTCTCAACATGCTGGAACTGAAGGCCGCGTATAGTAAGGGCATCCAGTTCACGAATTAAACCATTTGAGATGCTTTCATCTAACCATTTCTGGTGCTGATGATGCTTCTTACCTTCCATTCTCTCTCAAGCAGAGCATTCCAAGTAATTCATTAAGCAAAGCAGAGTTATATATTAGTAAGTTGGTTTAACTAAGTTGAGAATCTTTAAGACTAGCTATATTTTTATGGCACACAATTTTATAGAGTTGGCCTTATAATTATTGCATTATTGCCCCAAAGAATTGTTGAAAGGATACCCCTTTTGTTGCGCTGATAAATGCGAGTAGTGGACGGAAAATGAGGCAAGGTGCCTTAATTTGGAAGTTTTGTAAAACACATGTGCCAAATTAAAATAGAGTGAAATCAGGTGTTTATGAGACATTGAGTCTAAAGTTCAGGTGCTATTTTAAAATTTACCAAAAAATTTATTACGGGGAAACAAAAATAAAACAAAACAAGGTAAGTCAACATATGTGAGTAAGCAGGAGCTCAATTTACAGAAAATAGGAGATGGGAATTGGCCACGAAGTCAACTCAGGCTTACTGTCCCATGTATTTTGCACTCGCAGTTCATTATTAATGGCCTACCAAAAAAGAAAAAGAAAAAGAAAGAAAACAAAATTAGTTATTCCCACACACACACTGGAACATTATTATTATTATTATTATCTTCTTCTTCTTCTTCTTTATGAAGTAGTACAATTGAGAAGTATAAGCTGACCTGAGAAGGTCGGTTCAACATAAAAGGTAGTCGTACGGCTAAGGCTCAATTTGGCACTAAGGCGTCAGCAAATGAGGAGGAGCTTAGCAAGAGCTCAGCTAGACCTCCAGCAAGCTAGGAGCTCCATCCGTTAAGGATAAAAGTCCTTACCCCGAATATCTCGAGAGATAAGGCTTGTGAACGATTCGATAAGCCCAAATCTAACAGGATTCCAAACCTTAAATCGCTCTATGAAAGGCCAATTCCAACGGGACTCTACAAAATCCTGATCCAACACCCTAACCCTACGGGACACAGTTCCACAAGGACTCAATCTAGCTCCAACGAATGCCTATAAATATAATCATAAGTTACTGTTACCAGGTACGAAACTCTTGTGAATCAATTACTTGAGTACTTACCATTTCTCATACAATCTTAACTGAAGGGGCCACCCAAACCCGTAGAGAGCTAGGAGGTTCAAAAAGCTACTAGCCCTATTCTCTCTAGAACCCTAAAGGAAGCCTGGGGCTAGGAACCAGGGTAAGGGAAGGTTGAAGGGTAAGATAGAGTAGTGCATGGGGGTGTATTAGTGACTTGATAAAGCCCTTCAACGGCTTACTACTTACCTGTACTAAAATGAGTTCCTTAGTACAAGATTAAGGGATTAGACCTTTAGTCGCAGGTTTCTTTCTTTAAATTAGGCTTTGCCTCCCTTTAGGTCTCCTTCGTTGCACTGCTCATTACAAGGGTGATGAAACGTCCCCATGTGTTTGTTGAGAGGGGGTCTCCTTCCAGTTAGTGAGCCTTTTTTCCTTCTGCCCAGCTCCCTGAAAACAACGTTCGACTTGCATGTGTTAAGCATATAGCTAGCGTTCCTTCTGAGCCAGGATCGAACTCTGATTTTGACTAGGATTGGGTCCTTCCGTGGTAGAACCTGATGAACTGGGCATACGACTTCCCAACCTTCTGTGGGCCTTGCTTCTCTAATGATTTTTTCAACTTTCTTTAGTTTAGTGATTGCTATCTAATAAAGTCTAAGCCCATAAGTCGTACCCTATGAGGTCTCTGACCGATGGCTCTTTGACTGGTGTGTCTGGTCAAGCTCAAAAGAAGAATGAGTCAATCAGGGCCTTGTAAGCTCGAAAGCTGCTTGTGTGGGAGGGATGGTCGTGCTTGAGATGGACCGAAAGTTACTAGCTATGGATCGGGATAAGATGTGGAATGAGTTTATGGGGATTCTTTTCTCTTCCACCTGTAACGCCCCGAATTTTGGGTACGTTAAATAAAATATTTTATTATAGAAACAAAGCGAGTCTAGCTCGTTATTACATCATAAACCTTACAAAAGTACTTTTATTCAAATAACAGAGGGATCTAGGGTTCCTAACTGCGGTTCTTCTTGCTTCTCCATTCTAGCCCGCTCCTCGGCCCCGAATGCCTCCAAAGTGAATAGTTCGTCCTGTTCGTCTATCAATTCTGACATATTATACCGGCGTCGCCACCCATATAATATGCCAGGGTCACCAAAAGGTAACACCGTGAGCTACGAAGGCTCAGTAGTATAATCCTAATACTAGCATCGATTTCCACATGATAAGTACATAAGCAGTGATAAAAGACCATAGCGCTAACAATAGCTTTATGATTTCCGTTGGTGTCGACTCATCGGGAACCTTGTCGTTATTACCCCTTTTCAAAAAAAACACCCTTTTAACTCACCCAATCTCGGTTCCGCTGCGCCGGGTTCCCGAGCATCCTCACAACGGTTCTGCCGCGCCGGGTTCCCGTTGGCACACAAAACTTGCATTGGCTCCTTTCCACGGATAACCATGCCATATTACCAACAAGGCTACCACGTCCGGCCCTATTGGCAATCTTCACAAAGGGCTACCAAGTCCGGCCACTTTGTGGTTTTCACAACCCACGCAATGGGCTACCAAGTCCGGCCACATCGCGGTTTCAAAACACATTTCTCTTGTTAAACACACCCTAGGTGCCATGTTTCTAACTTCCTCGATTTTCGTGTCACGTTCTCATGCAAGACTCCGCGTGTAAGACTTTTCATACAATCATGCATTCAATCAAAGCCTTGAAATAGTACAACAAGATCATCTATGCTACATAGCATGCTTGAATCAAGACAACACACATCATGCATTTCCAACTTTTTATTTACGAGCAAAGTAACTTCCAAACAACATGCGATTTATACAATACATAGAATTAAGGTGAAAAACTACTTTATACTTGGAAAAGTAGGTAAGGATAACTACCTTGATCCGAAACTAGTCGGGGCCGAATAAGCAAGTTGGAAGATCCTATGGGTGGTGAATACTCCAAATCTGGACCGAACTTCGGACGGCAGTAACTCAGTCAATCTTTGGCCGAATAGAGTCGTTCTTGGGTTGAAATCGAAGATCTCAAAACCCTCTACAACTCTCGTGAAGGAAGTTGATCCTAGAAATGACTTTAGGTAGGAGAAAAATGGGATAAAGCAAGAGACAGTAAGCTGTCTGGAATTTGGAATCCGAGATTTTTACTGAACTTTGAATGACAACAACTTGGTCATTTCTTAACCGATTGGGGTGGTTCTTGAGCCTAACTTGAAGCTTTCAAAGTTCTCTACAACTTTCCAGAAGGAAGTTGATCCTAAAAACTACTCTAAGCAGGAGAAAATTGGGGATTTCTGAAGGTCAGTAGGCTGCCAGGAATGGTTTCTAGAGAGAAGGAGGAGCAAATGCTTGAGGTGTGAGTTGAAATGCTTGGAATGGGCCTCTATTTATAGGCAAAGCTTGAGCTCCTCCCCTCTCGCTCAATGGCCGGCCCCCCTCTCTCTCTCCTTTCCTCACTTTGACACTTGTCATGAATCTTGGAAGATCAAGGTCTAAATCCCTAGGCTTGCATGGCTATTCTTGTACCAAGGATTTGATCTTGGATCAATTGAATGGTGAAGATGAGTTTGGTACAAGATCCAAGGGTCTAACAATTGCAAGGTGTACAAAAGAGTACAATGGAGGTTAATAGAGAGTTGGTTACTTAGTTAGGAAGAAAGATACATGCATGGATTTGAAGTACTTTGAAAGATCAAGCAAGTACCAATCAAATCCCTCTCCCTCTCTCCTCTCCCAACCGGCCCTCTCTCTCCCTCTCTCTCTCTCACGGTTCTCTCTCTCCCTCTCTTGCTCTCTCATGGTACATATATATGTATATATATTGCAAGCAACAATAAAATCTAAGTACTTTTTGTACTTAAGATCAAAAATAGCCCTTAAAGGCTAGGATTCTCTTTTAAACCATAAATTGAGCACATAATACTTAGCCCAATAGATAAACAACCAAGTACTAACTTAATATATACATAAGTACTTATGTATCTAGGAAGAATCAATACCCCAATAGAAAAATAAATAAGGGTACTACAAGAATCTTGGTACCATGTACCTTTCTAATTAAAATAAGGTGTGCTTTCACATGTGGGTTAAAAGAAAGCATTAAACTAATTAAACCCCATGGTACTTTGGAAGACCAACTCTTTTATCCAATGGTTAAAAATTCCCCTAACATCTATTATCCAATGGATAATAGTTATTAGGTCAATTATATACTAAAAAATCCCCAAAAGTACTTTCAAGTAATTAAAAAGTATTTTCCTTAATAATCCTAGTACTTTGGCCAAGTATACCTTTAAAATAAACAATTGGGGTTCTATTATCCAATGGATAATAGTTTCCCTAACAATCTTTGTCCAATAGACAAAGAATAAAACCAAAATAATTAAAAGGAAAAGAATATTCAATACTTTAGTCTAGGGTTCAAAAGGTTCACGAGGGGCAAAACGGTCATTTTGCGGTTAGGGAAAAGTAACTAGATAGCTTGCTAGTTCGGTTTCTCCAACAAGTTGGTTAGAAACTAACTAGGCTTGCCAATTAGGGTTAAAGTGTAAGAAACGAAAGTTCAAGGGCTAAATTGCAGTTATGACAAACTATCGGAAATTAAAGCAATATAACCAATTAAAACAAATAACTTGAATAAGAAATAAATTCAAGGGGCAAAAATGTAATTACAACAAATTATAGGATTTTAAAAGTAAATCAAAGCAAATTCAAGTAATCAATAAAAATTCAAATATTTAGCGAAATTTTTTTAACGACTGAAAATCAGGGTCGTTACAACCTAGGCAACTATTGCAGCTAATGTCCAGCTGATGCGTAAGAACCGCATTCTCTCTTCTTCTTCTCTTTTTAGATGGAAGTCGAAACGTCTCCTAACCTAGAGGCAGCGTATCGTAAGATAGACAGACCCTTATTGACCTTCCTCTTACAGAAGCCTACTATTTGTACTTTGACCATAACTTACGATGATGGTGGGTTTTACTTTCTTACCTACTGGAAAATCCGTTCTTCTCAAGCAGACATATTACTTCCACTACAAGGGGGAGGGTTTCCCTGAATGCACGATATACCTTGTCCTATCTTTCCTTTTCTTTTCTCTACTTGTGAAATGAGAAAAAGAGGGGGAGCGCAACTAGGAGAGCATGCGTTGAAAGCCTCCTAGGGGGAAGGTCAACCAACCAGTATCAAGTTCTCTCTTTTCTCAATTCAACATTGATAGGCCACTCAAGGGACCTTCCTAAGGAACGTATTCAAAAGGGAGACTATTCCAATCGAAACTCCTATCTGGTTCACAGATATAGGCCAAAAGCGTGAGCCATCTAAAGAAAGGCATATATTCGAGTATTAGATATTTGAGCGCATAGAGGAGTATGAAAGGCACACTTTAGAGGTTTGTATTTTAGATTTTTAGGCATTAGAGGCCCTATTCCTCTCCTCAGGGTAGGGTTCCGCTCTTCCCGTCAAATTGAATTGATTGATCAATAAAACATCCTTCTTACCCCCTTACGTCAATCACATGAGCCCAGGAGAATAATATGAAGTGACCACCTGAAGCAGAGGTGCCATCCTCTTCTTCGAGATTTAAAGGTGACCAGGTTTAGCCAAGCCATAAAGGCTCCTTTACTTTCATTCAGGTGTATCCGTATTGTCTCTCCCAATTGTAAACGAGCAAGGTTCAGGCACCGGGCGGGAGTAGGTAGTCATTGGTGGGCCAAATCTCAGGGAAGGCCTTCTTTCGTGCATTGGCAAAAGTACGTGGACTATTATTTCCGTCTTCGGCACCCACAGAGGGGATTCTTATTTCATACGTAGTCTTCCGACACTTGATTCAATGGTGTCAAGCTCCTTCTGCTTTGATGCTTCGATTAGCACTACTACTCCTAGATATTGAATTCTTAAGTGCATGGCTGCGGGTAGGAGGTCAAAAGAAGGGCTTTCTCCACTAACACAAATCCCTGTTTGGATGAACATGTTATGGGATTTTTCCGATACTGAGATAGCGAACTAGTACACCGCCCTCTATTTTTAGCCGAAGGGGTCACTCATTTCTGGTTATTATGGATTGGCTTAGCCACATCGGTCAAGGGCCATTTTCATTGTGTTTGGAAGACTACTCAAGAGAGATTCTTCATCAGAATACTCATAAAGGGATGTTGACCAGGCCAAAAACCAACCTTTCTGATCCGAATTCACTTTGCGCTTCCCTGCTCTTCTGGTATCCTCTTCTTCTTTTGGTTGTTTTGAAATAAGAAGGTAAGGGAATAGGACTAGAGTGATCTCTCATATTACAATATTTCATCTCAAGCTAGTTACGGGATAAGCTGTGACTGGATTGAATCCCTTCTAGGAATCATCAACATCGGCATCTGGAAGCGGAGACAACTACTCAACAGTGTTCTGCATCAATAAGAACAGGCACATGGGCAGAGACTAAACCTCTTTCCTTTGGCTCGAATCCTAGCTTTCCCCCTCTCGACTAAATTTGGCCTGACTCACGCATTGGAACTTTTAGACGTTGAATAGGAAGTAGTTCACCTGTCAAAAGTCTATAAAAATGACTTTATGTGGGAAGACACTCAAAATAGGAAACGCACATAAGAAAACGTTGTTTTCGGGGTAGCTCCAAGACTCTTTGATTATGTCAAACCCTGCCGGTGGATATTTATATCCGACATATCGAATAAGTTAAGCAGATAGTCTTAAGTTAAGATGTTGATTAAGTGGGAGATTGTTAGTAATTTATTTTAATCAACGGGTATCTGTAATCTTAACATGGGGAGATTAATAAATATTTAATATCATGGAGCTCGTAATATAATTGAGATAAGGACAAAAGTGTAATTATAATTCTGTAGTGTGGTGAATTATAATTGGTGAAATAAGAAATAGAATCCTGTTGGGATTAGGTTTTCTTATTTACACTGGGAGCCCAGACTTATTATTACTTAGGTCCCTATCGTAACCCTATATATATACGTTATGCTCTCTAGGTCAGATTGACATTTTTCTATTATTCATAAAATAGAGGCAGGCTTAGAGAGAGCATATAAGATTACGAAAGAGTCCATACTCGGTTCGTGTTCTAGACGTGCAGGGAATACGATAGAAGATCATAAGGTACGGTCGAGCAATATTTGTGGTTTATAGCAAGGCATGCTATAATAAGTGCAACCAGCATTTGTGTCGCAGGGAACTGAGGTAGAACCCTAATTTCGCTTTATAGGATTTTACAATTTTTGTTGTTTAATCTGTACGCATCATTACTGGGTCATAAGGAATTGGTTTCCCAACATGGAGAACCTGCAGCGACATTGTGTAGAGTTGTCTGGATCAATTGTAGGGGTTTTCCCTTACAGGCTTGGAATTTGTTGTCATTCAAACTCGTGGGTGAAACTTGGGGGAAATTTTTATGTCTTGACAAGGAGACGTTCAGATCAGATTCCTTTGAAATTGGTAGAATGATGATCCTAACAGATTTTGAGAGAAAAATTGATGATTGGTTGAACATTCTTGTGAATGGTAGAAATTACAGATTGAGTTAAAGTTCGGGAAGAAGAATGTAATGATCCTTTCAATGTCAAGAATTTGGAGGCTGTTCATTTGCATATATAAGATGATGTCTTGAATAACATGATTAATAAGGGTAACGCAGATGATACTGAGGTAGCAGATAAGTTTGCGAACACATGCTGCTCTTGCCATCATGAAAAATACAGCGTTTGAACAAGAGGAAGCTGGTATTAATTCGCCTAGGGAAGATAACATTACTGCAGACCCATCTTGTCTCTATCTCCTACGGTGGCTCAAGCTAACCTGCTATGGTGGAAGATGAAACATCTAAACTCCAAAATATCCCCTCAACCACTTTGGAGGATCCCATTCTTTCTTGGGTAGAGGATTCCTTTGATTGCAACCAACCAGACAGGTTGGTTAAAAAGAATGTTGAAGTGCCACAACAGGATTGTAAAGCTGACTCATCAAACGAGAATCTACGAGTCCAGTCTGGAGTTGATGACACTAATGCTCTAGCTTCTATTCCTACACCTTGGCCCCAAGAAAATGTCGAAGGCATAAACCTATAGTAGTGGACCTTAAGAAAAAAGAATGAGCATTTTTTTATTGAATCGTTCAATGAAAATTGCTCAGATCAAGCACTTATTGGTTATATATTTTTATTGATTTCTCGCAAAGACTCTTAAAATCACGCGCGTTCTAATCACATTGAACAGTTCGAATCATCAAAATTTGATAGAAAAAATGGGAGATGCATTTTAATAAAACGTCGGATCCATCATCCCTCAATAGATCAGTGGTCTATTATAAAAAAAATTTAATTTATATACCCTTTATAATTCTGTTTCTATAAAAAGTACATCAATTTTTTTTTATAAGAGTCTTCTTACCTTTTTCATTTCTCAAAAAAATATATGATGTAAACCAGATTGCATTTGGGTACTTAAAGGTCTACGAGCGGCACAACCCGAATGTTTGACAATGGAGAAATGAACCAAGATTCATATGGTTCATCTGAAACGACCCAATGAATAAGGCCCATCATCCTATAGGACCATGAGTTGTCGTGGTTTTCGGCCATATCTTGTCATTTAGACCTCTGAATATTCATCGAATTTGATGTTTATGAAAAGAACGGGATCGTTGATTACTCTTTCCATAAAACTCCGATTCAATCGGTTGATTCTTTTTACTATAATCTTATTTTCTTTTTGGGTTTTCAATTTTATTATAATTTTCCCCAAAGTTCTATAATATCTCTGTTTTGGGTAATGATCATGATTTGTTAATATCATAGACTTGTTTTTTGTTTTCAAAAGCAATAACTAATGTAGGGGTTCGATTTGCCGGGACCTTTAGCCGTGGTTCAAGCTAGGATCCTTCCTCCATGGCTCCGCGCTCCTGCGGCTGGACCTGCACCAAGTCACTAGGGCTGGGTTAGCCCAGTGACCCTCCGATGATCAAATTAGATCCCAGGGAGGGAAATTAGGTCTAGAGTTAGCGTAGAGTTGCATACCTCTCACCATGAGTATCCCTTTGTATTTATAGACCTAGGTATACTTGGCCTTCAAGCCAACGCGTGAAGCATACGCTCGGGTAACCGCCTCGGGTGACATCATACATGACGGGGCGAGCAAAGCGGTTACGGAGCACATGGCCAAACCTGATCCAAACGATTACCGCCGCCACGTGATCAATATGGGACCCGTCTGGCGCAACTACCACCTTTAGGCGGCTTCGGGAGCACCGAAGCAGAAACACGTTATGCAGGCACTTACCGAACGACACACCGAGCAACAAATCAGGAGCACAAGATTTCATCAGCCCGTCGACCGGATCTCCAAGGGGTATGGGCTCGGTATACCTGGCTCGGCTACCGGCCTACCGGGGCTGTAGCCGAGGCCACCACAACTAATGTTCAAATCAGTTAGAAGACTAAGATTAGCAATCGACGATGGACGTATTCCACTATTATTCGATGACTCTTATAAATGCAAGGACTCTTATATTCATTACGAAATGCTTCCTTACATGTAGAGTAAAAGACACACATACACAACGTACAAAATGTCATGCAAATATTGTCCATAAAATATTCTCATCAAAATAGATAAAATTGATTAATAAATAAACAATTAGATATTTATTTTCATTATAAAGAAAATATGACTTGCATAAATTTCTAGCAGTTAAAGCTTGCTAGACCAACGAGCAAGTCCTAAAGAAGTTGAAGACACCCATTGCTTAGCCAAAGCAACCATCTCTCCGCTTCCTTTCTTTGCTATTCTTACCACCACCATTGTGAGTTTATCCTTATGCCCCGCAACCTTCCCCTCTATCTCCACTTCTTCCTGCCATTATACGAAATTACGAACCAGTAAAACATATACCAATCACCTTTTCAAACACACCTTTTAAATACATCCAATAATCAATGTGAAGTCCCACAACATAGTTTTACACTCAGAGTCATTCATTTTGTAGCTTTAGACATTCTAAATCATTCATGTCAAAAATCAGATTGATCGAATATCGAAAGTGTTCGTTTTATTCAAATCAATTGAATAATGGGAAGAATTTGAACGATCCATTTATCTCAAGGAAAATGTAAATTTTAAGATTGCTACCAATATCTGATCAATATGATTTTTGGCATGGATAATATTCGTGCAAAGATATAAATGTGTAGTGAAACTCACCCTAATCGATGATGTGTTTGAAAGATGTGCAAGTACAACTACTCATAACACAGAGAGAGAGAGAGAGAGAGAGAGGTCTGCATGCAAAGGGAGGTTGTCAGATTTCTTGGAGAGTTCTAATCTAAAATCAATTGGTAATTAATAAGTGGAGTAACCTCTAGATATATACTCCCTCCGTTCCACAATGAGTGTCCTTTTTGGGACTCCGTGTCATTTTCAAATGTTTATATCTTTTGATTTATGAAGTTTTATGTGATTTTGAAAACTTTGTTTAATAGAACTAATTATAATCTATCAAACAAGATCCATATTGCATATTTTTTGACATTCACATTGAAAGATATAAGCAATTGAAAATGACACGCTGCCCCAAAAAGGACACTCTTTTTGGAACGGAGGGAGTAATTAATAGGAATCAAGCTTGGGTGGCTTAGGAGAACAATGTGGGATAAAGTCCAGCACTCCTCCTCACGTGCAACCTATATGATTAATGAGATGAGGAGGATTTGACTTAGGCAACAGAGACTCGATGGACCACATGAAATGAGGTTACTCAAAACCTAGCTCTGATACCATGTCAGATTTTGTCAACCTAAAATTGATTGGCTAGTAGCCTCTAGATTATACTTTCTTTGTCCCCATTTGTTGGTCCTTCTAGGGATTACAACTTATTAAGAGAACACAATCATTATATTTCTTATCACTTTATTTTTCTATTTTACCCTACAATCATTATATATTTTTTTAAATTTTTAGTACTAATTTAACAAGGGATGGGCAAGAGAGTAAGTTCATTAAACATTGCCTATTTCATTTTGAAGTGGGCGATCTATTTGAGATAACAAAAATACTAAATGTGATCAACAAATGGAGACAAAGGAAGTATTAAGCAAACTTGGGTAGCATATGCGAGCGATGTAGAATAAAGTCTAACACTAGTTATATATACATGAATTTTGGCCTGTGAAAAGTAAGAGACGTCGAAATTGACAGAGACGCCAACGCGTCCACTGGCAGAGAATGCAGTAGAAATGCTGACGTTGTCTACTAACACTGCTATTGCTCCGGCGTGCCAATTTCCGTCTTTGTCCTGCACATCTTTTGATTAATTAAGATAGAAGGAAAATTGAAGATAACGTGAGGTGGAATAAGGGAGAGAGAGAAAGATGATTACTGAGAGGTGTTTTGGGATGAGGAATTCACAGCGGATGAGACCTTTCTCAACATGCTGGATGTGAAGGCCGCCTAGACTTATGGCATCCAGTTCACGAAGTAAACCCTTTGACATGTCTTCCAACCATTTCTTTGATTTGTGCGGATGATCTTTCTCCCCTTCCATTCTCTCTCTTCTCTCTTTCATCGTATAACAAACATGATCGATCGGTAGTATTGTGCCTGGTGGGGGTGTCAAACAAATTCAATAAGCAATGCGAAGGTATATATAGGCACAGTGGTGTAGCTAGAATCTCGTACTAATTCGCTGTTCAAAAAAACAAAGAACCTCATACCAATGAGGGCACAATTCAACAGGCGACTTTGTTGGAGAGAAAAAAGTATTTCTCTCATTTTCAAGAATCTGACCGACCTTGATTTTTTTTAAAGTATTTCTTCAAGGTCTCTATTTAAAAAGTATTTAACTACTATTATATTATCTTAAAGTAATTAAATAGCTATAAAGAAAAAAAATAAAGATATAGTGGATGACGGCTGATTTGTGACAAATTAACTATTGAATGGTTTTAAGGCACTGTCACGTTGTGCTCTATCAGTCTTATCAATCACATATTCTAGTGGAACTTGTACATTTAGTCTTGAAACCCACATGAATATGTGGTCTAGAAGGGTATTGGGGAACTTTGTAATGATGTCCTAAGAGCACTCATTAATTTTTAAGGGCAATGGGACACTCTATGATGATCCCCAATAGCATTCATTAATTTTTTTCTGGTTTGAAGGTGATAAACTCACATTTCTAAGATATTATTGACAACCGAAATAAAGCAAAAAAACAAAATCCAGTGGAGGCCCAGGACCCCACTAGTCTTTAGCTCTCTCCTCTCCGCCACAGTATATGTAATAGGCAGGTGAGGTGAAATGCTCATGAGTAGACAAAATTTTTAAGAATTACTCCTTCTGTCCCATTTTTTTTCCCTTGAGTTTATGCCACTATTTAATTGGTTATATTTGGTAATCTATAATTGTTTAGGTGATTTTAAAAATATTGTTTAAAAGAGTATTAATTGAATTCTATCAAACAAGATTTATATTGCATATATAAAGTATTACCAATTGAAAAATATAACCAAATTTTTTATTCTGTTAGGATACAACAAGAGACTAAAAAGTTGGGGTAGATGGAGTACCATATTTTCTTGTACTATAAAAAGCAAATTTAAACTTACGAAAAGTTGCAGATTTGCCCGCAGCGAACTGTTGCATGTAATATTGCTTTTGTCGTGAGCTGATATACCGATCCAACGAGCAAGTAGTGGATTGATCAAGCTAGCTAGCTAGCTTATAACAAAAATGTCAATCGGTTTCTCCACTCACTATATGAAATTTGGCATCTGATAATTTGAGGGCCGGGGGGTTTTAAACCATACTAGGCATGATCCACCATGCACACAAAACCACCATTGATCCTTCTTTTAAAAACAAAGGCATGGGTCCTCCCTAGTTCATTAGAAAATTGGATCGGACAGTCACGTCGCCAAGATCTCAACGCCACACCACAAATGGGAAATGATGGCTCAGATTTTGTCTCCCAAGGCAGAATCCCATTTAAAGAAAGAACAGCGCCGTATCATCTTAGCTGCGGCATGTTAACTAAACATGACGTCGTCCTCGTTAATTATTAGTACTAATTAAGTTTCTCCCCCTCTCCCTCACTCACTGGACTCACACAACTGAGACTAATTCCTGATTCGTACCCTTATAAACCCAGCGGCGATGCCATTGTATACATATTGAATGGTGTCAACTGAACTCAAGCAATTGACAATTTGTAAAATAAAAAAATTTCTAAGCAAATAAAGATTTTATTAATCAAAGGATGAACCGAACTATACAATGATTACAGGGGATATGGGAAGACGGTATCACAACCAAGAATATAAATTCCAACGAGATTGGTACCTATATTTTGGATAATGATCATATGCAGATCGAGCAATATAACCAAAATTGAAGGGCGACAATTCGAAATAGTAGGTCTATGTGAAGAGGAAGACTTAAACTGACTTTGGATGCCGTGATACGGAAGGATTTGGACTTACTAAATAAAGTGAATAGGTAGCTCTAAACAGAGCTCAATGAAAAAATAAGATCCATATAGCCGACTCCAATTGAGTGGTACACAAAGCTCGGTTTGGTTTACTACTATGGATTACTTGTAATTTTCCAGCATTTGAAATTTGTGCCTTTATTATGCCATTCTTTCAATCCTTTAGCCTAACATAAATCCTACTCAATCTTTCCAAAAAATATATAAAAAAAATTCACTAAATTGCAAACAAATGCTACAATATCATAGAACTAGAGTATTGCTCGTGCCTGAAGGCACTCATTAATTGAGATACTGTGATAAGAACTTTAACCGACTTGTAAGATACTACGTCGTACTGCTCCCATCATGCACTAATCCGACTAATACAAGCCAACTCGTGCCAAAATTACATATGATTTTATACAGTCCAGATCCAATGAGGGATCCCGCACGGTGCTACCGTGCGGGACTCCCCTTTTCTGATTGAATTACGACGATCTGAGCCGCTCAAAATGATCAGAATGTGATTTTAATGGTACTCGCGAGAAATCAGCAAAAAAAATGATCGGGAAGGGCTTGATCCGAACTGTTTTTTATTGAACGGTTCAGTAAAAAACTGCTCGGATCAAGCCCTTCCCGATCATGTTTTTTGCTGATTTCTCACGGGTACCCTTAAAATCACGTTCTGCACACTTTGAGCGGCTCGGATCGTCGTAATTCAATCGGGAAAGGGGAGTCCCGCACCATAAGGCCCTGCGGGATCCCTTATGGGATCCGAACTGTATATATATATATATATATATATCCAAGTTTAATGAGCGAAATAAAAACGAAAAAAGAAACTAAACCATTAAAAATTGCTACAATATGGTAAATTGTTCATGTCATTTATTTGGCCAGACCTATTGGTTGCAGTGTTAAACTTGCCCTGAGTGATGTATTCAATCTCTGTCGGAAAAGCCACAAAAATGGAAAGGCCAAGATGGACGTTGCCTCAAACATGTTGTACACTATCGTTGTCTTGCGCATGAAAGATTACGCAGTTGTTGACCATTAGGTACTCTCTTGCTCTGTAATAGAGGTTGTTCAAGACCCACATATAATATGAGTGATTGGTGTGGCCTTGAAAACTCCCCTCAAGTAGAACTGCATGAACTTATACCTTATGCAATACTTCTCATTAAACATTCCCTTTTCTAACAATAAATCTGGCAAATCTTGATTGGTGGAGAATGAATAAATGCCTTACAACGTACATTTTGCTCATTCAATTACCACACTTGGTTTGATTTCTTTCATCTAATTTTTTTAACCAAAAGTACTCTAACCTTTGATCCCTTGGTCAAGGGTAGTCATTATAGACAAAATCGGTGTTTTCTATATATAGGTCCAGCTGACTTAGTTGCCCGAGGTATGAATGCAACACTGTGCACTTTGTCAACTGACATCGACAACATAGTCTACACAGTAAAACATGATGACATACGCTATGGTCCACATGGCGAATGCCTTGATCGAACATCACGGCATATGTGGAGGCATCCAAGAATTACTTAAGCAATGTTACTAGTGATCCAATTTTGGGTGTCTACACTTATATTAAATCTCCATTATCCAATTATTGAGCGCCTTTTTGGAAGATTTTATCAACAATTCTGGACAATACTCCTACATTAGGACGAATACAAGTGGATATCATCAGGACTACCAGTATCTTCTTAAACTAATATATTAAAAAGCAGTTATATTCAAGCCTACCAGAATATTTTAGAAGTATCTTGTCTGAAATTTTTAACAAGGCCCCTGTCATGTGATCAGGGATGCAAAAGAAAAACGTCAAAACAAATGGAATGACCAAATCAAACCAAGCCGGTTAATATTGGTCGGTTAATTAGCTTTGGTGTGTTCGGTTTTGAAATACTAAATCAACCAGCTTTTTGGCTCGATTTCGGTTTCGAACTTCATTTAAACTTAGTATATATTTTCCCTTTTTTTTTTTATCGGCAAAAGATGAAATTTATTAAAAAACGGGGAGAGGGGAAGGGGATCCAACAAAAAGTTGGAAGATACACCGCAGGGGGCAAAGCCCAAACCACCCAAGGGTCTACAAGGATCCAAATCAGATACAAACAATAAAGCCCGATCCAAAACCCAAATAATACACTAAGCCCCAGAAACACCCAACCCGGTCCAAACCTGGACCGGCTAGCCCAAACCATCCCAAAACCCTAACCACTACTGCCACTCCCTCCGTACAAACCACCGGCGCCCTGTCTCGCCGTTAAGCCGAGCCAATCTCTCCCAGAAGTAGAGACCGGCGGCGGAAAACAACCGGCCTACGAAAACAAAAATAATAGCAATCAGAACCATGGGGCCAAACCACCACCAACATTAGATACCTCCCCGGCAGCACAGACATCAACAGCAAGAGCAGCAATCCAGAAGCAATGAACTGTCAGCCCCACGCCCGATTGAGAGCTCCGATTGGTCACCGAAGGAAGTCACCATCTTCACCGATCAGTTTTGGAATAAAGCAAAACCTGCAAAACAAAACATTAGAAAAAACAGCTAACTACACCAATCTCTCCACACAACCGCACTCTGCCAACACAAACCCCTCCAGATCTACACATCCGGCCAGCCCCCACAACTAACGACCACCGAGCTCGGGCCACCCAACGCCGCTAGGCATCCGAAGAAAAACCAGGGAGTCCTCCGGTCGGAGACGGCGGCAACCGCCCCACCCTCCCACACAGAGGAGGGCAGTGACCCAAGAAATCGCAGGCGCAAATCGGAGAAGTGACGAGGGCGAAAACTGGAAGAGGAGAGGGAAGGAGAGAGAGATTGCGGAAGGGAGAGGAGAGGAGAGCCCAGGGGGAGGAGGGACGGAGGCGCCTCACCCCCCCCCCCCCCCCCCCCCCCCCCCCCCCGGCGGCGGCGGCTGAGAACGGGTAACCTAGGTTTAGAGAGAGAGAGGGAAAAGTTTAGAGAGAGGGAAAAGTTTTAGTTGTCAGCTCAATTACTATATATTTTCCCTTGCGTCTTATACCGTCGCAATTAGTCTTATTAGAGTTTCATTTCCGACCATATAAAATCCAACTTTTTTTGCTATGGTATTCGTGTTGTACTTTGAGACCTAAACTGATCAAACCAAATCTTTTACATCCTAAATAAATCTATTAATAAACATAAGTGGATAACCAGTCATAATATTAAAACTGGATTATCAGGTCTCACAGTATCATTTGGAAAGATTTGAAAAATCTACACAATCAGCCTTAAAATAAACAACCTTCTAAGCGTACCTATATCTTTTTTATGGATATTTTTAGATATTCTGCAAAACACCCAACAATATTACGAATATAAATGGACAGTCAAACTTATATATTAACCTCAATTATTCGGCCTACCAATAACTTTTTGGAAAATTTTGCCGAAAACCTGAACATCCATTGTCCTCCACATACTCTTGCAGTGCTTCACCATTGACTCTCCTTTTTAGGATAATTAAACTTAAATTTCATCTTAAAAACAGAAAAACAATATTGGTCATGCGAAATTATATTTGAAGTATGAAGGACAAAATAAGTCGATAGTGCCGCCCAAGTCACTGGTATGTTACTTCTTATCATCAAACGAGACAACACCAAAAGAAAAAGGAAAATTAAAGATACACGTATATACATATATATAATAGATACATATGTATGTATGCAATTTTTCTCTCTTAAGAACCACCTTATTTTAATTAAAATGCGAACCTCCCTATTTCTTCCATTTTCCGATCGAATTTCAATGATCCGAGCCGCTCAATGTGATCATAACATGATTTTAAGAGTACCCGTAAGAAATTAGCAAAACAAATGATCGGAAATGGCTTGATTTGAGCAATTTTTATTTGAATCGTTCAATAAAAAAATTACTCGGATGAAGCCCTTTCCGGTCTTTTTTTTGCTAATTTTTCTCAAGCACCTTTAAAATCACGTTCTGAACACATTGAGCGGCTCGGATCATCGAAGTGGCGCTGAAGTGAATACCTCAACAATCGAGCTATTAGTGTTCCAACTCCTTGACTAGCTAATAGCTAGTTGAATACAGCTTTAATAGGTACATACTTGAATTTTCTCGGTCGATTTCAAGTTTTCAGAGTCAGCTTGGTGTTGAAAGTTGTGTTAACTTTACTAATTTAACTAAGTTACATACAAGCGTGATTCATGTACGTACTTGGACTCTTGGAGTGGTACATGAATGTTACTCATGAAATTGCATGTTAAGCTCAAGATACATTCATGTACGTACGTCAATAATATTCATGTATGAGTGTTGTTTAATTACATATGGAATCTAAGGGTCATTCATGAATCTATTAGCTATCTAGGTTTGCGTGCTTGATTAGATACATGTTAGTAGAGTCCTATAAATGTTAAAAGTGTTTGGGCTATCTAGTTAAATTTGTGTTATAGAGTTCTATAAATTGTTCTGGTGTTTTCTCTTATATGAGCCAGTGTTGCTTCTAGGGTTTTAGTTGCATTATTGGAAAATGCACTGATCTCAAGTTGGGATCAAACTGTACTGAGAGCTTGGTATGAGCACTGTGAAGATAGGACAACATAAGTATGTTTTGTTGATTAGTTTGTTGCCTTGATATATGGATATCAAAGGTACGGTGGTCCCTTGAACCAGTTTGACATGGAGAAGCTGAATATATATCACCAACTACGAGTATTGGAAGCTGTGTATGGAGGTTGATCTTCAAGGGCAAGATATGTGGGATATTGTTAACGGAGGTGATGACTCTAAAATTCCTACAGATCGACACATTTGAGAGTTGATTAAACATACTCGAGTCAAGGAGAAGACATAGGAGATATAGGAAATGCGGTAACAATTCTTTGCAAAGAGGCACACGGCTAGACATTCAAACACTACTTAAGAAAACACTACTCTTAAGAATGAGTAGCAAATTACACTACTTAAGAATGAGTTAGAAAACACTACTTAAGGTAGTAATCACTATTGCATGCTCAATATTTGCATAAAATAAAGAGAGCATGTATATGTTCTAAAATTTATACGCCATTCTTGACATCCAATCAAGGTTGTGCAACCCAACCTAGTATTATTGAGTTAGAGAATTTGCTTGCTAATCAAGAGGCTCAAGCAAATAGTGAGTGCGTCAATACCTGGAAAAGAAAAGGCATCACTACAAGAAAAAATATGTTTAGTGACGAAAAAGTGGCGACAAAGTTTAATTTCGTCGTTAAATGAGTATATTTGGCAAGGAAAAAATAAATTTGTCACTGTTTTGACAACTTTCGCGATGAAATTATTTCGTCACCAATTATAACTATTTAGCGACAAAAAAGATATTTTCGTCACCAAAGGTACCTATTTGGTGACGAAATAAAATTTTCGTCACCAAAAGAGTAAAATATGAGACGAAATTATTTTTTGTCACCAAAGATAACTATTCGGTGATGAAAAAAATATTTCATTGCCAAATGGACCAATTTGGTGATGAAAAATATTTGTCTTCTTTTTTACGTTTTCAGCAACGAAAATTTTATTTTGCCACCAAATGGATACCTTTGGTGACGAAATTTATGAATTACACTTTGTCACCAAATATATTTCGGGCATAACTCTTTGCTCAGAACTCCAATTGAGATAATTTAAATTGGGTTTGAACAATAACATAAAGAGCTACAACTTTTATGTTTATCAAAATTACTTAATTTAATGTTTAATGGTTCAAAATGCCGTTCAAAATATACTTTAATGTTAAATGTATGTGTTATATATTAGATATTTCAAACATATGTTGAAAAGTGTCTGTGGTAAAGTTAGTTAAAGCTTGTGTGCAAAACTTTGTAGACTCAGGTTCAAAACCCAGCAAGAGCAAGTGAGTGGGGTTTTTTTCCACATATGAGAATGTCTTTTGCAAAGAAAAATTTCGTCACCGGTTTATTATATTGAGCAAGTGAGTGGGGTTTTTTTCCACATATGAGAATGTCTTTTGCAAAGAAAAATTTCGTCACCGGTTTATTATATTGGCGACGAAAAATTTTGTCACCGATGGTAGAGCTGGACAACGAACACAATAACACGACACGAACCAGACACGAAGTTAGCGGGTTAGGGTTGAGCATTCTAACACGAAAATGACACGACTCGAAAACACGAATTCTAAATGGGTCGAGTTCGGATTGAATACGAAATTGACACGACCAACACAGTTACTAATCTGTGTCACTCATTAACATGATATATATATATATGGTATATCTATAATTCTATATAGAGTTGGGCAACGGACACGATAACACGACACCAACCGGACACGAAGTTAATGGGTTAGGGTTGAGCATTTCTGACACGAAACAAGAAAATGACACGACTCGAGAAACACGAATTCTAAATGGATCGGGTTTAAGTTGGGTGGTTTGTGACACAAACCTGACTAACACAACACGAATACAACCCGACACGACCTGTTACCCAAGTCTAACCGATGGGTCACCTTTGACGAGCCAAAGGGAATAATTTGTGATGAAATTTTTTGTCGTCAAAAAGCACAATAGATGAAGAAAATTTCGTCACCAAGTCAATTTTTCGTTACGAAAAGACACTATAGGTGACAAAAAATAGATTTCGTCACCAAGTAGAAATCCCCGACAACCTATTGTCAACAAAATTTTTTTCGTCACCTATATATATTATTTGTGACGAAAAATATGCAATTTGTGACGATTTTCATTCGTCACCCAATTCAATTTTTCTTGTAATGCATAATTTGCAGGGAATGACAAGAAGAAAAATCAAATATTGGAAGGGGAAAAACAAAAAGAATCAAGATAAGAAAAACCAAGATGGTGGTTTATGATTGCTACAGGTGCGGTAAACCTGGGGATATTGAAAAGCTTGTTGTATTTGACTATTACTGTACCCGATAAGTTTGTCGCATCAGATGAACGCAAATCCATCTAGATGTTGCTACAGGATACTTAGGTATCTTAGTGGCACATCAAGTTTTGGTCTGGTGTATAAGGTAGATGTATAACCTTAGTCTCAAAGGTTACGCGGACGGATTGGGCATATTATTCTTCAACAAGGAGATGCAGGTGTGTCATGGTTATAATAATGTTTCGTTTGCTAAGAAAAAAAAATTCAATAATTGCATTGTCAAGCACTTAGGCAGAGTACAATGTCGCTACAGTTGCAGCTTAGTAATGTCTTTAAATTCAGTGTTCTATTGCGGAACAAAGCATATATATTGAAGTCCACTACCATTTTATCAGAAAAAAGGTGCTTGAAGATGAGATTGATCTTGTTAAAGTGGATACTAATGATCATTTGGCAGATATTTTCACAAAGGCCTTACCTAAGCAAAAGTTCCAGAAGTTTCAAGAGCATTCGGGCTTGTTTTATCGTTTTAGTACAAAGGGGGAGTATTGGAAGTTGTGCTAACTTTTACTTGGTATTAGTTTTAACTAGGTTAGTACAAAGAGGGAGCATTTGGGTTACATGAATGTTACTCAGAAGTCAATTGTAGAGTCGAAGAGACATTCATGTATTTCCAGTGTTAGTCATGTTGTCAATGTTGTTCATTTGTGGAGTCTAAGAGTCATTCATGAATCTATTTATTATCTAAGTTTGTGTAAATGACTAGATAGTAGTAGAGTCCTATCAATTGAATTGGGTCAGTTGAGAGTGGAGAAGAAATATTATATGAAATTAAATTCTGGTGCTTTTCTCGATGCTTTGGAAGTATTCTTGTTCTAACTCTAGACTTTTCTACGGTTTGGGGCAGGCAGTTTAGGGTTCTAGTTGCATTATTGAAGAGTGTGTTTTCTTAAGTCTCGGTGGGTTAAATGTATTCTTTTAACGCTCAGAGGACAAGGTGAGACCTAAGGCCCTGTTTGATAACGGGGATAAATAGATGGGATTCGTAAGGAGATGGGATTAGGATTGGAATTGGAAATGAGATGGGATTATTAATGAGAAGGGATTGATAATGAGTATGTTTGTTTGGGATGAGATTAGATGATGGGATAATTAATATCATGTTTGTTTGAGATGGGATTAGATGATGGAATTGGATTGATAGAAGAAATTGGTAATGAAAAGGGATTAATAATGAGAATGGGTTGGGATCGGACTGCGAATACAAGTCCCATGGGGTATTGCTAATACCCCCTAATCCCCGGATTCGGCATCCCAACGGACTAATAGTCCGAACCTTTTTTTGTTACCAAACAAAGTATTAATAATCCCATGGGATTATTACTCCAATCCCAACTCCCAAACCCGTTATCAAACGGGGCCTAAGTTTCAACTTCGACATGTGTGTTTAATTAGGATTCGCCATAAATAGCTCCGTGATGCTAACGGCAACCCTCCTTGATGAGTTGGTGACTTGGTGGAGTTGGTATATTAAAGGAAAAGTGATTCAACATTCTGGGAGAAGAATTATAACGAGGAGTATGACAGGGAAACCCATTGTCACCGGAATATATTACAGTTATGTGCAGTGTATCAGAAAGTCTAGCCTTACTGAAGAGTTTTATTTAACAGTTTACACATTCAAGATTCTGGGGCTGCCTGCGGATCGGTTTGATGGAGATCGGTCCGGTTCCCAATCTGATCCGCTCGCAGCGGATTGTCGTTTTCTCCATCCGTCAACCGTCCATAATGTTCTTGGTTTGGATGCGGGTTGGGCGGATCGGCTTGGTTGGTTTCAGCAGATTTGAACATGCAATTTATTTTTTTTATATATACCAAAAAACTAAAAAATAAAGTCCCAAAATTTCAAGTCCACCATAAATTCAAACAAGTCTAAACCAACATTACTTAAAATTAAGTTACATTCATACACCCTAATGTCTAAAGATAACTATCGGACGTCTGTAACACTCAAACTTGGAGCTGGACAGAATATGAACTTGATTCAGATTCTAATGTACCAAAAAAATTGAGAAGGTTATTAACATTTTCAACATAAAAGCATAAAAGCATCCTAGAATACATGTTTATTACTTTATTATTTGTGAAATTTTGTTCAAATTACTCAACATCATCCATAACCTTTGGAAGAGAAATAGGAACATTGCAGATTGGGTGGATTGGGCGAAACGAAACCGATCCGGATCCGTCAGAATTAGTATTTTTAGATCCGTATCCGTCCGTAGCATGCCTCGGTTTGGTGCGAATTGGACGGTTCGGTTCATCTGTTGAATAGCCCTTACAAGATTCATATTCGTCAGATGCTTTTTTAACTTAACAGGACTTGTTATGCTTTTTTATTTTTTTTTGTTTAGAAGGAAAAAAAAGAAGAAAAAGGAATTCATGTGTTGAAAATGTTGTTTAGTTACCAACTTAGGTAGTAAATAATTTCTCTCTTCTAAAAATTCAAGATCCAAACACGCACAAAGATCGAAAGTGTGCTTGCCTGCCTTCCCAATTCGTTTTTTTTCTAAGAGAGAATTTCGTTTATGATTGAGAAAAAAGTACACATAAATAAATGTACGTTGGTTGTAAGAAGGGACAACCCTAACACCTTCGAAGACCGTTGCAGCTATTCTCAATTGCATGCAATCAATTACTACTACCATTCTCCAATGCATAACTTTGGAATGCTTGTGCATGCAGTTTTAAACATTGTCAAAGTCTATGTGCATGCCTTGATTTTCACCTCCGAGTCCTCAATTAGATGACCTGGCCACAGGCCGACCACCGTCCTTAGAATCGTCATCCCTTAAAAGTTTAAAACCATGATCCACGTTTAATTACCTTTGAACCCTATGACACAAGACGGACTTCTTTTCTGGTCGGGGACTTCACAAAACATCGGACTACCAGGCAGAGAGAGACCAGAGATTCTAAAGTAGCTGGCAATGAAGTGAACCTCACAAACAGGCAGGTTTGCTTTCAAGGATTGAGTTCAAGCGATATATCCTGCAAATAACAATTCTCATAGGACCCTCGAAAAGCTCGTTTCGGCATTGAACCTAAACTCCGATGCTAGATATATAGATAGAAAAGCAGGAAGTACTCACCAGTTTTGAAAGATGTTTGAAGATCTCTATCAATGAGGAGGAAATCTCGTTCCAAAATACTAACACAGCTTTTTCCCTTCATTTACACACAAAATACAATGCGAAATGCTTTACACTATATGCGTATCCAGCCGAATAGAAAAATGCACTCAGAAGCAACCAACTTCATCGTGCATGTCATGAAATTTTGCTTACAAATCAAATATTTCATTTCTTTATTTCTCGAAAGGAATATTTTTCATTAATAAATACCAATATGTCGTGGGACAACAAAAATGTACCTTCAGGATTTCATGAAATTGGACATACTAAAAATACATATTGGGCCCCCAAAAAGGAGGACAACAAGACTAGAAAATTAAAAACAAAAAAAGCATAAGAAAAAGGAAAAATGAACATTCATGTATCTTACAACAGCAAACCAGCTACACAAGGTAACTCTAAAGCTATCACTACAAACTACTATCTTGTTATACTTCCAGTCCCAATGACCTTAATTTCCTCCTGCAACCCTAAGCCACAGAGTAGAAAGCAATGCTGTGGTGGTCAAGATCGACACTCTACAAGAGAAAGCCGATTTCTAGGCAGAGTTGGCACCTTTACGAGATAAATCTCCTTTCTCTGGTAGCAAGAAAATAATGGGAAAAGATAGCAGAGGACAGTGCTACATGTGGGAACCGGTGGAATACCACCATAAGGCCCTTCTGATTGGTATAATAAAAATCAGCAAAACCAATAGGTATTATCAAGCAAAGAATGGGGTTGTTATAGGCTTATAGCAGAGGATTCGATTTATAGTAAGAGAAACCCAATGAGGAGTGTTATATGCACAAGGTGGGAAATGAAGGTAAATATCAACTTGAAGAGTGTATTTGTTGACGAACTGCTCATACTCAGGAGTCCAGCATCCAGGAAACCATCCTTGCGAGGAGTTACAGAGACATTTACCGATAATGAACCTGAGTAAGATAAACTCAAACAAATTGAGCTGCAGATAAAGAGTTACCCTGAGAGAGAGAGAGAGAGAGAGAGAGAGAGATTGATTTCTGATGAACTTACAATCATAACTAGCCCACCCAAGCCGTTGATGATCCAAGTCATAAACAAAGATCTTATCTTTAAGAACAAGATCTGCAAAAAGACACAGACAAGTCGGTTAATCTGAATGCAGAAGGTAACCGTGAGACACGAGGTGTGAGCCAGTGAGATCCTAGGAATGCTCTGACAATTTACAAGTTCCAAGACGAAATAAAGACAACCGTGTAAATGTTTATGGACTTTGGGACAAAAAGGTCAGACATTATGGGTCTATTATGCTTCTCATAGCCGAATAGAAAAGAACCCCAAAAAAAGAATAAAACAAATACTTAGGACAAAGGCAAGCCTCAAGTTCAAACACACACCAAAAAATGAAAAGAAAACGATCTAATACACACACACATGCCAGTGAGTTTCAAACCTTCATTAAACCAATGAATTTAAAACCTTGGATGAAAACTCAAACTTGGAGCCGGAATTTTCTAACTCAAGGCATGTTTTAGAGTCAAGGGTCTAATCAAGTTGCAAGACATGAATCTCACAAGAGCCCCCACCTACACAAATGGGACAATAATAGGTCTTAAACCTCTTACATTGGAGTCCGATTTTGTTCACCCTCACCCAATGAAGGTGAACATTACCCTCACTTTTATTGGCTCCTTCTAACCTTGTAGATCCCACCAATTTTAACCATAGTTATCATTAAATACCACAAACTATGGAAATGATATAGATCTAGTGATTTTGGAAATATATCCCCTACAAGTTGTAAAAAATGCACGGGCTCACCCCTCGGAAATCCAAATGGATTTTCCTTGCCCCTTGAATTTGCTCCAATGAATAAGCTCTAGCTTGTTTTTTTTGGGTATTTCATGGCAATATAAGCATTAGTTTATTTCCTGCTGTATCCTGAAACATGTTTAGCCATGGTGTATCCTGAAACTAACATGTTTAGTCATTGTGATAATGAAATATGTACACCATGCCTCTTCTGATTAATTTATGAACACCACAAAAAATATATACAAAAACTCATTCAAGTATAAAAATATAGTTGAACATTGCTCGTTTAATCATCGGAGCAAAAGCGGCATCCAGATTGGATGTTCCGAGGAGTAAAACATATACATTGCTCCTTCAATCATCAGAGCAAAAGAGGCAAGAGAAATATATTTGGATTTTCTGAGGAGTGAGTCCATGCGTTTTTTACGCGTTGCACAGGATCATTTCCAAATAAATGAATCCTGTATCATTTCCATAGTTTTTGATGTTTAATGCTAACTATGGTTAGAGCAAGTGGGACCTACAAGGTTAGAAGGAACCAATAAAAGTGAGGGTAATGTTGAGGGTGAACAAATCGGAGTCCTTACACATGCCTCGGTGTCAATAATAAACCTCTAAGCTATAATGCATCAGACATTTTTGGCATCAGGAACTGCTGTGATTTGGCCTTTTTGGCCATCAAACTTTCATTTCATAGTTCCTATACATCCACATCAAGTACGTAGTGAAATAAACTTCCAAACATCAGCCACAAGGAAAACACTAGTAGGAAGGGAAATTTGTGAACCAAAAAAAAAAGAACCTAAGAAAACAAACTCAAAATGCTTTACTCCTTCAACTTATCGATGACTTCTCTTCTACGGTAATACTTATAATCATTTGAATTTCCATTTCTACTCACAAGTCATAGCTTCTTTCCATGGCAAAGAACTTCAAAACCCACACTGACACACGCACACCCCCCAAACACAGTAGAATAGGCACCCGAATGAAGAATTTCTGCGGAAGAAGTTTTTGGTACCAAAAGTACTTATACTTCAAGACTATTCAATCTTGCTCCACATTGGTTCATTCTCACCTCCAAAACTAATGTAAGAGTCTCGACAGCCTCCTCACTCATTTCCAACTAATTTTGAGCTAGATGCTTTAAAATGGTATGGAGAGAGGCTTTCAGACTAGACTCTTGACTAGTTTCCCCATTATTTGTGCCTCATGGACTCCTGAATACATTGATCCTTATGTAATGGATCATTTCATTACCTCTCCACATGTGAGTCAGGGGTCACACGTGTCTGGGAGTGTTAGAGCATCTCTCACACCAGTGGATTAGCACCTTCAAAACTAGTATGTGTCTGGGCGGTTTCACCGCTCATTGCCAATTTGTTTTCAGTTGCAAGCTTTAACGAAGACTGAAGCCAAAATAACGAAAAAAACGCCATATTGAACAAGTTGACTAGCAAAACTGCAACAGAAATCTCCAAAATGTGTACACTCTCTTGACAACCAATGTATACCCAAATCACCAATGTAGACGACTGAGTGTAATAAATTCCTTACCTTACCTTCATAATGTTGTGTTCCCCTCATGAGGGGTTGAGTACTACAGTCACTTGCACAAAGAACCCATTTCCAATTGACCAGTCATCACAGTAACGTCGCAACAGCCGGACCTTTTTCCTTGTGGCCAAAAGTGGTCCAAGCTCAACGATCGGGTACACAGCTCGCTCTGATACCATTTCTAGCACTCCAGTAGGCCACTCTCGCATTTCTTTCATTAGAAAACTCTAGTTCATGATCCATGGAAGGCTTTGATCCTCTCTTCCCGATTCCTATACCATACGCATCTATCCTCATCTAGAGCAATGCTGTGTCCACCTTCTTGAACTAAAGGACATACACCAGTTTAAAGTCCATGGAGCCAACGTTGAAGTATCACGAAAAAGTAACTTTCTCATGACTGGGCTTGAAGACAGGGCCACCAACCCCTGCCCTCGTTGGCTTTAAGTGCAGTGAAGAAGGCATCCATTGTTGGAACACGGCCATAGAGCCTTTCGGGTGTAAGATCTTCACTGCACTTAGAGCCAACAAAGGCAAGGGTTGGTGGCCCTGTCTTCAAGCACAGTCATGAGATACCCATCAACTTATTAGAGCCTAACAACATGGCTCAAAGTGCTTAAGCCAAAGTTACCATAGATTGCTCAGATTGTTCGTTCTGTACCCAACTCAAAATCACCTATTTAGACTTCTGATGTGGAATGTGATATTGCAATTAGGATTGCAGTTTGTTGCCACCTCATCAAGCATTGTCTACTTCCACTTAAATTATGTTGCGATAGATTACTCGTCTGCTTTCTCCCCTTTTTTCCGTGCAGTGTGCTTAGTAGTCCTCAATCAAAAATCTACCTATAATCATGTTTTTAGATGACCTAGCATATTGAATCAACCAAATGGAATAATAATTCTTTTGAGTTCTTTTGAAATTTTTGTGCCCAGCGGTTATACTCGAATTTTCCTACTTCCAAAAAACATATTGATCATAAGCATTCAAATGTCTCAATAATGTGTGGCTTTTTGGTCTACGTTCCATGGTGACATAGAAGTTGATTCTCATTAGATATGCCAAAATTTGCTTTTCCTTTCAACTTTCCTGGACATGTGCATTGGTAAAGCTTAGATGTAATTAAGGAAGGACAAAGGTGATTGAATTATTAAAATCATCCACCCAGCAGTATTCTGCTAAAACTGAATAAAACTGTTATGGGGTTAGGGGTGTTTTGGCTAAATAATTGAGCCATATTTTCTTTTGTCCTTATTCAAAAAAAATTCGAATTTGTTAGTTTTACATCGATTTTATGTGGATAATTGGTTTGTCTCAGTGAGAGAAATCTAAAAGTAGAAAATTATTATCAAATTTTTAAAAAGTTCACTAAAGCCAAAAATAATGCAAAACAGGCAGACTTTTTGAATTAGTTGTCTTTATTAAAAAAAACTTTAAGTTTGGTACACAATTCCTTACTTTTAAGATTCCTCTCATCCATACAAATCAACAATCCATTAAAAAATTGACGCAAAACTAATAAATGTTGAAAAGCCAAAGCTGCTCTTGTAAAAGGAGCGATAAGGACAAAAAAAAAAAAAACTAGCTCAATTATTTAGCCGAAACACCCCTTAGTCAACTTGGTACTGACTAGATTCACGAGTACTCTCCTATCTTTGTACATAAAAATGTTGGCTAACTAAAATTCCCTTGACTCCTGCGGGCTACTTCCGAACTAAATGAGAGTAAGGCTTTCTGCTCGAGGGAGCAGACTGACTACTGGAAGGGGGATGCTTTAGCAATTTTGTCAAATGAAATAATACCGATAGTCCTGAAACTAACCTCCTAAAATAGTTACTGCTTGATTCTGAGATTTCTGAAACCCCATGCACCACAATGCAGCACCATCCTGTCACCACATATTGTTGAATGGAGATCAAAATCAAGCTTGACACAATTCACAGTGAAATGGAAAGAGCAAAAATAATTACAGTGACAAGGCAAGTTTGAGAACTCACAAGAAAACCGTAATGCACAAGGTAGTCTTCTGGTCTTAAACCCATGGATGCACCACCAGCAAAGTTGAAAGCCACTGGAGGAAATATCTCATTGACACTGTAACTAAACAAAAAAGGATCTTATTCATCAGATGACTAATCAATGTTCTGTTTTTTTGTTATTCTTAAAAATTAGATCCAAACATGTATCAGCAAAATACTCTATGTATGAACCTGGCAGGTACTAGATAGCACTGGTGTCCGTTTGAAATAATGGGTGTTGCAGATTGTGAAACAGAAGCAGTTATCTGCACAGTGAACAAGAAAATGAGCTTTGAGCCAAACTGCTAGCTAACTCCACAACAGTTCTTCCAAAGTAAAGCTTGCATGGAGCTTCCAAACCATCTGGTGGCAAATAGTAATTTTTTTTAAAGAAAAAAATAGTAATTTCATTCACTAGTTTGTCCCCCTGACGATAAGTGCATTTTCACCTAATGCTTGTTAAAAAGCACATGAACAAACAAAGGATGACATTTAGGCTTTGGATGGATTTTAAATAGTCCTCTAGCTGTAAATTTACACGAGTAACAAAAATATAATCGTTCATATACTCAGGTAGAGAACAAGTAGAACAGGAAATTATAAGTGCCACAGGAACTAACTAAACATTGCCCATATGTAGGCTATTCCCCATTCGAAGAGTCCTCATTGTGAACCAATGGAAGAGGTTAATGAGGATGGAGACACATTCAAATGACCCGTTTAGAAAGAGCAAGCACATACACATGCAATCAACAATCACGTCTCCTTTTGATGACAAAATCCCATGGTAACGTAGGAATCAAGCTTTCTAATTGAAATGTGAAAGACTGGTCTTTAGGCTCCCCATTGGAAAGAGAGAAAACTGTTGGAGAGGAAAGCACTAGAAAGTAAGGGACTGAAAAGAACAAAAAGAGAGGCAACTTTTCTACAAGCATTTGCTTGGCAAGAATGTTAGTAGGGAATATTTTAAGAAAGTCAATTATTGGTTGAAATAAAAGATCTTCTAATTTGCATAGTTTAACCTTCTCCATGGTACCAAAATAAACAAGGGAGACTGGATGATGTCAGAATTGAAATAGGAAATTTCAGCCGGAAATTCATTTTCGTGTTTTTCGCAGGAAATAACATGTCATGTTCTCTAGAGGACAATGGCCTACGTGGTTCCAATTTTTTTGGAAACATCCAAGAAAAATAGAACTTCAGAAGAAAAAACAAAGGAAAAGACACTTACAGCCATCACGAAAGGATCATAAGCTTCTTCCACCAGGTATGCTAAAGTTGTTCCGGAATCAACAATGGTTCCTCGGTTGTTTGACGTGGCAAACACTGCTGGATCAACAGGCAACAATTGCCCATTGACAGCAATGCTCCGCAGGTACAAATTATAATGAGGCCTGAACATTTTGAAAGATCAAAAAGAACATCAAAACAGGCTGCAAACTAAGTTTAGACATTCTCCAAATTTCCATGTCTTTATTTGCATAAGACAATAACAAGATAAGTTGGAAAAAAAACCCTTAGATATTAGTGTTATTCATAGTTGTTAAAATCGTACAGTTCTCGACTTGAATCTTAAGCTTTGATCTGATCCAAACCAAACTGATACCACTTGGATGAATCAAAGAGGATCTGCAAGTCTGAATCAGTAGGTGAATCTCTGAATCAATCGAGTAGTTTAGTTCACCATATTCTTCCGAATGCTTCTTTCCTACTTTAGCAGTAACCCTGGTAACATCCTTCATTCCCTCCAACTCTATCAACTAAAGCTGGTTTGTAATGTCAGAATTTAGGTCCTTTTTATAGCAATATATGTCAATGACTCCTATTTTGTTTTTCTGATTTTCTAATGGAATATATCTCAATATTTGGCCTAACTGAACATTGTATGCACCCGGAGTCAACTTGCATCAGGCAATAACCATAGTACAATATGTGGAGTGCAGCCACAGGATAGAAGCTTCAAAACCAATACCACCTCTTCCTAAGACATGGCTACTGCCAAATGTTACGTCCATAGGGTAATTTCGAAAGTATGCTTAATGGAAATAAATAATAGAACATCAGCCAAATATTGTACAGCCTACAATATGCTAATATAACACTGGAGTATTTACAGACTTAAATAAAACCAGCTATCGCATGCTTAGGGAATCACTACTTAGATACCAATTCTTATGGCTGGGATATCGAAGAAGGCTACATTAAAAAGTTGAGAACCAACATAAAATCTGGTAAAGAGAACTAAGAATACATACTGTGATGGGACAAGGGGACTGTAGACAATGGTTGGATCCAGAATCTCACCAAGAACTAGTATTCCGCCACCATTGCCTTCCCCTTTCAAGCAATGGGAGAACACCCTGGGAGTAATCCCTCGTGAGGACAACTGCGATATGACAGACAGATCCTGTTGACCAAACCCAAATATGCCATCAATTGCTCTATCAGTCTTGATCAAGTCCCCAGACTGATAGGTGCTACACCTGATTACAATTCGAAGAGCCAAATGTTTAAGTCCAACCAACTTGAATCAGAGATGAAGATTGACAGCTGATTAAAACAACCACAATATAACAAGGAGAAGTATGTAATAATTAAGTCCACAAACATTTAGGTTGAAAAACTAGGTTCTCCCTTGAACCCTCCTCCAGCCAACCTCCATCGCCCTTTTTCACAGTTACCATTGCCAATCCTAATCTTCATCAAGTTACATAATTACCCGCAACAATAATAAGGTAGAATATCCTAACAGATTGGCAGTACTGACACTTCGTCACAAAACATAAGTTAGTGGATGCATCCAATTAGAAGATTGATGAACACTGTTGTGATTGCTTACAATTTTCCCAACAATTAAGAAAATGCTCTTTTTTATACGAGGCTACTTCTTTCATTCTTCTGGCCAGTGTAGTCTCTCCATCTAGTGGTCAGTTTCAACTGCACATTGATACGCACCATGTTTAGAAGTCTTATCACTTACCCAAAAACAACTTCAGCGGAAGAGTTAGCGACCAAAGAAGCCTCCATAATTGTGTCAAAATAAAACAAATCAGCTACATAAAATCCAGATGTTCCGCTTAAATCTCCATACTGAAACGAATAACTACACTGATGACGCGGTTCAGAGCAGTCAGCTGCAGCAGTTTGAACTATAGAAGAACATATTGGGTCTGAACAAGAAACCAGAGAACCAGTAGTTGAGCTGGCAGCGTCAAAGAAACTGAGCTCGATCTGCATAAACGTAGCAGAATGAATAAATGGGCACACTTTAGATTACCTGATCATTCTATTAGCATCACTAGCAAAAACAAATACTTACACCAAGTCCACTTGATTGGGGGCAGTTGTTGCACGAACTGCAAGTAACCCACAAGACATCACTTCCAGTATCAATCTGCACCATGAATTCCTTCGGCGGGGAGCCCAATTTAACTTTTGTATAATAAAGCCTGTAGTGAAATTCAACAAAACAAAGAATATAGTCCACTTCATAAGTTATTGAAGATACTACAAGATAGCCATGGATCCACTAAGCTGAAGTTTGTAATAGAGAAAAAAGTAATAAAATTCAAAAACTCTTTACAAGGTAAAAAAACAATAAACAAGAGTTGAAGAACATAGCCAACCAACTCAATGCCCCGACAATTTAAATGATACCATTCAGGTTTTTTCACAAAGAATGGTTTGAATGATGAGCAGGATAAGCTTGAACTTTCCAGGTTTTCTGGGTTTCAACCAAGGTTGTCAAATCATAAATTGCATCGAGAATTGGATTGGCCGTTTTCAAACCGTGAATTGAATCATATTGTAATAAGTCGGTCAACAAATCTCAAAACTTATTAAATAGACATCCATGCATACGTATTATGCATATGAAAAGTTTATACTCAAAAACAAAACAAAACAAAACAAAAAAAAAAGAGGTTTTAGTTGAATGACTACCAATTTGATTAATAATAAGAAGCTTGCTTGTATCACAAAAGATATAGGTTCACGGCTCTGAGCCACACTCATAGTTGTCAGAATCGTACGATTCACGATTCGTATCATACGATTCGATACTAATAGGCTGTCGAATCGGAAATAGCTGAGAATCGTAAGTGAATCGGTGATTTACGATTCGTATCATACGATTCGATACGATTCAGTGGGTAATCGATACGAATAGGCTGTCGAATCGGAAATAGCTGAGAATCGTAAGTGAATAAGTGAATCACTTAAAATTTCCGAAATTCATTTTTTACTCTTGTTTTGCTTCTTTTGTTGTTTGAAAATGGTTCAAATATTTTTTTAAGGTCTAGTATTGTTATACGTCATCCTTTGTCTATGTTATATGGATAGATAATAAGAAAAAGAGATTTATTACGAGAGTAAATCGAAAATGAGGAAGATAAATGAAATATAACAACCCTATAGACCTTCTAAGGGTTTGTTTTGTACTTATAACTCTTTCGTACAAAAAGAACCATAAGTAGGCTTTACGAATCATCATCTCTTCGAAGCTGCAATAGAAGCAACTTACCTAATATTTCACGTTATTATCAAATCATCATTTAGAAGAAAGTATTTGTTAATTTAGGCCTAAATCTTTCATTTGTAGTATATATTGTTGTTACCCTAATCAATAAGCATAGGTTTCTATGCATTATAGAAGTCATGACCGAATCAGAACGATTCACGATTCGAAAAATGACCATTTCGATTCACGATTTGACAACTATGGCCACACTGTGATTTATGATCCTACAAAACACAATTGAATTTGCAATGATCCATTTATTCAGCAAACAAGAATTCAGTTGATAAAACTTAAAAGACATCCATTCATATAAGGTTTTATTAAACTCAACACAGACTCGTAACATCTTGTATAATTGTTGTTCAAGAAAAGTAGGAGATCTTTTCAACAAACATCAAGTCCATCTGATTGGGCTCATATCATACTAGACTAACCTTTTTCTTCTTTTTGATCAAGGACTAACTGATTTTATCAAAATAGCAATAAATAATTCATGAGTAACAATTATTCAAGCTGTAAACATCCTTAGAAGATATATCTTCAAATGAGTGAGGGAAAATTCTAAAAGAAAATGTTAAGAACTAACTGGATCCTATAAATACTCTAATCACCGAACAATCAATGTTATTGGCATGGGTATTGCATATATTCGAGCTAAACATTGTGAGTTTATATTACTTTACTAAAAACAAAAACAAAGAGAGAAAAAAGCTCTGGATTCATCGGATGTGAGAGTTTCAAGAATAGAATGAATCGTAAATTGTGAATCGAATCATGAATCGAACCGTGAATCATATGATGATTCATCACGATTCCATCCCAATCTCGATTCACATAATGATTCGTATTGTTTTTTGCGTGAATCGTGAATTGCATGGTTCTGAGAACTATGGTTTCAACAGCTATCAACAATATTCAGTTGTGACTAAGTGTTAAAATACTAAGAAAAACCATCTAGTACCCTCTGACGATAGAGTGCTTCATCCTGTATTCACTTTATCTATTTCAACTGCTACATCAGAACGTGCATATTCAGCTTAAACTTGGAAAGACAAACTATGAAATAAGATGCAACATGATTTTCCAGCTAATTTTTGATCACATACGTTGACAACTAAATTTTATCAAAGTTTTCATGTTCAATCTACCATAGATGCCTAAATTTAGTAAATTGAGGCATATTCCAGTAATCGCTGTAGTTAATACAACAAGAGAATGTGCTCAATTCTAAAAACAGATTTATGTGCCAAATCTGTACTTTAGCAAGAGATATGTAAAGGAACATTTGAAGGCAGCAGTATATGATTTTCGTGGTGATGGTAACTCATATAGTATTTTATACTTCTCCAAAATTCAGATAGGAACCCTGCAGTGCCTCGCCCCGCAAAGTAAGAATCCTGGTTGCACCTACATTACCTAGAACGTTGATCATTCTGGCACGAGAAATGGGAACGGGAACGTGGTGTGTCCTCTGCCCAAATTATGGTACGATGAACATAGGCTTCTACAAATCGAAGTAGTAGACTAAACTAATTTAAAAAGATGAACATCCAATAATTCGAGTGTTATTGTCTCATTATTAATATAAAATACATTCTAGAAGCATTATGGACCATTTTCTTGTATAGTTTATCTTGTTAAAGCTCCAATTTCACTAGTTTCTAACCTCAATTTCACTAGTTTCTAAAGGAAAAATCTTAGGAATGCTTCGGATGGCTAGGTTTCCCATTTTCGCATGCAGGTGTACCACATTGCAGATTGCGGAACATGTGTTTCGTTCAAGAATGTAATTCTTTGAGGTACTAGTGCTTTCAAGTAACATAAGGTAATATGTATCCTACACAAGAAAACTAATGATCACAACGACCCCACAAAATTTGTTCAAATATAGTAAACAAACATGATTAGACGAAAACTTAAGATCTACTTGATACCAAATTGTAACGATTGGTGCTAAGGTTGTGAATACCATATGGTACTGGTACGTACCATTTTTTGAAAAAACTGGTACCTCACCCCTTTAATTTCATTCCGGTTCAAATACCAGTCGGTATTATGTATTGGCCATATTGGGAAATAGCTGCGGGTACCGGTTGGTACCGGGTGAGTACCGGATGGTACCGTCATACTATTTATTTTAATTATTTCTATTTTCCTTAGATAATTCGATAATTATCCTTTTTGTACTAAAAAAACTTATAATTTCCTCTACGTCATTATATATGATCTTCATAATCACTACTATTATTATTTTCCAGTATGTATTTTCATGTTGGTTGAATCAGCTATGAAGCACCGACACTCCAAAAGGGCGCCGTATCCACATATTGGACACAGGGACACAACGGGGACACGTATTGGACACGCCGCGTGACGTGTCCAATAATTTTTATTATTTTTTGATAGGGGGCACGCCAATCGCTAGGGACACGGCTAGGGGTCAAAATATAATATTTTTTATTTTGGGGGTTAATATGAAATTATTCAAAATATTTGGGTTAAACTGTAATTATGCCTTTGAAAAAAATTTATACAATTTGTGAGATTATTCATATACAATGGTTCATAAAAAAATTATATATGTGTATATTTTATATTCACGTGACATGTCCCCGCCTGCACATATCCCTATTTTTTTAGAATTGCCGTGTTCTGTGTCCGTGTCCGTGCCCGTGCCCGTACTACATAGGTTGAATGTTTTGAACTTTTTAAGCATACATAAAAGTAAACATAAAACACAACATTTATAAGCAAAAACCGAAACAGAACCCAAAATTAAACTGGTACCGGTATGTACCATACCAATAAGAAAAACAGTACCGTTACACGGTGGCGGACGCTAGATTCCTAATGCGAGGGGGCCGAAGTACATGTATTCATGTAATTCCTGAAGTAACGGCAAAATTCTTGTCTTTATACATCAAAATAAAATACGACATTTACATTTGAAAGAAACTTAAATTTGAAGAAAGGTTTATGAATGACGGAGGTTCTGTAATTGAACAAATTATGAGTTGCTAGTAATTACAGAGCATCAAATAGAAAGAGAAAGAAAGAGAGATTGTGGGTCTTGATGGGAGTGGTACCCGACTAAGAAGGGATCAGAGGTACCGAGGACAGAGAAATCCACAACGCCACCAACCCCACCTTGCAATAGTCGGCCATGCCTTGCTCTGTCCCGAGCTTTGAGAACCTCCAGTTCGACCGTCTCGTTAGCCGGAAAAGCCCTCTCCAGACTGAGAAAACCCGCGGGCAATCCGCCGCCGTACGCCACCGCGGTGGCTAAGAAAGCCAACACCAGGAATTTCGCCAGCGTTCCGGCTCAACCTTCCCTCTCCGTCCCCAAAATAATTTACTCCTCCCTCTATCCTTGTGTACATATATTTACACTAAACACATATAATCGCATATCTCTAGTCTCTGTCTTGGTGTATGTCGGTGCGTAGTCAAAAGTAGAGGACCCTGCTTTTCTTTTCTGGACCGCTTTTGAGAGAGAGAGAGAGAGAGAGAGAGAGAGAGAGGATGACTGTACATGTACACACACGACAAGGAGGAAGCTTTGTATTCTTTTGAAAAGACAAAAGGGGAAGCTGATTTAAGGAAGTTTTCATTGTTTAAACAAGGAGAGGGCTTCCCAACAGTGGAGAAGCACACGGTGCAGTTGTCTACAAGTTTCGGGCAGATGATGGGTACAATTTTAAAAGGGCGCGACTATTCGCGGCCGTTTATTTTCTCTCATAGTCCACTATATTTCAATAAGTGGTTGTTGAAAATCATAAATAATATTTCGGTAAATAGCTGTTGAAAACAAGATTATATTTCGGTAATTACATGTTGAAAATATGTTCAACTTTCGGTAAACAACTGTCGAATATGCATTTTCGGTAAATAGCTGTTGAAAAAAAATATTATAATTTTGTAATTGGATGCTGAAAATGTATCTCAATTTCGGTAACTAACTGTCGAGTATAATTGAAAATTTTTAATGAGGTATGGGAGAAAATAAAGGATTGCGAATAGAATCGCCCTTTTTTTTATCAAACCACAAAAATAAGATGATGGGTACAATTGAATGATCGAACCTTTTTACTTTGTAGAGTTTGTTGAGAAGATCGACCACGTCGAAAATCATACTCATCAAAGTCCAATGAATATATGATATAAGTTAATTTATCTCCGCACTCCTTTCAGAAGTATTGATTTTATTCAGGCTCCGTTTTGTTTTGATGTAAAATATTTTTTTTAAAAATAAATTTCAAACATTTATTTTTTGGTATTTGGTTAGCCCTTGAAAATATTTTTAGAAATCAACAAAATATTGTAGAAAGAGAATTGCAGTAAAAGGCAGCGAGTTTATTTCGGAAAATAATTTATGAAAAATTTAAGGGTAAGTCATTTTCATCCAATTGATGGAAAATGTTTTACATGTAAAATATTTTTCTCATTTTTGACACAACCAAACACCGAAAAATAGGTAAAATAATTTACAGAAAAATATTTTACGTCAAAATAAACGAACGGAGTGCTAAGTTTACTTTTTCCAAATAAAAACGTCCTCCGTTCAAATATTGTTCGGTTCCCATTTTCGTTTTAGTTTTAGTTTTGTTTCGAATCATTACCTTACTTTTTTCTCCAATCATTAACCTATTTTTTCAATTATTACTTTCTCATCTCTCTCTATCTCTCTCCAATCATTACCCCTATTTTCAATCATTACTCTATTTCTCTCTCCACCCACTACCAAAATTAAACTAAACTAAACTCTCAACCAAACGCTACCTAGTCAATGTGTTTGACAATCTCTACAATATAAACCATTTCTTCCAGTCATTGAATTGAACCCATTGTCCCATCATCTATCAAAATATGAACTAAAGAAATAATTCAAGATACTTTAAAAAAGGCAGAAGATTTTAAAAAATAATTTATCTCTAAATTAAAGATGAAGGATTATCATTAGAACCATCATACTTTCTGACCATTTAGCTTTAGTCGTTATACATTGAACAAAAGTAAAAGCTAGTAACTAACGGATAGTAAAAGGTCAGAGCAAATTCTGTAGCTACGTGTGCGAAAATACAAGTAAGCCTAATGCCCCCTCCGACATAGTGTGTCTTCTCAACCTTTGACTGGCCATCTTCTTAAACAAGTTTAAAGGGATGAAACCATTATCATTTGCCTGTATTGTAAGGGGTGTTTTAATTGTCTCAAGTTCTATTCTAATTAGTTAAAAAATGGATTATATCTTTAAATCCGTAATGAATTTCATATCGAATGTAGATCTTGTTTGATAAATTTCGATTGGTTTTATAATACAATATTTTTGAAATTACGTAAAATATTATAAATTAGAAAATATAACCGATTGAAAAATGACACGAACTCCAAAAAAGGACTATTAAATCTGGACGGAGAGAGTAACAATTAGGGATCACTTATATCTATTTACCTATCTAACTCGAGCAGTATAAATCTTTTTTCCAATATACTCCTTCCGTCCCAATTTACTTGTCATTTTTTGGAGTTTGTGTCACTTTTCAATTAATTATATCTTGTAATTTATAATGTTTTAGGTGATTCCGAAACCATTGAATTATAGATTAAATCGAGATCTATAAAACAAGATCCATATTGGAAACAAAATTCATTACCATTTTATATAACTAGTTTTTTAATCCAGTTAGAATAGAAAAGGGACAAGTAAATTGGGACGGTGGGAGTATACAATTGTTGCGCATAACAGCAGTTCCTGCTTCTGCTAGTTCTAGTAACAGGCATGGGAGTTATACTAAAAACATCAAAGGAAAGTTCTCCATCTTGGGCCCAATGAAAACTCTTTGACCTATTTGCTTCACGACACAAAATGGTTCAATGTCGTTACTTTGATCGGCTTCATCAAAATTCTACAATCACAAATGAGATTAACGTACAGGTGGATGACATGGGGTTAGCAAGCAACTTAATTAGCATTGGGCACACGTTGTTGATCACAGCTATTGCATCAGATTCTATATGTCTTCACATTGGACAGATGATGATTAATATATAGTAGTAGCAAGTTGTGCGCCATCTCCAAGGTCCCAAAATTCGACAACTAACCGAGTTTTGAAACCTCGCGATCGCAATAATAATCATCCGGATCTCTGATATATAATCTCTCCAGCCAAAAACCCGAACCAATGCGAGAATTGAAAAAGGCATGAGTCACCGAATCAATTGTGATCAAACCAAAATTAAACCGTGATGACAATATTATGTCAAGAATATATTAAAAACATTCCTCTGTCCCCATTTATTAGTTCTTTTGGAATCTTTTTGTTGTGCCAAAAAGATTATCTCAATCTGTGTGTGTAAACTTTTACCCTTATTTTTTGAATTTAATTACTAGGAACAAGAAAATGTTATAATTTTTCTAAAATACTTGAAGAGTAAATAGAGAAAATGAAAATATGATAAGAGAAATGATGATAGTTTCTTAATAAGTATAAATATTCAAAAAAGTCCAACAACGGAGGACGGAGGGAATATATACTAAAATGAACATATCAAATAATAACTGTATAGAAAGCTTGAAATGTAAATGTATTCTTTATATTACTCCATCTGAAGTGAAGAGGAAGAGGTGGGCTAGAGAAGCAATTTGCTCATTACTAGCTTCATGATTTATAAGCCTTTGAGCAACATTTTTTCAATTTCTCAAGCCATTAGTAGCCAACAATGTCTTGTTTTCACCTGGTGCAAATAATTTTAACAATAAAAGCAAAATACTTTGGTAGAAGCACTCGAATAGAAGCTGTACTCCCTCCCTTCCAATATAAATGTCCAGCATGTAAATTAAGGCCTGTAAAAAGATGTATTTTTCTCATAAAAAGAATCAATTCAATTTTTTTCATAGATCAATAGATATCAATGAGTTCTACTTAGTCTTGAATTTTTAACAAAAAAAAGTTTTTTTTAAAAAACCTAGGTTTGTGCATCAGACATTTATTTATGGACGAAAAAAGTATTCTAGTATATTGAATCAATCTCAACTGGTTATAAAAAAAATTAAATCAATTTCAGCCATTACAATAACTTATCTCTTAGTTAAGTGTGGATGGAGCCTACACCAATTTTTTATTTTTATTTTTGGGTACATAGGGGCCTACACCATTGTGTCTTGTAAATGGGAGATTCACAATGCCTGAGTGCACATGTGACAGCCAATCGATTGCTTGCGCTAGGCGAGGTAGTGCTCACTGTGCTCCCACGCACCACTCGCCATCATGCGCCAGCTATGGCATTATTGTGATGCAGGAAAGTGTCTACTTCAAAATTACTCTACATTCCGGATTGAGTTATTGCGGTTTGACGGTTCAACCGTATAGTTCTAAGTTTCTTACATTAGGACTTTTGTTTCTTTGGATGTAAAATATTTTATTTATTTTTGAATATTTAATTGTACAAATCACAAGTAAATTGTTTTTTCCCGTAAATTATTTTTGGGCTATGGAGAGAAAATAACTTACGGAGGAAACTCCCGTAAATCCTTTTCCACCGTTATATTCACTGGTATCCCCCATTTCCTTCAAATTATGCCAATATCAATTTATTAATTTCCTGATTTGGTTCCTCTCTCTCTCTCTCTCTCTCTCTCATATACACACAAATACACATAAACATAGCTGTCACCACCAATTATTCCCACGACACATAAATAGAAAGGATAGCTTGATTGATAATGAATATTGGAGAAATGTTTTATTGTCAAGAATATTTTCCGATCACCAACAAAACACTATAAAAATAGAAACGAAAATTTTATTTTTCCTAAAAATTATTTTACGTGAAAACTATTTTACATCCAAAATATTTTACTTCGAAACAAACAGAGCCGAGAAGCTAGTTTTTTTAAAAGTAGGTAGCGATAACGCCAAAACTGTTTTTGTTGGTGCCAAAATTTCAGCACATAAAAGTCTTATACACTGCACATGATACAAATCTGTATACTAAAATTTTGATACCAACAAAAATAATTTTGACATTATCATTTCTTAAAATGGTTCTTTCTCTAAATCCAAACCAAAGCACGGCTAGACTGACGGGCCAATTTGGCAAAATGCCCAGATAGGGCGAGTACATTATTTCCCGTAAAAGCTTTGCCAGAGTTTCTTTTACTAGCAATTGTCTAGATGAGTTGGTAGGTGAAGTTACCCTCTTGCCCTCCCTTAAAAAAAAAAAAAAGTTTTCTTTACTTGATCTATGACGTTAAGCTTGAATCGCCACATGATTTGTCACTTCCCAGTAGGAGCTCCGAACTTTAGAACAAAGGAAGGGGTCCAAAGATTTACTATATTAATTTATCTAATTTACTAATTATTGCAGTAATACTTAAATTGAAAATTCAATTCATTCATATTTTCTAGTATCTTATATTTCAATCTATATCTATCAGATTGTGGTTTCATGTAGGGGTGCATGACCAGGTGAGTATTATCCGAATTAGTTCGGTTTTATAATATACATCAAGATCTAATTCAATACTTACGGATTACGAATTTGGAGAACCAAACTAACCCACAAAATACATAGAACTAATTAAACCAATCCAAACCATTGAAATACAGTTCGGTTTCGGTTTTAAACCACGATTTGCTTTGAACTAAGGTATCATCTTCAAAAAATATTTAAAGTACTTAACATTACGAAGATAAATTTAAAAACAAAAACTTATATTAAAACTAATTCCATTCAAATTACCAAAACATACTAACATCAACCAACTAATTAAGAGTAGAATACCAACAATTGCCTTAAGTCAACTAAAAGAAAATGGAATGTTGGTAAGTCTTTAAAATGAACCAACTAAGAATACAAACTACTAAACATGTTAAAATAGTTTAACCAAATAAAATGCCAAAGATAATTCCTGAAACTATTGAATTAAAATGAGGCAGCAAAAGGGCAGCATCAACAGCATGTTAGCAACCAACTTCTGATGATTCTATCATTATCTTGGCGGGAAAGGAAGACTCAATACTATGGTGGATTTAATAAGAGCAATAAATTACGAAAGTAGTTGACTAAGAGGCTTCTATATCTATTTGGTGAATCATAATTACATTATACATGTAATATATATATATATATATATATATATTATGGTTTGGATCGTTAAGATGGTTGGGAAAATGATGGCCAATGACGTATTTTGATAATTAATACCTTTTAAGAACATGCTAAGAACATTTGTTAATGAACAAAATGTCCTTGGCGGGTATTAGTTATCAAAACACGCCATTGGCCGTCATTTTCCGTAAGATGGTTTCGATCGTTGGGTCGGGTCGGGTCCGACCAAAAATCGAATTAATCTATATGAATTGGTCGGGTTTGGTCAAGTCGGGTAGGAACCGCACCACCCCAAATCCTGAACCGAAATCTAATTTTTAACAGAAAATGAACCCATACCTGACCGAACCACATGTTCAGCCCCGCACGAGACCCTTCGGGTCGGGTCGGGTTACTAGTTTTTTGCACATCCCTACCTAGGTCAAATGATGGAATAGGGCCCTACATAATTTTCCTAATTTAAAAACAATAAACAAAGGAAATTGAATTCTACACTCCCTTTTTTGACATCTACACTCATTTTTTTGTCTTTTAGCAAAATAATTACATACACTTTCAATACTAAAATCCAAAAAAATGAGTGCAAATGTCAAAAAAGGGAGTATAGAATTCGATTTCCTAAACAAAAATACTTATATATATTATTTTTGTTCATACTATTCAACATGGTAAATATTTTGGTCTTAATGGCTTGTGCAGTTGCTATAATATTCATCGGACTCTGGTTCAAATCATAGTAGCCTCCAATTTGTGTGACCAGAGAATTCTTTTTTTGGCAAATAGATACTTCAAAAAAGTATCCTACTAGAATTTAAACTCAAACATCTTATGTAGAAGAGCAAACTCTTTACCACTGAACCAATGTAGAAGAGCAAACTCTTTACCACTGAACCACCAAAGGAACTTGTATTATAGTTGCGTACAAAAAATATATATACTTATCTAGGAAGGGATGTCCCATTTTTGGCCCAAAATATGGAGGCCCAAGGCCGCCGGCCTCTTGGACTTTGCCCTTGGGCCGGGTCTAGTTACTCTGTTTGGGGAGCATGCGATGTCATGTGTCAAGGTTCCGGACGGCTTCTATGCGGAGTTAGTTAGGCACATGGCAGCATATTGGTGGGGAGGGGTGGGGAGGGACTAAGGGGAGGAGGAAGACGCACTGGCTCTCATGGGATAAGTTGTGCGAAAAGAAGTCAAGTGGGGAATTGGGTTTTCGAGACCCAGCATGCTTCAATTTAGCTTTGCTTGCTAAGGCGGGTTGGCGAGTAATTACGAGTGAGGGAACTCTTCTTCAGCGGGTTCTTAAGTTAAAATATTTTCCGGCACTGACTTTTTTTGAGGCGCAACTCGGTGCGAACCCATCATGGACTTGGCGGAGTATTGGCGGAAAGTTTTAAGGGATGGGGCGAGATGGAGAATCGATAATGGGAAGAGGGCACGACTGGATGTGAATCCGTGGCTTCCAAGATCAAATGGGTTTCGTCCAGTTGGTGTATCCAGTGAAGGAGTAGGCTTAAGAGTTGTGATGTTATCGATGCCGCTCAGCATGTGTGGAAAATGGAGGTGATTGATGCAGTAATGCAGGAGGAAGATGCCAAATCAGTATGGTTGATTCCGCTTCCTTGTTCGGACATGGAGGATCGGTGGGTATGGCACTTCTCAAACCGTGAGGTCTATTCAGTTAGTTCCGAGTATGAATCTGCTTTGAGGCTTAAGAGGCAAGGTTTGGCACAGGGAATAACAGGAGGGGAGTCGAGCATGCGTGATGATGATAAGAAAGTTTGGAATAAGGTATGGAGTCTCCCGGTTCTGAACAAAATTAAAGTTTTTGTGTGGAAATGCATTAACGGTATTCTTCCGATTCGAGAGAATCTATTTCGAAGGAAAGTTACGAGAGAGATGTTGTGTTTACTGTAAATGTGATTGTGAGACTTTTCCACATCTTTTTTTGGAATGTCGGTTAGTGCATATTATGTGGAAGTCGTCTCTACTTGGTTATGTTCCTAGCATGAATGGTCAAGCATCGATCTTGGCATGGTTTGATAGCTTGATTAATAGATGGAAGGGAACATATGATGAAGGTTATATGTTGACGTTGGCGGCGATGATTATGTGGAGGATTTGGAAATGCAGAAATGAGGTTCTATTCAATGGAGCAGATCCGAACCCGAGCCAGATGGTGGTAGTAGCTGTTAAGGAAGCTGAGGAATTTATCCTTGCTATGAGGGAACAGATTTCGGAGCCGAGATAGCCGACAATGGGAAGTGGGGAGTTGGCTCCGTGTTGGCAGAAACCGACGCGTGGACAGTTGAAATTTAATGTGGATGGGGCTTGGGTTAGCAGATCAGATGGATTGGCAGAGGCGGGTGCGGGGATAGTGGTACGAGATTCGAATGGATCTTTTGTGGCAGCATGTTCATTGAATCTGGGTGTGGTGGCTTCTCCTCTATGTGCGGAAGCTATGGCATGGTGGGCAGCGTTTGATTTTGCCGTTTTGCTGGGACTGGATTCGCTCGTCATGGAGGGGGATTCACAACAGTTGGTGAGGTGTATCTGAGGTGAGATAGCATGTCCCACTGAAGTGGAGGTGGTGGTGGAAAATGTGAGAAGATTAAGAAATTTGGTTTGGGAGTGTGAGATTGTGTTTGTTCGAAGATCGGCTAATGGTGTAGCGGATGCTTTGGCGAAAGATGGTTTGCGAGGTCCTGGTGTTAGAACTTGGGAAGCTAGGCTTCCTGATTGGTTGTTATCTCCTTGGGGAAAAGATAACCGACTTGTTTCTTATATTTGAGTTCTCTGAGTTATAGTAAAAATTTCCTATAGTTTTGGTTAAAAAAAAAAATGATATGATATGCGTTTTTTTTTGGAGGAGATACTAGGTATACCTGTTATATGAGAAAATTTTTGTTGGCCCCATCCACATTTCAAGATTTCACTAATATTATACTATGTAATAGGACTATTAAAACTAGTACGAAATATAAATAATTATTTTTGATCTAGTCAAACATTAAAGTGATTTTATTTTCGTCATTTAAAATTTTTCAATTTCTTTCATGGAAAATAATTATACTGGACCTTGCAAATGTTGATAGAAAAATAAGTTTTTGATTATTATAATTTCATGTCAATTGTGTTATTATTATACTACTACAAAACCTACATCATATACCTATTTCAATTTTTTTTTAATCTAGTTAAAAATTAGAGTAAATTACACTATGCCCCCTCAACTAACCTGCATTTTACTTAACCCCGTCAGACTATAAAATCCGACTTCGTGCACACTCTAACTATCCAGAGTTGACATTTAACACACTTCTGTTAGGTCTCCATCCATATGGCAAACGGAAAAAGGCAGTCAGCTTAAATGGGGTATTTGGATCGAGCACCTACGCACGTTGGGTGCTGTTGATTCCTGCATTTACCCACTCGATTTTTTGAAATTTTTTTTTGGATAGCTCGGATTGGCCGTCTGGCGGCCGGAGATGGCAGTCCGATGGTTGTCGGTGCATTTTCCCTACGGCACCATCGGTACCAATATCATTTTCGTTAATTTTTAGCTTTAGGGCTCTCGTTGATTAGCCCTAAGATATTTGGGCCAAAAAATAAAGAAAATGATATTGGTACCGATGGTACCGTAGGGAAAATGCACTGACGGCCACCGGACGGCCGATTTGAGCCGTCCAAAAATTTTAAAAAAAAATCGAGTAGGCTAATGTGGGAATCAGTGGTATCCGACGTGCATAGTTACTCGATCCAAACACCCATTTAAGCTGACTGCCTTTTTCCGTTTGCCATATGGACGGAGACCTAACAAAAGGGTGTTAAGTGTCAACTCTGGATAGTTAGAGGGTGCACGATGTCGAATTTTGTAGTCTGGAGGGTTAAGTAAAAATACGAATTAGTTGAGGGGGGCTTAATGTAATTTACTCTAAAAGTTAAAGGGATATATTGCTGTGGCCCTGTGGGGCTGAGGGAAGGCCTGGCCGTTAAGCAACGGTAGGAATCAGACCTGTGATATGCCTATACCCGAAGGACCTACTGAATAATTACTCAAACTTCAGGGTGTTGGACACGATAGAGAGACCCCCAAAATATACCGTCATCTTTTCGACAGTAATAAAATCAGTCAAGAGTCCTGGTTCGTCGCGGACTCGCGGCGGCTTCAACTCACTTGTTTTCCCCTTCCTTTCCACAATTCCTAATGGCCGACACCGACAACTCCACCTCCGCCCCCGCCTCCACCTCCGCCCCCGCACCGGCGGCGGAACCCAAACGCTTCTGGGGCGACGAAGCCGAAGAAGAAGAGGAAGAAGCCTCCGGTGAACAGCCCCCCCCCTCCTCGACCCCCGACCTCAAAATCGACTCTCTATCCATCGACGTCGCCAAAAAGCCCAACAACTTCCTCGAAGACCCCGATGACTCCAACATCAAAGCCGTAACCCCCCTCTCTCTCTCTCTCTCTCTCTCTCTCTCTCGTCATAGCATCTCCAGCCCTTACTCAATTTATTTACCCCACATTCTTACAAAACTTGAGTAGGGATTTGCGTCTCTCTTGTTTTGGTTAAAAATATGAGTGAAACTCATTTTGATTTGGTTTTGCGTCAAGGGCAGGATTGAGATTTAAGGGATTGTACTCAGATTTTGGTTCGTAGTTCCTGATTCTGGGGTTTGAGCTTTTAGGGTTTTAATTTGTGATTTCAGGTTTGAGCATGAATTTCGGTAAAAGGTTCATTAATGGCGTGGTTGTAAATTTAAGAGCGATAAAATGGCCTTACAAAATTTGAGTAGGGATTTGCGTCTCTCTTGATTTGTTTAAAAAACTCAATTTGATACGGGTTTGAGTCGAGGGCTAGATTGAGATTTAAGGGATTCTACTCGGATTTGATTTTGGTTCTTAGTTCCCGATTCTGAGGTTAGGGTTTTAATTTGTGATTTCAGGTTACAACGGGGGATACTATGTATGCATCGGCGAAGGCATTCGAGGAACTGGACCTGTCTCCGGATTTGTTAAAGGGTTTATACGTGGAGATGAAGTTTGAGAGGCCGAGTAAGATACAGGCAATCAGCTTGCCCATGATTCTGACCCCACCGCACAAGCACTTGATTGCTCAGGCACACAATGGTTCTGGCAAGACCACGTGCTTTGTGCTCGGCATGTTGAGCCGCATCGATCCCAAAGTCACGGCTCCCCAGGCGCTCTGTATCTGCCCTACTCGCGAATTAGCTATCCAGGTTTGCTAATCTACACCTATAGGAATACTTTTTGACAACTTTGATGTCCGGCCATCTCACGCGCACCTCAACTAATCATGGGATTAGCAGGGCTCAATTAAATCCGGGACAAACCAATCCCACCGTTCACAAGCGGGAGCCACTGAAAGCCAGGTCAAAGCGCCGTATGAGTTGCCATAAAGGAGTTGATAGCCCCTAGGTCTCAAACATGAGACCTTAGGAGGGAGCTAACACCAAGTCTCAGGCATTGACCAGTGGGCCAACCAAGAGGGTTGCTGCACATACAATATTTACATAGTGAAGCTTATGTATGAGTTGCCGTAAAGGAGTTGATAGCCCCTAGGTCTCAAACATGAGACCTTAGGAGGGAGCTAACACCAAGTCTCAGGCATTGACCAGTGGGCCAACCAAGAGGGTTGCTGCACATACAATATTTACATAGTGAAGCTTATGGAACGTAGCTGGTTTCCTGGATTGTATGTTTTTTGAAATTGATTGTAGTCTCTGACTTAGGGTTAAGAGTTGTGAGCACATGGAAAGTGATACATGCACACATAAGGGTGAATGGTGGCAACCCAAAGTTTTTGGTTAAACTTTTGTCACATTGAAAGTGAAGTTGCAAAAATTCATGTGCATTCATTGTTAACACGACTCAATTTGAACTTCTTATCACCAATGTGTTTTTTGTTACAACCCAATTTGTGAGAATCCGGTTACCACATAATCAAACCAATCATTATTCATCTACTTGTTGATTTGGTTCTTTTGCCTTCAATTAGTTATTGAAATTGAGGCATAAATTGGGGTTTGTGACTGGATGGTTCTTTGGTTTATTTGTTAGTTGACTGTTCATCTCAAGTGTCAGTTGAGGGTCCAAAAAGTGTTGGTCTCTGGAGGATGAAGATATATTTGTGTGCATATGATTGGTTTCCTTATTGGTGTTCTTTAACAGGTATTGGCCATCTTGTTATTGGAAGCATGTGGATCATGTGTACTTGGTTTATTTTTCCTTTGCAGTGTTTTTGAATTTAGGATTTGGTATTTAACTAATGGTAGTGGATGGACAATGATGCAGAACATGGAAGTTCTTAAGAAGATGGGGAAATATACTGGAATTACTTCTGAAGCTGCCATATCAATGGATAGCTCCAACTATATACCAATTTCGAAGCGCCCACCAATAACAGCACAAGTAGTGATTGGCACTCCTGGGACTATCAATAAGTGGGTGACAGCAAGGAAACTGAGCCTGAGCTATTTGAAGATTCTTGTTTTTGATGAAGCTGACCACATGTTGGCGGAGGTATTATCCTTCCCATTTGTTAGATTGTCTGTTTTCATGCTTATGATGAAATCCAAAAACTAGTTGCATATTGCAGTATATTTTCCTGTATGGTTTTCCTTGCTAGGTGGGTTGTGGTTACTGATATAATTTTATGTCGTCTTTCCATTTAATAACTATGCAAATGTTTTTATTCTTAGTTTTCCTATTTATATCTTCTGGTTAAAATATACTACTATTTATAGACGGTCTATAGTGTTTGTGGATATCATCCCATGAGATGCTCTCCAGCTCGAAGCTATTAGCAGTTTTCTGTTCGTTAGCATTGTGAGAAAGTATATTCTTTACATCTGTAGTGTGACAAAATTTAGGGGAGCTGAGGTATTTGTTGATTCAGTTCAGGCTAGTCAACTTAGATGATGTTTGAGCTATGGACGAGCTAAACTTGGGCTTGGTAAATACTGTTTGAGCTTGGGTTGGCGATTGTTTGTTCAACCTTGAGCTTGGTTCGATTAACCTTTTCATGGATCTCATCGCTTGACTGTAGAACACCCTACAACAAAAGTAGACCTATAAATCCCAAAAAAAATTCTACTCAAACCTTGTATACCACAAAATCCATTTGAAACTTCACAAGTTTTTTCCAAACCAAAACGCAAAGACTGAAGGGGGAAAAATCAGAGAAGAGGAGGAAGTGCAAACTGCCATTTAGTATATGATCGTGTTGTGCTCTATGTGGTTAATTTGGAGAGAGGAATCAAATATATTTTGACTGGTTTGAGTGGCTGTTGTTCAAAATTAAGAGTCTTTTCCTTTCTACTTTGTTTCGTTGGGAGTCAAGGGAGTTCAACCCTACACTAGATATGTTACGCCCTACCTTTTCTTTTTCCTAATAATTATTTTTCCCCGTTTTGAGAATTGGGTTTTATGGTGTGGGCCCTAATTAATACTCCCTTTGTTCCAAAATGAGCGGCTTTTTGGTTATTTTCAATTCCTTGTATCTTTCAATATGATTGTTAAAAATTATGCAATATGCATTTTGTTTGATAGATTTTAAATAGTTTTATTCAACAAAGTTTTTAAAATCACATAAAACTTTATAAATCGAAAGATATATATTGCTTTGTTCTCTTTACAATTCAAAAAGAATTTTTCAAAAAATGCCCCTAGATTCCCCATACTTCCAACATTTATCTCTATCTCTCTCCACTTATTAGCACTACTATTTTTCAAAAAAATTTTCAAAAACCAAACCAAACATAGCAATAAGCATTTTAAAATGACACGGAGTCCCAAATAGGTCACTCATTTTGGAACGGAGGGAGTATTTTTCATTATCGCATGATATAACTATTATCAGCGCTATTGTGGTTTTGAGGGCACAAGTCTAATTGTTAAATTTAGTAGTTAGCCTATCTCATTTAGAGCACATTAATTAGCTAGATAGCTATAATATAGTGAGTAGGGGATTAGTGGGCAGTTTTACGAAGTTATTCTAAGGAGATATTTACACGGACTAGGGATATAATAATTAGAGAACATCTTACCTTGGAGAGAGACACAACAGCCAAAACTTGGAAGGAGATTTTCTTTGGGTTTCATTTGAGGGGAGAGAGAGAGAGAGAGCGCACTCTATAACTTTATTGTCTAATCACCAAACAAACTATAATAATCCCTTCCATATAAGAGAGGGAGCTCTCTATAACTTTATTGTCTAATCCCCAAACAAACTATGATAATCCCTTCCATATACTCAAACCAACCCAAGCACTCACATCCCAATATAGCCAAAGTCCATTGTTTGGCCACTGCCTATCAAGCAGTTGTAACGTCTCCACTTCCAACACCCAAATCACCACTTCGGCTATTCACAGCACACGCGCATCACTAACCATCACACAGCCGCACATCTCTCTCTCTCTCTCCGAGTAACCTCACCACTGCAAAACCCAAGAAATTAACTCAAAACTATTGCCCAATCCGTGAACTCACTTGCTCTAACACAGTAGATCAAAGAGGGGAAAAAAAGACACAGCGGAGAATACTTTTACTTCAAATGAAACCCAAAGACTTGTGCCGTCCGAACCACAATAGCGCCAATAATAGTTATATCATGCGATAATGAAAAATATTAATTAGGGCCAACCCCACAAAACCCAATTCTCTAAACGGGGAAAAATAATTATTAGGAAAAAGAAAAGGTAGGGCGTAACATCATTCCCCCCTTAAAAGAAATTTCATCCTCGATATGTCTAGATTCACTTTCTAATATGCTGTATATGCATTTTTTTATGTACACACTCCCTTCAGTGCCCCAAAACCTTAGGATCTTTGACTTGCCTCTGCTCATGCACCTGCTTCGTTCAACTTTCATTCTGGTGGCATATGCATAAAAACCCTCGGGGATTACACGAACTGGTCATGAGATTTTTGAAACTGTTATTTCCTGATAATGACTTACCTTCCTAGGTCCTATTGGAACCAAGGAACACCCATGTTAATTTCTTCGTGGGAGTGAACTTGTCATGCCATGAGTGCTATAATAAAACGGATCAATTGTGTATTTTTTGAAAAGAAGCTGTCAAACTGCATGTCCTTGGTTATAATTCTGCTGCTGAGTTTGGGCCAATTTTGGTTTGTGGTTACCAAGTAATTCATGAGATGTGTAATTGCAAAGAATCACGACTACGGTGTTGATTATATGCAAGTGAGATTTCATTGTTTGCGTAATTTCGATGACCTATGGTGAGTTTTCCTGCATTTGAGTCCCCTTGTATTGTAATCTTTACCTGGATTATACGGGAAGTAATGGTCCTATTACAATGATGATGATTTAATGTATATCTGATTTTATGTGTTCGACTACAATATGAGAAGTGCAGTTTTTGCCTTAATTCTCATTATGATTATTCTTGTGCAGAGTGGTTTTAAAGATGACTCTTTGAGGATAATGAAGGCAATTGTCAAAGACTCTCCGGGGTGCCAGGTTTTTACACTCTTGTATTTTTATTCTTTTGCTATTTGTCTGTCAAAGTGAATGAAGTACCTGTAGACGAACACTGACTTGAGAAAGCAGTGAGATATGTACCTGGTGTTTTTTGTTGGACACTCACCTTGAAAGCTTGTTTAGTATCCTCTTAGTATGTGAAATACCTATATAAGTTTGTAAACACAATTTTCACACTTGAAGTAGATGCCTGACACAAGGGCACATATCTGTACCTGGAAAACTTGAGTTCCTGTAACACTGCAAATTGCAACAATTGATTATAGTATAGAGAAATGCTTAAATTTTATGCCCCAACATAGTATACAACTAGCAATAACCCGTGCTATGCATGGGATCGAGATTTAGATCATATCTTCAGATGGGGTTAATAACATGAACTTGTTTTGTGTTAATTACATACTGCGTAAAATAATTGAGACCAAGACTAAACTGCTTGCGCTGTTGGGGAAGTTGTAGTGGGGTCAATCATCTTATGTTCTTTTTGAATAAGAGGAGGATGCGGACCAGACCAACGAAGGCGGATGCAATTATTTGAAAAAATTGAAACTCGAGGACGAGTTTTCTCAAGCCAGGGAGAATGATGTAGCCGGATATTAAGAATATCTATTAATTACACAATATTTTGAGTTTACTATTTTGTTATGAATTTTATAGTTTAGGATAGGTAGAATAGAATAATTTAGTTCCCTAATTTGCCTTGATTCGCTTTTTCCTATTTTCATTAGTTCTTATTCTTCAAGAATTTGATTGCTCAGCAATATTTCTATTTTCTTTTTGGTATTTCTACATTGTTATAAATTGATTTGTTAGCCTTAGGGCAAGGTGGTGGTTATTGATTAAAGAAAAATGAAATTTATTTCATACTCATGTGTTCGAAGAGGGATTACCTCTAGTTCATACTTGTTTGTGTTCTTTCGTTGCAAATAGTTTCGTTTGTCATTCGCTTCCCTGCATCACTTTGTTCGTGTTCTTTCGTTGCAAATAGTTTCGTTTTTCGTTCGCTTCCCTGCAGCACTTACTCATACTACTTGATAGAAAGTTAAAATAAAGATTGAAATATAAAAATGCATAGGAAGCTTAAAAATAGTTAAACTTGAATGTTATCTATGTACCTATAGGTATAGATAAAGTTAAAAAGAAGTTTGAAACATTTAAAAAGTATATTTAACTCAAACATTTATCTGCATATTTACGATTATAACTACCTGTGTAAATCCCTTAAATCTATGAAAAATCTAATTAAAGAATAAAAAGAATGTCCAAATTATTAGGATGTCTTGAAAATTTAAAAGAAGGTTGAGGATTGGTGACACATGGCGACTGTAGTGAGCTTCTCAACAAAGACCCCTGCAATACTATATAGTGTATAAACAATGGTGCAAAAAATGTGATCTTATTCGCTCAATCAACTTCGGTGATATTTGAGCTTCTTGCTTAGAGTGTACTATTCCTTCAAGAAGTTGCCTTTTGTATACCTTGTGGTGAATCTGGACCTATTAAAAAAAATAAAAATGCTACAGTCAGTTGATGTGGTTTTAACATGTAATTTTGTGATGGAATTTGTGGGTCAAATTGCGATCAAGGCTCTATAACTGGTATTGCCGTTCTTACTTGGGGTATTATATCCTGAAGAGGTTGCTTCAGTTATCCACATTGTTTGGTTGCTGTTTTAGAATCTGTTCTGCAGAACACTTCTTGATGTAGTTCAAGCACAATCCCTTAGGGCACTTAGAAAACAAGTTTTGACAATGATTAACCAACAAGTTAGTGGTTTTTGGAAGATAAGAACATAAGACAGAAAAAATAGTACCAAAACAGACCAATAGTGTAACTCTACCAGGGTTCTAAAAATCGCTAGTAACTAGTCATGCGGAAGAGTGGCGCCTAGCGCTTAGGCTGACTAGTTGGGGAGGCGGACTTTTAGAAGCATTGATCTCTTCAAGGCATTAAGTTTGCTGTTCTTAATTAATTGCCATAGTCCCAAGTGATGTTATCGTCAATTATAAAGAAAATGTCTAAAAAGATCTGAGATGGATATATGTTGTGAAGATAGTTTACTCAGTGGGAACTGTATTTGGTGCTCCAATTACTGTTTTCTAATTTATTTCAAGATTATTGGATATGTCTTTGCCTTTTCTTTGGAAGGAGTTGAATTGTTTGTTGAAAATGTAAATTTTTTTTTGTCTCATTTCAGTGCTTTATGGTCTTTTGGGTAATATGAACACTTATTAATGGTAACAATTGTTTGGGTGGCATGAAGACAATACTTAATGGTTTTTTTGGTATTGTATTTCATCTTCCCTTGTACATTTCAAGAAGTGAGATGCTATGTTGTTTGTATGCACAGTGATTTCTGGATCTCCCAAGATCTGAAGTGTTGTGTGTGTATTTTTTATTTTTTTTGAAGATTGTTGTGTGTGTACAAATGTAGGATATTTTTTAGCTGATTGTTCAAAGGATGCAATACTGGCCTATGAAACTGACCATTTAAATGAAGTGTCTCCATAAATCTTGTTTCCATGTGATAGAAGTGTACTTGTTTCTCAAACTATTGGTAGTTTTGGGATTAGGCTAAGAACTTTCCCTGTTTTCCAAATTGAGCTACGTGCTTGACTGCAATTTCATTTTTTCTCAAAAATCAGGTGCTTCTATTTTCTGCCACATTTGATGATGCTGTCAGGGCTTTTGTTTCTAAGATTGTTAAAGATCTCTTTAGAGGAGATTACAACCAAATGTTTGTGAACAAGGAGGAACTGTCATTGGAGTCTGTAAAGCAGTACAAGGTGAAATGTCCTGATGAGCTTTCGAAGATAATGGTGATTAAAGACAAAATATTTGAGTTAGGGAATAAGTTGGGGCAGACAATCATCTTCGTCCGCACGAGAAATAGCGCAAGCATGTTGCATAAAGCACTCACTGAATATGGTTACGAGGTTACGACTATTCAAGGTGCTCTCAAGCAAGACGACAGGGACAAGATAATTAAGGAATTTAAAGATGGATTAACTCAAGTTCTTATATCAACAGATCTTCTTGCCCGGGGTTTTGACCAATCAATGGTGAGCACCACTTAGCTTTGTCTGTTGTTGATTTAGCCATTTATTGCTCAGAATGCCTATATCCTAACATTTTCTTTGTTAGGTTAATTTGGTTGTCAATTTTGATCTTCCCGTGAAGCATGATTACCCATCGGAGCCTGACTGTGAGGTGTACTTGCATCGGGTTGGGAGGGCAGGACGTTTTGGCCGCAAGGGTAAGTTTTTGGGGTCCTTATAATACTATTCCATCCTTTTTTCATTTATGAACTCGTACATCCTAAATTCTATTGGTTGCTGGTAAACTCTGCTTGCTTTGAACTCGATAGGTTGTTGGTCAAATTCTTTCATCTTTGAAATCAATTTCTTGTTTATCAATGCATTCTTAGTGGTTAACTCAATTGCAGACTCTGTTGGATTTCTTGAATTATGAAGTACCAGTTCTTACTCTTTCAGTAATATAGCTATGGATTGTCATCAGTTGAAGACTATTGATCAGCCGTACCATGGGTTTGGCGCGCGTAGGCGCGTTCCGGGTCTGTCTGCCGGTTTTTTGCACACCATCAGGAATTTATAGTTGTCTATATTGAGAGTGATAGAGTTTATGATGTAATCGGAGTAATCTTCTATACAATGGGCTTAGTTGCAGCCTGCAGGATCCTCCTATTGGGGTGACAATTTGCTTGGAAGCTCGCTTATGTGCTCCCAATTTAGAATCTGGCTGAATCTTGCTCCCATCTGGGAAGGATCATGTTATGGAATAGGATAAATCCTCGTAAACATATGAATCATTGAATCCTATGAGGAAAAATAGAAAAGCTACCAACTAAGAAGAAAAGTACTATTTGCAGCTGACACAGATTACTAATATAAATATACTTATTAATGTTCGAGTACTAATGATAATATACTCCCTCCGTCCCATTTTGTTTGCTCATGTTTTCTTTTTGGGTTGTCCCAAATTGTTTGAAATTTTCCATAATTAAAAACCACCAAAAGGGCAAACTTCCAATTACACCCCTTTAGTTTTGAGGTGAAGGAGATACCAAGTTAACACAAAAGGTATTTTTGGAAATCTCAACACTTTTCAACCCAAAGCTTTGAGTTAATAAAATCGGAGAATTCCCGTAATGAGCAAACAAATATGGGACGGAGGGAGTAGTATTTTTGGAGTTACCTATGTTGTTACTTATTTACACCTATAACTAGGCGCTCCTGTAGGCGTTTCCAATTTTTGATTTTCTATACCCTCTCGCTTCCCTGCACCTGCTCCTGCTCCTGCTCCAGCACCCGCCTCTGTTTTGTTCAACTAAGGACTAGGTTCATGAATAAGTGTCATAGTTTAAGCAGCACACAGGATATGAAACTTTGAAAAAGCTGGTAGCCTGGGACACAGACATAGTAGGGGACACAAAAATATATGTTGTTTACATATTTGTTGTTATTAACACATATATCGTATCCACAAACAATCAAATAAGTTGGTTTATGTTGAACTGCAACCAAAATAAATGGTTACTAACACTAAGAAACAAAAATGAAACCTAACCTAACACTAATCCGAAACAAAATGAAACCTGACCTAACACTAATCCCGAACCTAACACTAATCTGAAACAAAATGAAACCTGACCTAACACTAATCCGAAAGGACCAAAACAAAATGAAACCTAACCTAACACTAATCCTACATGAATAATAGACAATCCATCAAAAGGCAGACCACAAGGAACACTTAACAAATGTGTCAGTGTGTCCCAAAGTGGCATGTCCCATTCTTCTCCCACTGTGTCCGTGGCGTGTTCGGCATTGATATGGGGATCCCTCAGGTGTGTCATTGCTTCATGGGTCCTAATTAATGCAGTGCATCAGTAGCAAATATCAGAAGTATACCATTCTCTCTCTCTCTCTCTCTCTCTCTCTCTCTCTGCTGTTCTATTAGGTGTTTTAAGCTGTTCCTACAAGAGGGATGTAGAAAAATGAAACTTTGTAGACATTTAGGGTTTTTTATTAAAGATTAGATGTGGCCTAGCATTGAGTTTTGATTAAGGTGTTGCCTTAATAAAGTCTTCAGTCAAAGTCTTCCAGTCTTGTGTCACTTCAAAGATGTGCAAACACTGTTTCTCAACTGTGTTAATGCTAAATATCAACTTGAATTTGCTTCGAATCACACTGATTGGCTGTATTTTGATTTTGCAAATAACCCGAAACATGGACAAATGTTGTGGCTGCATGCAGTCTCTCTTGTAGTGAATTTTTCTAAAGAAACATCAAGTAATATTGATTTCTATTTCTCTCGTAATGTTGGATAATTTTGGAAGCTCATGTACTCGAAGCTTCCTCCCTGCCTTTGACTTAATCATAAATGGTTTAACTTAAATCCTCCAGGAGCTGTGTTCAATTTGCTGTGCAATGATAGAGATGAGATGATCATGGCCAAGATTGAGAGGCATTTCAACACGGAAATAGCTGAGGTAAGCATCTAGAGCACATGCCATGGTGTATGAGTTGCTCATTTTTCTTTCTGCAGTGCTTTTTTTTTTTAACATGTTAAGTACCAGATAAATGTTCTTGGGATTTTCGGAGTTCCAAATCTAAACTAAGATGGGTACAATTACAGTGTATATATTACTTTGCCAAGGACCCTTTTTATTTGATTGAAGTAATTGCGAATGGATAAATGATGCCTCAAGATAAGTGATCCCATCTGATAATCGTGACCCGAAAAGTCCTAATCAACAGAGGGTCGCTCTGGGATTTATAGTATAATCCGATACTTCAATCTGGGATCCAGACAAACAAACTGGGCCAAGGTTTATTGGGCGGGGGCGTGCAATCTTATATAAACGCTTGATTGTTTGTTTGTTTGCAGGTGCCATCCTGGAGAAGTAATGAGGATTTTGAGGCTGCTCTTAAAAAAGCTGGTTTGCTTTAAATTGTTTGTGATGATCATCTCCAGTTATTATCATAATGCAAACTTATAAGAGAAGCACACGGCCTCGATGGACAGTTGTGGATTCGTGTTTTTTGAGTCATTAGTATAGGCGTCACAGAGAGTGGTACAATATACGTTTCCAGTGTCTTAGCTCGATGATAAGCTATGTGTGCCTAGCTCGTGGAGGCTCTCTTCCAGATTTCTCCTGATGAGAAAAGGAGATTCAAGTTCTTCTGAATTTGTAAACTAGGGTATGTTTCAGTTCGACTTCATATTCCTTTTAGTGCCTTCTGATTTAGCTGAAGTTATTGGTGTCACAGAAGCGTTTTGTTCCGATGTGTCATTTGTATTAATATTACTACAAGTTTATATGATCCTTTCTACCTTTGTTTTGGGTTCCGATCATCTATATGAGAATGTTGGAGTTGGTGCCATTCAAAAACGTACTATTTCCAGGAGTGTTTGGTGGTCATTTTAAATTTGTGGGTTCTATTCACATGCAGAAAATCGCCAAACATTTAGCAAATCTGTTGTATTGCTTATGGATTGGTCAACTTCAAAGGCATTTAACAGTCAACTAACTTCAGATGACGAGTTCAGAATAATTCCATGCTCAAATATTGAATCCCTATGGTATGAACTGTACGATGCTATTTTATGATCTTGAGCAAAAATAAGAAAAAGAAAGTTGCTACACACAAAGGGATCGACTTAATTAAGTTTTTGATTCGCCGGAAAGAAAAAAAGGGAGGACCCTAAACCTAAATAGCAAGCCTGGTAAAGGAGCACCTCAGGTCCACAGAGAAGCTAAGCTTCGATAGAGATTAAGAAAGTGCTTAATGGTTTATGCTTCACACGTAGTGCTCTTCCAGTTCCGTTGAGATGTCTAATGTCTCTGTCTCTCTCCTGGCGTGTACCCCCCACCCCATGGTTTAGCCCAGCCGCTCCCTGTCATTAGTAAACTACTAGTAGTACTGTAGTTATTACTGTGTTTATTGTAAATATAATTGAGATGTCTCATTTTTTTGGAACTGCGACTGAGATGTCTCATTGCACACAAGTTTTCATTCAAATGACTTTTAGCTTATTTCTTGTTAAATGTATATTATATCCGTAAACGCATACTCTCTATGTCCGTTTTTTAGAGTTCAGTATTTCATTTTGGGATGTTCCATTAATAAATGTCCATTTGTTAAATTAGTGAGTAAAAGTTGGTATTTTTTTTATTTTGCCTCTAATAGTGGATTTCATTTTGAAAAGTTGGTGAGAAAAAGTGTAATGATGATGTCTTCATAAATGGTAAGTAGGAAAAAATTATAACTTTTAGAGTGTAGTGATGATATCTTTATAAAAAAGTTGAATTTACAAAGTGAGATTCTTAAAAAGGAACGGAGGGAGTATAATGTTATGCAAAAACTATAAACCCTAAGTTACATGAAAAAAAAAACTAATCATCTAATTATTGTAAAATGAGAAAATCAAAAGGCAGTCGATGTCTTTGACCCTGACCCAGACATTGAGCTTGACGCAAACAGTGACACACTCATGATCGGCTGTATATTCCTACCTGAAATCAGCAGTCTCAAAAGATATCAAATAAAATGCTAGCAAAGATAAAAGATAACAAATGCCTAGATGATCAGATAGACTTTACCCAAATATGAATGCACTAATGAATTTCCAAAATCTACAAATCTGACAAGTCACAACAAGTTACCCCGCCAAAAACATCATATAGGGTAAGTACATTGTTTGCATGGATATTATTGCGAAGCAACATCGTTCCTAAAAGAACCCGATCTGTAGATAAAAAATTTGTCCAAAGACGAAACTAACAATTCTCGAGTAGACGAGAAACAAAACTTTTGCAGATCAATCGACAAGTCATTGATCTGAAGGGATGTGAGAAAAACAAAACAAAAACAAAAACTATAAAGGAATATGTTTAGAACTACTATTATGGCCTTCTCCTCCCACCGCCGTACAAGGGTGTGAAACCCTAGGGAGGAGGGAAGGAGAGAAAGATATTTGTGGCGGCTAGAGTTTTGCGTCAGAGAGCATCTAGTTGGTTTATTGATTTTAGGAATCTAGTTGCAATGTTTTACTGATTCTTAATTCATCGTTCCAGTTCGACTTTTGTTATTTATTCCATGTTTAAGTAAACTGGAACTTTTGTTATATGAGTCTACGTTTAAGTAAATTTAATTAGGACTATGATTCAATTATTCTTACTTAAATTTCTCTTTAATATCCTTTGTTTGTGAAAGTTTACGCATTTGTCGTTTTGTTTTTATTAAGTAAACTTATACAAACAACCCATTGTAGTTTTAGTAATATTTTGGGTTTGCGGGAGTGTTTCATTTAAAAAGTGATTTTATAACTTTATCTAATGAGAGAAAATAGGATTATACACCAATTTTTTTTTGGAATTTTCAAATTTTCCTAGTTTGTATGAAATTAAAAAAAAGGAGTATTGTAGACACCCCAATCCGATTTCCCAATCGTTTTATTTCTTTTTCAGTTTCTTGTTCCCTTGATGATGAATCAGGTCGAAAACAGTCTTGAGAGAATGAAATGGCTTGAGCTTGGTATGTGTGGAACCCATCCTTAACCCTAAAACCCTTAAACCCAAACCTTGACTGAAGGTTTGACCATCGCGCGACCCAATGGGTCCCTCGCGCGATTCTCTACTTGCCAGGTGGTGGTCAAAGTCAAACTTTGACCGATTGACCATCGCGGGAAAGCTAGAATCCTCGCGCGATGGTCTCACTCCATCGCGCGATGGTCAACACCTGTCATATCCAGTAGTTTCCAGCTGGATTTTGTTATGATCAGGGGTCTACAGGCCTGCAATCCCGTTACATTGGCTGAACAGTGTTTGCAGGGCCACCCTTGCACCACCTCCACCCCACTCTCCCATCAAACTCCATACCCTACTTCTCCACCAAGTAAGTACAGCCAGCATTGTTGGCTAGCTGCATTGCCTTGCATCATCCCGCAACAAGCCCTCCTCTTTCTATAAAAAGCTCCCATGGTCTTCATTCCAAGGGGTTACCAAAAATTTTCCAAAAGAGAAGCAAGAGCTACAAGCTTGATCACTCCTTTCATTCAAATAACTCTCATTTACTCATTTACCAAGCCATACCACCTCACTCAAGCCATATTCAAGACACTCAAGCAAAGGTATAACCCTTATTGTTTACCGTTTTGATCCTTGAGGGGGGCTGACAGGGCCAAAGCTGGTAATCAATATCAGTTTTGGTCCCAAAGCCAGCAAATTTACAAGTTACTGCGGACAGGCAACCCATGCGCGAGTAACCCACTCTATTGCGCGACGGTTTTCCGTTTGTGTGATAAGGTTCTCGTGGGGATGAGATCCTGATCCATGTCCATTTACATGATTTTGTGCTCTTCTGTCAAAAATACTTAGTATATTTCACTGATTATGCATGTTAAAACCAGTAGGTTAGCTTACTTTCTATTTTTAATTCATTAAGAATGCCCCTGGGATGCTTCTGAATATGTCTCAGAACCCAGGCATACAAAGCAATTCCTGGAAGTCCAGTCAGAACAATCGCGCGATGATATGATTCCGTCGTGCGATGGTTTGGCCACTTCCAGTAATTGCCCTTGCATGGGCAGTTAGGCTCTTAGCCTCTGTTTTGATACCCTCACTGTTTAAGGGTTGTATTTCATTCCAGTTGTGTTTGATTGTAATAATGGCTTACTTTCAGTACATATGAACTGCTTGGTTTGACCCTGGGTCTGCACTGGTCCTTCCAGAGCCCAGAAGGAGATAAAATTTAACCTGTTGGTGGGATGTTAACACTCGCGCGATGGTCTGAGAGTATCGCGCGATGGTCTGACCTGCATGAATGAACTTCCGTGCATGCAAGTTGGCCACTGCTCGCGATAAACTTAAACCAAGGCACTGTTCTGGCATCCTGAAACCAGTGTTAAATGTTATCTCATTTATTCCTCATCATTTCGTGCATCCACGTTATTATTTATCACACCTTGCAAATTGTTACAGTCTCATCCCCGATTAACTGTTCCCCCGCCCTAATTGGCTAAAAAATGATTAATCAAATGGAATCGCAAAACAAACATTTTCGCAAAAGCCTAAAGTAGAGACCGATCTTCGGATTGGTCGAGAGGGGTGCCATAAAACCCCTCCCCTCTCGTAACCTGGCTCCCGAACCCATATATGGTTATGACGGACTGGTTCCTTAACTTTTTCAAAACAAACAAGTGCGGCAAGTGCTTCGAAATACGGTTCCTTGGGTGTCGGACCTTCAAACCCAAGTGGCGATTCTGTATTTTCGTGAGCGCTTGACGTCCAGCTTCAAAAGCGCTCCCGCGAACTGGCAGCATCTCTTCTTTCTCGGGGGGGGGGGGGGGGGGGGGGAACGAAATCCCTTCACCAAAGAGAGAGAGAGATCGGGCAATCGCATTGCCCACAGTGGCAACTCCGCTGGGGATCGAACCAGTATTAATCCATACTTAGAGTTTAAAACATTTTTGAACGAATCCTTAAAAGTCTGTCAAAACGGTGAGCTTCGCACCGCCGAAAGTTAGGATGGTGATTTAACAGGACCCCGTGTTCGGCCAATCTAATCTGAGACTTTTCCATTTGTTCAAAAAATGTTATTTCCTCTAAAAATGGACCAAATAAAGTGAGCCAAATTTGAAACAGGATTTTCGAATTTGCGATTCCATTCCATTAATCAAAATTTTAGCATTTTCATTTGCATCGATGTGGCATAAGCCTCGTTGGATCATTTTGGCAATCCGGCATGGTTTACCGGAGCTCGGGGACCCCGAATGACCAACAACCTTCGACGATGATGAGTCATTCTACCGTTCGACTGTTACTCTGCGATTACGCGGGCAGCGAGAGGTATATCTTGGCTCTAGTCTGAGGAACCTGTTACAAGCCAAAACCAGCCTTTGTATATACAAAACACTAGCACTCTCCAAACTAGGACAGGTCTCTGCAGGGTAGGATCTACTTGCATCTAACCCCATATACTGTCTACGTGTTACTGCTTTCTCTATTGCATGCACTGTACATACATACATACCATTTTGCGTATAAGCATATTTAGGGCGGCTCCTAGGTTCTCTCTCTTTCAAGTCTGTCTTATGATTATTGGGACATTCCATTGGCCCGATGAGGAGTCGTGCATCTCGATGGTTGATGAGCACCCGGAAATGTAATGAAAGGGTGCGCTAGTGTCTAGGTTTTGTTCAAATTATTTGTTAATTAGTTGTTTTTGATTATTTTTGCTCGTAGAATGTGCTGGTGCTATTTTGTAGGATAATCGCTTAATAAGGAGCTTTAAAGGCTTAAGGCATGTCATGGCCTGAAGATGCCCGACGGCCAAGGCGCATCTCAGGCAAAAGTTACCCGACGTCAAGGCTGAGCAAGGCGAGGCCAAGGCTAGGCGTGACCGACGGCTGAGCAACGCCAAGGCAGAGCCAAAGCAAGAGGAACAGCCCGGGCAGAAGGGATCCAGCCAAGCTACGCCAAGGCAGAATCAGTCAAGGCCAAGGTGTGGCCAAGGCGTGGCCAAGGTGTGGCCAAGGTAGGAAAAGAAGCCAAGGTTCAGAACTGATAAGAGCTCGCTACCGATCGAAGAGAATCCTTCCAATCGGTACCGAGCTGCTTAAACGCTGGTACTAACTGCCTCGCTACCGATCGAAGGTTTTAGCTCCAATCGGTACCGAGATGCTTAGCGCTGGCCCTAACTGGTTTGGTATTGATCGAAGGTTTTTAGTCCAATCGGTACCGAGCCCTTAACTCAGTTATGTAAGGCTTGGCTATCGGTACCGAAGGGCTTAGCGGGGCATCTTCAGAGCATCTTTTGGGATATTCCGTGCGCGAAACAGAGGCGGTATAAATACCCCGTTATGTCACCTTTGCACGATTTGGACAGAATTGTACCCATAATTTTAGATCTAGGATTAGATTCAATTTGCTTTTTGAATTGTTCTTGCCTTGTTCTTCATTTTCAGCACTTATTTCTTAATTTCCTGCCTTTATTAGTTGTCTTTTGCTACTCTTGCTTTAATTAAAGTTGTTGCTTAATTCCTGATCTATTGTTTAAGCTAATTTTCTTCTAGTTTTGCATTTCAATTATGTTAAGTAGATTTTTGCTTGCTCTTATCTCTCTAGATATGTGTGAGTAGTTTCAAGGGTTAGGTCATGGGATGATTAGCATCCCATGGCTTGGGTAAAAATTACATTTTTCACCAATAAAGTTTTAATCTTTGGATTTGAAAATTAATGTGGGGTTCGGATTCGTTTGGTGAATTACCGAGGTGTTAACCTCTTTGATCACGTGTAGGTGGGAGCATCGACTATCCACCACACGTGATGCTTAGAGCTCTGTCGCTCGAGGTGTTTACCAAATGAGTTCTAGAGCTAGCTTGATTTTCAAACCATCTCTATTTCCCGGTTTGGGTACCTACAATTGCGTATCTTGAACCACGTAAATTGGTGAGAAATGTGATCTAGCCCGAGTCATGAGTGCTAGTGATTCCTAGACCTAGCCTATCTTTTTCCTAGTTTATTCGTTTTCAATTTAGCCTTTTAAATTTCCACCATTCAAAGTAAAACTCGGTTGGCTACCTAATAGCCGAAAGTCTTGCTTACTCTACAAATCCGAGCAAAGCCGTATAATTATTCCCGTGGGTACGATCCCGGTCTTCCGGATTATTATGCTTCAAATGACGTATTAAGCCCTACGCTTGGGGCGTTATTCTTCTACATCGGAGCAAACGAAGCAATGGTGCACGTTGTCTATTTTTCAAGTCCTAAGATCGATTAGACTTTGGGAAATCAAGGCTTTCTAAGCCTTTGGCTAAATTACCCAATCGAGGTTTCAAACAGAAAACAAGGAACAAACGGGGAAAATGCCGTGATACTTACACCACTTTGGTTATCATGCGAAGCATGTACACCATCTAGGCTCTGGCGCTGTGCTGCCTATGCCACCCCAGTTATAGTATCACGCTATCCACACCAAATTGTTCCAAGTTCAAAGTTGAGACTCCCGAAACGGAATAGTCAAAACCTTAGACTATTTTGACATCTCTTAGTATTAGTTGATACAAGTGAAGGATACACCTCGAAAAGATTTCTGAGGATCATTGGCAATGTTCGAACATCATAAGACAGACTTGTCTGCTAGTCTTAGAGTCTAAGGGCGACACTGACGACGGTGGCTGTGTTTTTGCTTTAGTCTTTTATTTAGATTAAAATTGCTGCAGGGCCCTTATTAAGCCTTTTCTCACTTTCTGCAAGCAAAGTTCTGAGCCATTGCACCGCCAAGGAAAGTATCGAGGTAGAAAACCAAACCTACTTGGGAACGTCTGCACTAGAATCCGATTCAGAGGCTAGTCAGATCTCAAGCCCAGTCAGTCACCACAGAAGACTCTCCGCGTTCTCTGCTCACTACTCTACAGTCAGCTTCGTCCTCTATCCTTGAAGAGACAGACTCTCCGGCATCACCTACCCCCTCCTCTGCATCAAGCACCTCGGGACCACCAGTCATGGCAGATCAACCACAACCAGTCTCTTTGGAAACCATCCTCATGAACATCCAGACTAGTATCACTGCCATACAACAAAGGGCCGCTCAGACAGATGCCAACATGACCCGCCCGAATGACCTCTTTAACACTCATCTTCCTCCAGTTGTTTAAGAGGAGGGCGAGGCCGAAGAGGACATGCATGAGCAACCCATCATGGTCGAAAATCCGGATCATCTAGGGCGTTTGGTAGCTTTGGTCAATCCTCGAAGAACCTGCATTCCTGCTCAGAATCCAGGCACTACTGCTGTTAGAACTGTTCAGCACCCTGACATGACTGCTCTTGTCGCCAAGATGGCAAAGCTGGAAGAATCCGTTTCAAAGTCCGAAAAGATCAGTGCTGGGGGAATTGACTTAGATCGTCTCTGCCTCTATCCTAATGCCAAGCTTCCCGACAAATTCAAGATGCCCGATATGGCCAAGTTCGACGGCAGTGGTGATCCCAAGACTCATCTCTATGGTTACCATGCTGCCATGAAGCTGTTATCAGTAGAGCCCGAGGCTATGTCTCAGCTGTTTCCTCAAACCCTCTCGGGCCCTGCCTTCCATTGGTTTCTGTCACTCGACATCGCCAAACGAAGGACTTGGGAAGACATTGGGACTGCGTTTATTTCGCAGTACAACTATAATTCCCAGCTCAAAATGACTACTCGTGAGTTGGAGTCCACCAAGATGGAAGCTAAGGAATCCTTCGCAGATTTCGTCAAAAGGTGGAGGGCCAAGGCCGCTCAAATTACTGAACGCCCAAGCGAGAGAGATCAGCTCCGTATCATCTCCCACAACCTCCAGCCTGATCATGCTAGACACTTGGTTCTCGTTCAAGCGTCCTCCACCAACTTCGACACCTTCTTCGAGTCTGGCCTGGCCATCGAAGATGCACTGCAGAGTGGGATTCTGTCAAAGGGGGAATCTTCTAATCCGCCAAAATCAAAGCCTCGGGCATACTCTAGAAACACCAATGCGCTGTTTGGGGGAGGAACTTACTCCAATACCGCAACCAGCGGTACCAACGCCTCTTCCTCAAATGCTGCCAACCACATTGCCGAGGTCCATCAAGTGCAGACCCCGCAAAATAACTGGCCTCGCAATCAACCTCGCAGCTTCTCTGCATTCGAGGCTCCATTGTCCTCAGTCATGGAGAAACTGGTTCAATTAGGACATCTGAAGCTCCTCGACCCAACTCCTCTGCCTAAGAACCCTCACCCAACTTCAAAGCCAACCTCTATTGTGCCTACCACCAAGGGGCCGGTCATCTTACAGATTCCTGCTTTCGCCTCCGTCATGCGATTCAGGATCTCATAGATGAAGGAACCTTCTATGCTCCACCACCGTTGGCTCAGAAGCCGAACATCCTTTCCAATGCCATGCCAAAGCACAATAATGCTCCGCGCATTAACCAGATATCCCTCAGCTCCACTATATTCAACCCTACTAACTATATAACCTCAACGGATCAACCCAGGCCAATCGTGCCTATACCCTCTCAACCCGAAGCTGAGATTTCCTATATCAACCCCGAAGAAGGACAGTCGTCCAATTCCAATGCGCCCTCCGCGCGCCTGCAGAACGGAGCATTTGTGTTCAACGCTTCCATCAGCGACCTGTTCCACCAGTCTATCCCATCTGTGCAGTTCAACTCTGCCTCTACTTTGGATAGCCCATACTTCAATGTGACGAATCCCAACCCTTCTCCAAGTTTGGTGGACCGCTTCAGATCTACCATACCCCCTCAACCAGAATAACAACTTGACATGCAAGCTGTAGGGTGGGCCATAGCCGATAACAATAACTATGCCACCCCCATAATCAATGAATGGACAGAGTTGGAGTTGGATGGCTTTCCTCAGAATACCGAACACATCCCTTTCTACCATGCTTGGTACAATGCTTGGATGACCAATTATGAGGCAGCCATGCTTGATCCTTTGGATGGTTTCTTGTTGGACATGCTCTTCCAACAACCTCAGCCTGTTCTGCTCGAAGGGGAATATTATTGGGACCCCGAGCCTGCTTGGCAATTTCCGTTGGGATTTGACCTTAATCCTTTCCAAGGATACGCTCTGCCCAACCATGAAATCCAGTATTTGGAGGAGGACCTTATCCAAGATGAGACCCGTGTTCTAGGGGAATGCTTCTTCCCTTCTACTCTTGATAGGCTGGTTAACTCTGTTGCTAATGCCAAATATGATCCCACATTTTATATCGTCGACGAAAACCTCCCACGCCCCATAGTGCCTTCCCCTCCTGAAGAGGATTGCAACATCATGGTTACGGACCTTGTACCACCAGCTGATCTTTGGGATGTCGATGATGTAGTCAATATCCAAGTTGGGTCCGAGGTTTGGACCATCAATCGTTCCTTCGTTGACGGAGGACTTTGGGATGTCCCTTTTGTTGCTAGTACGAAACCTGTCCGGGAGACCATAGCTGTTGGGAATCCGGATTTTTGGGAATCACTGTTGATGAAAGATCTGGCTGAAGATTTGGGTTTGGACATGGAAGTGCCTATATCTCCTCCGACCTTTGACAAAGGGAAACGCAAATTGGGGGAAGTCCCTGCTGATCTGTGGGATGATAGTCAAGAACCTCAAGTGGTGCCCTTTTTAGAGAACGTTCTTAATGTTACAAGGAGCGGACGAGTCTTCCAGCCTGCTAATCTGCAAACTGGGAGTTCATCCAATTCTTCTAATCGAAAGAACGAACCTCCCGTTTTCTCAAGGTCTGCACCACTTGAGGTACCTATTAGCGCCCCGAATGACGACGTGATTCAAAGGCAATTGGAGCGGATTCCCGCTGCCATCTTGCTCTGGGGACTAATCTGTCCCTCCCGTGAGCATCGTCAGAAATTCTGTCACACCCTCTCTCGTCTTGAGATTCGACCGGACGTCACACCAGAAGCGATGATCTCCCTTATCCTCCCGCCTGCTTCTAAGCATACCGTGGTCTTCACTGATAAGGATCTGCCAGTTGAAGGAGTTGACCACAATCGCCCCTTGCATATCACAGTCAAATGCCGAGGACTCTGGGTTCCAACTGTTCTTATCGATAATGGTTCGACAATCAATGTTTGCCCCTTATGGGTGGCTTACCGTCTGGGACTGACTAAGAAGGATTTTGCACCTTCTAGTATGACTGTTAAGGCGTATGACAGCACTCGTCGCTTGGTCGAAGGCACGCTTGTGCTCAACCTCGATGCAGAAGGATTTAAAATTGATGTCGAGTTCCATGTGGTTGACATCCCAGCTTCCTTCAATCTCTTGCTAGGAAGGCCGTGGCTTCACAGAGCTGACATCATGGCCGTGCCATCTAGTTTTCATCAGAAAGTTGTGCTGGGACTTCCCACTGGGACTTTGACTATCTGCAGGGATTCGGGCATTCACCCGCTTAAGAAGGATGGCACACCTGTTTTGGGTATCGCGCATGACAACGAAGACGTCGACCTCGCGGGTTTCTCTTTTGACACTTCGGGCTCGGTTTCGGCCATCAACGTAGATGGGGACTTTATCATAAGCTCTATCGCTCTGGACATTATGAGAAAAATGTCCTATCTACCTGGCCTCGGTTTAGGGATTCACCAACAAGGGATCCCGGAGTTCCCTATATTTCCTTCCTGTGAGGGCCGCTTTGGTTTGGGGTACTCTTCCTCTGCTGAAGATGCCAAAAGAAGGAAATGCACGGGAAAACCTCGATCCCTCTATGGTGAGCCTGACAGTTACTTTGTCCGTGAAAAGGGGAGTGATATCTACATTGGGCAGGCTGAGCCTTTCATTGACTCGGTTACTAGGGAGCTGCTGCCTGGTTTTGAGGTGTTCGCTGATGATACCTGGTCTTCTAGTGACGAAGAGCCAGCAAAGACAGAATTTAAGAAGAAGCTTAGCCAGCCCAAGCTGAAGACTGATTGGCTGGGATCTTTTGATCAAGGGAGTTTGGAGCAGTTGTTCTATGAGTTCTCTCAAGTGGGTTTGGTCAAGGAAGCTGAAGAGGCCGAAGTGTTCATGCTCGGGCCCGATGCCCTCGAGGACCCCACCTCTCTTATTGTGGAAGCTAAGGGTAGCCTTAAAAATTGCATTTTCAAGCCACGCCTTACTTGCATTGATGATATCTCTGAGTCTGACACTGAGTCTGTTAAGTCCTTTGAGTCTAAGTCTAGCTCTGAGTCAGAGTTTGTGCCTCTCAGCCCTCCACGTCATAGCTTTTACTTTGAGTTCGACTCCCTTGTACTTGGCAACCCCGCAAGGTCTTATGAAATGAAGGAATCCTCTTCTGACTACTTGAATGATCTTTACATACAATGTGTCGACCCCGACGACGAAGGGATAGATTTCGACGGGGATATTCCCAAGGAAATCCGTGCCTTCATCGAAAGGGAAGATGAAAGGCATGCTCAGCCATTAAAAGAAGAAATAATCTTAATAAACTTGAAAGATGAGAATGATCCCCGGATGGTTCAAGTGGGCTCCACATTAAATCCAGAAGAGCATTGTGGTTTCAAAGAGCTCCTTACTGAATTCAACGATGTTTTTGCATGGTCTCACCAAGACATGCCCGGTATCGATCTAGAGATAGTGGAGCATCGAATCCCTCTGTTGCCCAATGCTAAGCCAGTAAAGCAGAAGCTCAGACGGATGTGGCCAGACTGGGTACAGAAAATTAAGGAAGAAGTCACCAAGCAAATCAACGCTGGATTTCTCGCAGTCTCTCAGTATCCCACTTGGGTGGCCAATATCGTCCCTGTTCCCAAGAAGAATGGCCAGATTCGTGTCTGTGTTGACTTCCGGGACTTGAACAAAGCAAGCCCCAAAAACGATTTTCCCTTGCCACACATCGATGTGCTTGTGGATAATACTGCGGGGCATGCTTTGCTTTCGTTCATGGATGGCTTCTCAGGCTACAATCAGATTCTCATGGCACCCGAGGACCGCGAGAAAACGACTTTCATCACTGAATGGGGGACTTACTGCTATTTGGTCATGCCATTTGGCTTGAAGAACGCCGGTCCCACCTACCAGAGAGCTGCTACGCCTATCCTGCATGACATGATGCACAAGGAGGTTGAGGACTACGTCGACGACATGATTGCCAAATCAAAAACCCGGGAAGGACACATTCCTGTGCTAAGGAAGCTTTTCGAAAGACTCCGCAAGTTTCGAATGCATCTTAATCCACAGAAGTGCACCTTCGGAGTCACAGCAGGTAAGATGCTTGGTTTCATGATCACTTTTCGTGGGATTGTAGTCGACCCGTCAAAAATCAAGGCAGTACTGGAGATGAGCCACCAGAGTCTGAAAAGGGAGTGCGGAGCTTTTTGGGAAAGGTTCAATTCATCAGTAGATTCATCGCCAAGTTAACTTTAACTTGCGAGCCGATGTTTCGTCTACTCAAGAAGGACACCCCGTTCGTATGGTCAGACAAGTGCCAGGCAGCCTTCGTTTTAATCCAGAACTATCTACAGAATCCGCCTGTTTTCATGCCGCCAGTGCCTGGGAAACCTCTGATCCTTTATTTATCTGTGAGTTCTACATCCATGGGATGCTTGCTAGCTCAAGAGGGAGAAAAGGGGGTTGAGAAAGCCGTTTACTACCTGAGTAAGAAGATGGTTGGAGCCGAAGAATGCTATACCACTTTAGAAAAGACGTGCTGGGCCCTTGTCTGGGCCTCTAAGAAGTTGAGACACTATATGCTGGCTTACCCAGTGAAGTTGATTTCTCGAATGGATCCTCTCAAGTATCTGTTTGAGAAACCTGCCCTCACTGGTAAGTTAGCGCGTTGGTTGCTTCTCTTAGCAGAATTCGATCTTGAGTACGTCACGAGAAAGTCAGTAAAAGGGCGCGCCATTGCAGAATTCTTAGCCGACCACCCTGTGGACAGACCGGAGGATTCAGACTTCGTATTCCCAGATGAGGAAGTGCTCGCATTTGTCGAAGACGTTTGGACTCTTTACTTCGATGGAGCAGCCAATCATAAAGGGTTCGGAATCGGGGTTTTGCTGATCACCCCTGACGGGTCTCATATCCCGCTAGCATTCAAGCTCAATTTCGATGTTACAAACAACCAAGTTGAATATGAGGCCTGTATTGTGGGTATGGAGGCTGCGCTCACACTCGGTGTTGAGAAGCTTGAAGCCATCAGGGACTCTAACCTCGTTGTGTTTCAAGCAAATGGAGACTGGAAGGTGCGTGAAGAGAAGTTGAAACCTTACCATCAGGACTTGGAGGGACCAATCCCTCGTTTCAATAAGGTGACCTTCACTCATATTCCCCGGCTGAAGAACCATTTCGCTGATGCACTCGCTACCTTGGCTTCCATGGTCGAATTGCCGTTGGGTGTCAAACTCCGCCCTATCTTAATCGAACAATGGGACTACCCCGCCTATCAGTGTGTCAACGCCATCGATGATGTTGATGATGGCCTACCCTGGTATCATGACATATGGAACTTCGTCGAGAGTGGCTTGTACCCGTCTGAGGCCTCTCAGAAGGATCGAACTGCGTTGCGAAGGATTGCTACTCACTACATTATCTGTGGGGAAAAGTTGTATAGGAGATCTCATTGTGGAATGCACAAACTCTGCGTCAACGGCACCGAAGCTGTCAGAATTATGGAGGAAATCCATGAAGGGGTTTGTGATCCTCACATGAGCGGCGTCATGCTCGCTAGGAAGATCTTGCGTCAGGGTTACTTCTGGTCTACTATGGAATCTCAGTGTGTGGATTACGTGCGGCGATGTCACAAGTGCCAAATCCATGCTAATCTGATGCATGTTCCGCCCTCTAACCTATTTGGCATGGCTTCGCCTTGGCCTTTCTCTGTATGGGGCATCGATGTCATCGGCATGGTCAGGCCTTCTGCTTCGAATGGTCACAGGTTCATCCATGTAGCGATTGATTGCTTCACTAAGTGGGTGGAAGCGAAATCGTACAAAACCTTGACTGTGGTTCAAGTGGCTCATTTCATCAGAAAGAACATCATCTATTGATATGGGGTTCCGCAGGCATTTGTTTCAGACAATGGGAATCATTTCAAAGGTCGGGTTCTGGAGCTCTTCGGGGAATTCAAGATCCAAGTCCATCACTCAACTGTCTATCTCCCTCAAACGAATGGGGCGGTCGAAGCGACAAATAAGAATGTCGAGACCATCATCAAAAAGTCCGCGGAATCTGCCAGGGACTGGCACGAGCAACTGCCTTTGGCTCTTTGGGGTTACCGAATGTCGATCCGAACGTCAACAGGGGCAACCCCTTATTCCTTGGTTTACGGGATGGAAGCAGTTCTCCCTATAAAGCTTGAAGTACCATCTCTGAGGATCATGGTGGAATCAGAACTCTCCGAATCTGAGTGGCTCAGTGGAAGATTCGTCGAGCTTATGCTCTGTGATGAAAGGAGGCTCCGAGCCTTGTATCATGTTCAGTGGTATCAACGGAGAATTGCCCGGGAATTCAACAAGAAAGTGAAGACTAGAGACTTAGTTGAAGGGGACATGGTCACAAAGGAGATTCGAGCGCCGGTTTTCGACCCACGCGGAAAATTCCGACCTAAGCGTTCCAGACCTTACATCATCAAGACCATCCTTTCTGGGGGAGCGGCTTAGCTTATTGATCTCGACGGCAACGAGTTCAACACTCTGGTTAACCTGGATTAACTCAAGCGTTACTATCCCTGAGAGAAGCTCGTTGGACCGAAAACCACAAGGGTGGGCTGTTCCAAGCAAAAATTAGAGCAAGCCTGCTAGACCGAAAACCTGAGAGGGCGGTTTAGGCAAAAATAAATAGGCGTCAATCGAAGCTCGCTAGGCCGGAAACCCGAATGGGCGGTGCTAGGCAAAAGTTAGAGCGCAAAAGGAGAGCTAAAACACCCGAGAGAACCTTAACCTGAACTACGTGCTGACCTGATTCCTTGAAAAAGGATACGTAGGCAATCTCTCCGTAAGATTCGGTCACAATCAATCAACTTGATCCACGGTTCCCCTATTATCAGAGTTTGGCTCGATATTCGAGTGACGTAGTGGTTCAACACTTGAAACAGAAGGGGAGAACTCTCCAACTTTCACCTTTATTTAAATTATAACTTCTATTACGCAGGCTGAGCAGTCTTAAAAACAGTTAAGCATAAAAACAGAATAAAGCGCTCGAGGCCTTAATAGGCTCACAGTTTATTCTAGATCATTCGAGTCCATCAAAGAGTCAGTTGTTGTTTTGCCTGCTTGCAACCTCTCTTTTCAACCATGCTTGATACCGAAGCATAAGTTCTATGCTGAAGTCTGGGTCAGCTCCCCCGAGTTGTCTCAAATCCCAATTGTGCTCATAGCTTCTCAAATTCTGGGCAGTAAAGGCAGGAACGTGGAAATTCTCAACCCCGGCTCGATGGAGCCCTTGGCTTATTCCCAACTGACGAAGAATGCGATCAGGAATATAGAATGTGAAGGCAGTCAGTCCAGCTATCACCATCCTTTCAAAACCTGCAGAATTCAAGGCCATATCCTGGATGTTCAGGGCTTCATGCCTCCAAGTGATTTCATTCGATAGCATCTCTCTCATGAATGTGAACCATTGATGCACGGTCATTTCTGGGTAGATCATACCCCGCTGATGCATTCGACTGGGCAGATGAGGCCAATTTGCTTCCGGTGCCGTGAGCAATCCCAATTTATCAGACAGCCAAAGCTGCATGAGCAGAAAAACAAGGAGTCATATAAAACTTGAGCGGAAAAAACAAGTAAGAAGCTTCGACATGGACTTACCCGAGAGATGAGGTAAAAATAGAATGTGCGAAAAACTAGAAAAAGGTGAGCTGAGTGAGAGTTTACCTGCAGCAGAAGCGGGCTACCGCCAAAAACGTTTGTTTGACCCGTGGAGACCAAGTCCAAACCCATGAGTGTTTCAGCCAGAACAAGTGGCACCACGTTCCTTTGGGCGCCCATTTGAGCAGCAACGCTGACCAGCATAGGGTTCACTTGCCCATTCGGGGACACCAGTAAATAAGCTGCCAGCACGCAGATTGTTAAAGCAAAACTACGTCAGGCCTGCAGAGCTGTATCCTCTACATCCCCTTCCGGCCCATACCATTCCATTAGGCGCATGATGTTGATTTGCCCTCCAGTCAGTAGACTTTCAGCAGCTCCCATAGTGATGTCAAGGCTTGGCTGTAGGAGCTTTGGTATATTCTTCCGATAAGGTGGCACGACGATCACACTCGAAGCAACGCCTTGGAGGTACGCTTGGAATTCCTCCACGGTGGGGCACAGCTCATTAACCCCAAACTTGAACACGTAAACATCTGGATCCCAGAATTACATGGCCGCCCTCTGAAGTTCAGGACGAACCCTCACATTGCGAAGAAAACGAAATGCGGCCAGCCCGTGGAACCGAAATGACAGCCAATCTCCAGCAACAACGGCTGAAAGTCAGGGGCTAATTAGGACTGGAAGGTTATTCACCATGTTGGTTTTCGTAGAGAATCTCAAATTGTGGGAGGAGTGCCTTTTCTTCGCAGAACGTCGGCCTCTTTATAATCAGAATGCGTGAAGTATCCCTCTTTTCAGAGTAAATATCCACACCATGTGTCATCCATTCCTCCAAAAGGGAAGCATCTCTACGCCATTCCCTGAAATACTCTGATAAAAGGTGATGACAAGGCTTGGTCATCCTAGAATTCTAAGATGGTCAAATAAAGTGGCCTGGCATGGTTCAACCATCGTGCGATGATCTCACTCCATCGCACGATGGTTCAGCATCCATTCCATCGCGCGATGGACTCACTTCGTCGCGCGATGGTTCAGCTTGCAATTTGACAGATTGCACCAGCTACTGTCCAGTTTTGGTCACTTCGAGTTCCAAGGGTTCTTTTGCAATGTTTATGGTTCCAGCAAGTCACCATGAGCGTATGTGACTGTATCCGAGCATCGGATTCGAAAAATTGCATTTAACGAAGATTTTGGACCCTTGGCGGCTCGTTTCAAGTTCAAAAGGCCATTTTGGGAGTTCGAAACTTGTTTCCAAGGGGTACACCCCATTCTCTCATACCGTACAGGTCACGTTAGCCTAGTATGACTGTACGGAGGTGTCGGTTTCAGTCCGGGACATAATAGAGTCTTATTTTTCCATCTTGTGTCCATTTTGTGTCCTTTGTGGCACTTTTGGGTCTAATTTGTGTTTTAAAACGCATTTCTCGAATTCGTCAACTATCATAGGTCGTTTTCCATATACGTGACCTTACCATAGCGTCAGTTTCGTCCAAGATAGGATATTTTGAGTTTTGGCTTATGAATGCCCAAAATTTCGTCACATTCCTTGTATCCTGGCCGTATCCTAAGGTGTTTTATTGTTTTTCTTCTGAGCTAAGTCCTGTCGGTACATATACGTGTGTCTATGAGCAGTTTCAGTACATCATCAACGCAAACGTGGTGTAAATGGCAAATGCTTATTCGTTCTAATTTATCACAAGAATGAAATGAACTGAAAATGCAAATTTTATAGCTAAAACCATGATCTATCCGTGTCAGAAAGAAGAAGACTGCTATGCATACGGCACTTTGGCCACCCAAAAATCATCATGTCAAACTTGGGCACACTGGCCCATCAAATCAAAAAGGCGCGCAGGCCTCGAAAGCATCTGTCAAAGTATCAGCTAAGGCACTTTGGCCTTCTACCTATCTACGCGGGCACGCAGGCCCAAAAGCAAAAAAATCAAAATGCAAAAAGTGAGATGAGGCTTCTGGATAACCCTCAGTCCTCCCCAAACCAGTCACCCTCTCCGTCATCATCCTCGTCGTCTCTCTCTGTGGGATCCACCATGAAGCCAGGATCGTCGACTGAATCGTCAGAGCCACTGCTGTTAGACGCATCCTTTTCCTCCCCCTCTTTCTCTTCTTCCTCCTCTTCATCTCGTCCTCGGAGGCCTCAGGTAGGATCAGCCGCTTCTTGCGGACCGGCTCGTCTTGTGAGGGCCTCTGGCGCATCTTCAGCTGATACCTCTCCTCAGCGCATGCCACGGCCTCTCGGGCTGCCTCCTCGCTCACGATAGATGGCCGCGAGCCCCGTGTCTGTGGTCTCGTACTAGGTGTAGGAGCGGGAGTCCTGGCAGCTAGTGTCTTCTGCGGAGGATCCCTCACGCTCTTCCTCCTAGGAGCCGCTCGTCCCTGTGCCTGCATTATGATTGTTTATACATTAGCATATGTTTTGCATATTTCATGTTTTAAAAGCAGGTATGATCAATCCTCAGTCAAACAACGATCAAAGCATACTGTATATCGTGCAAACATGAGCATATGTCTGGTATCGAAAGCAAAGGAATGTATCGAATGCAGGAATGTATCGAAAGCAAGAGTGTATCGTTTTCTAAAGGATATACTTGAGATCTCCGAGCCGCCGGCTGGGGATAGCGTAAGTCCAATGGCAGGTCGCTCGCCGCCCTCCTTATCACATTCTCCAACGCAAGCATGCGCCGAACAGCCTCGTTCACCCACTCATTGGGCACCTGCAAGGATGAGTTGAATATAAGCAATTGAATGACATTTCAAACTTCATCAAAGTACAACGATGAAAGCAACAATGTCTTACCTGCATGGTAACGGGCGCTGGCTCAACTCTGGCAGGGGTAAGGTGCAACTCAGCTGGATTGCCCTCGGAGTCTACCACTGCTATCTGCCACGTCAACTCTAGTGGCCCACCTCTCACTAGTCCGCTCAGTCCTCGCCTCGGGCGACTCTCTCCACTGCCTGGCGACTCTCTCCACTGCCTGGTCTCCCTGAGACGGCTCTTCTCTCCTCAGCAGCTGCACGGGCCTGGCTTCGAACCTCCCTGAACTCTCGTACACCCAGTGGCCCCGCCAAGCGCTCCCTCTGATAGGTCGTATAATCCATGTCAGGACGCAAGTGGCGTGTCAAGTCGGTATCAGGCCGTGTAAAGATCTCCAACTCAGCCAAAGTGTACTCCCCTGTGTGTGAGGCCCGTGGCGGAAGCGGTCCAGGCACCTGAAACCCCGCATAACCAAGTGATTGGCGTGTCACTCGGTCACCCAATTACCACTGCCAACCAAAGGCCGACTCCAGCAGCACTCGGCTCGCTGTGACGACCCTGCTACGAGCCAAGTACTCAGGCTCAGGCTCTGCCACCCTCTAGGGATCCCACTCAACCTGCATAGGCAAACAATGCAAGTATCGGTCAGCGATAGCATTGAAGCAATGAAAAGGGATAATACGTTTCCATTTTTACCAAGTTCATGTCATACTTGTGAGGATCGAAGCTCGTCAAGGTATATCCGGAAGCCGTTCAGGTCGCCTCTACCTCTCTTCTCTCCCATGTTCTTCTTACTCCATATGTGCGCGCGAGGAAGGATCCCCAAGTCTAAGCTTTTTGTCACCGGGCGGCACATGTTCAAAACCTCGTAAGCCCAAAGCTGCATGGTTATCAATAAAGCAAGTCATCAGTACATGCAAGAATACCATTGAATAGATTATGCGATCAAAATGAATACAAGTATGAATTGGGAAGTGTGCATTACTCTATCGTGAATCATACCTCCCAGATCCGCCAGTATCCAGCAGTGCTCACCTCCGTCCTTGACGAATCCCCAAAGAAACCATAGGCTGCGCCTAGTGCCGCTCCGCCCCAGTTAAAGTGTGAGGCCATCCTCAGGTCCCTCAGCGCGGGCAAGTAAGACATGTGGACTTTGCTATGCCTGTTCGGATAAAGGGTAGCCCCAAAGAGGTACAACAGGTACGCCCGGGCCATCTGCTTCGCCTCCTGATCGGTCATCACCTCCTTCTTAAGATATTGGACAAACTGCCCATATCTCGCCATCCCCTCCTCGATCTTAGGCACCTCACCCAAAAACCACTCCAAGGCTGCCTCATCCTCCTGAATGCCCGAGTCAAATGGGATAGGCTCGCCCCCAACCCTCAGGCCGGTGATCGCCGCGTCACGGTCATCTCCCTGACCGGTAGGTGGAAGGTGTTCGTGGTATCCCTCCACCTCTCTGCTAGTGCAACCAGGACAGCGTGATCATTCTTCACCGGGGTGAGAGTCTGAATGAACTCCCAAAACCTGCCTCGTCCACTAACTGCCTCACCCTCTCAGGCAAGCCCTGATACAACTCCAAAGAGCTACATACGCCCCCAAAGCTGCGAATGTCTCTCGGCCACGCCCTCTCCTGTATCAGACACGAAAACAAACAACAAGAAATATATCAGCACGCAAGGCTTTCATTTTCAAGTTCTAGGTAATCAATGCAGCCTGGCTACGGATGGTTGGTTCAAGTTATTATGTCTCTTGCATGTCATTTAACGTGGAGCTACGAACTTACTATTCTAGCCTACTTCAAAAAAATTACTTCACATGCTTCAGTATGCAAATACGGTAATTATAAAAAGGGGGATTTTCAGAAAGTTACCTCAGACCAGCTGCGCGAGATATGAGTGTCAGGGTCTCTCAGAACAAGCTCAAGGTCGTACTCCGCCTGTCGTGGCCGGTACGCCGTAAAGCCCGACGGCACAAACAAGTGAGGAACAGGTAGTCTGTACCCCTCTGCTAAAAATGGAGCACGATTCAAACTCTCTGCCTCCAACATTGCTGTCACTCTAGGACCATGCACCCTGGCACCGACCCTCTCCTCAGTCTCTGCATCCCTCAGTATCTCCTCCTCAGCAGCTCGCTCCCTTTTGGCCCTCGCTGCGGCCTCGGAAGAGGCTATCTCCCGCTCTCGCTTCTCTCGAGCCTCCAAGACTGCAGCTCCTATCGTGGGGTTATCCTCCAAAAGCTGTGCAAGTTGTGCATCACTCAAGAGTTCCGCGAGTAATTGGCTTGTGGCCGGATGATGTCGCCGCTGGCCAGAAAAGCACGTCCTCCTTTCTATATACAAATGGGGCCTCCGTAGCGCCTCCCTCCTCGGTCACCATGTCTTTGCCTTTCGTCGGATCCCTCAACGAAACCCCGTTCGGCCCGGCACCTCCACCATCAACACCCCTGCTGCCCGTGCCGCCAGAACTGCCACCAACTACAACAGAACCACTCACGGCCATGCTTGGGTCCAGTTGATCGATCACTGATCTCACTGTCCCGACCCCCTCCGTCGCGCGACGATTTGACTCCCTCTCGCGACGATCGCCGTCATCTCCAACCGCCTGTGCATGGCCTTGCTCGCCATCGCCGCCGCCCGCCGCCACTGCACCAATGTCCGGAATGGCCTCCGCTGGCTGACGATCCTCTATTTCGACTTCCATGGGTCCTCCCTCATCCTCCGGACGATCAACAACCTCTCCTCTGCCAATCCCATTGCCGTGGTCTGCCATGGATGCGTGTGTGTATGGGTTCTTTGATTTTGGCAAGAAATCAAGGGTTGAGTTGAGATTTGGAGAGTTGAGAGGAGTTTTGAAAACTTCGAAACCACTCAGTATTCGGTTTCTGTAGCGTCTCTGGGAAGAAAAGGAGAAGAAAACAGGCATGGGCCGGGTCTGGGCTTGTTTCAGATCCAAGCCCTAACGGAAAAACCCTCGCGCGATGGTCTAACTTTCTCGCGCGATGGTCCAACTGGGCCGTTGACCTCATTCAATCTCTGGCTTGGCCCGATCTTGTGTATCACCTTAATGATGGCCTAGAAGTCTTACTTGGGCCTTGCAATTGATTTTGGGATATCTCCTAGACGCCCATGATCAAAGATGCCTTATATCCCCAGTAGCGGTCTGCCCTACACAATAATTTCCAATCAGTGACGATCCATCCGTCCAATTTCCAAATCAACGACGATCCATCCGTCCAATTTACGATCAACGACGATCCATCCGTCCAATTTCAAATCAGCGAGGATCTAACCGTCCAATTTCCAATCAGTGACGATCCATCCGTCCAATTTTCCAATCAGCGACGATCCATCCGTCCAATTTCCAAAATCAACGACGATCCATCCATCCAATTTCAAATCAGCGACGATCTAACCGTCCAATTTCAAATCAGCGATGATCCATCCGTCCAATTTCCGATCAGCGACGATCCATCCATCCAATTTATGATCAACGATGATCCATCCGTCCAATTTCAAATCAGCGACGATCCATCTGTCAAAATTCAAATCAGCGACGATCGAACCGTCCAATTTTAAATCAGCGACGATCGAATCGTCCGATCCCTTGGTGCACGGTATTTGTATATACTCGCTTGCACTTTTCATTTAATCAGCTTTTGGGTGAATTAGATGGGTGTCTAGAAATCTTTGACGTTACCTGTACCGACTAATGGTGCTCTGCGTGCCGTCAAAGAGGGACTACTGTAGACACTCCAATCCGATTTCCCAATCGTTTTATTTCTTTTTCAGTTTCTTGTTCCCCCGATGATGAATCAGGTCGAAAACAGTCTTGAGAGAAAGAAATGGCTTGAGCTTGGTATGTGTGGAACCCATCCTTAACCTTAAAACCCTTAAACCCAAACCTTGAATGAAGGTTTGACCATCGCGCGACCCAATGGGTCCCTCGCGCGATTCTCTACTTGCCAGGTGGTGGTCAAAGTCAAACTTAGACCGATTGGCGGTCGCGGGGAAGCTAGAATCCTCGCGCGATGGTCTCACTCCATCGCGCGATGGTCAACACCTGTCATATCCAGTAGTTTCCAGCTAGATTTTGTGATGATCAGGGGCCTACAGGCCTGTGCAACCCCGTTACGTCGGCTGAACAACGTTTGCAGGGCCATCTTTGCACCACCTCCACCCCACTCTCCCATCAAACTCCATACCCTACTTCTCCACCAAGTAAATGCAGCCAGCATTGTTGGCTAGCTGCATTGCCTTGCATCATCCCCCAATAAGCCCTCCTCTTTCTATAAAAAGCTCCCATGGTCTTCATTCCAAAGGGTTACCAAAAATTTTTCAAAAGAGAAGCAAGAGCTACAAGCTTGATCACTCCTTTCATTCAAATCACTCCCATTTACTCATTTACCAAGCCATACCACCTCACTCAAGCCATATTCAAGACACTCAAGCAAAGGTATAACCCTTATTGTTTATCGTTTTGATCCCTGAGGGGGTTGACGGGGCCAAGGCTGGTAATCAATATCAGGTTTGGTCCCAAAGCCAGCAAATTTACAAGTTATTGCGGATAGGCAACCCACGCGCGAGTAACCCACTCTATTGCGCGACGGTTTTCCGTTTGTGTGATAAGGTTTTCGTGGGGATGGGATCCTGATCGATGTTCATTTACATGATTTTGTGCTCTTCTGTCAAAAATACTTAGTATATTTCACTGATTATGCATGTTAAAACCAGTAGGTTAGCTTACTTTCTGTTTTTAATTCATTAAGAATGCCCCTGGGATGCTTCTGAATATGTCTCAGAACCCAGGCATACAAAGCAATTTCTGGAAGTCCAGTCAGAACAATCGCGCGATGATATGATTCCGTCGCGCGATGGTTTGGCCACTTCCAGTAATTGCCCTTGCATGGGCAGTTAGGCTCTTGGCCTCTATTTTGATACCCTCACTGTTTAAGGGTTGTATTTCATTCCAGTTGTATTTGATTGTAATAATGGCTTACTTTCAGTACATATGAACTGCTTGGTTTGACCCTGGGTCTGCACTGGTCCTTCCAGAGCCCAGAAGGAGATAAAATTTAACCTGTTGGTGGGATGTTAACACTCGCGCGATGGTCTGACCTGCATGAATGAACTTCCGTGCATGCAAGTTGGCCACTGCTCGCGATAAACGTAAACCAAGGCACTGTCCTGGCATCCTGAAATCAGTGTTAAATGTTATCTCATTTATTCCTCATCATTTCGTGCATCCACGTTATTATTTATCACACCCTGCAAATTGTTACAGTCTAATCCCCGATTAACTGTTCCTCCGCCCTAATTGGCTAAAAAATGATTAAGCAAATGGAATCGCAAAACAAACATTTTCGCAAAAGCCTAAAGTAGAGACCGATCTCCGGATTGGGCCAGAGGGGTGCCATAAAACCCTTCCCCTCTCGTAACCTGGCTCCCGAACCCAGATATGGTTATGACGGACTGGTTCCTTAACTTTTTCAAAACAAACAAGTGCGGCAAGTGCTTCGAAATACGGTTCCTTGGGTGTCGGACCTTCAAACCCAAGTGGCGACTCTATATTTTCGCGAGCGCTTGACATCCAGTTTCAAAAGCGCTCCCGCGAACCGGCATCATTTCTTCTTTCTCAAGAGGGGGAGGGAACGAAATCCCTTCACCAAAGAGAGAGAGATTGGGCAATCGCATTGCCCACAAGTATAATGTTCAATTGAATTTAAACTGTTGGCCCCACCACTCAATTGATCTGTCATCATTGCCTCAACAACTTCAAAAGGCATATTCTGTGGATTGCAGTAATACATAGAGCGAGAATGTGAGAGATTGCCAAAAAATGATATTATACATGCATGTGTGGCCTTGTAGGAAGGGACCTTGAAAACTTAAAAGTGCCCCAGAATACATAAAAATAAAAAGGGAAAATTTCTTTTACAGCCCTTCGACTTTGACTAAAAATTCATTTTGATTCTTCATCTTTCAATTTCGGCATAAAAATACTTTGACTTTTCAATTTTTTTCAATGTCATCATTTAGAAGGAATCCGTTTTCTTTTTAGACAGAAAAAACGACGTGCCTAGCACGTGACTCCTTTTGAGGGGCATTATTGCCCTTTCCCCTCCTCCCTTACCCTAGGTCCATTGGAGGGAACATTTGCCGCCAAATATAGTCCCCCCTTATATAAAAAGGGTCCCCACTTCAAATTAAAAGTCATTTTGTCTTATTATTTTTTTGTTTTTATTCAAATTTTTTTTCGCATTTGTTAATTTTGTGTGAAATTTTTGTGATTTATTGATTCGTCTTAACTAGAAGAATCGGAAAAGTAAAAAATTTGGATCGAAACGCAGAATTTTTTTCGAAAAGACAAATAAGAAAAAATAAACATCTTATTGACCTATTTTTGCCTTTGTTCAAAAAATTACTGAGTTTCGATCCAAATTTTTTACTTTTTTAATTACTCTCGTCGAGACGAATCGATAAATTACAAAAGTTTCACACAAAATTAACAAATGCAAAAAATTTTTGAATGAGGACAATAAAATACAAAGTCACTTAACTTTTTAATCCAAACCCACCTCCTTCTCCCAAAATCTTGGGTCAGCTTTTTGCCAAAATCAAAAAAAAAAAAAAAACAGTTTCAACAAAAAAGTCCACACATTGGCCAAACAAAAAAAACAGTTTCACATTTTTGCCAAAATAAAAAACAAAAAAACAGTATACATATTGGCCTACTTGCATATACCTGCTTCAACACAGTTTCAACAAAAAAGCAGTTTTCTTTTTGGAGGGTCGACAGATCATACTAATACCAGTTGGAGGGTCGACAGATCAAAACAATAGTCCCTCTGAAGTATTCAGTATTGACATATATACGTATATTTTAGGATGCTCTTGACTCATCCAGTTAACGATGTCTTGGCTGCAAGATGGGTGAGAGCACGCCGGTGGTAAGTATTGCGAAGTTTCTTGTATTTCTGCACAAAGGGTCCCACTTCAATCTCCCCGTCAAGAAGCTGCCTGTGCAGGGCCTCGGATTCCTCCTCTGTTTTGTTCATTGCCTCTGCAAACACCAAACACATCGTTTAGAGTGCCCCAAAACCGAAGTACCGAAGTAGCACCAATTGAGGATAACAAACAACAGACTAAGATGGTGTTGTCATATAGTTGTTTGCATAGCCTGTAGATGGTTCTGCAATATACAACGAAGACCAGTAGGTGCTGCAGTACGAAAGCGTGATGGGATCATTGTTAACAAGATATCGGGGGACCTAACTTTAACTTGGGAAGTCGAAGTAAACAAAAATGACATGATTGTTACCGAGTATGACATACGGTGCACTTGACAGCAGGGACAGAGCCATGTTCATGGCCCAGGGTGGCCATACGCTCCTGTTTTGGGAGCGCATACACATATATACTTGGTATGACCACAAGTGACCTCACCAATGAACGTATAGAAAACAGAAATGGAGTAAATATACCAAAATCCACGGCTAGTGTAATTTTTGCATTTTAATTAAAAATTGTCATGTTCTGAAAATTAAGGTGACACTAGATGAGAAGATTGTAGTAACTAACAGTGAAATTAAGCATAAATAGACTGGACGTTTTTTGAAAAGTTCGAATCACTTGATTTTATTTTCCGTGGATAGTAGTAGGTATACATGTGAAAGTTTATTTTGATTGCATACCACTAAATAAACTTTGTGATAACACCACTTTTAGTCCAACCTAGAATAAAATCATGGCTCCATCCCTGCTGCTTGATAGAGTGGGATGATAGAAAATGAATCATGCAGCTGACGGCAACGAGCAATTAGTTTGCTTTGCTTTGCTGTGGTCTGCTATACAAGAGGAAGCAGTCTGTGTCTCTGAATGACGATGGCGATGACACCATGGTCTATTGGTAGTTTTGTCAAGAGTTTTACCTTGAAGTCTGCGGAGGAGGGATGATGGGGAGTAAAACATCAGGGTCTCTTCTTTTTGCCTCTCCAGCTCATGCAGCTTCTCTTGGGCAGCAGCTAATTCAGTTGTCCGAATGATTCTGCACTGCAGAATCAAACAACAGCAGAGTAATTATCCTTTACATCACTATTTGAAATTGGCGTCAGGACGAAGCAAGGGAACACAGTTTAATTTGTTCACCTGATTCTGTAGTTCCATTATCCGTGGTTCTTTCTCCAAATTCTCCCCTACATAAAGGGCAATCGTTAGAATAAGACTCCTTATCTGGTGGAAATGCTATGAGAAGAATTGTGCATGTGTAGGAACATATGTACATGTGTTGGAGACATTGCAACTGTTAGCCCAAAAAAGACAAACTTACTGGCAAGCTGCAAAGTCTCCTTGTGAAGTTCAACTCTTAGCTGATGTTTATCAAGGAGAAAAAAGGTGAATAAAAAGGTCAGTAGCAATTGATGGTAACAAAATGACCCAAAAATCATTTAAACTACACCTAACTCCACATTTTATGCAGCGTACTACAGTACCAGGAATGGTAAAGTGGAATAAGCAAGCATGCAATGTCTGAAATTACTATACACCCCAGACAGTCTACTCTAGTCAGCATGTGCTTTTCTATAGACAGGTTCATTATAACTATAAGCAGGCTTCATATATAGTTTCTGGTAACATCAACGGACATCGTGGCTCAACTACAGATTATGACTATGGATCATTGTAAGTCCCTTGGAAACATCTCAGACAGAAGTTCACATCTAGTGCATAAGAAACATGCTGGTAGTTGCCAACTCTGGATAGCTCCACCATATTTATCATAAACCATGTAGATCTTCAGAAAAAGATTAACAATGTTCATGTGTCTGGTAGTTATCTGTAGGTTTTGTAGTATGTTTTGAAAGTGCCGTGTCTTGCCTGAGAAAACTCAGCTTACTAATGGTAGTGATCTTTTTGTTGAAAGAGAATATGGGCATAAAAAGAATTAAGCATACTAGATGAATTGCCGTTATAAAAATCAATTCGATACTCGATTGTCAAAATTCCAAGGCCATGTCTGCCATAAACTCTACATTACTCAATATCTAAATGAGCCTGTCATAATTTTAAATCAAACAATGCACCCTAAACAAGTTTCCGGTATTCATTTCTAATAGAGAGTCTTCCACTGATTCCTTGAAAAGGGCTGTTTACAACTCAGACCAGCTAATGCAAATATCGATGGCCCCAGATCCTGGGTTCCAACTGCTTTTGAATTGTGTGCCTCATCAAAGCGCAACACTACACAGTTTCCTTGATATAAGAAACCCGCTACACAGTTTCCTTGATATAAGAAACCCCACAATTTATACTTAAAAAAGGGTTCAATACCAATTGATAACTACTGAAGATGAGAACTACTATTCATTGAACTTAAAAGCATAAAAAGTCTGAGAAATACAAAGAAATAGTGAACTAGAGATGGTACAAAAACTTAAAACAAAAGAGAAATGGAGGTGGAAGCAAAAGCGAAAAAATCAACTTACATTATTTTGAAGTTTAACCTGGTCAAGTGAAAGTAAGAATTGGCGGTATGCATCTTTGTCAGCCAAAAGCTTCCGTAACTCATCAATACTACATGGAATGAAATAAGAGGAGAAGCAAATGCCGAGAAAATACAAAAAACATAGTACACGATGGTAGTCAAAGTATCCTCCACGTTTCTATGTAAATTAGGGCGGAGTGAATTTCTTCCAAAATAGCTCAGCACGGGAGAAGACATTGTGCTGAGTACTACTGTCTAGTGAGGTATAAAGACGGTGGTGGGCCGGTGGCTACCGTCTTCTGACGAAAGCATATGATGACCATGTCACTATGTCAGTGATAAAAAAGGATCGTAGTGTCTGATGTTTTTGTAGAATGTACTTTACAAGGTAGAAATATCGATAATCAACTCAGGTTATGGACTTTGATAAAAAGGATTGCAGTGTCTGATATATTTTTGTAGAATGTACTTTACGAGGAAGAAATATTGATAATGGACTGTGATGTTCGATGCAAATAATGGGTAGAAACAGAGGCGACACCAATATAGAAGCCATGGGATTGCCTGACACCATGGAGAAAAATGTTACTATGTAATTTCTGCTTGTCCATCATTTGACAGACACGATTAACATGGAATAGGACCCCAACCCCAACTCATGAGATAGCAGGAGCATAAGATAATTTTACCCTTGAGGTTGCTGAACCATTTAAACTTCAAACATGTGTTGACTTTAGAATCTCCTTTACTCAATTGAAAGCAAGGATTAATTTATCGTTTTGAATAGGAGATTATAGTTTTAAAACTTTATTTTCTCTTAGAATAAAATGATTATTCATTCATTAATGTGAAATAATTTCCCTACAGAAAATTATAATTTAGACATGTGAATGACCCCCTCTATAATAATTCCTGGAGTCGCCACTGGGTAGGAAAAAGTTTTTGTTTTTGTATGTTGCAGCACCACATTCTCAATGGCGTAGTCAATTTCTATTGTTTTCAAATTCCAAAGGATTAATCTAGAAATATAACAGAAACAAATTGAGAGACACTAAATGACAATGTTGGAATATTTAGCATGTTATTCTTTACCTAAGAGGCTACTATAGTGTGCACACCCAACCATTGCTAGAAATAAATTCTCAAAGTACATATAAGCCAGATCAAATATCAAACGTAAGAAAAACTCTTATTTTGGTTTTCTAACAGCAGATGCAGCTTTCAAAATCTTGTTCTCACATATCACAATCCTTCCGTATTCACGCAGTCTATAATTCAGTCTTTATCACATGACTAGCAACTCAAATGGTTCAACTGCTCCATTCACTCTTTTTTTTCTCCCTACAATAAACCCAAAACCCATACAAAACAAAATAAAACTACCACCATTTCTTCCCCCAGAGCAAAACTCCCCAGCATAGTATAGCACTAGATCATTCATCAATCACACGGAGCTAAACTAAAGTAAATGGATAATGTGCACATTACAACAGTTTAAAAAAAGAATAGAGCGGTCAATATTCGACTTCCTACCTACTGTTTGCTATGGAGTGAAATTATTGAAGGTTACTGTTGTAAGTAATAATAATGGTGAGTACTGTTGTAGTCAGTCAATAGAGTTAATGTAGCCGTTCATATGTGTAGTTGTCCATATATGTATTTAGCCAGAGATGGTTGTACCAATAATTGGTGTATTGGTTTAGCACAATTATTGGTTACAAGTGTAATAGTGGTTCGAAGTAGTTCTTTCAGGCTCTCCTCTCCTCTATAAAAGGAGGTTGCCTCTAGTTGTTGTAAACCAGACTTAAGCAATATATCCGGTGTGTTGTATACTTTTGTGTTCTATCTATAATTCTCTTTGATCCTAACCTACTTTGTGTTTGTACCCACTTCGTGTCTGCTGTATTGTTTTCAAAATAGTTTAAGTAGCTTCCCAAAAAATAATCACTTCAGTGCCATGTATATGGGGAATTTGTATATCGATCGGCCCAATCTCGGAAAACCAATGGTGGGAGCAATCAACTACATTCCCAGCACACAATATCAATGAGTGACAAAAAAAAGGAAAACCTCAACTCATAGATGCTTATTTGATAACTCCGATGCCTGGGCCAACTTACATGCACCTCGACTAATCCTAGGGGACCACTCCCACCGTCAGCCAGCGGGGGCCCCAATTAAAGCAAGTGCAAGGCTTTGTATTTTTGCTCTGTATGGACTGGCCCCCAAAGGAGTTAATAGCACTTGAGATGATTCGAACCTGAGACCTTAGGTGGGAGTAAGCTCCTAAGTCTGAGGCCTAGACTACCAGGTCAACGCCTTGAGGTTCAAATTCATAATTGTTTCAACAATATCTTCTATAACATGGATTTTATCGTCGACATGATTGCTAAACAATATGGAGAGAGGGTTGTGGATCTTGTCATAAGATCACAGACTCAGTATCCCCATCAGTCACATCAGAAGTTTTTACGTAAATCATAATTGGTTTAGCACTCCCAATGCACTTGACATAATAATTACTTAAAATCACCGGAATAGGATTATAGAAAAATCTGTTACGAAAATTGAAACTAATTTCACATTTTACTGTAACCAAGCACTTTTAACTGTTAATAACATGTCCTGCAAATCAGGGATGTAAAATGACTCTGCATGTTGCGGGAATTCTCTTGTATACACATGTACATTTTTCTTTCACCAAAGCCTCTAATAACTTCTAATTTAGCTGATTCAAGGACATATTCAATGCTTTTACAACTATTGTTGCCTATCTTGTAAGCTTTTATAGTGAGTAATGTGAAATAGCACTACACAACACAGGCCCACTGGCTAGTTTGTATAAATACCATAGCTACTTGATTGAGCATGATCCAGCTGTCCAGACTTGCTAATCAATCGAGTCTAAAAGTGATGGCCCGGAATTGCTCTAAGCAAAGATTTTCCTTTGAAGAAGGCACGAATGAGAGAATGTTTTCCAAGTGGGGTCGATGAATTTAAACGCATAGCGTGCACCATATTTGACAGACAAAGCAGCACATGGAATTGTAGGAAAACGGACTATCTTCCAAACAAACATCCTCCGCTCTTTTTATTTAAGCAATTCGACCTGACCCTAGTTTTGATCCACCCTCTTACCACTATTAAGTAAGACTTGCTACACCTAAAATCTCTGATATCGACTCCTATCTCAATAGAACTAGGGATTGGAAGGACCTACAACATTGCTTATTGGACATTCGGACGAGAAGGATTAGACTTACGATCCACTAATGGATTATAGCTAAGAGACAGAAAGAAACCTAAGTGACTATGTGACATGTATTACCACAATTGATCCTCAAGAAGTTTGGCTATTTTAGATAGTCGGGTTTGTATTGCCAAGATCAATAGTTTTGCTGAGCGCGTTCAAACTTCAGCCACCCTTCCCGGGAACCATTGTTGGAGTACAATGATAGGGGGACAAAGAGAACCTTCCATTGGTTATGAAGCAACAAATCATGAAGAAACCAGAAAGATATTCAGCAACACAATCATAACAAAGTCAGGAACCCGAGCAACTTACCTCCTATCCTTTAAAAGAAATATAATTCCCGCAGCCTCCGAAGGCGAAACTTGAGCTGCCGATTGTGGTCGATCAGCAGGCTTTTGTACATTGAAGCTACTGGAAGAGCTGCTGCTAGGTGTTGTAGGGTGGGTAGAACTGGGAGAACTAAGTAAAGATGAAGGATACCATGAGTTGGTAGGAATCTCTTGTGGAAGCGCCTGACCGTCCTGCTCTTGAGAACCCCTGTACGTAAACATGGTTAGCTTAGAATCCTAGAACTTACAAATAGGTAAAAATTCTACTAAGGTTTAAAGCTTTGCTGATGGAATTCATTTGGATCACATACATATTATACGAGAGCATACCATGTGTAGTACAAGGACAAACTACGTGATAATTGAGAGAAAAACAAGGTATTGCATCGGAAACTTCAATAGTTATCGTTCCCAGACCTTGTATAGTCTATCAACACATACAAGTTCAATTCAATACGTTCCGGTACAAGGAACAGCAAGAATATACTGAACGACAATTGTAGAGAGCCAGACACAAGGACTGCAAGTATATAAAAGCTGATTACGGCTATTAAATGTTAATTTTATGCCCTGAAAACCAATTGTTGAACTTGTTTTTCTTTTGGTTAAGTTAATTGTTTGGCATTTTTGTTTTCATTCATAGATATGTGTTTATTAGGTAACAACTTTTATTATTCGTTGCTATATGAGCATAAAGTCCAACGGGCAACATTGTAGAAAAATCATGTTATGGTTAATGAATCAATAGCAGGGAGTTATGATTTTTCGGTACCTTGTAAACCCCAAAACAGTTCTAGGTTATGAGTGTGGTTGGGCATCACACTACGAAGGCCTACGCTTATTATGTTGCTATATGATAGAATGTTTGACTCTGTCATTGAGGTAGTGACCTTAAGCAAATAAGTGGATATAATGTGATTGTCATATATATTGAACTGGATCTAAATAATGAACACCCTATGTATATGATAACCGTGAATTTAGAAGGTTAGTTCTACTACGGTTTATTTGTTGTCCTTAGACCTGAGAGGCCAGTATAATATTAATTGCTTGTTTGTGTAACTTTGATATTGTCAATCGGTGATGCTGATGTAAAAGGCTATATACGGACATGTTGGGTTATATGGTGGCAATTATATTATATTAGTGCTCAACATGGAATCCGTCATTCTCTATTTAAGAGAAAGTATGTTCGAGCAATTTTCACAATAACATTGGACCAAAATAAAACCGACCGGTGACATTTTCTTTTTAAAATGTTTATTTATTATTATAGTAGTATAATACACAAAAAGGTTTTTCTAAAACTTTTTGGGGTCCAATTAAGAAAGTGAAAATTAAGTTTTTCAGATACATGAATGAAATTATTCTACGGTTCTGATTCATGTGGAATATAGTATGATGGAAGGATATAAATAAATTCGTAGGAAAGGGCCTCACTGATAATTCTCTATAGTTAGAATGTAATTACAATATGTTGATGGACATGATTGTAATATGTGGATGTGATAATATCTGTATAACGGATTGATCAGGAAGAGGGGAAAAGTGGTTCCCTAAGAAAGTGGTCCATGATAAGTCATGGGTGTTTCCACAACTAACTGAATGAGAACCCTAAGGGATCCCACCACTGTTCTCTCCAAAACTTACGTTGCCTATAAATGTGTGGCTAGCATATTCATAGTTGGCCATCAGAACTATTTGAATATTTGAGAGAGTTATAATGGAGAGAGCAGGGTGAAATACCCAAGGAGGCGATATGCTTTAATGGATTGCTTAACGAGAGTATTCATCCGTGGTGTTATTCACGGAGCTTTTCGTTCTATCCGTGAAGTTGTTTGCGGAGTGTTCATTCGTGGGTATATTCACGGAGTTTTATCCGTATCATTTGTGGAGTATTCGCTAAGAGGTGGGTATTCGTTGAATCAAACAAAGTCTGTAATCAAGTGGAGATCCAGAGGTATGTATCTATTTTCCGAAAAATTCCAACAACTAGATGTTCGCTGTTGTGTAGCAAAGAGAATCACATGAACGTATGTCCAGTATGAATCTGGCGTAAGGTCGGCGAGAGATCACCATGATAGAGAAGAGTTGGGGTGAGCATGGACCGGATTGGTTCGGTTTTATAGTAAACCAAAAATCAAACCATTATATACGGATTATGTATTTGAAGAACCAAACCAATCCAAAACTATTAGACTACGGTTTGGTTTCGGCTTGAACCACGGTTTATTTGAAATTGAGATATCATCTTTGTAAACTATTTAAAGTACTCAAAATTGCGGAGATAAACTAAGAATTGGTTTTTATGTATAGAAAAATTTAGGAATTAATTGAGCCGTGGAATCAATATTCACTAAATGGAGCATTATATATATACTACGTGCTTTTGAGATTATAGGAATGAGTTGTGATATATAGAAGTTTATACTAAATAATTTTGGTAGTAAAAGAATAATGAATAAGACGGTGGATTGAATAAATTACTCCCTTCGTCCCAAATTCTTGGTCCGGTCCGCAAAACAGAGTGTTAAAAATAATGCAATTTTTTCAAGAAAAAATCCAAACTTTTTTCACAAATTAAAAATACTCAATGATATCTAGTAAGTTGTTGAAAAACTTTTGATTTTTTCTTGCAAAAATTGTATTATTTTTAACACTCCATTTTGCGGACCGAACAAAGAATTTGGGACGGAGGGAGTATCAATGTAGAAAATTAGTTGACTATAACTTTCACGTATACTTGGTGTATCTAAATTAAATGAATTATACGTATTATATCTATATACGGTTCGGATCCATTTGGAACTGAAACCATTAACATAAATCCACAAACCAAACCATTTAACGCGGTTTCTAAATTTTTTAAACCGGAACCAAACCACACTACTGAAAAACCTAACCAAACCATTCAGTTTGGATTGGTTTGGACTGTATTCGCTGTTTGACGGATTTTTTGCTCACCCATAGAGAAGAGGAAACAAATTTTGGTTTTTCATGTGGGAGGGGTGAACATCATATAACTATGATCCAGAAATACAAGATTTCCATTCTCCATAAGGGCTCTCCCACCTAGTGGCGGATCTAGGAATTTTGCACAGAGGGATCACTTTTTAAGCAAAAACTTGATGAAGATTCTCTCACAATCCAATATAATGAGAACCAAAAATGAAAATACACTCGGGTTTCTGTATTCGTACTTGATAGTTTATTATATTTTTATTGGTGAAATAGGTAGAATGCATTATGTTGGCTTAGTGGTACTTCTACTACCTAAAGTCATAAGTGAAGAAGGATCAATTCCCAACAACTATGTTTAGAGGAAGTCTTTTTTTTTCAAACCATGTAAGCGTTAAAAACAACAGTCGAAAGGCGCTACTACGCTTCAAATCGAAATCGCAACCGCACGCATGGGAAATGAAACCCCTACCACTTGAACAAGACTTCCGTCTTACTTTATTTCGGGTATTTTAATATATATTACTTATTTTCTGGTTCAAACACAAAAAAGCCCGTTAAATTCGGGTCATGTGACCCTTCTGCACCTTAACTGAATCCGCCCCTCCCACCCCTTCGGCTGCTTCATTTGGGTCTTCCCAGTTGCTCTATAGACTGCCTTTCGTACCACTCTCATCCTCCAATCTAGACTTGTTGGCAGATCCTCTTAAAGGTTTCCCTTTCCCTGTTTCCTTCAAACTCATGCAGACAACCCATTAAAGACCCTCTCCCCTTCACGAACAGGTTTTCCCACTCCTCCTTCACCCTACTTCAAATTACATCCATCCTCTTTTTCTCCACCCACTCCTCTCTATTTCGCAGCAATCCCATAGTTTGCTCGTCTTCTCATCTCACTATTTCCAAAACCATCTTACAAACACAAAAGAACCACCACAATCTTCCAAATTCTTTGGAGTTATCCAATGGACTTTACTAAACTTTGCATCCATGAACTAGAGAATGAATGGTCCCACCAAAGGATAAGCACAAGGGCCAAACGGCCAAAATTTCTGACCTTGGATTATCAAAATTTCCAAAATGCATCACCAGCTTAAAAAAAAAAAATTCTAAACCAGCTGCTTGACCCATATCCACGGGCTTTATAATTTCAAGTACTAAATTGGAATTCAAGTTCCAAAAACTAAATTTGAGTAAACTTTGAAGATAGAAGAATAAAATCAGCTCAAAAGTAAAATAAATGCAAGAATTATCAACAAATCTTTTCCATTTAAGCTCAGGAAGCAACTAGTCCCAATTACCAACATAATTCCAATTGCATGAAATCCTACTACTCAACATCAAAACAGCTGGAAGGTAATGCTGTGTGAAAGAATACGGAACTCGAAAATGGGTAGCGAAATATAGGTGTACCGAAAATGTACGACGGCATGTGGGGCCCACTTTTGGGTGCCACACGAATAATACGAAACCGTTCATTAATTTTAAATAATTTTTGAGTGGCCCTGAAAAAAAATTGGATATGTGTATGTGGTTGATTCAATCATCCATGGAATTGAGTCATACACAACGTAGAAACCCAAAGCCCAAGAATTGAGTTTTTGCAAGGAGTTAAAAACTAAAGTTCAAGCAAAGGATCGGAGTACCAAAAAAGTAACCTAACATGTGAGGAATCAACCAAAATGAAGGCTTAACGAGAGAGAGAGAGAGAGAGAGAGAGAGAGAGAGAGAGAGAGGAGATTACCAGAATGACTTGAACATGGTGCTTGGGAAAGGAGTCGGAGGCAGTCCAATGGATCGAGAGAATTAGAACGAATCAGAAAATCGAAATCGTTGAGACTCAAGTCAAGAATCGCCAACACGAAATCGTTTGGAGTTTGAGTTATGCAACACGAAAGAAGATACGATCGACAGCGCTCTCTTTCTGGCTGTTGAATACGCGTCGTCGGGTGGCGTGGCGGACCACTATAGTCTAAATTTTTCCCGGCAGCAAATTTCTGTATAAGGCTCTGTTTGGAACTTCAGAAAACGAAAGGAAAACTAAAAAATTTGGGGCCGGCTATTCTAGCCATATATTTTCTCCCATACCCCACTATATTCCGGTAAGTGGTTGTTGAAAATCATAAATAGCATTTCGGTAAATAGCTGTTGAAAATAAGATTATATTTCGGTAACTACATGTCGAAAATATATTCAATTTTCGGTAGACAACTGCCAAACATGTATTTTTGGTAAATAGCTGTTGAAAAAATATCATATTTCGGTAATTGGATGCTGAAAATGTATCTCAATTTCAGTAACTAACTATCGAGTCTAATTGAAAATTTTTAACGGGCTGTGGGAGAAAATACGTGGCTGCGAATAGCCGCACTCAAAATTTTCCCTCCTGTTATTTGGTTGGAAGAGATAAAAAGAGAAGAAAATAACAATTTTAAGTTTTGTAAATAATCAAATTTTCCTCTCATTTTATTTCTTCTCCTTAGGTTCCAAACAAAGCCTAAATTCACGTGTTCGTTTTCTTTTCTTTTTTAACAAGAAAAGTAATTTTATTAATTTTTTAAAAATTATTACAAAGACTAAAAAAAATAACGATTTGACGGCATTATATTCCTAAATAAATCTAAGAACAATTTTGTACCCAAAAATTTGAGACTCAAATTCGTGATTGGCCAGAAACAACTAAAGAAACACCTAATGGGACAAGCCCACACCAAATGGGACAAAAACCAAACACTCTAGAATACGTGGTTTGAACCATTGAATTTCTCGATCTTGTATTTGTCTTTAGCCATTGTGTAAACCCTTGATCTCATAACCTGGAGTTTTGATACTAGTTGTTGGGGGATTTGTAGGTCCAAATCCACAAGCAAACCCAAACACAATTGAGGAAAAAAAAACGAAAGAACAGAAAAAATCACAAGCGAAGAGATTTACGTGGTTTGACTTAAGCAGATTGCTTAATTGTACTCCACGAGGTACTAGGGTAATGGGGTGTTTTACTATGATGAAAGAGTAAGAGAGTTACAATTACTTGGAGTGCCCTAACAATAGCTTATATAGTTACAAGAGAAAGCTCCCAAAAAAATTCCTAAAAATTGCTCAAAACGGGTGTTTTCGCGTACTCGACTGTCAAGATCGAACTAACCACGGTCAGGACCGACATCACCACGGTCAGGACCGTAAGTGCAAAACTTCAGGATGTTGATTTCTCTTCACGACGTTCAAGACCAAATTCACCATAATCGGTACCAAAAAATTGCTTAGACCGAATGTGACTTCACATCTAGTCAACAACTAAATTTGCGTTTTGTCTATTTATTTGTGGATCAATTTCTCCACAGAAATAAAATCGTATATCATCAATAGAATTAGTTTAAATTTTCACTTTGTTGTTTTCCGTGTTTTTTTTTTCTTCACTTTTTGATTTTTCCATAAATGGTTTAAAATAATGGAAGAAAAATGATCCAAATGCTATGAGACAAACTTCGTGCATGATGTCTTCATGATCATACCTAGCTAGAGTAAAGTTGACAAAGAAAAGGGTATTCTATGTAATTGTTTTTTTCTAATGTGGTTAACAAAATAAAGGACAATTAAAAGGTGGGAGGATCATAATTGTCATTCCACATAGGAGATAAGATAAAGAAGACACGAAAAAGGGTCAAGGGATGTAATTTTAGAAGTTTGAAGCATATAAATAATCTTTCTATTTTCTAATACTTTCATCAAATTGCATTCTTTGCTAATATTTTTATGATTTTGAAAAAACAGAGAAGACTCTTTTCGGTGACCTCACCCATTTAACCTCGCTTTAATACAAATTCTTGGGGATCGGGGAGACACACAAACACACACTGCATAGAGACGAGTATTATGTGTTTGTTGGAATGCCCGCTGTAGAGAGAAAAATAGATATCTCATATTTGGAGGATCTTACACACTCCGAATTGTGAACAAGAAAGGAAGTTAGGCCTTTTCCTAAAGCCCCAACCACCAAGAGCTAATTCTCGTATTGGCTATGCTATTCTATTAAGGTTTCGCATCTCTCAAGCCCGGTTGGCTAACTGACTTAGATTCGTTCACTCCAAAAAAAGGAAATTTGGATTCGTATGTGACTTCGATAGGCTATGCGCTAGTGCCCTTGACAGGCACTCCAGAACCCACCAACACTCGTGAAAACTTGGGTTGGTCGGTCCTCCATTTATTTTATCGGAGGTGTGGATAACGAGGCCACCTTCACAACCTTCTCTCTTATGTCCCTATGTTGTAGTAAGGCAGCGTGGTTCGCTTGAGTTGGTAGGGCTGAATGCCCACCTTGACGAATCACATCCCCACGCGACAACATTGTTTGTGCTGCCCCTTACCGTTCTTGCTCAGTGTTTGCAACAGCTAGGAAGGTAGTCGTAGAAGGCTAATTGCCACGCCGACCATCAAATATGAGATTGAGCCTCTTCTCAAAGATTTGATGCAACGATCCAGCCCAAAAAAGGAAAACTTACTTTCTCTTGCTCTAGTTTTCTCTACCTTTGTTCAAACTACCAGCTTCGGTCACCTTTGGCTCATGTAGACACTACAATCTAGGTTTTCAAATTAGTTTACTTACGGTATTTGATTCCCATATGATGAAACGGATCAGAAACACCTCGAGAATGATATTGTGATTGAGCTTTGAGCATTTGATAACCTATTATACCCAGCCAAATCCAAAAGGCCAGAACCTTACCTGCACGCGTTGGTCCAAAACTAGCGCGCTCTGGTCCAAATGCCACATATTGGTCAACAGTCAAAGTTTGACCATTGACCAGTACAAAGTTGCTTGGACCCGCGCGCGTAGGTCGTCTACCAGTGCGCACCGGTCAAACCCCTGTCCTATCACCTTTTCCAACATGATCACAAGACATTTGGGGGGCCAGGGAAGCCTATTTATTCAGCTGAAGGACAATCTTCGGACAGGGTGATGTTCCATCTCCTCTCACACACCTCCCATTACCTTTCTCTCAGAGCACAAAGTTCTAACCCTAGCTTCTTGTTCATCTCTTCTTTGCCAAAGAAAGACATTAACAAGCAATACACCTAGTTTCCTAACTAGCAACACACATCCATCCATCATCCAAGCCTTAACTCAAAGCTCAATACTCTTTCAAACCCTAGAATCAAAGGTATAATACCTTTGTACTGCTTTCTGTTTTGATCCCTTAGGGGGGGCTGATAAGGTCAAGACTGATAACCAATACCAAGTCCTGGCCTTAAAGGTAGCAAGGTTTCAAAAATCGTAGTGGAAAAGACCAGCTCGCGTTGGTCATTCGTACACGCGCGCCACTCTGTGGCTGCGAGCGCAGATCTTCCATGGGGCCCGGGGTCTTGTTATTTTATGCTTTCCTTTGTATATAGGCCACTGTTAGCATATTAAAACCTAGTCTATAGGCTTCCTTGGTTAAAACTGCAAGTTATCTTTCAATACTCATACCTGCTACAATGGAATACCCCTGGGGTCTTTCTGGACATATACTAGAACCAAGAAACATGCAAAACCAAACACTGGTTTGCAGGCTCAAACCTGCGCGTGATTGTGGACTACCCGCACGCGCAGGTTTGTCTTTGAATAGTGAGTGGCCTTTGCATGGGTAATTAGGCTTTGACGTTTGTTTTATCCCCCACACTGTTTATGGGGTGCTTTTATTCTTTTGGTGGCCTTTAAGCCCATTCAAACTGTCTATAAACCGTATATTATAAATTGCCAGTAAACTGCATGGTTTGTCCTGGATGTGCACTTGTCATTCCAGAGTCTAAAGGGTTGAAAATAAGAGCTGTGGGTTTGAACCTACTGGTGCGTGCAGGTCTTAGTATAGTGCGCGCAGGCTAGATCCACATGCAGTGACTTGATCAGTGCATGCTGGTTTCTTCCTGCACACGACCCTCCAAAACGATGCTTTCCAGTTGTTTAAGGTTCTCATAGGAGTCTATTTTCATCCTATACTAACTGTTTCAATAAGCGAGCATGCCATCTATCACATCCTGCAAATTTGTTACAGTTTTAATCCTTTTAAGCTGTTCCCCCACCCTAACTAGCTAAACATTGATTAATGAGAAAGAATCGCAAACGTTTTACAAATGCCCGAGTAGAGACTGATCTCTAGATTGGGCGAGATAGATGCCTTAAAACCTTTCTTCTCTCGTAACCTGGCTTCCAAACCTAAGATATCAAGGTGATAACGGACCAGTCTACAAGCCTTGTTTAAATCAAACAACGTAGCAAATGTTTCAAGTTCAATTCCTTGGGTGGCGGACCTTTAAACCCAAGTGGCGACTCTGAATTGAGTGTTTCACCGAGCTTTAAAAAAGGGCCCACCTGATTACTATTTTTGAGGCGTGTGCCCATAGTGGCGACTTTGTTGGGGACTTTCTTCATTAATTTATGCTTCGAGTTTAATACATTTGAGAAAAATCCCATAAAAGTCTGTCAAAACAGTGAGCTTCGTGCTGCTGAAGAACGAAATAGTTATTGAATAGGATCCTTGTATTTGACCAATCCTGACTGATACTTTTTCGATTGTTCACTTGTATAGTTTTCTCTAAATATCGATTAATAAAGTGAGCCATATTTTAAAGGGCATTTTGCAAATTTTGAGATTCTCTCTCATTAATCAATCTTTTGGCATCTTCATGTGTATTGATGTTGGCTAGCTGCGTTGAGGTATTTTGGATAACCGGCACAGTTTACTGAAGTCCGGGGTCCTTGAATGCCTACCAACCTTGGACGATGATAAGTCATTCTACCATTCGACCATTGCTTTGTAGTATGCGTTGTAGTACGAGGTATATCTTGGCTTTAGTCTAAGGAACCCCCTCAAACTAAAATCGGCCTTTGCATATACAAAGTATTAGAACTATCCAAACTAAGACAAGTACCCACAGGGTAAGATTATTTGCATCTAACCCCCATATACTGTCTACATGTTACTGCTTTCCCTATTGCATGCACTGTACATACATATCGTTCTGCGTAAGAGCATGTTTAGGGCGGCTTCTACGTTGTCTCTCTTTCGAGTCTATCTTATGCTTATTAGGATGCCGCCATCACCCAATGAAGAGTCGTGCACCTTGATGGTCCGCGTTGTCAAATTCAAAGTCCTTAGATCAACGAGACTTTGGAAAATCAAAAGCTTTCTAAGCCTTTGTCTAAATACCAAATCGAGGTTTTCAACAGAAAACAAAAACAACAAAGCTACAATGCCGTGATACCCATACCACCTTGGTTATAATGCGAAGTCACATACACCGCTTAGGCTAATGGCGCTGTGTCGCCTACGCTGCCCTGATTTCGGTATCACATCATTTACACCAAGTTGTTTTGACCCATAAAGTTGAAACTTCAAATACGGAATAGTCAAAGGCTTAGACTATTTTGACATCTCTTAGTGTTAGTTGATTCAAGCAAACGACACACCGTCAAAAGAATTCTGAGATTCTGGTAGCGTCCGAACATCATGAGATAGACCCGTCTTTAGTTGTAGAGTATAGGTGGACACCGACGACGATGACATGCACATTTACATTCTTTTAATTCTTTCAATAAAACAGCTGCAGGAACACCACTGAGCTTTTAATTCCTTTACTGTCTAGCTTTGAACCATTGCACCGAATAAGAAAGTATCGAAAAGAAGAGTCAAACTTGCTTGGGGACATCCACCTGGGCCGTACAGAGAAAGACTTGCAAGGCTTACACCTTAGTCAGTCGCAATGGAAGCATTAGTAGATTTATCGACAAGGGCAGACTCACCGCCATTTTCAACTCATGAGACGCCTCCGTCCTCTCCTTTTTCATTGTTGTCATCAACTCCCTCTCAAGCATTTGCCATTGCCGATACTGCTCAAGACCATGCTACTATACTCATAAACCTTTAACATAGCATGGGTATCATGCAAGAAAGGGCTGATCAGGTTGAGGCTTCTATGGCCAACTTGTGAACCTTGATAAATGAGCAACTCCCGCCGAGAGTAGAGAGAATTGAGGGGGAAAGAGACAATTTCGAGTCGAAGTTCAAATTCCTCACCCTGAAGCGGCTGTTCCCAATCCTGAAATGGCTGCCCTGATAGCTAAGATGACCAAGCTCGAGAAGGCTTTCTCCAAATCCGAAAAGATTGGGGCTGGCGATATGGACATGGACCGACTCTGCCTCTTTCTAAATGCCAAGCTCCCCGAAAGGTTCAAAATGCCGGACTTCTCTAAGTTCAATGGGACTGGTGACCCGAAGACTCATCTGTTGGGTTATCATGTTGCTATGAAGCTACTTGGGGTTGAAAAAGATGCGATGGCCCAGATGTTCCCTCAAACACTCTTTGGTCCAGCTTTTCAATGGTTTCTGTCTCTTGACGTCTCCAAAAGAAGAACTTGGGAGGATATTGGAGTAGCCTTCGTTGCTCAGTATAATTACGACTCTCAACTTAATATGATTACTCGAGAGTTGGAGTCCACCAAAATGGAAGCAAAGAAGTCCTTTGCTGATTTTATCAAAAGGTGGAGGAGTAAGGTCACCTTAATGACTGATAGCCTGAGTGAGAGGGATCAGATTCGTATCATCTCCTGTAACCTGCAGCCCGACTATGGCAAGAATTTCGTATTGGTTCAAGCATCTGCCAACTTTGAGACTTTCTTCGAGTCTGGTTTGGCCATTGAGAAGGCGATGCAAACTAGAGTTCTGCCAAAAGGGGAGTCCTCTTCGTACTGTACTCAAAAGCTAAGCCTTCGGCTTATTCTTGAAATAGTAGAGCATTATTTGGCGACAACAATTACGCTAACGCAGCTGCAAGTGGGGACAATGCTGTTGGTTCCCCCAACTATACCGCCGACGTCAATCAAGTTCAAAATACTCAAAGCTTTCGGTCCCAAACCCAACCTCAGAGTTTCTCTGTCTTCGAGGCATCTCTGTTCGTAGTGATGGAGAAACTCGTCAAATCTGAGCATCTCAAACCTTTGACCCCAACTCCCTTACCTAAATTCCTATCTACTGGTTACAATCCTAACCTTTTCTGTGCTTTCCACCAAATGCATGGCCATCTCACTGACGCGTGCTATCGTCTTCAACGCGAGATTCAAGATCTCATTGATAATGGCACTCTTCAAACTCCACCCTCATCAAAGCCCAATGTCATCTCCAACTCCATGCCTTAACACAATTCTAACCCCCATGTTAGCCAGATATCTCTTACCTCTGCTCAAATCAACTCTAGCTCCCCCATGTTCAACCCTAGCCACTATATCATCCCAGAAAGTCAACCCAAACCAATTGTGTCTCTCCCGTCCGAACCCAAGGTTAACATGACAGCCGTAGGTTGGGCAATTGAGGTCTTTGCTGCCGACACCTAGACTGATAGTGATGAGGAGCCTGCAAAGGATAAATTCAAAAGGAAGCTTAATCAATCAAGGGAGAAGATTGGCTGGTTGAGGTTCTTCAATCATGAGAGCTTGGAGCTGCTGTTCAAGGAGTTCTTTTAAGTAGGTTTGGTCGAAGATGCTGAAGAGGATGAAGTGCTGATGCTTGGGCCTAATACCCCCGTGGATCTTATCTTTCCGACTGCAGAGGCCAAGTGTAGTCTTAAAAATTGCATTTTCAAACCGCGTCTTATTTGCATTGATGGCACTTCTGAGTCTGACACAAAGTTTGTTGAGTCTGTCTAAGTCTAGCTCTGGGTTAGAGGTTGTGCCTCTTGACTCTCTACGTCATAACTTCTATTTTAGTTTGGGTCTTCTGCTGTACTTGGCAAACCCCGATGGGGTTTTATGAAATATGTTATCCTGCTTCTAAGTACTTCGCTAGCTTTTATATAAACTGTGTCGACCCTGATGACGAAGGGATAGATTTCGATAGGAACATCCCTAAAGAAATGTGTTCCCTCGTCGAAAGGGAAGACAAAAGGTATGCTCAGCCTATTAAAAGAAGAAATAGTTTTCGATAAACTTGAAAGATGAGGTAGACCCCCGGATGGTTCAAATTGGTTCAACGTTGTCCCCAGAGGAGCATAGCGCCTGGTCAGACTTGCTCAAGGATTTTGTTGATGACTTTGCAAGGACTCATTAAGACATGTCTGGCATTGATCCTAAAGATAGTGAAACATCAAGTCTCCCTGCTTCCAGATGCCAAACCATGTAAAGCAGAAGCTCAGAAGGCTCCGAGCCTCGTATCATGTTCAAGGGTATCAATGAAGATTCGTGTAATAACCCTCATTCTAATTATGCTTAATACATGGATATTTGTTGTGCTTCTATTAACTATGTGGTTAATGACTTAATCTTATTTGCTAAGTGAGGTTGGAACATAAAATAGCACATGGTTACGTATGCACTTGATAACTTTTCTAAAGGCTTGATAAAACAAAAGATGGCTTCCACATCATTCTTTTTCCTCGTTCGGTTGTTCCTATCGTTAACGTAGAGAGAGAGAGAGAGAGAGAGAGAGAGAGAGAGAGAGATGGTGTAGAAGAAGAAGAACGAATAGGGAGGGAATTAGGGGAAAATCTTGTTGGCTTTGATTGAAGACTTGACTTGGTAATTTATGCTTCTCTTACTTGATTAAATGTTATGGTAGTTGAATTCTATGTCTAAGTGACGAATTTTATGTGTCTTCGTTCAATCACAAGTTGAATTAGGTAGAACTCTTGAAGAAGCTCAAGAACCCTAATTGAATCCCTTGAATTTCATGTTCAGAACTTACTTTGATCCATGAGTTTGATGTTTCTAGAGTAGCTCTACTGTATCTACATGTTTAAGTATGTTTTTGTGAAGTTTTGGAGTTAGTTTTGATGTGCATTGAAGGGTTTTGGGGTTGAAATTGAAGGAAGAACAAGATGTATTTTTCTGGAAAATCTGCAGAATTGAAAACCTTATGTTTGACTCATTTTCGGGAATTTTATTGAGATAGTTTGAATGTTCTGAAAATTTTTAGAATTTTATTGAGAGTTCCTCTATGAGTCTTCTATCTACGGTAAAAATTTCAGGATCAAATTTGAAGTATTGAGCTTTATAGAAATTTTTAACATAGCATCACCCAATTTCAAAATTGTGGTGACTGTACGAACACATGTTGGGGAAACGGCCATAATTTTTAGCTTGAGCGATGAAACTGCGATCCGTTTTCTGATTTTGAAACTAGATTCATGGACCTTAAAAAGTATGTGGAGTTTGTGCCTTAATTGTTTCTGTGTAAAGTCAAATTTTAAGTTGAAGTTGATGAAATTGCAGATTCTGTAATTATTTCTTGAGATTGGTTATCTAACTTCATATCTTTCACTCTAGGAGCTTATGTTCATTAAAGATAGGCTTATTTAGTATCTTCTAATCATGTTTTTGTTGTCTAATTGTCTAGGAAGTTCATGTGACACGTGAATCGAGGTGAGTGACTTAATACCTAAATTACGTGATTTTATGCAAGTTTTTCAATTCAAAGCTTGTTCTACATCTTTTGTACTATGAGTTGAATTCCATGGAAATAAATGAAAGGTGGCTATGTTTTCCTATCTAGAAAGACATTCCTACTATGTGACACTTAGATGCTAGGGGTAATGCTAAGACGTCGAAGCTTATCCACTATCGGGGACACCTGGTAGATACACCAACTATAGAGAATGTGCTTTATAAAGGCTATGCTTCTATGTTTGAAATCTCTATGAATTGTTTTTATCATTTCTATGGAAAGCATGTAAATTATGTATTAGTTACTTATACGAGTGTTAGCTTATGTATTTTCCTCCACCTTTCAGGATGCGAAGATTAAAGTGTTGACGTGGACTCTTTTGTATGGATAGGCTGTAAATAGAAGACTTGTACTTTTGTTGTAGATGTTAAAGCTCTACTTTAGAGGCTTGTTTGTTTATAGTTAAATCTTATAAGATATGAAGAAGGCACAACTCTGAGTGGTTGACAAGGAAAACCATGTATATAACCTGTGATGTTCGATATAGTAATGTAAGTTTCATTTTTGCTGAATCCATATTTTGTTCCTTTGTCATTGCTAATGAGGTAATTGTTACTTGATATGGCCTTGGTGGGATTTCCCCCGGCGCTTTGTTATGGCTTAATCCCTAGGGACGGGTTTAGGTCGTTACAATTCGTACGTGCATTCAATTAGAAGATGAAGTCTAGAGGCCTGGTAGAGGGGGATCTGGTTACTAAGAAAGACTATGCTCTAATATTCGACCTACTCGAAAAGTTTTGACCAAAGCGTTCTGGGCCTTTCATGATCAAAACCATTCTATCTGGGGCTGGGACCAAAAGATCATCGATCTCGACGGCAGCGAATTCAATATCTTGGTCAACCTGGATCAACTCAAGCTACTTTTCCCTGACAGAAGCTTGTTGGGTCGAAAACCCCAAGGGAGGGCGGTTCCAAGCAAAAGTTAGAGCAGTCTGCTAGACCGAAAACCTAAGGAGACGACGATTTAGGCAAAAATAATTAGACAATAAGTCGAAAGCTTGATAGACCAAAACCTGAAAGGCCATTTTAGGCAAAAGTTAGAGCATAAAAGGTGAGGTAAAACACTCAAGTGAACCTAGGCCCGAACTACATTCTGACCTGATTCCTTTAAAAGGCATATGTAGGCAACCTCTCATTGAGGTTCAGTCTCAATCAATCAACTTGATCCACGGTTGACATTTTGGTGCATATCAAAGGTCGAGAACAAGGCAAGCTTCATTGGAGAATCAAAAGGGGGAAACCCTTCGTCTTTCAATTTTATTGCAAACTATTATTTCTATTATACAAGCTGAGCATAAAGCCTTAAAACATTTTAAAGCACAAAAAATAGAACAAAATGCTTGAGAAGCTTAACAGCTCATAGCTTATTCTAAGTTCAGCGAAGTCTAGTGTGAGGTTAGTCGATATTTTGTCTTGCTCTGACTTCTCTTTGCAGCCACAAGGCTCTATTTCCTTCCAAAAGAGGAAGTGTCAACAAAGGCACCTACTGTAGAATTATAGTTGCACGCATTGGTTCCAAACACACACACACGTGTCCTTATAGTCGCGCGTTGGTCCCAAACCTGTGCGCGCTGCTGCAATTCCAGCAACAGATAAAAACAGTTGGCTACTGCCTCCAAATGGTTGTTTTCATGTCCAAGGCTGTTTTTGCGCATCGATCAACTCTGCAAAGCCATTATGGCTACATGTGACTATGTCGAAGCTTCGGATCCGGAATGTCGCGCTTAATAAAGATTTTGGACCTTCAGGGGCACATTTCACGTTCAAATCAAGGTTTCAATGCCTCAAAATCCGTTCTAGGGGCTTTTGCCAAGTTTTGTCATGCTGTGCAGGTCATATGGACTTAATGTGAGTGTATGAGGGTGTCGGTTTCAGCCCGAGACTTATACGAGTCATCTTTTGCGTCTTATGCCTATTTTTGTGACATTTTTCTAGTTTTTCAATCCATTGCCATTTCGGGATGCTTTTCTCGATTTTGTTTGTTCGTACGAGTCATTGTACATTTATTAGGCTGTCTGCGAGCATCAGTTTCACCTGTTTAGGGATATTGTGAGTTTTGGCCCATTAATGTCCAAAATTTCATTATATTCCACGTGTTTAAGAGTCCGTGTTGCATCCGGGGACTTTTATTCCTTTTCCATTCAAGCTAGGCAATTCTATGTGTGAATACGCATGTCTGTTCGGCGAATCAGTTCGTTTGTCAATGCAAGTTAGATGTTAGAGGTTGATTTATGCATTCTGTCAAACATTTTCAAGAGAGAATCAATAAACTAAAAAATGCAATTTTTGCATTGCTACCCTAACATCGCAATCCACAAGCAGTGGAATCTCATGAATAGCAGGGGCACGTCAGCCCAGAGCCAAGCAAAACATTTCTATGGGACACGTTTGCCCAAGAATCAAAGAGGGGTACACAGGCCCAATGCCACTACTAATGTTGAAAGGGCACGTTGGCCCGCCCAAAGTCTATTTATCTGGGCACGCAAGCCCGAATTTCAGAAGTAAAAGACAGTAAAGTAATGACGCTCTGTGGTTGTCCTCAGGCATTGCTGTCCTCCTAGGAGCTGCCCTTAGCTTGCGTCTGCACTTTCAATTTGTGCATTCATTTTGTATACATTATTGCATATTATGTATATCAAATGTTGAAAACAGGAAAATTCTATCAAATATCAAAAGCTAGTTTGCCAAGTATCGAAAGCAGAAAAGTAGCAAGGCTATGGGGTTTGTGCTTGAGTGGTATCGTCATGTCTGTTTGATTGCCCAGCTTCCACCATGGATTTGGCTTTGTCCTGAGGGACATCCTTTTAATCTCTTCACTTTAGGGTGACTGTCTTAAGGGGCAAATTTTGAATCTCTTCGTTTGATACTATTTGTTTGCGAAGCTGATACTATTTGTTAGCGGAGGCAATTGAAATCTCCCTAATCTCGATTTGTTAACCAAAGGATGCGATGAAAATTTGCCTAATCTCAATTTGGCAACTAAGGGATGCAATGAAATCTCGTACGGAGCCAATACTGTTTGTTAGCGGCGGCGAGGGAAATCTCCCTAATCTCAATTTGCCAACCAAAGGATGTGATGCAATCTCCTATGGTATTGTTATTGTTTCTTAGTGGAAGCGATGGAAATCTCTATAATCTCGGTTTGTCAACCTAAGGATGCAATGAAATCTCCTGCGGAGCCAATACTGTTTGTTAGCGGAGGTGATGGAAATCTCCATAATTTTGATTTGTCAACCAAGGGATGTGATGAAATCTCCCACGGAACCGATATTGTTTGTTAGCGGAGGCGATGCAAATCTCCTTAATATCGATTTGTCAACCAAAGGATGCGATGAAATCTCCTGTGGTGTTGTTATCGTTTGTTAGCGTAGGCAATGGAAATCTCCCTAACCTCGGTTTGTTTCCCAAAGGATGCGATGGAAATCTCTTTTGATTTTGATTTTCTTTTCCTCAGCAAGATGTGATGAAATCTCCTATGAAGCCAGTATTAACCAAAGGATGCGATGAAATCTCCTAGGGAGCCGATATAGCCATTGTCCATCCGCCCTTAGCTATTCAATCTGCAACGACGGTCCATCCGTCCTCTTCTATCCATTTGCGAGGTATTGCTTTCGAATTTTGGATAGCCTTTGCTGGGTGTCTAGAAATCTTTGACATTACATATACCAAGACAATGGTGCTCTAAGTTCCATCAAAGAGGGACTGCTGTTGACACCCCAATCTGGGTTTCCAGAATAGTTTACTTACAGTATTTGATTCCCCTATGGAGAAACGGATCAGGAACACTCCGGGAATGATAACGTGATTGAGCTTTGAGTATTAAATATCCTATTAAACCCAGCCAAATCCAAAAAGCCAGAACCTTACCTGCACGCATTGGTCCAAGTGCCATGTGTTGGTCAATAATCAAAGTTTGACCATTGACTTGTACAAAGTTGTTTGGACCCCCACGCGCTGGTCAAAACCCCATCCTATTATCTTTTCTAGCCATGATCATAAGACTTTTGGGGGGCTGGGGAAGCCTGTTTATTCGATTGAAAGACGATCTTTGGATAGGGGGATGTTCCCTCTCCTCTCACACACTTCTCATTACCTTTCCCTCTATCCCTCTCATTAAATGAGAGGGAGACTTTCCATCCAAGCCAACCAGCCATTACTTGGCTGGTTACACCTCTCCTTCACTCCATCATCTCCTGTTATATAGACCCCCTTGCATGAACAAGCAAGGGGTTACCAAGCTACAAAACTCCATGTACAAAGTTCTAACCCTAGCCTCTTGTTCATCTCTTCTTTGCCATAGAAAGACATTAACAAGCATCACACTTGGTTTCCTACTTAGCAACACACATCCATCCATCATCCAAGCCTCAACTCAAAGCTTAATACTCTTTCAAACCCTAGAACCAAAGGTATAACACCTTTGTACTGCTTTCTGTTCTGATCCCTGAGGGGGGCTGATAGGGTCAAGGCTGGTAATTAATACAGAGTCCTAGCCTTAAGCTAGCATGGTTTCAAAAACCATTGTGGCAAGGACCAACGCACGCTGGTCATCCATATGTGCGCTCCACTCTACGGTTGTGAGCGTAGATCTTGCATGGGGCTCAGGGTCTTGTTATTTTATGCTCTCCTTTGTATATAGGCCACTGCTAGCATGTTAAAAACCAGTCTACTACTTTCCTTGGTTAAAACTACAAGTTATCTTTCAATACTCATATATGCTACAACAGAAAACCCCTGGGTCTTTTTGGACATGTCCCAGAACTCAAAAACATGCAGAACCAAACATTGGTTTGTAGGCTCAAACTCGTGTACAACTGTAGACTACCCACGTACGCAGGTTCGTCTCTGACTAGTGAGTGGCCTTTGCATGTGTAACTAGGCTTTGGCCTATGTTTTACCCTCCACATTGTTTTTGGGGTGCTTATTCTTTTGGTGGCTTCTGAGTCCATTCAAACAGTCTATAAATTGTATATTATAAACTGCCAATAAATTGCGTGGTTTGTCCTGGGTGTACATTGGTTAGTCTAGAGCCCAGAGGGTTGAAAATAAGAATTGTGGGTTTGAACTTATTGGCGCGCCCAGGTCTTAATACAGCGCGTAGATCAGATCAACATGCAATGACTTGATTAGTTTATGTTGGTTTCTTCTTGCACACGACCCTCTAAAACGATGCTTTCCAGTCTGTTTAAGGTTCTCACATGAGTCTGTTTTCATTCTATACTAACTGTTTTAATAAGCGAGCATGCCATTTATCACATCCTGTAAACTTGTTACAGTTTTAATCCTTTTAAACTGTTCCCCCGCCCTAATTGGCTAAATATTGATTAATGAGAAAGAATCGCAAACGTTTTACATATGCTCGAGTAGAGACCGATCTCCGGATTGAGTGAGAGGGATGCCTTAAAACCTTTTCCCCCTCGTAACCTGGCTGTTAAACCTAAGATATCAAGGTGGATGGACCAGTCTACAAGCCTTTTTCAAATCAAACAATGTAGCAAATGTTTCATGTTCGGTTCCTTAGGTGACGGACCTTTAAACCCAAGTGGCAATTCTGAATTAAGCGTTTCACCGCACTTTCAAAAGAGGCGAACCCTATTACTATTTTTAGGGCGTGTGCCAATACCTCACCACAATGCTCATCTTTTATCAACAAACGAACGTGGGTCATGAAGCAATGGCCTGAAGGGAAACAAGGCATGAGCCATCACGAACATAGGGTTGTGGACACTCTAATTTGGCTTATCGAGTTTTTAAGCCCTACCTTGGGTATTTTTCGATGATGAACAAGATGTTGTGACACTATATGGCCAAGAGTATGAATTCCTGCTTGAGTGGTTGTGAACCTAAGTTGTTTGAACATCATTCTGAACCCCTCCTTATCCTTGTTGTCATTGATCGCCACTTTCAGAGGTGGCAATCGCCACTTACTTTTGACGATCGCTGAACAGATAGTTAATCGTCATTCTTGGCGTTTGTTGTCACTTTCCATCGGTCTAGAACCATCACCTCCTTTACCATTTCTACCATCCATATCTATAAAGCTCCTAGACCAGATGACATTCAAGTTGTGTTCTATCATAAATTTTGGCACATTGTTGGTGCTAATATTGGCAACTTTGTCAGCAATTGCTTTATTGATAGTGCCATTCCTAGGGAACTTCACAAAACTTATATTGCGCTTATTCATGAGATTGAGACTCCTGAATCAGTGAAAATGTTTCGTCCCACAAGTCTCTATAATGTGATCTATAAAACGATTACCAAGATCTTAGTAGCTAGAATCAGACCTTTTTTAAATCAATTGATCAGTTCTAGTCAAAGTAGTTTTATTCCTGGTTGCTCCACTAATGATAATATCATTCTAACCCAGAAGATTCTTCTTATTTTGAGGGGGGAAAAAGAAGGAAAAAAGGGGGGTATGATGCTAAAACTGATTTGGAAAAAGTCCATGACAAAATTTCTTGGGATTTCCCTGAGGAAACTTTGAAATTCTTCAATTTTAGTCCTAAGTGGATTAATCTCGTTATGAGTTATGTTATAAGTGTCTTTACTTCTATCTTGTGGAATGGGAAAGCCTTAAAAGAGTTCTCCCCTAGGAGAAGACTTAGGCAAGGTGATCCCCTCTCCCCGTATCTATTTGTGTTGTGTATGGAACGTCTCTCACTTTTTATTAATAGGAAGGCTGAGGATCACAAGTGGAAAGGTATCGAGGTTTCTAGGCATACTCCCCTTTTAACTCCCCTTTTCTATGCTGTTGACTTTATTCTTTTTGGAGAAGATAATTTTAATACCTGCTATACTATGATTGAAGTGCTTACTAACTTTTGTGAGATGTTTGGGCAAAGTATAAACTTTAGTAAGTCTAAAATGGTTATTTCTCCTAATGTTTCGAGAAGAAAAGGCAATAGATTGTCCGCTATTGTTGGTATTCAGCGTACTCTTGACCTGGGAAAATACCTTGGTATATACCTCTCATCCACAGTAGAGTAAGTGAAGCTCACTTTAATGTGTTAATTGAGAAAGTCCAGGGGAGACTCATTGGTTGAAATAACAATACCCTTAATCTTGTTGGTAGGGTCGCCAGGATCCAATCAGTTTCTTCCACTATCCCAAGCTATACCATGCAAACTATGGAAATCTCTATTAGTGTGTGTGATAAGTTGGGTAGATCAACTGTAACTTTCTTTGAGGTGACACAGAGAAATAGAAAAAAATATATCTTATAAACTGGGATCAGGTTTGCAAAGGTAAGGACATTGGGGGTCTTGGGCTTAGAAAGGCTAAACATCAGAATTTGGCCTTCCTGGCCAAGTTCGGCTGGAAAATCACATCTAGGGAAGATAGCTTGTGGGTCCCTCTATTCTTAAAGACAAGTATCTGCATAATAAAACCATTCTTTTTTGGCCCTGGAAAAAACCCTCCTCTTTCGTGTGGAAGGCTAATGTCATTCTTAAGAAAGGTGTTAAATGGAGAATTGGTGATGAGACCCTGATTGATCTCTGGCTTGATTTACAGTACCCTGGTAATCATGGCTATTTGAATGTTAAATTGAGTGGCATTATTGATAGATGTGTTGGTTTGGATCTCACATTGTTAATTCCCAAACTATGGTTGACATTCTTTCTGTTAATATTCCTAATTATATTACTTTCATTGATCACCCCACCTGGGTGCATGGGGACTCCTAATGGTACGTTCTCTTCTACTGTTGTCTTTAATATTGTTAATCCTAGAGATAATGCAGTTGCTGATTGGGAATGGATCTGGAAATTAAAAATTCTTGGTAAACTTCAGTTTTTCAAGTGGCTGATCTTTCATAACTCTCTCCCTACTAACTTTCTTAGAGCTCACAGGCGTATGATAGCTATGAGTTTCTGCCCTCGTTGTGATGAGTCTCCTGAAGACATTAATCATTTATTTCGTGGTTGCACTAAATCCAAAGTCATTTGGTCTAAATTTTGTAGCCCTTATTGGCTGAGTTCGAGACTTGATAAGCCTTTATATATTGAAATGGATAAAAATCAACTCCAAAGCTAAATACCCTTTTCATATGGACAAGTCCCAACCTTGGAGCACTGTTTTTATTGTTATTCTCAGGAAAATTTGGAAATTTGAAAAAATTGAAACAAAAAATGTTTTGATAATGTTGATATCCTAGATTTTGTGTTCATCAAGACTGTTCTAACATATGCAAAGGATATCTCTGTTGCTATGCAGTCTCAGTTAGCTAATGGGGCCTCTTTTGGTCATCTAATTTTTTGGTGTCTTCCTCTTATAGGTGGAGTCAAGCTCAATATTGATGGGTGCTTTTTTGAGTCGAATAATAAGTTTGGATTTAGAGGGATCTTTAGAGACAGCAATGGTAGCTAGATTCTAGATTATTATGGAAACGTTGATTGTCTTCCAGCCTTTAAGTGGAGATTTGGGCACCTTATCTCTTACGATCATATTTGAGAAAAGGATGTCCAATGTCATAATCGAGTCTGATTCTAGTGTGGCAGTTAAGCTCTGCAATGACGGTGCCCTTTGGACCATGCTCATCACTACATAGCAGAAGAGGCTAGACATGCATATTGCCGACATGACCAATTCTACCATTTTCCACACTTTTCGTCAGGCTAATCAAGCTGCATATTGTTTGGTTCGTTTGGGTTCCCAATAAGAGGAGGAGTTGATGTTTACCAAAAATGTTCCTTTTGCAGCTAGGGAGTTTGATGTAGGACAAGAATTTAGGAAACTCAGCCTGGGTAGAGCAAAATCCCACTGTTTCGGCTTGTCCCCATAAATACTGCAAATCAAATTTCCCAAACTTCGGTTAGTCACCTCAGTTTGGCCATCTGTTTGTGGATGTGCAGTGGAGCTTCTTTTCAGCGACGTACCAAACATCTTCCACAAAGTTACCTAAAAATGGCTAAGAAACTTCACATCACGGTCAAAAGTAATGGACTGCGGCACCCCATGTAAACGCACCAGGTCACGGAAAAACAAACGAGCCACATGAGAAGCATCAGATGTTTTTTGACAAGCAATAAAGTACACAATCTTCAAAAACCTATCTACTACCACAAACACAGAATCTACTCCTCGTTGAGTAAGAGACAGACCCAACACGAAATCCATTGACAAGTCCTCCCAGATGCTATTAGGAACAGGTAGAGTTCGTGTAAAGACCAGTGTTTTGGGACTAACCTTTAGACACCTGACAAGTGTAGCACTTCCTCATGAAATTTCTAGCATCTCGCTCCAACTAAGGCCTATAATACCGTTCCTCCAAACTGGCCACAGTTTTATCCCTCCCTAAGTGACCACTTAATCCTCCACCATTTAAGTCTCGGATTAAGCTTTCGCTTAAGGAAGACTTTGGAATACACAAGCGATTGCCTCGAAACAAATACCCATCAGTGATATGGAAATCACTTATAGGCCGATTTTGCACACATACATCCCAAATCTCCTTAAAGTCATCATCCTCTGGGTACAACTCCTTCAGAAACTCAAAGCCCACAATCTTATTGGCCAAAGTCACCAATAGATCAGCTCGATGACTCAAAGCATCAGCCACACGATTTGGTACCCCAGATTTTTGTCGAATAGTAAAAGAAAATTTCTGCAAAATTGTCGCCCAACGCACGTGCATACTATCCAACTTCTTCTGACTATCGATAAACTTCAGCACCTGATGATCAGTATACAAAACAAACTCCCTTTGAATCAGATAATGCTCCCAATGTTTGAGAGCGCGCACCACAACATAGAATTCTTGATCATACGTACTCCACTTCTGCCTTGCTTCACTTAACTTCTCACTAAAGAAAGCCACCGGTCTTTTTTCTAGGGATGGAACAGCCCCAATACCAATCCTACTAGCATCGCACTCAACTTCAAAAATCTTTTCAAAGCTAGGTAGTGCCAAAACCGGCACGGTGCACAGCTTCTCCTTGATCACCATGAAGCTCTTCTTCAGCTCCCCACAAGAACTTCCCTTTCTTCAAACACTCAGTGATCGATGCCACAATAGAACTGAAATTTTGAATAAAACGCCGATAGAAAGTGGCCAACCCATGAAAGATTCGAACCTCGGTAACAGATTTCGGCGTCGGCGAGTTACGAATGGCTCGAACCTTATCTTTGTCCGCATGAATCCCATCAGAATTAACCACATAACCCAAGAACAATAAGCTGTTAGTCAAGAAACTGCACTTCTTGAGTTGAATGTACAACCTATTTTCTTGCAGCACCATCAATACTTGGCGCACGTGCTCCACGTGCTCTTCCTCGGACTTACTATAGATCAGTATGTCATTGAAATAAATGATGACAAACTTTCCAGTAAAAGGCTGCAAAATATGATTCATAATCCGTATAGAAGTACTTGGCACATTAGAAAGGCCGAATGGCATGACCAGCCATTCATAAAGGCCATCCTTGGTTTTGAACGCTGTCTTCCACTCATCGCCCAGTCGGATACGAATCTGATGGTACCCACTTCGCAGATCAATTTTTGAAAACCACATCGATCCATACAACATATCCAGCATATCATACAAACGCGGAATTGGAAACCTATACTTGATAGTAATCTTGTTAATAGCTCGACTATCAACACACATACGCCAACTACCATCCTTCTTTGGCGTTAACAAAGTCGGAACACCACAAGGACTTAGACTCTCTCGGAAATGCCCTTTCTACAATATCTCTTTTACCTTTTCTCTCAAGATCTCATTCTCTTTAGGACTCATACGATAATGTGGTAAATTGGGCAGACTTGCCTAGGCACCAAATCAATCTGATGTTGAATATCTCTCATGGGAGGGAGCTCATTAGGCACATCATCAACAACCAGCTTCTCAAACTTTTCCAGTAATGGTTGTATCTGTTTAGGTATTGAAATCACTGTCTCATTCACTTCGTGCACAAACAACGATTTTACCACCATTGCATAAACCTGTTAAGACTCTTACAAACTTGTAACAAACTTAGCTTCGGAACCAACAATGGTTAAAAACAAGGACCCCTCTACTTTAGAAGGCTTGACAGACACTTATGATTGGTGGGTACCATGACAACCTTATGGGATTCCCAATTAAAACAGTAGGTGCTGTCACGACCCTTATAAACAACGTTTACATCAAATTGCTAGGGCCTACCTAACAACACATGACTAGCATCCATCTCAATAACATCACAAGTAACTTCAGCTCTATAAAATTTCCCAATTGAAAGAGGAAGTTTACAGATTTGAGTTACCTACACCGTGGGGCCCTTTTTTATCCATCCAATACTGTAAGGTGTAGGATTGGGGTTCTGTTGGTAACTTAAGATGCTCTACTAGTCTCTTCGCCACAAAATTCTCGCAACTCCTGCTGTCCACCTTCAAATCACAAACTTTCTGGTCAACTGAACAGCGTGACTGAAATATGCTGTGACGTTGGTTGGAATCCTCTAATTTTGGCTCGAACATCACTCGTTGAACCACACAATTGACCCGTTCCCCATCTTCCTCAGCATAATCGACATCATCAAGATCATCCTCGGAGCCATCCTCAATAGGCCCGTCTTCTTCTACCAGGCCTACCTTCCTATCTGAACATGCATTAGACAAGTGACTGAGTTTGTTACACCGAAAGCACTTGTCGCCCCTCTGTTTGGTGTAAGGGTTAGGATCCTTGGGCACGTTCTTGTTATTAGAGCTACCTGTTTGGTTAGGTCCTCCAAACTTCGCTCCACCACCTGTAACACTCTTTGATTGAAACGCTAGAACCGCTGGCTGGTTTTCCTTCCCTCTTTCAGAAGAAGGAACAAATGACTCCCCTGGACCTCGGCAGAATCCCGAACTGGTCGGTTTAAGCTCAAACTGCTCGGCCTTCAAAGCTAGGCTATAGGCTTCCTCGACATCCCACACAACCTGCAACCCAATTCTCTCCTGTATTGAAGGCTTCAATCCATTCATATATCTGGCTACGTGCTGATCTTCGGTCTCATTCAGATTATTACGAACTGAAAGTCGACTAAATTCAGTCGTGTAGTCAAACACAAACTTAGATCCCTACGAATAGTTTTGATATGACCAGAATAGATGTTGATCATAATCAGGTGGCAAGAATCTCTCCATCAACAGTTGCTTCATCTGGCGCCATGTCCTCACAGACTCCTTTCCCTGTTTGTACCGTCTCGTTTGTAACTGATCCCACTAAATTGTAGCGCCACTTTTCAACTTGTAGGCGACAAACTTCACCTGTTTAGTGTCAGAAACCTTCATCATATTAAGAAATCTCTCATCCTCAGAAAGCTAGTCAAGAAACTCCTCAATATGCAGATTACCGTTGAACGTGGGAAGATCCACCTTCACTTTGTAGTCATCAATCCACTGTTGTTGCTGTGCTGGACGGCGTCCTCCTTGTTCCTCTTCTTCATCTTCAGGTTCAGAATCTTCGGTATTAGCACGATGACGAAGATGCCTTCCAACCCGTCAATCACCGGGTGGGCCTCGGGCAAATCCTTCGGCGCGCTCCCGATCCTGGTTACGAGGTTAACGATGGGCAAACCCCACCGCTGTAGACACCCTATTCTGGACTATCCGGATCAGCACGTTTGCGGTCTTTTTGTTACCCCAATGATGATAAACAGTTGAAGACTCTCCGAGGTCGATGGAAGGTCGCGAGCTTTGCGTGTTGGACCCTACTCTTTCAAACCAGTTCAAACCCCTTCAAACCCTTCAAATCCAGAGCCAAATAAGCTTCAGCAAAACCGAACCTTGCTTACGCCATCTCCTTCTTGGCGTGCGCCAGGAAATTGCCACGTGTCAGACATCGACCGTTGACTGAGTTTGACCTGGTGCACGGTAGGGTATAGGTGGCGTACGCATGGTCAAGGCCGGTCAAATCACTGCTTTTCTGTCACGTGCTCGAGACTTTGTAACCGCCTCAGTACGGCGGGGAGCCTCCTGATCATTGTTTCCGCAGAGGACGTCCCCTCTCTCTCCTACCCAAGCCATCACCTAGTCTCATGCATTAAATGCATGAGACTCCCCCCCTCCTTAACTCAACCACCCCTAAACCCAACTGATCAGTCCTCCTCTTCAGTCCTCTCCCCCTATAAATATCCCATTGCATTCATGTGCAAGGGGTTGGGTTCCATTAAGAGTAATCAAGTTGCTCTCTCCCTCCTCTTTTGGTCTCTCTCCCTCTCCCTCTCCCTTTCTCTCCCATTGAAGGAAGAAGAAAACTGTCTTCACACACCATTGTCATTCAAACCCTCTAAAGCTTCCATCTTCAAGGCACCAAAACCATCCATCTACTCCCACCCAAAGGTATACCACCTTTGTGGATCCATCTGTTTTCAACCCCTGAGGGGAACCAGAAAGGTTCTGGCTAGTAACTGATACTAGACCAGGCCATTTTCTGGTAAAATAAATCGATCGGAAGAGACATAACATGGCGCACGCCAGCTTACTCAAGCCATACGCCAGCCATGGCTGTACGTGCACCGCGGGCGTGGGGATCATGGGGTGTCTATTTACTGCTCAAATCTTTTCTGACATCACCTTCAGCATGCTAATAACCAGTTTACTGCTTTCTGTACATTAGGGCTGTTTAAGTGTAGTTTTCAATACCTGCACCTTTCCTGTTTTATAAGGCCGCTGGGGTGTTTCTGGTCATGCTCCAGAACCCAGATGGTGTAAAGCTAAACACTGGACAACATGCAAGAGTGGCGTGCGCGCTCTAGTGAGTGGCGTACGGCATGTATATATGCTGTAGTCCAGTGCCTGGCCCTTACATCATGCTTCAATCTTGGCCTCATGTTTCTTCCCACTCTGTTTATGGGGTCTGCCTTGCTATTGCCATGGCTCTTAGCCATTTATTATGTCTGTACGTATGCATAATCTATCTTATCAACTGTGTGGTTTGTCCTGGGTGTGCACTGGTCCATTCCAGAGCCCAGAGGGTCGAGAGCAAAAGCTGTAAGAATTGATGGGGTAGTGTACGCCAACTTTAAGATGGCGTGCGCAGGGTATGGTGGCGTGTAGTGGCTCGACCACTGCGTGCCAGCATGCTGCCTGCTCACGAGTCTGAAAAGCAGCGTACACCATCCTAGCAGAGCTGTTCACAGTGCTTGTTCTCAATCTATGCTCTTACGATCCAAATTCAATTCAAGCTAGCAAATCATCATCCATAAACATTTTGTCACATAATTTGCAACTTGTTACAGTTTTAACCCCCGTTAACTGTTCCCCCGCCCTAACTGGCTAAAAATGATCAAATGAGAGAAAAATGCAAATGTTTTTATAAAAATGCCCGAGTAGAGACCGATCTTCGGATTGGGCGAGAGGGGTGCCATAAAACCCTTCCCCTCTCGTAACCTGGCTCCCGAACCTCAGATATCGAAGGTGACGACGGACCAGTCTACGCCTCTTCAAATCAAATCAAACCTTTTTAAATCAAATAAAAACGTAGCAAGCGTTCTCGAGTTCGGTTCCTCGGGTATTCTTCCGCTAAAACCCGAGTGGCGACTCTGAATCGAAGCGTTTCGCCGCGCTGTTTTCTAAAAGGGCCGCCCCCGAACAAGTTAATCCTTGCAAACCAAAATCGGGCGATCTTTTTGGGGCGTGTGCCCACAACCGCGCATTCTTCCTCAACCCTGTTTGGCCTTCGGCGATTTTGTAGAGTCAACTCCTGCAGCAACTCAGGGATCTCAGCGAACTGAGTATGAGTATCCTGACGGATCTCAGTCAATTGTGCCTGTTGATCCTCCACCATCCTCCTTAGGTCAGTAAGCCCACGACCAACGTTAATGGGTGTGTTTGGTGCCATCGACCGAGGCAAAGCCTTGCTCTAATACCACTTGACACAGCGGTAATAACAAAGAGATTAGTTGCGTACTAATCAAACGAATGATAGGTACTCGTAGCCACGGGCAATTCTTGAATCCTCAAGAGAAAAAGATAAAGTTTGAATATTATTGATAAAAGCTGAATAATTGAATAACTTGCACCCCTATTTATACTAATAGGAGTCACAACAATAAGGTAACTACTTAGAATGGAGGCCAAACAAAACAATACTTGGAAACAAAGACTAACAAAATTAAAAGACTAATAGGAATATGCCTAAACAAGTGGCATTAAAAGGGGAATTCCTAAAACAAATAATTCCTACAATAAAGTTTCCATAAAATTGAAATCTCCTAAATTCTTGTCCTACGTCAGTCTCCTTTTCTTCAAAAGAACTCGACCTCGAGTTCTCATTGGGAATCTGCCATCTTCTATGTCAAAAAAACAGATACTTAGAATACTTCAACTCTTTTCTTAACTTGAAATAAAACTTCAAGAAAAAATATATTTGCAAAGATTGTTTCTCAGCATGCTTTAACTTGTAGACAAAATTCACTAGATGAATGTTGGGAACCCAATCAAATTATTGCACTCCAAGAAAATCGATAACTAGAACATTATGCTGAAGCTGCTGGTTCTCTAGACTTTGATTAGTTATAGAGTTGGTTAGCACTCCTTTGTCAAAAAATTGTATTTCAGCAACAACCATATTTTCTTGTTGTGTTGCAGTGAACTTCATTGTGGGTAATTCATCAAGCCTAAACGCACAAACCTCCAATGTAATATTTTTTTGTTCCTCTGCAACCACATCCGAAACAATTTTAGTATCCTCTTGCACAATTTCAGTATCGATGTCAATTTCGTCTTGATCTTCAACTTCAATTTTGACCTCTTTCACGGCTTCTACAATAATTTGTTCTGCATGAAACTGTTTTGGGCTATATTTTTCCTCTAACAATTGCTCATAATTCCATGGTAAAATTCTCTCCATCATACATTTTTTAATACTGTACCATGCATAAATTCGACGCTTGCCCAATTGATCTCTTAGAAATTGCATATCTAGCCACCATCGTAGCTCTAGACTTGCAAGCTTCACTAACAAATATCTTCACATTTGTTCTATCAAAAACCATCTCTCAAGAAATTATATATTCACTTTTATTAATATAGTAATATTTTGACTTAAACATTTGGATTTAGTCGAGATGTCCACAAATTGATCCGAACATCTAGCTTCAAAAATAAAAAAATAAATAAAATCAGTTGGGGTTACTTGAGTTTGCACAATACGAAACCCTTAAATTCATGGCTTTTTAAATTGATGTTATGAATTTCTTTTCTTTTCTTTTCTTTTTTTAACGAAAGTTAGGAACTCGAGGTTGATGTTATAATTTCTTATCCATAGGAGTATGAATTTTAATTCAAACTGTTATGAATCGAAGGGTACTTGACATACCCCAGTAAAAATGTGGATGGTAGCATTTCTCTTTTTCGGTGACCGCAATAATATACTATATATTCTGATAGCTTCCGACATCCTAACTAATCTGCATTTTATCAAATAGGTATATATACAAGTTTATTATCCTACGGCGAAAGATTCTTTTTTTTTTTTTTTTTTTACTTTTTTTTATTGTACGAAATTTTTAAAAAGCCCATAAAATCAACGGTCGATATCAATGGATACTTATGGAGATCTGCACTATTTCTTGGCTATTACTGTAACCCAACATAAATTTATGATGCCGGCCGCACTCCACCGTTCGATGATGTCAATTTTCTGTTATTTTCCGTTTACTAATAGCACATTTAAAATTACTCGATCTAATTCTTTTGTTTACTTATACAGATGGTAATCCAAAATATATCTCAACGACCAAGAAATTATTTAGTGCTCTTCAAATACCGTCACGCGATGATTCAAATCCCTCCACTATCACACATAATATATACATTTAGAACCCATGCAGGAGCGGAGGTATTAAGGGGACCGGTGGGGCCTGGCTGTACCCTCCAACTTCCAAAAAAAAAAATATAAATAAGATTTTCCTTATGTTTTATTCTTAAACAAATAAAACAAATCTTCCAAACAAACCCTTCCTTCGCCTTCCTTCTCCTTCCGTCGTTTTTGACGACTTATAAAGTCGCGACTCTTGTTGATTTTTGTGTTGTTCTTTGATTAAATCGGCTTGATATTGCTCGATTGAATTGGCTTGAATGTTCAGCAGACAAATGATTGTATATATCGAAAGAAAAATTGTAATACAATTTAGTTTAGAGTCAATCAATCTTATATGATTTTCAAGATTTGAAAACACATCGGTTTGATAGATAAGTTAGACAACTTTTGTTCTATTTCTATGCATAATCAATCTTGAAAAATGTATTTTGGCTTATCCTTTGACTATGGAATGCAAGTATAGTGGTAGTTGTTTCTTTTACTTATTTGTTGGGTAAGAAATAGAGACATTTTTACGTTAAATTTTTTTCTGTTATGACTCAGCCTCCAGAATTTTTAATCTTAGCTCCACCACTTAATCATGTACTACTTAATTTGATGTTCACATCAATCTAAGTGAAAGGATTTGGAAACCACGTTACGATATCCCGATCGCACTAAAACAATTTGTATTTAACCAAAAACACTTGCACACACTCACATCTTTTGGTATGATCCATACACATTTGAGGTGTACACATTAGAGGTGTAGTGTGTGTGGGCCCTAATGTAAATATAAGTGAATTTATGTAAATATTTGTGGTTGTAAAATAATTGGGCACTAAAATTATTTTTTAATGACCACTTAAAAATAAAAAGTCACCACCATTATTTTCAAATTTCTTCAAGGGCATATGGCTTAATAATAAAAAAACTCTTCCAACTTTTTATTCTCTCTTTTTTTCTTTTGGTGTGGAATCTGTTCCAACTTTTTATTCGCTATCGACATCTTCCGTTTCATTTCATACGTCACAATTAACTAGGTGGGGTCCATCTATACACACCGTTCGATTTCTCCACGTGGAACAGTGTACGCGTGGCAAAAGATGGGATACAGAGGCGTAGCCTGGTGGCCGACCTCGTGGCCTACGTACAGACGCAAAGAAGATCCAAAGTAGCGTAAGCGCCAAACACCCCCATTCCTTTCTTTCTCCTCCAATCTAACGGCTCACAACAAACTTCAGCCACCACGTTAGATCTCCACCGTTGATGAGGTAAAAAGTTGATAAAAACTTGTTTAATGTGCCTTGTCCTCTAGTCTAGGCGTTCATTTGTTGTTGATTTCTAAGTTTCAGGTTGTTTAGGCCCTCCTCTCTCTCTCTCTCTCTCTCTCTCTAAAACTCTCATTCTCTCTTCTGCAAATTCTCTGTGCAAATTGTTCAGATTGATTAGAAGAATCTAAACAGTTGTCTATAACAAAATTTATTCACATTGCTCCAATATTTGGTCGAATCCCCAATTTACACCAGCTCTCCATTAGCTCTCTCTCTCTCTCCCTCACATACAATGGTAATGTCAGTTATAAATTTCTTAAGTATGTAATAAAGCCACACATTACATGTACTCCTGTCTCATTCTCTCTCTCTCTCTCTCTCTCTCTCTGTCTTGGTTAATTTTCTCTCTCTAGAATTATGTTAATGTGGATCTGTTGATGTACATGAAATTATAGGAAACAGAAAATATGCTGGTTCCGCCATGGCTAGAGCCGTTGATAACGACGGCATTCTTCTCGATTTGTCGGACTCATGGAGATGCAGCAAGAAGTGAATGTAACATGTATTGCTTGGATTGCAATGACCAGTCATTTTGCTTCTATTGCCGCTCATCAAAGCATAAGGATCATCAAGTTATTCAGGTGGGTACGTTGCTTAATTATTATATTCATATATATACAGGAGTAGCACATTTTCATCAATGTGTGATATTCTTCCTAGTTACCAACAATGTGTAGACTCTGGAAGACAATGGGCCTGTTTTACTATGGTTTCTTGTTTTGATTTTGTACAAGCCTTATTTAATCAATAGTTTGAACAATTTTGGTTCTTCCACTAAAAATGAAAAAACAACTTTGGTCTAAATTAATTTATGATTTTAGAGAATATCAAAGAAAAGTCCGGTTAGTCAATTGACCACTCTTGTATGCTTGTAAATGAGAGGTAATCGAGGATTAATCCGTTTCTCCATTATTTCATCTCTCCCATTGGGAATTTCTTTCATTCTTATATCTCCCTACTATGAGATTAGTTTTATTTGTTGAATTGATTTTTTTGTTTGGCTTGACTTAGTTGTTGTGGGCTCTTATAATTGATGTACAATTTTATACTCTAATTCTTCCCCTGATATATGCGAATGATCGACCCTCTTTAAGTACCTATTCGAAAAAAAAGAATCCCACTTTCTTTCTCTCCTATTCGCAATTGATTTCGGATTCTTTAGTGTTTGTGGCACCCTTTTTGGATTCTAAAAAAATATTTCTTGTAAAGAAGTCAATGTGATGATATGAACACAATTGGCATTAATCTGATTTGCAATTTCTCAAACACGAGTGTTATATTTCTACGTTTAGTTGGTTAATTTGTTGGTGTAGATAAGGCGATCGTCGTACCATGATGTGGTGAGGGTATCGGAAATACAAAAAGTATTGGACATAAGCGGAGTCCAAACTTATGTGATAAACAGTGCTAGGGTTTTATTTTTGAATGAGAGGCCTCAGCCGAAGACTGGGAAAGGAGTTTCTCACATTTGTGAAATTTGTGGGAGGAGCCTCTTGGACCCATTTCGATTCTGTTCATTGGGGTGTAAGGTTAGTATGGTCTTTTTCTCTTCTTTAATTAGTCAATTCCTTCCTATTTCCCTATTTTGATATCACATATATTCATCATCATAAGGGGCATAACATGCATGAACAAGTGCATAACCCATCATGCATACATCATGATCACCCACATTTTCGTAAACCATCACCATCACCATCATTGTAACCACCAATTATCATTATCATCATAACTCCCATCCAACCACATCCCATAATGTGCTTGTATCCATATCATACATGTAAATATCATGTGCAAGCATATATGTGGTGCTCTAGTCTAGCTAATAACACCATTGTGACATGTGAACACATCATGATGTAATCAAAATTAATAAAACTACATCGAATGGAAGGAATTCAACCAACATTGTCTCTTACTCCATCGATTCAAGATGACACATCGATTCCGCCCTCGTATTTGTCGAAACTATTACAAATCAGAAAAATATATGTGAATAGTTGATACTCTAAAAGTACCGAATAATTTTCTCAACATCATGACCCACGTTTATAACACATCAATGTAGGCAGCGTTTTCATCACATTACCCAAGAAAAAATGGCATCATTACCATCGCCGTCGCCATCAACATCACAATGTTAACAATTTCCAAAATTCGGTTTTTTTTTTCTTTAAACGTATATTTAAATTTTCTTTTTTTGGTTAAACTGTTTTTTTCTTTCTTTTTTCTGTTTTTCATTGCTTAGCTTATGGGTATAAAGACAAATGGGAATGCAAGATTTACCTTAGATGCCAAGAATGAGGAAGAATTAATGGAAAGAAGAGGTGAAGGAACGTCAAGGCCTAGAGTCATGATATCATCATCAAGAGAGGAAGAAGAATTGCGTGAAGGCTCACAACAAGACATATACCCTTCCACGCCACCTCCACCTCCTTCTAATGCAAGGAGAAGAAAGGGAATTCCCCATAGGGCACCTTTTGGTTCCTAATTTAACCACCCCGGCCAGTGTCCTAAACAATCTACTTTATACAACTCACTCTTATTAATTACTTTGATTTTCACCAACCCTCCTTCTAGTGGGGTCCCTTGTCCCAAAACCTACGGACTAGCTAGGCTTGTTTGTGGTTCATAAATTGGACTGCACAATTATGTCTGTATAGTTGAAGGATTATACATACCCACATCTCTGATTCAGATTGTTCATGTTTTAGGATCCATTAGAAAGATTATTTATCCATTTCAGAAATCCAAGTAGATTGACCTTGATAGTTACATGAACAGATCACGTTTACATATGCGCAATATCCTTTTTTGTCAAAATAAATTGGATTATTTGTTTTTTTTTTTTTTTGAGAAACGAATTAGATCCAATCATGTAGCCATCAGTGCCAAAATTAAACAACTGATTTTTTGAATGAATATTTTGAACGGACCTTAAAAATGGAAATTTAGAATCATGAAGTGGGTTGAAGAGTACTTAATTCATAGTCCAACAACTATACTGTCAATACCATTTTTTTTTGGATGCAGCCAAGCCTTGTACAAGACTTAAATATTGTAGGTCAACAATAAGGTGTCGTAAGGTGGGGGTCCCTAAACAAAAAAAAAGGGCAAGGAAGGTGCTTCTTTGGGGTTAGGGTCCCAAAAAGAACAAATTCTCTTGTGGAGGGGAGCAATAATGCAGCATTGTTATTGATGGTTGCAAGGTGTACATTTCAATTAATTAAGAAATTAATTAAAGAAAGCAAGTCTTTGTGGAGTACGTTTTGTAATTTTCATTGGCCCACCATTGCACATGGGCCGTTTACATAAAGAAGCAACAACTTTTTATTGTTTAATAATTCTTGTAATGGGTCATATCAACTTTTCAATGAATATTGTTCCCAAGTTTGGATAGCGCCTCAATGAATTTTTGGCATTCTTTCTATCGATCATTTCAATCTTTCTAAATTTACCATGAAAGTCGAGAGAGAGAGAGAGAGAGAGAGAGAGAGAGAGAGAGAGAGAGAGATTCTTGGTTGTTACGATTCCTGTTGTTACTTGGGTGAAGCCGAAAAAGATCCTGGGATATTTGTACAATTATGAACACCGTTCTTCTATCAATATTAACTTTCGCCGATGAAAAAAACAGGGAAATTTTTAAAATGGCATTTGAACTTTGCATTAAATGTCACAAAGACACCTAAATTTAAGTTTATTTCAATTAAACACCTGTACGAACAAAATCCCCAAATTTAGACACCTAAACTTAAGTTTATTTCAACTAAACATCTGTACTAACAAAATCCCCAAATTTAGACCCCCGCCATTATATTTCGTCCCAAAAATTGCTGACATGGCATCTCCAACCGGTTTAAGTTGGCCTATTGCACTGTTTCCAACAGAGGACGATGAAGTTTGCTTATGGGTTTCGCTTGGGTGCATTGTCCCTTGTTGAAAACATGTGCAATGGGGCAACTTAAACGGGTTGGAGATGCCATGCCAGCAATTTTTGGGACGAAGTATAACGGCGGGGGTCTAAATTTGGAGATTTTGTTAGTATATGTGTTTAATTGAAATAAACTTAATTTCAAGTGTCTAAATTTGGGAATTTTGTTAGTACATGTGTTTAATTGAAATAAACTTAAGTTCAGGTGTCTCTATGACATTTGTTACAAAGTTCAGGCGCCATTTAGAAATTTTCCCAAAAAAAAAACTATGAGCACCTGCATTATTATGTCTATAATTAGCAATTGTTACGGTATAAGGTAGTGAGGATTTCTTTTGGCAGTGTGATAGATGATGAGAAGGTTTTTTTTTTTTTCCCTGATCGGCAAATGAAATATTTTATTATAAAACAAAATGTTAGGGAGAGGGGGAGGGGATACTAACCAAATGTTGGATACAACAAAAAGGGCCGAAACCCAAAATCTTCAAATTAGAGAAAGGGCCAAAGGGCCCAATCGCATCCCAATAACCGAAAACCTAACCTTTTCCTAAAACTCAACTACTGCCGCCACTATCCATCTCCGGCCACCACCATTCAGCCAAACAAACCACCACCAAAAACCCGAACAGGTCGGGAAGATGATGAGAAGGTTATAGACTAAACCTTCTTATCATCCATGTATAACTAATTTTCTAGGATATTTAATTGAAGCGAGACAAAAAAAAAAAAAAAAACCAAGACGATGGGATGAAATTATATGTTCTTCAATCAATGTTTTTCGTTCGTTGTGGATACATGCTCACAAAAGCATTGTCTCGCACCCAAGATGGCAAATAAGCGAATCACAGAATACTCATCAGGGTGTCTTTAGCTGGAAGTGCCCATTGCAGCACACTTAATCGATTGAGAGTTGCCATTTGATTTTAGGAACCAAGGAATTGGATCGAGGCTCAACATTCGGGAGCCAAAGATACAATGAAAGGAATGTGTTAGACACCTCTCTTCACCCAACCAAAAGACCGGCCTCTAGATGTTTGACATAAAAAGTTTCATTAAACTCTTTTTGACTTGCAACAAGTACATTTTAACAACCTGTCACTACAACAAATTGTGTTCTTTGCGACCAACTTTTTGCGACTAACAAAATCTGGGTCTTTTTTGCTATGGTAATTGCGACTAAGAGCTTACTTGGTCACGAAAAGAATAAAGTTGTTCCCACGAGCGACCCAATGTGTTGGTCGCTAAGTACCAGTCACCTATTCTTTGGCGCCAAATTTTACCGCTGGCGGGAATACTTTTAGCAACCAAGCTCCGATTCATTTAACGACCAGAATGTATTTTGTCACGTAAAAGAGTTGAATGAATAAGTATTGCGACCAGCATATGACTATTTTGCGACCAAGAAGAAGTTGGTTACATTATATCTCCGTATTAAATGTTTGAGCGACTAGGGTGCTCTAGTCGCAAAATCTTTCCTATTTTAGTGACCAATTGTGAGTCACTAAATGCTACAACAGAACTTTTTGAGGCTTAATTATTTTTTTGTTTTGTGACTTAGAGTGTGTTTCAGAACTCATTTTAAGTACTTATTTTTTAAGAAAATAATTTTGAACTAAAAAATAATGTGTTTATACAAATAATTTTTCAAATAATATAGATCGATCTTATTTGATAGATCTCATTGAGATCTTTTGAGTGGTGTAAAAAAATAAATAAAATAAAATTTCATTTACATTATTTTTAAGTTTAAAAATGTGGAATAAATACTCTTTTTTAAGAAAGTGTTCTGAAACGGGGCCTGTGGTCTCAAAACATGAATTTCGACATGGTTGAGGGAAGCAAAGAGTTGTACAAATGAACAGTTTCGATAAGCACATTAGTTTTGCAAAAAATTTGTCTCAATTCGTATGTTATACTTAATTGGTATGTTTGATGGTGGGAAAAAGATAGGTGGGGTCTATCAACAGTATTGACAGTGGACTCATATATACCCTCTTTTTTTGTACTCCGTAGTTCGGTGTATGTTTGCACAAGAAAGTAAGGGCAGTTGGACACTAGTGGACTATTTGCCATTTGGGATAATGTTATGCAGTGGTGTGCGTAGCACAGTGATGCACACCTCTAAGCCGTCGGATTGTGCATCTGATGGCTCGAATCTCATCTCTGCAATGAATGACTCTCGATCGTTGGTTGCCGAGATGAGATCCTAGCCATTGGATGCACGATTCGACGGCTTAGAGGTGCACACCACGGTGCTGTGCAGTGGCGTATGCAGCACCGTGCTGCGCATCTTCGAGCCGTCGGATCGTGCATCTGACAGCTCGAATCTCATCTCGGCAATGAACGGCTCTCAATCGTTGGTTGTTGAGATGAGATCCGAACCGTCGGATGCACGATCCGACCGCTTGGAGGTGTGCAACATGGTACTCACTGTACAACACCAACCCGAACTCTGGACTATTTGTCCATTTAGTATTACATTTAACTAATTAATGGAGGGGATACCGTCATCATCTTTATCTCCGCATCCAACGGTCGAAAATTACCCTCATCATATTTATCTCACCTAACCAAATACAATATAATTAATTCCAATATGCATATAGTCTTATCTATTATTTTTGTGAACCCAACTTGTCCCATCTATTCATATTCTTAATCTCCTTTTATCCAATCCTCGATTTTCCATTCAAATTTCGATGATTCGAACCGTTCAATAGGTTCAAAATATAATTTTAAGGATCTTCGTTAAAAATCAACAAAAAATATGACCAGAAAGTACTTGATCTGAATAGTTTTTTATTGAACCGTTCAATAAAAATTGCTCGGATGAAGCACTTTCCAATCATTTATTTTGCCGATTTCTCACGAGGACCTTTAAAATCATATTCTGATCATAGTGAATGGACTAGATCATTAAAATTTGATCGGGATCTATGAGGTCCACACTTATACTAAGTAGGAGATTCCTTAAAAGACCTCCCACACCACGGATCCTATAAGGGATCCTTTATTTTAATAAAATATAGACCTCCCATTTCTTGATCAAATTTTGATGATCCAAAGCGTTCAATGTGTGCAGAACATGATTTAAGGGTCTTCGCAAGAAATTAGCAAAAAATATGACCGAAAAGTGCTTGTTTTGAGCAGTTTTAATGAACTGTTCAATGAAAACTGCTCAAATCAAGCACCTCTCAGGTATATTTTTTGCTGATTTGTCTTAGGGGACCCTTAAAAATTACATTCTGATAATATTGAACGGTTCGAATTATCGAAATTTGATCAAGATCATGAGATCCATATTTTATTAAAATAAGGGATCTTTTATAGAACCCACAATCTTCTTGTAATAACCTTAAGTAAGGACTCATATGTCCCGATCAAATTTTGATAATTTGAACCGTTTAATGTGTGCAAACCATGATTTTAAGAGACCCCTCAAGAAATTAACTAAAAATATGATCGAAAAGTGCTTGTTTTGAGCAGTTTTTAATTGAACCGTTCAATAAAAACTGCTCAGATCAAGCACTTTCCGGTTATATTTTTTTGTTGATTTCTAGCGGGGATTCTTAAAATCACGTTCTGATCATATTGAACGGTTCGGATCATTAAAATTCAATCGGAATCTATGAGGTCCTTACTTCAGCTATGTAAGGGATTTATTTACAGGAAACTGACTATATATATATATATATTTCTCATTCCTCCACAAATAAATAACTAAAAAAAGGGAACAAAAATAAGAGAATATTTTCTGAGTCCAGATCAAGCTTTAGTCTCTTTTCTCTTTTGGAAACATGCATGTTTGGAAGATTTTCGTAAAAAGACAACTAATTTGGATATGGGTAAAGGTTTGAATCGGTGCAAAAATCTTATTTTTTTTATCATTTTATCTTAGGATCATAATTAATTTTTAGCTTTAGGGCTCTCGTTGAAAAGCTCTAAGAGAACCATAAAATAAAATTAAAAAATTGTGCTCCGATCTTCAATCCGTTTGAATCGGTGCAAATATATTATTTTTTTGATTATTTTATCCTAAATGATCATATTTAATTTTTAGCTCCAAGGTTCTCGTTGAAAAGTCCTAAGAGAAGGATAAAATTAAATGTTTCAACACCAAAATCCATAATCCAACCAAAAAACATAATCCAAAACGCCGTCGTGTTATACAGGTATCGGTGGAATTTTTTTTGCCTCCACCACTTGGCGCGTCCAAGATTCACTTCCCGCTTCCCGATATTCACTTCCCGCTTTTCCTATTTTCTGACACTATAACTTTACTTTTCTTTGCAAAATCAACTCCATAGAAGAGAACCCTAACTCTCCGAAAATCATAATGGGAAAGCTGCTAGAGAGATCGTGAAGAAGAACAACTCGTCCCTGGTGAAGGAGTTCGGCAATGGATCCACGAAGGTGCTGTTCAGCAAAGAGAGAAACATACAATCTTTACTACCTCAACTCCTACAAGCACTCTGGTATCAATCAATTTACAATTCATTTCATTGTATCATCTCCTTTGTTCGGTTACTTAGTTTTCGGGATGAAGAACTATGAGGGTATTAATAATTTTGGTGATTTGCAATTCTTAGAAAATCTCGTGGCCTTTGTCATATATTTACTCATGTTTTCAGTAAAAATTTCTATTGAAGTCTCTAAAATCACTAATGCCCCCTTAGATTACTCATGTTGTGATTCTGCATTTGGGTGATCTGAAATCTTTGAAAGAAGAGAAAGAACTCGGTTCCTCTATAAGCAACATCTTTTTGTTTGTTAAAAAAAAAGGATGGGTTCTGCTTTTGTTTGTAGTTTGGAAGGCCTAGTAGTTATGGTGTAGTTTGTGTGTACTTTTGGTTGATCTGGTAGCTAGTAGCTTGTTTATGTTTTGCATGTGTTCTGTTTCAGGGGATGTCCCAGTGGTTATGTCTCCTATTTGTTTCAATAAAATTTATCAGACCAAAAAAAAAAGAAAAAAAGCAATCGAGGAACGACTGTGAGGTGCTACTGCACTGTTTTATGCCTTTATGCAGAGCACCGAGTATGGGAAGGCATTAGGACCACTAAAGCTTTTATTCAAGCAAAAAAGGAGAGTTTGTTTACTAGATTAACCCAAAAGAAATGTGCCCAGTGACTGAATTTACTTTAAGACACTCATAACTCGTTGTTCGAATGAGACTAGTAGTGTTAACCAAAAAAAAAAAAAAAAGAATGACACCAATAGTGAAGGGATGTGTAATTTTATTGGACTAAAAATGATGAGATTAATGATGTCACCCTCCCCATTATATTGTATATCTCAAACTTTGTGAAATTATTTCACTGTACATTATGCCTTATTTCTATCAATCCCCCCACTCCTCCCCTGTTCTTTGAGTTAGTTACCACGAGCGACAAGGTGCAGTGGATGTATAGTCAATGGGACTAGGTTTCATACTAGAGATCGTGAGAGGCTCCGTATAACTCAAAATAGTGGTATTGTGGTCAAAGGAGAGCATCAATTAGAAGTGATTGATTTCTATGGCATCTTGATTGATATAATAGAACTAAAATATTGCTTCGGGAATTGTGTGTATCTGTTTAAGTGTCAATGGCGGGATGTGAGTGACAAAAAGGAAGGAATAAGAAAAGACGAGCATTTCATCAGTGTTAATGCCTCCAAAACTTGGTATGCGAATGAACCTTTTGTGCTAGCATCTCAAGCAAGACAAGTGTACTACTTAAATGACCCAAAATATGGTGGTTCTTGGCAAATTGTACAAAAGATACGCACCAGAAATTTGTTTGATGTTCTAGAAGTGGATGAGGAAGATGATAATAACGATGAGGTATGTCAGGGAGATGAGGTCGATGTTGAGGTCGATGGTGTCCCTATACAAGTTGAGGATAGAGAAGTGACCACATTGTGCAGGGAAGACTTGGTTGGAGACACTGTTGACCAAAGTGAAATAGTAACTGGGAACTGTCTAGACCAACGAAATTTGTCAATCACAGATGATGAGGAAGACGATACCATGGCTGAGTACCGCACTGACAATGACCAAGAGGATGAATTTACTAACGATGATGACGACGATGATGACAACGACTAAGATAATGATACATATAGCATGTCATAGTTTTGCTTATTGTTTTGTGTTATCTATGTACTAGAAGTGCTACATGTTAGACTGATCTATGATGTTTTGGCTATGCATGCTTAAGACGTGTTCACCTTCTTAAATGTTCTTCGCAAATTCATATACTTTGTTTCTTTTATTAATTATATTGTTGCGCATGTTAATCAATTTAGTTCATTGAAGTTCCATAGGATTGAGCAAGTTTGTAAAGGGCAGCTGTAAAATCCAGAAAATGACTGCATATGAAAGGGCAAGAGATGAGCAAATTGAAAAGAACTTGGCAATGTTAGAGTCTCTTGGGATAAAAGACCTAATAGCTTCACTACCTGCCTTGTATCGGAGTAGTACAAAAAAAGGTACCAAGAAAAGAAAGAGCAAGGTTGCTATTGGCAATGATGAAGAATTTTTACCCCCTGTCTGTGAGGAGAGTTTTGGTTATTCTAGTGACGATTCTTCTGGATCTCAAGCTGACAAGGTAATACAAATGCATGATATCTAGGATACTAGTTGGCATATTAAAAGGCCAGTTGTTGCACTATGTCTACTCTTCTTCACAGTGTTTTACTGAATAGTTTCTGAAAAATGACTCTAGTAACATACTAATAATCTATATATTTTTTTAATTCAGGTCAAATGTACAACTAGACAAAAGAAGAAAGGCGGTTCTGGTAATCGCATTTTGAGAGACTCACAAGGAACTCGAGAAGAGAGGCATATCATTGAGGGAGCAACCTCAACTCCACCAACACAACCTTCAACTGATCATGTTGAGGGCATGTCCGTGGTGGCTGCCCAACCTACTTAGCTTCCATGTATTGCCACCAACAATGAGGGTATGAAATATATATAGCTCTTTTACTTTTCGGTTGTTGTGTTGATAGCCTATCATCTGGACGGATATAATGTATATGTAAATTTCACAAACGAATGTACCTAGAGTCGTAACAAAAAAGTAATATCCAAATTACCTGGTACAGCTATAGGAAATCGTGAATATTAAGAAGTTGTTTTGGTAATGGTTTGATGGACAGTTAAGGGACAAGTTCTGCTTAGTTTTCATAGACAGTCAAGGGGACCAGTTCTGCTTAGTTTTCATGGACAATTAAGGGACCAGTTTTGCTTAGTTTTCATGGACAGTCAAGGGGACCAGTTCTTCTTATGCTTTGCTGCTGCATTTTCTTGGTTTTGATCTTGGATAATGGTTTCTCTTTTATTTATTTATTTAGTCTGTTTCTTTGTTTGGTTGGTATCTAGGCAACGTAGTTGTTTGTTTCTCGGGGTCTTTAGTTGTTAGTTAGTCTTTTTCTTTGCCAAATAATATAGATGTGGAATGTGATGTGATGATGTTCTGATTATAGGAATGGAAACTTAGAAAGTAGATTAGACTACGAATAAGCTATGTACAAGAGTTGCTTTTGTGTGAACATGTGAGCTGAGTGTTTGAGCCCAATCTTCTTGGGAGAGGAGGTAATATTTAGAGGGAGGCATCTTGTGAGGGAGAGGTGAGGGAGATGAGGCTCACGCTAGTGCATATAGAAGGTCGGTGAATTAGGCTCCGAGGGAGGGTAGAGTGAGCAGTTAAAAGCTTTAGAATTTCTCAGTTTGCTTTGTTCATGAATTGTTCCTGCTCATTTTCTAGTGGGATCTCCCAAGGTGTGAGGAGTAAATAGTGAGAAGTCTTTTGTTGTAATTCCCATTTTCTGTTGTGTCTTGGATATGCTGAGCACCATTTGTTTCTGTCTTTGGATATGCTGTGCACTATTTGTGTTGAATTGGTTCATCATTGGAATCATTGTCTGTTATTTTTTGCCTACGGTATGATGAGTAGCAGTCAACCACTATTAATTCTTTTGTTGACCTATCCTTGGGGGGGTTGTCCCTTCGAGTGTTTATGCTTTCCTAGGAGGCATGTCCCTAGTTGTCTATGGTATCTCTTTTGTTATGACTGTAGCTGGTTGTCCAGTTTTGTTGTTGTCCAGTTTTGGGGCTGTCTGTCCCTTGCCTGCTGCTGTCCAGTTCTGAATTATGACTGCCTGTAATGGCTTTTGTTGTTGTCTGCTGATTGCTATAATGGCAACAGTTAACTGCTGCTGTTGTTTCCTATGAATTCTGTTCTGCTACTGCTTTGTGTGCAGTCCTACTTTGCTGTCTGCTAGTATTTTGTCCATAAAATGCAATCCGGTAGTTGAGCTGCCAACTTTGGTTGCTAGGCTTCATGGCCGACTGATATTATTCAGCTGGTTCAAGCTGGTGGTTCATAGCTGTGCTCGCCTTTCAGTGGCTTTAAAGCTGCCGAACTGCAACCTATTATGCTCCTTTTCTGCTCCAAATTCCAGATTACAGAATTCTGTCATAGCATAGTGCTATTTTCATTTTGAAGCTGCTCTGATCATAGGGCAAGCTTTGTTCTAGTCTTAATTTCATATCTCTGCTCCGTTGTTTCCGTTCCCTCTTCTTAGATGGAATGGAAACAATTGGTTTCTTCTTTTTAGTATATTGTAGCCTTGAGCTTAAGTTTCAAAGGTTAATAAAATAAAATTTTCGGCTATTGAAAAAAAATGTCTATCACATGTTGATATGCTTGCTATCACAGGATTAAACTGCACAGCACCGAGAAAACCTCGTAAAGGTGGACGTCCTCAATCCAATACAAAGAGAACTAGAGGAATAGCACGAGGACTTGGAGTCCAAAAGAGATTGCGAACTGAAGGGAAAATAGGTGGTGTGTACTTTCCAGATGACAAATGGAAACCAATGGGACAAAATGCTCAAGTTTATACAACTGAAGTAGGTGTTGTATGTCGAATGTTTGCGAATCTAAGTATCCCATATTGGAAAAACATGACAGATCAGGACAAGGAGCCAATGTTTGTTCATCTTGCTGTAAGTAATCATTCATACAAAAATATGGTACTTTTGTTTACCCAAAAAAAGAGAGAGAAGAGATGAGAAGAGAAAGGAGAAATGTTGCATTCAACTATGTTATGTATTTTTTTCTTATTGCAATTACCTCTTAAGATTTTTGTGTTTGTCACCTTTTATGTATCTTATGAATTTTTGTAGCAACCCTTTTAATTTCTTCAGGACCCTCAAGCATGTCTAACCTTGAATATATAGCTGCTCGTATTGTAATTTTGATTACTAATTTATGTTGTAAATAGGAGGAGTTTGATGTAGACTTCAGCCATCCACACGTCAAAGCCGTTACTGATTACATGCTGAATGGACGTTACTCTGACTACCGTCATCAACTATATCGTCGCATCAAGTCATTTCCCACAATAGAAGAGGCTTGTGAGCACCCAGATGCTGAAATAGATCCCAACTATTGGAATCATATATGTGATTATATGAAGACAAAAGAATATATTGTAAGATATAACCTATGAGCTTACATTAATTAGAAAGAAACCTACAGAGCTGAATATGTGTTCTCATTTTTGAATGTTCCATGCAGGAGAAGAGTAAAGCAAATACAACCAAATGATCTAACATGAACGTTCTTCACTGTTGCGGATCAAAGTCTTTTGTACGACGTCGAGAAGAATTGGTAGGATATTTTTTACACAAACTGCAGACAAGATATTTAAAATAATTTGCTTTTGTTAGATAGATATTATACCCATATTTATTTTATATGCCACGCAGAAAGAAAGTGAGATGGGTAGGATCGAGTTTTATAATGCGACTCATTGCAAGAATGGGTTTTGGACTTCTGATGGTGCTGAAAAGAATTATGTACGTCCGGTTTTCTTCTAGTGGACTACTTACAATATTTTATGCTAAAATGCAAATTAACTATAGTCATGTCTTTTTCAGAATGAAATGATAAAACTAAAAAACCAGCCTGTGCCAGAAGGTGAGACACCTATGACAGAGGATCAGATATGTGACAAAGTCCTTGGTCGTGCAATAGGATATGTACGTGGTCTTGGCTACGGAGTGAGACCCAACACATCAATCAAGGTAGCACATGCCATGCGTGGACAACTACAAGAATGTACAAAGAGAGCAGACGAGGCAGAACGAAGGGCAGAGGTGGCTGAACAAAGGGCAGATGTGGCTGAACAAAGGGCAGAGGTGGCTGAAAGAAGGGCAGAAGAATTAACTGAGGAGGTCATCTCTCAATGGTCTACCATTGACTCTTTGACTATGAAAACAAATCGCCTAGAGTCATTATACGAAAAACTTGCCTCAAGAATGGACATGGGAGTTCACCTACATCAACTTGGTAATATGTCTTCTTCACATTGCATTACTTTTTCACATTGGAGGACTTTTAAGGAAACATATTTATTTCCACCTAGTCCAAGATTTACCAAATATTCCGTTTTTGTTGGATCATTGTTTATTTAAGTCGCGCAATGCCCTAATTCTTAACCTAACCCAGAAAGGGAGGGTTTGCTCTGAATTGTCCAACAGAAGGTGTGATACATCCGATGCCAACAACCATTGTTAGGTAGAGTCAGTCTTCTTTAACTAATAGATCTTTGCCTTCTCGGCTCCATTTTTCTTTCACTTCATGGTGTTGTGGATTGAATTAATGTAACTTTGAGTTTCTTTAGTTTCTATGGGTGTTTTTTAGATTTAGTTAACGGCTAGACTGGCTGACTATCTCCTTTAGCCCAGACCTTAAGTATTTTGTGTATGTGCATTCAGATCGAGGTGTAATCTTGCTCTTTTTTCGTTAAATGTGCTAATTAGATCCATTCAACTATTTTGCTTTGATTTGGAAACTGCAAAATGCCAATTCCCTCCCTCTGCCCATTGAATTTTTGATGTAAAATGCACCGACTAAAGATCCTCGTTATCTTGGCAGATTTTGCGGATTCCGGGGGTGTTCAGCAGCCAATTTGACGGACTTTTGAGTTGGAATATTGGCACCGCAGGTATTTCTTAATTCTGGTGAATTTCACCTTCACCGTTTTCAACTAGTTTTAGTTGTTTTGAATTAGTTTTTTGGGTCTGAAAGTTTGGTTTGGTTGTTGTTCAGTGAATAGTGTAACACTGTTGTATGTAAGAGAGTATGAGTCATTTTAACCTGCTGAATAGTTGGTGTTCCATTGTTTCCAATTGGGGGTACTTTCCTCTTACCCTTTAGGGTGTAGCCTAATAGGCAACGTAGCTTCTAGCAACTAATTGTGGGCATAATGATCTATTGTATGGTGCAATGCTTAAGATAGACTCATGACCAGAACTTTGTGACAAGTTTCTTGGAACTTTAAGAGAGAGAGACAAATGAGGGGGGAGTTGGTCACTTGGTAGCCCAATTCTAATTTGTTGGCCCACATTCAAATTTAAAATTTTTTTGACGAACAAGCTCAATGCATTATAATAAAACACAATATTACAAGTTCATAAAACACAATATTACAAGTTCAACACATAGGATCAACACTCACATTCCTCCTTAATAAAGCATCCTTCACGGACTGCACACAATAGCAGCTGTGAAGAGCACCATAGGAAAACATCTTGATACACCTTGACATGAAAAAATAGCTTGATACGCCATGATACATCTTGACATAGCATAGGACAGCAGCAAGATACATCATTTGACATGAAAAGCAGCTGCCACAGGCTACTAGCTTCCAATAGCAGCGAACACATTACAACAGCAGCAAAGCAGCACGAAGACAGTTCAAATGCTGGACTGCAAACAACTGGTGCCATTCTCCCAGCCCTACACAATGTCCTGATTCTAATTTTGTAAAGGTTGAGTTAGCAAGAGATGAGACAAGTGTCCCCACTTTTTTTTTTTGATCGGCGAAAAAAATTTATTAAAACTTGACAAATGGTACATCAAGGGTTTTTAGAAGTCATATCCAAGCCTCATTAGAAATGAACGAGTCTTCATGCACACTTTCACCTGAGCTCATGCATTCTTCATAGTTTTGGCTTTTTATAGTTTTTCTGATAGCACTTGGACTTGGGTTGAGATCTAGTAGGAGCTCAATACCTTTCAGTTGAGATGGACAAAATTTGTAGTCAGATCCAATCACTGTTGGGAAGTTGTATCGAGTAACTTGTTGATCCAGTTGGTTACTCAAATGGGCTTCTTCATCTTCACCTTTAGCACTAGAAATTTTACTTTTAGAAAATTCATTTGTTGATGGGCTGTTGGAGTTTTGAACAAAAGAGTCCCAAGTTGTGGGAAGATGTAATTGAATTTGGAACAATATTGATTTCACCTGCATTTGGGACTAATACATCAGCTGACTTTGGTAGAAGAGAATTTTGGATATTCTCAACTGGTGTAATAATTGTTGCTGCTGCTATGCTTGTTTCTATATTGGGAAGTGCTTTCCACAGGTGGCTTGCCTTGGGCCTTTGAATGTGATCATCATTAATTCCCACTCCATGTTCCACCTTATGCTCCACATCATATTCAGCATCTGCCATGTCCTCTTTTGGTTGGTCCTTGCTAGCATCCATGTCATTACCTCCTCTGTCCACGTCATCGTCTTCCCTAACCTGTCTAAGAAGCACGGACGCGTCGACCATCACGTGGCCATGTCACGACACTCTCTGAAACGTGTCTAACATGACTAAATATGCATCTAATTTTTTTATTATGTTTTCCTACTCAAACACTAGGGATACTATTGAAACATGTTAAGAACAAAACATGTTTAATACTGTGTTTTTCTCTGCATTTTGGTATCCTAAACAATAGGTTATTTAGTCCAAAACTACTTCAAGGGTGATTCAAATTTGTAGTGTACCCGTTTCTGGTACTGATACTCATTGGATAATTGTGAATACTCTGTTGCATGCATCTAATCATTTCCACACTTATAGGATTGATATTATGCAATTTTTGAAGTGTTGCATGCTTTTGGATTCCCTAGAATATGAATCCAATCTATGATGACATTGAATTTATGGCATTTTGTGGATAATATTATGACATTGGACTATTACTGCATTTGGGTTCCTTCAAAAGTGGCTCGCTACTTTTATTACCTTGTAACTCCAACTGACTTTAACCATTTTGTACTCTAACCACGTTTTGAACTTTGCAGATGAACTATGAAATCACTTTTTAGCAGAATGGAGCATGGAGTCACTTTTTGCAGTTGTTCAGAACTAACTTGGATTTGGTTACAGCTTGGAGTATGAAGTCCACTTTTTGCTACTTTATCATGGATTTTACCTAGTATTTATAGTTTTGGATGTGGTATTACTAAACACATATTGGAAAACAAGTATGTTGTGGAATTTGTTGTTTTTGGGGATGGTTAATGACTGTTTGTTGCTTTTGAGAAACATATATTCTGTGGTTGTTAACGTTAAGGAGTTTATTTTTAATGGTGTATCTTGGGACTACGTAGTTGGTTCTTGGTATTTTTGAAATACAAGCTAGCTAGTTGTAGTTTAGTTACAAAAGATATTTATAGCATAATTAATTTTTTGACCAGCACAATCCATCGTAAAAAAAAAAAAAAAGTGTAGCAAAATTAATTTCGTGACCAATTCAATCCATCGTTTAAAAAAAAAAAAAATTTGCGACCAAACTCTCTAGTTGTCAAAACAAGTATATGTTTAGTCCAAGGATCTATTTTGCGACAAAAGAAAATATATTTTGTGACCCGCTTTTGAGTCTCCAAAACATGTTTTTCTGAAGTTTAATGGACCTTTTTTGCGACCAGAGTTTGTATTTGGCGACCAGATTTGACTTCTTTTTGCGACCATCAGTTGGTCACAAAATTATAACCTTATTGTGACTGGATCCATCTGGTCGCCTAAGGTGGAACATATTGCGACCACACCCGAATTTGGTCAAGAAATACCAAATACGACTAGCTTGTTGCGACTAGCTTGGTGACCACACTTTTTGGTCGCTGTATCAGTTTGCGACCAAAATGATGACTTTTTGCAACCTACTTGTTGGTCGCAAACAACGCAATTTCTTGTAGTGTGTTAACAGATATGGGTGATAACAAAAAAATCCATGGGATCCAGCAGGGCCGGCCCTGATTTTTTGGAGGCCTAAAATGCATCTTAAAATGAGGCCCTAGTTCTTTCGACAAAAAAAATTTCATCATAGATGGCTAATATAAAATAAAAAGATTAAACATTGTATTATAGCTTCATAATTTACCAAAAACAAGTTTTTTAAAAAATTTACACCATTATAAAAATATGAATCAAACATGATGAAGTAGTGAACATACACTGCGTTTTCTTTAACGAATATTCTAAATAATATTTTTTTTTTATCAAAGTTTGTTGAGTGAAAATAAATTATTTTGATTTATAATTTATTTTCGTCAATAGATTTAATTTATGAATTTGACATTAGAAGTTAAAAGTAAATTAAAATTAAAACAACTTATCAGCCTCCAGGAAAAGGCTTTGCATCCATCACTAAGAAAAAACAAAAATACTAACAGCAGAGACAATCTGCAGAGAACCACGCAGAGACAAATGCGTTTGGCCCCATTTCGGATCCCGAAAAAATCTAGAAAAATATCCATAAATTTTTGAATATTATTTTATGGAGCCCTGTAAAAAATCAGCTCCAGTGGATATCGATAAGTATTACTTTTGGATTGGTAGATTTTTTCGGGATCCGAAATGGGGCCAAACGCATTTGTCTCTGCATGGTTCTCTGCGAATTGTTTCTGCGCGTAGCAGAGCTCAAGAAAAAACAAATAATTTTTGGCCAAAAAGGGGCTCCTGGGACCCTTCGGTGTAAAACCTTTGCACTAACCACTAGGCTAAAAGTGAATCTATGTTGAAAAACGGAGACTTTAATATATGATATATAGTTGTGATTTATGTAAAACGAGGCCCTGGTTTTGCATAAAATTCGGAGGCCTAAAGCAGTCGCACCTCGGGCTTCACCTCAGGATCGGCCCTAGGATCCAGGAAGGGGATATGCAAAAGAAACAAAACACAGGTTCTATTGTAGAACCATTTGGCGGCTGATCAGTTGGCTGGCACAACTAATCTTGTGGCCGGCACATGCATGCTACAACATCTTGTAGCGGCCGTTCTTCCGTAGTACATCAGAAACAGAAAGTTAGCTCAAAAGCAAAACGAAGATAGGATATAAACAAAAAAGACTAGCCTGTAGGGGCTATGGGTGTAACGCCCTTAATTTTGAGAACGTTAAATAGATAATTTTATTGAAAACTTAAATAGAGTTTGGCTCATTATTACATCATAACTCCTGTAAGAGTAGTTCCATTATACAAAGGAGGGAAACTAGGATTCCTAACTACAACTCCGCCTGCTTCTCCATTCGAGCCAACTCTTCAGCTCCAAAGGCCTCCAAGGTGTACAGCTCACCTCGATCATCTACAAAGTCTGACACATTATACCAGTGTCGCCACCAGTATAATATGTTAAGGTCACCAAAGGTATCACCATGAGTTACAAGAGCTCAGCAGAATAATCCTATACCTACTAACCCATAACTTACAACAATAGATCGTAAAGTTAACGATTGTACATGCATATTTAACAAAAATTTAACAATGACACATCTACATTAACTATCCAACTAAAGTTTGTGTCCATGATTTTCTGTGTTTCTCCTATGCGACTCATCGTAGACCGTATCATCGTTTTCACTTTTCTTTTTTCAAATCAATATTTTCAAAATCGTTTTTAACACACCCAACCTCGGTTCCACCGCGCTGGTCTCCCGGGTATCCTCACAATGGTTCTGCCACGCTGGGTTCCCATTGGCACACAAAACATTGAATTTGGCATTGGCTCCTCTCTGCGGATAACTAATCCACAATTCAAAACCCTCGGTTCCGTCGGTCCGGGTTCCCGAGTATCCCACAATGGTTCCGCCGGTCCGGGTTCCCATTTGGGTTTTCGAAAATTATTAAAACAATTGCGTTGGCTCCTCTCCGCGGATAACCAAATCACAACTCATCCCTCGGTTCCGCCGTTCCGGATTTTCGAGTATCCCCACAATGATTCCGCCGGTCCAGGTTCTCATTGGGTTTTTCGCAAATGTTTTCTCACACACACACACCACACAATGCGCTGCAAAGTCTGGCCCCATTGTGGTTTCAAAACTGATCTCGCCTTTAACACGCCCTAGGTGTCATGTTTCTACTTTCTCGATTTTTGTGTCACGTTTACTGCATAGACTCCGCAATAGGACTTTTCACGTACGTACACATAAATCATTCAATGTAATCTTCAAACTAAACAAGTAAGATCATCCAACTCTAAATTAGCTATCATGCTCAAATCACAACTTAAAGCAGAATGCGACATGTATGGACGCCCTTGGAATGGAGACCACTTATGCTTTATCACACAATCACAAGTAATGCAAGTAGTCACATATGCATTCTCATAACCATCATTAAAATCAAAATAAGAATATTTTTGCTCAAGTTTATATTTCGAAATCCGTTCTTTCTTCATTTTAGGGAAGTTCAAAATAACATATGTTTTTTCGAAAAATAAAATTGATATATTCAATATAGTCATATTTTCTTTCAAACCTTTATTAAAACACTTTTCAAGTTTGCATGCATTTCCAGCAGTACAAGCAATGAATCATTTTACTTTTATACTTAGGGGAATGAGTAAGGAAAATCAACCGTTCTTCTTGGCGGTAGGTACAGCCACGGGAAGTGGTCGAGAGGGTGGTCGAGTGGTGGTTTAGTGGCGGCTTTGGATGAGTTTCTTGAAGAACTCAGGAATAAAGGAAGAACTTTAAGAACAAAGTAAGAACACTAGAATTCTAGAAAGAGAAGTTGAAGGATGGAAGGTGTGAGTTGAATGGTAAGAATGGGGTGCTATTTATAGCAAAAACCTTGGCTTTCTCTCTCTCCCTCTCTACAATGGCCGAAAATCTCCCTCTCTTTCTTTCCCATGGGTTTGTTCCATGGTCTTATCCAATCAAGCCTTCCAAGCATACCATGACTTGTCTTTTTCTTTTTAGGCTTGAGGCTATATAAACCAAGTAGGATCTTAAGTTTTTTAGGCAAATCCTAGATAATTATAGTCTAGGAATGGGTTGTCATGTGGTAATTAGGCTTAAAGGCTAAAAAAAAAGTGTAAGGAAGCATAGCTTTCTAGGATAAAGTAGGCACATGCACACACCTTTCTCTCTCTCTCTCTCTCCCTTTTCCTTTTTTCCATGTGTCCATATATATATAATATATGTAGGAAGAATCTAGGAAAGTAACTTTGGGAAAAGTAATTAGGTTCAAGACTATTAATCTTAGGTTTGCATGCATGCACACTTACAAGAAATTTAGGAAAGTAACTTTGGGAAAAGTAAGGCTAATAAATAAAAACGAGATTTTAAAATTCAAATATTTAACAATTTTTTTTTTATTCACAAAAAATCAGCATAGTTATAATGGGTGTTAGAAATTTGGGCAAATTTTCGTAATCCTTCCTCTAGTTTTACGGTTGTTTCAATTTTGCCTCTCCAGTTTCAATTGCAACCAAATAAACCCTGTAATTTGTTTTATGTTTTAAATTGGTAAAATCGTTAATACCATTAATGAAACTAACGGAAAATTTGGTTTTTGTTTCAAGGCTCTCTTATAGGGTGTCGCCCATTGAAAGGTTTTAGAGCCAAAAATTCATAATTACCATTTAAGACAAAATGATCAGAAAAATAAAATTTTGGTTCAAACAGATTGAAAATTTAAACACTTAATTTTTTAACTATATTTTTTAATATATAAATGGTGTAAAAAATAAGTGTTCTAATTTTCAATCCATTTGAACCGGTGCCAATATATTATTTTTCTGATTATTTTATCTTAAATGATCATAATGGATTTTTGGCTGTAAGACCTTTTAATGAGCACTCTAAGAGAGTCCTAAAACTAAATAAGAAGTTTTAGGGTGCTCGTTGAAAGACCTTCGAGCCAAAAATTCATTTCGACTATCTAGGATAAAATGAACAAAAAAATATGATCTTCGCATCAGTTCAACCGAATTGACAATTCGAGCACTTATTTTTTAATTATATTTTTTAATATATAAATAGTCCGGAATGATGCCGTTTTGGGGCTAGCCATGCCTGGAGAGGAGGGTACTTTAGTAACTTTGCCCTAATTGAGACAAAGAGAAGAGCGCCTCTAGAGAAAATTAAAGCGTGAAAATCATCATCTTTCCATAAAAACTAGCAAACGCTTGCGTTTTATCTTAAAATCATCCTCCTTCCAATTTTCACCATCCTTCCATAAAATCATCTTCCTTCCAATTTTCAATTTGTTTGAATTGGTGCAAAAATATTATTTTTCTGATTATTTTATTTTAAATGGTCATAATGGATTTTTACACCATTTATATATTAAAAAATATAGTTAAAAAATTAAGTGTTTCAATTTTCAATCTGTTTGAACCGGTGTCAAGATCTTATTTTTCTGATCATTTTATCGTAAATGGTCATAATAAATTTTTGGCTCTAAGACCTTTCAATGGGCACTCTAAGAGAATCCTGAAACTAAAACCATTTTTTCCGTTAGTTTCATTCACGGTGTTAACGATTTTACCAATTTGAAACATAAAATAAACTATAGGCAGGGGTGATACCGGTCCGATTTCAACTGGTTTTGTAGAGATTCGCAAATTTATTATAATTTTTTAAATTCGTTTAATGTGTGAAATGATTGTATCATTAATAATAGTCGTGCGTATGTTTGTGGGGGTGTACGGATATATGTATCCGGTTGCGTGTCAGACTCTCGGAAATTTGTAAAATGTAAGTTTTGATGTTGTAATGTTGTTTGGACATCTTGGTATCAAGTTGGGTTCGTTCCGGAGTCCGTTGAAACTTTTCACTTTTCTGCTTAGCCAGTACCGGTACCCACTCTCCAGAAGGTGTTCAAAATCGATATTTTGAAGGCTCCAGTACCGGTACTGGGAGTCGCCCAGTACCGGTACCCGCTGCATTTTTCTGCAATTTTCAGCACGCTTTTTGGACTTTTATAAATAGTTCTCACTCCCAAACCCACGAAACACACCTAGAAACATCCCCTCTCACCTACAGAACTCCAATCTCACCCACCCAACTCCAATCTCACCCAAAACCCTTGATTTCATCCTCAAATCTTCGAGATCCGAAGGTTTCCAACCTCAAAATCATAAGATTCTTGCATTTGGTGAACCAAGGGTGAGTTTTGTGTTCTTGTTCTCACCCCTTGAAGCTCTATCACGTTTTTCTCTCTCTCCTCTTGATTATTTGTTGATCTTTACTTAATATTCATGTTTTTGGACTTTATTTGCTCTAGATTTTGTATCTAAGCTTGGGTGAAGCTTATCTTTGAAGGATTCGAGTTTATTGCTCTTGATAGACCTAGGATTTTGCTCAAAACCCATCTAGGTAGGGATTTCTCTCTTTCTCTACATGTTTTACGGTGACTTAGTGTGATTTAGGTGTTTATTTACTTCATTTGGTCAAATAGAATGTTTCGTGGCTTGAGGATTGCTTATTCCTTGAAAGTAATATTGTGAACTTAAATGTTGTGATTTAGGAGCGATGTGTGACACGTTTGATAGTGTTTGGTTGTATGTGGAATGAGTTTATGGTATCGGTGTTGGTTGTGATAGTATGGTGGTAGTTGATGTGAAGTGATTGAGGAGTATATTGTGTCGCAAGGTGTGGAAACACAATTTCGCGAGGGGTGGAGTACATTGTGTCGCAAGGTGTGGAAACATAATTTCGCGAGGGGTGGAGTATATTGTGTTGCTAGGTGTGGAAACACAACTTCGTAAAAGGTGGAGGATAGTTGGAAGGAGTGTGTAGCTGTGTATGAGTGCGTGTATATGTGTATGAGAATGTTATGATATTTCGTAAATGGTGTAAACGTACATTCGTTTGGATTCGATATCTAATTTGGTTTGCTGTATTCATGCTCATCATCTCATTACATATAGATTTGGTAGAGAATTTTTTACTGAGCTAGTATAGCTCAGCAAAATCCTTCTTTTCAAGTTCGAACACTGGGCAATAGGTTGTGTGACTTGGTGCATTCGGAAATGAAGATTTTTGGAAGCTAACTTGACTTAGTTACACTCTCATCTTTGTAAATTGCTCACTTTTGATTTAAGATGAATTTGTAACTAATTTAACCTTTGAATAATCTTTTGATCAAAATTTGTAATATTCTAAACGTTTGTACTTGGATTGAACTTGATTTGGGCCTCGATGCCATCGATGTATTTCCGTTAAACTTGGGGATTTCGATTGTAATTAAACAGGTGGCAAATGCATTTTGGGTATTATCTAGTTTGTACGAGAATCCTTTATTGAAACAATCGTTATATTTATGTTTAAAAATCGAGGGCGTGACAGGTTTGGGTGTATTTTTCGGTCGAAACAGGTTATCCAATTTGAGATTTTTGCAAACCAGAATCGATTGAGATAAACCGGTCCGGTTTCAACCGGCTCAATCGGTTTCAGTCTGGTTTATTCGATTTTCATTTATGGGCCATATTTTGGGCCCAACACATCAAAAAAATCACAATCTAACCCACAAAAATATCAACCAAAAATTCATAATTCAACATTTTTTTTTGGCCCAACAAAAAAGGATCAATTTTGAGGACTCAATTCCAGTCCAGTTTTTTTCCCTCCAGTACGGTCCAGTTTTGGGCCGTTGTGGGCCCGGAATGGGCCCACAACAATGATCAGAATCGTTCATTTTGTAGAACTCGTCGAATATGTCATCCATGCCAAAAATTAGCTTGATCAAATATCAATAGGTACATGGATGAAACAGATTTGTACATGAAAAAAATGGGCAATTATTAATTTCAACTTAATTTTTGTCATCTCTTTTTTCTTGTACAAATCAATTTCATCCATGTACCTATTGATGTTTGATTGAGCTAATTTTTGGCATGGATGACATATTCAACGAGCTTTACAAAATGAACGATTCCGATCATTGTTGTGGGCCCGGAATGGGCCCACAACGGCCCAAAACTGGACCGTACTGGAGGGTAAAAAAATTGGACTGGAATTGAGTCCCAATTTTGAGCCCAATACATAAAAAAAACCCATAAAAACGGTTTATATATATATATATATATATATATGTGTGTGTGTGTGTGTGTGTGCGTGCGTGCGCGCACGCGTGTGATTGATTTTATATAATAAATATATTTATTAGACCAATATACACCACAAAATATCAACCGAAAACCCATAATTCAACCACTACCCTATATATATATATATATATATATATATATATATATATATATAAAACCGGTCCGGTTTTGACCGATTTTTAAAACACATAATCCGGATTGAAATTATTTTTTGGTTTACAAAATTTTTTAAATCGGAACTGGATCGAAATTATTCAACCGGTTTAAAAATTCGGTCCGGTCCAATTTTTCCGGTTTCGATCGATATTCCGGTTTCAGCTAACAGCCCTAACTACAGGGTTTATTTGGTTGTAGTTGAAGCTAGAGGGACGAAATTGAGATAACCGTAAAACTAGAGGGACGACTATGAAAATTTGCCCTAGAAATTTATACCAAAAATCATGCTTTTATGTAATGGATTAATATTTGATTGTTATTTTTTAATCAATTTTATTCCTCTTTAATGAGAATCTTTTATGGGTAATGTTTGCATAATATTATTGTATGTTGTCCATGTGTGTCTTTTGTTTTACAAAGTAGATGATCCGGCCTGTAGAGTTCGACATTACACAAAGAAGATCGGATCATTGGTTCTTGTGAAATATAAGATATAGTTCACAGTCTTAGATGAAACTAGACACATCATCGGTAGGACTGTAATACAATATTTTAGAAGGTGTGTCTTGACTACATGGAACGGTTTAGTTCCAACTCATTGTGTTTGTACACTTTGTGTGTATTGAACAAGATCACATTGAGGTGTTTTTGTACTAACTTTATAGGGCAATTAGAACCTCATAGTTATTCTGAATGCTAATGCTATATATATATATATATATACATATATATATATATATATATATATATATTTGATAGACTTTGATTCATTAGAGAGTGAGATCTACAATAGGATCAATAGTTTCGGTGAGCTGGGGCCACAACATTATTTGTATGATAGCTAAACCTAAAAGGCACTACAAACAAAAAAAAGTCTATCACGGCGAAATTTGGCGACGCAATCAGAATTTCATCACCAAATGGTACCCTTTGGTGAGGAAATGGTATTTTGTTAACAAATGACACCTTTTAACGGGGAAACCCATTCTTCGTCAGTAAAAGGTACTTATTGGTGATGAAATACCATTTCCTCACCAAAAAGTACTATTTCGCGACAAATTCCCAATTTCGTTGCCAAACAGTATCTTTTGGCAATGAAATTCCCAAATGGTAAATTTTTGGTGACGAAATTGGAAATTCGTTGCCAAATGGTACCTATTTCATCGCCAAATGCAAGACTAATTACTTTTTAAATTTTATAAATTTTAATATATTTCAAATAAATAATACACATTAACATACATTACACATAGATTAATTTAAAAATAATAATATATATTAACTTTTGTAATATTATCAATGAAATGGTAAATAGCACTTCGAAGGGAGTGGTAGTTTGGAAACCGGAGATTCCAATTTCGAGTCTAGGCAACAACAAAGTGAAAGTAATTTTTCTAGCTTCGTTTTTTGCGACGGAAAAATAATCCATTGCCAAACAATATCTATTCGGTGACGAAACAAATGTTTGTCGCCAAAATGTGTAAAGACCCGAAATTTTGACCCAATTTCTTAATACAAATTTATATTGTTAAATTCCTAATTCAATAATTAATTAGATTGAATAATTAAAATATATTATTATGTGTACAATTGATATTATTTACACTGTTATATAAGATATAAGATATATATTTATACTTTAGATATACAGAGAATCAGGGATTCATATTCATCTCTTATCTTTCCTGTCTAAACCCTAACTAGAACTCTATTCAAACTAACTTTCCACTTCCCTCTCAAACTCTACCACCTCCATCTTTATCCTTCAAACCACTCCTCACATTTAAGAGATTTTGTTTCCCTATTTTTCTCTCTCTCATCCTATACATACAAGTGTCTACATACTTTCTCATCCTATACATATACACATCCACATACATTAGAATTAATGAAAATCCCACCAAATGTGGCACTTGTCCCCTATCCGTCTTATTATTATTAGCATCCCTCTCCTTCACTCTCCTTCCCCATTCCACCACTTCCACATTTAACCTCTCACCTTCTCACTACCTTATTCTTTCTCATTTTACATACCCACATAAATCCTAAAATTGAACACCAGTATATTATTTCACTCCCAATTCTATTGTTGAGTCTAGAAGAGAGAGAGAGAAAGAGAAATAGATCTCTACATAAAATTCCTCCGTACATCATATTCAGGTTCTCAATCAACCACTATATTACCAAGCATCCACAAACCACCTTCCAATCATTTTGAGTCAGCCCTGAGTCCTCCGCTGCCGCCGCCGTCTTTTTCATTTTACCAAAATCATTCGCAAACTAGCACCCACTTCGGCCGGATTTAAGGTAAATTAATCTCTATCCTACCATCTCCTAAGTATATTAAATATTTACGTATTATTCTTTTTATGTATCAAAGTGAAAGAAAATGATAAGAAAATAATTTCGACATTGCACGGCCGAAATCAGTATTATCTTGTTTTGCTTCGAAATTTCACGTTCTGTTTTGCATGTTTAAAAGTAATAGTTAAGTTCTAAAAAAATAAAATAATGGATGTGTAAATGTTAATACTGCACTTAAGAAATATATAATAGTACATATTTAATAAAGCTATGATATGATTAGCCTAAGTAAAAACTAGTGTAAAAAAAGTATTTATATTTATTTATTTATTTTTAGTGAAACAAATGAAAACAAAATGTGTACTGGTATAATAATAAAGTATGGATACTTATTACGTAAGTTAGTTGTACTTATACGGTAAAAAAATAAATTTGTTGGTAGTAAACTTACTCATTGTAAGTTAGAAATAAAGTTAGTAAGAATAACTATCGAGATTACATAAATTAGTAAAACTACGTTAACTCTACCAAACTTTAATGAACTTTAGATTCTTTTTTTTAAAAAATTATATACTTACAACAGAATTTGTAGAAATAATGGATTACTAACAAAACTTAAGGGTTTATGAAATTGTTAATTAAATTCCAAGTTTAACAAATTGATTAAAGAACAGAGACGTTCATTGAAATTTTAAGCAACCCAAGAAGGCATTGGCCCAATCCAAATCCCTTATGTCTTTAATTAATTGCACCTATCAATTGTTATATTATTGTCTCATTGAGATGTATCGTGTTTGAGCTGTTGTTAAATGTATCATGTTGTACGTGCTAGAATGGACTTAGATTCCTGGGTGGTTATGAGTAGTGACTCACGTAGGCGATGTTAAGTAAATGAAAAATGGTAAAGTGTTGGAAGTGTGAGTGTGTGGATTGTGATTTGAGCCATGGTGATGGCAATGGTAACCAATAGGGCCCTGTGTTGAAATGGGTTACCTGCGGGGCCTAGTGTTGAGAAATGTTGTGACACTAACGTATGATACGTCATGGGAAGTTTCTCTTCGAGGAGGGGAATGGGTCTCATGAGACGGTTATAGTTAGTGAGACGCTAACGTATGACATGTCATGGGAAGTTTCTCTTAGAGGAAGAGAATGGGTCCCATGAGACGGTTATAGTTAGTGAGACGTTAATGTATGATACGTCATGGGAAGTTTTTCTGGGGAAAGAGAATGGGTCCCATGAGACGGTTATAGTTAGCATGGGGTAGTGGATGTCCGACCCTAATGTACGATACGTCATGGGATGACTCGATCCTCCTGTTATGGTCTCAAGTGAGAACATGCTCGGTACACAACTTAGGTGCGCTCACCTAGGACTGTGGTGCAGGATAAGCAAGAGGAAGAGTGGACCCATGAGACGGTTGTAGTTAGTGGATGTGGAAGGAAAGGATCTCGTGGAGATGATCCTTAGATTTCATGTAAGATGATGGATAATAAAGAAAAAGATGATGTGTTATAATTCTGTACCTCTTGTGTATTATCAATTGTGATATTATTGTTATTATTGAATGCAAATTGTAGAGTAAGGGGTTGGTAGGATTGAGATTATTCTACTGGGTGAATTATCACTTACGGATACGTTTGTATCATGGTAAATCGTTTGCTTCAGCAATCAATTTGCTAGAGGGTACAGGATTCAATGGTGGAGCTGTTTGACACAGGAGAAATATCAAGGGCGGAGACCGAAGATGCTTGAGATTTGTATCAACATTAGCGTTGCTTTGAAGACGTTAAAATAAAATGTTAGATTTTTTTTTGTATTTTTTTTAATGTAGATTTTGTATAATGACAAATAGGGGCCTAGTAGTTTATAAAATTTAGTGTATTTTAGGTTTAATGTCTTCGAAATTCCTTGAAAAATCGGGGCATTACAAAATGTACATTAGCCGACAAAAAAAATTGTCGCCGATTTGTGGTACTCCTTTCGTGTAAAACAAAAGATGACAAAATGGGGTGATGAAAAACAAATTTTGCATTTTTGGCTTACATCGAATTTGCATGTTGTAGCGAGGGAGGTTGAGAGAGAAAGTAAAAACGGAGATGACCTAATGAAATGGGCTAAAATTCTATTTATAGCCCTTAGAAGTCGTGTTACAAAAGTCTAAAATGCCCCTGAGATGTTATAAGGTCGAGCACAATACTACGAAAAATTCCAACTGGGTACCGATACCATGGTTTTGGCTGGTATTGATAGCTGCTTCAACACTTCAACCATTGGACGATGGTCTGGGCCAATTTTTCTTCCAGTTCCAGGGCACAACTTCTAGCAACTTTCAGGACCTAGTTTCATTTCCTAAATTTAAGTAGACTATATTATTTGAGTTTTTTTTTTACTTTAATTTGTTTAATGAAAATATGAAAGTACCCCCTATTTGGATCCAATGGCATTGCCAGAAAATTATGATTTCAATAATATAAAAATGTCAACCCCCCACTTTTACTGTAAAACAGAAAACTACATTTTCTTCTCTAGAAGTAATGGTGCAAAATATGACTTTGCTCTTAACATAAAACTATGCAAAGTTGCAGTTACTCTTAGAAAAATCCAAGGGTCAATTACCACAATTTTTAATTTCGTAAATTGATACTTTTTTGGAAAATCATTTTTTCATATTTAGCCAGCTTTTAAGAGGTCAACTGGGTCTAGGTTCTTCGGGCTCTTGGGTACTTGGACACACTCGGGACTATCCATGCTGTCAAAACAAGCCTTATTCATATAATTTACCTGAAAATACTAAAAACACACTTTACGTACAGTATCGCATAAAACCTATAACATTAAGCACTCAGAGATAATAAATGGACGATAGTAAGCACAAGATTATACAACTTTGAGTGCTTATCATGAGGCATTTGTTTGCTTAAGCTAGAGTTCATATTTTAGGGTTCAGGAGCCATGTTACGAAATGGGATAGTATGGCACACATTTCGCCCAACCTTTCGGTTGGTTCTTATTCGTTGCTCATAAGAATTCGGAAGTTGGTTGTACATGGGCCATTTTTGTGAAAGAGATAAACAGTGAATTTGCCTATAACCAGAAAAAGGTGAAAGAGGTGCTTGGGGCACATCATCTCTACCACACCTCAACCACACCCTTCTCACATATAAGTGAGGCCCGTTGGAGGTGCTTGGGGCACATCATCTCTACCACACCTCAAGCACATCATCTCTACCACACCTCAACCACACCCTTCTCACATATAAGTGAGGCCCGTTGGAGGTGCTTGGGGCACATCATCTCTATCACACCTCAACCACACCATTCTCACATATAAGTGGGGTCCGTTGGAACGGGCCCCACTTATATGTGAGAAGGGTGTGGTTGAGGTGTGGTTGAGGTATGTGCCTCTAGTATTTTTGTTCTAGAAAATATTTTGTTCCACAGATTTTACGGCTATCAAAGTAAGCATGATGTACACAACCATCTAGGTGGTAGTCTAGTTGGTGGGAGTCACCACTTCTCTTTAACACCTGTGCCGGTTTGAGCCCCGGTAAGCACATTTGTGCAAGTACCCGGTGGTGCCACTATAATAGGCTTTATTTCAAACTCGTATGTGGACCGAAGAAGGGAATTTTTCACTGCTGTGCACCAGGTGGTGCAGTGGTGATGGCCTGTTTTTTCCGGACGATAGCTATGGCTTGAACTGGACATTCCATTAGCGGGTAGGGAGCCCCTATGGTCATGCCCAAGGAAAAGTTACTACGCTGGTCGTTCCCTCCCACCTTTTTTATGATAAAAAAAAGAAATAAGCATGACACGTACAGTGACACAAATGGGGTGAATAAAGCTAAAACTTCATGTAATTTTGTTTCTTTCCATTATCGGCACTGATTCACTAGGTTCATGGCCTGCTCAAAGCCTATAATAACAGTGTATCGAATGAAGTTCTTGCTATACTGATCTCTAAGAAAAAGAAACTGCAATCCTCCTAATAAAATGGGCTATAATATGTCTTTTGGGTGTCAGTCTATACCGAGCTTTGCTCCGATTTTAATTTGGTCCCCGCAATTGAATGGTGGAATTGGACCACCAAAAATAGTTTAGGTGCACAAAAGCTAATCCGGACACCAGAGTTATCAACAAAATAAAAAATAAATAATAAAATGGGATGTACGGTGTGCTCTATGAAGTATGAACTGTTCATGATCTGTACATGTGCTCTTGCACCATTGATGTTTAACATATTGGGCTGGAAAGATGGAGAGTAGCACATTTTGCACATGTAATGTGTAACATTTGGGGTTTGATTTGGTACTAATTAAATGGTTTTAGAAAAGTTAATCATACACTTTGTGTCTGCTGGATAAGGATAAAGTTAGGTTCCATCGAAAGGGAAAAAGAAACACGAAAATGAACTTTAAACTTGTGTTGGTTGGTAGAAAGACTAAAGTCCCTATTTTTATATCAATTCAGGTTTTGGAGACCCCTAAAAAAATCTCTAAAAAATCCTCTCAAGTTCTCGATCGAATTTTGATAATCCGAGCCGCTCAATGTAATCAGAATGTGATTTTAAGGGTACTCGCCAGAAATCAACAAAAAAAATGACCGAGAAGGGCTTCATCCGAGCAGTTTTTTTATTGAACTTTATTGAACGGTTCAATAAAAAACTGCTCAAATCAAGTCCTTTCAGGTTATTTTTTTTCCAATTTCTAGCAAGCACCCTTAAAATCACGTTTTGAACACATTTAGCGGCTCAGATCATCAAAATTTGATCGGAAACTATGAGATTAAAATTTGGGGGTTTTTTTAGAGGTTTTTTTTAGGGGTCTCCGAAACCGCCCCGATTTAATAATCTGTACAAATATACTGAATCCTTGAAAACTTCCAAACACCCATTTCTAAATTTCTTAGAATTTATAATTTATCTATATTTTGAAATTAATTGAGAGAGAAAGGGGGAGACATGAGAGGAGGGAGGGAGAGAGAAAGAAAGAGAGAGGAACATGGGAGGGGGATTTAGGGAGAGAGAGAAAGAGAGAGCTTTTCAGGTGGTCACACATGTGCAAGTGTTTTTGCTTCTGTGGAGTTGTATAAATAGGGCCTTGTACCGATATACAGATACTTATGTCTCAATTAATCTTTGTCGGTTTGAATGATTACGTATTTACATTCTCTCTGAGTTCAAATCCGAGTCTTCTGGCAATCATCGCCTTCGCGCGAGGCTTCGACCAATTGCACCACACAAATTTTTCAGTATATATTTGAAGGGAAAATAACGGTCAAGGAAGTGTTTTGAAAATTAATAGCCACTAAAAATATTTTCAGTATTAACAAATATTCTTAGCTCGTTCTTGATGGGTATTAATTATCAAAACACGTCCTGAGCCATCATTTTCCCATATTTGAAATATCTAATATATAAAGGCAGTTTCGGGGATACCTAAGAAAACATCTAAAAAAATCTCAAATTGCAATCTCATAGTTTTTTTTACCAAATTTTGATGATCCGAATCGCTCAATATGTTCAGAACGTGATTTTGAATTGTACTTGGCCAAAAAAAATGACAGGGCCTTGATTTGAGCAGTTTTTTATTGAACCGTTCGATAAAAAATTGTTCAGATGAAGTCATTTCCGATCTTTTTTTTTTTGCTAATTTTTCGTGAGTATCCTTAAAATCACATTTTGACTACATTGAAGGGCTCAGATCATCAAAATTCGATCTGAAACTTTGGGTGCTTTTCTAGATTTTTTTAAGTGTCCCTGGAACTGCCCTGAAATACATATGTTGAACATATTTTTTGTACTTTTGATTTCGTTATTGTCAAATCTGATAACAATGAAAGACATTTATTACTCCCTCCATCCCAAATTCTTGGATTTTACGTGCAATTTGCAATGACTTATATCTCTCAATATATTTTTTTAAAATATGCAATATGAATCTTGTTTGATAGTAGATTTCAATTACTTCTATAAAACAATGTTTTTCAAAAACATAAAAAATAATATATATTGAGAGGTATAGGTAATTAAAAATTGCACGTAAAATCGTAGAGGACCAAAAATTTGGGACAGAAGGAGTAATTTTTATTTGTTTGATCTCAGTTAAGTTTAAAACATAAAATTCATTGATTAAACTTTATTATCCTGTTGTACAGAATTAGCATTACTGTAAAGGCCAAGGCAAATTATAAATACAACCGTCAAACTTCTCAAGACAATCCACGAAAGTTGAATTGAACGTTATTTTAAACCTTCAAACATTAAAATACGGAAATAACTTTTTGCTCAAAGCGCTTGTTGAAGTAATTCAAATTAGACTTGAACAATAATACAAAGGGCAATAATTTTCATGTTTATCAAAATTGTTAATTTTAATCATTTTAAACCTTATTATCCTATTGTACAAAATTAGCATTCCTGCGTGTAATGGCTCCGAAAATGGAGCTCAGACCACTCACCGAGCCACAATGCACCGAGCGAGACCAAGGAGACCCCCGCTCCTCATTCAGCATAGGGTCCGGGGACCTTGCAATGTCCCCTCAGAACGTCGCTCTGGAGAAGGAGTCCGCACGGGGTATGTCGTTAACTAGGGGCACGGAAGAGAGCAGAACAAAGGTAAGCTATACCTTTGGCTTTTGAGTTTGAACGGTGTTTGAGCTTTGAGATTTGAAGGCTTGATTGAGTGGTTGGATGTTTGATAATGGAGGAGAAAGAGCAAGTATGCTCTTGAGATTAGGTGTCACACCCCATCCCGAAAAACACCACATTAAATTATTTTCCAAATGGGATAGACCCACACCATGGCCCTGCTCAAACAATAAATAAAAATACCAGCCATGTGTCCAACTCATAAAAAAAAAAACCTTGACTTGCATATATACGGAAATAACAGTCATACAAAACGTGCCCACAGGTATTTACAACATGTACAAGCTCCAAAAATAGGCACATAATCAAAAGAGTCAAAATGCTAGACTACTATATATACAACTCTTGTCTAGACTCTGCAGTGGACTCGCGTGCCGTCACTCACCTGAAAAGAAAACACTGTGAGGGTGTGAGCTATTAACTTGCTCAGTGAATGTTTTTATCCATAATAAGAGAAGCAATAAAGACAAGTGCTACCAATCAATTTAAACAAGAATATTCAGCTCCACAATAACGTTCCATTACGTAATACTCATAATGCCACTAAGGCAACACTATAACGCCACTAAGGCAATTTTCATATCTACGCTACTAAGGCTATTACGCCACTAAGGCACTAGTTGTCACGCCACTAAGGCAATATTTATCCACGCCACTAAGACAATAATCAATAACGCCACTAAGGCCATACTATAACGCCACTAAGGCTACGATCATATTCTCGCTTAGGAGCTCAAGCCAAATATTAACCATTTCAATACAAAAAATAACTCTACACCGTGTCTTATCTTCCGCTATTAAAAATAAGAACACCCACCTTGAGGTTCAACCAAAAAGGTACCAACACGAGCTTACTCCCTAAGTGGAGCCACGGTACTCATCGCCGCTTCCGAACCTGATGAGTAACACATAAATCCATACACGTGAGTATTATTATTGATATACAAATAAAAATGAAAAGATTGCAACCATTACTCTAGCATCATATTCCTTCCAAACAAGGCCCAAGGTAATTTTCAGCATACTTAAGAATAGAGAAACAAATCAATTGCATGCCCAAAAACCACCAAATTAGGCAACACCCAACTGAATATAACAATATACATTTTTTACACTTGCCACACATGATAAAATTTCCTTTTGGCAATCACAAGAGAACCCATGTTCTCTGCTCCACGTACCAAGCCTAGTTTCCTTTCTTGAACACCTACATGGTCCAAATTCAACAAATTGCCACAGGATTACCAAACCCAGTTTTCGGCAATTCCAAACCCAATTTTCAGCAACCTAAAATTCGTTTTTCAGCACATAACTCGAATTTCCAGCAACTATTATAAACTTCCAGCACCGATTATCACAATTTTTGCACCCAAAAACTATTCCCAGCACATACTAGCATGATAGGTACAATTTTCGACCGAAAATTCTTACACGTAACCAACTTATAGCAACTTAGACACCAAAATCAACTCTTAGCATCTAATTCTTTTGCTTCTAGCCACAAATAACAATTTCAACAGGAAAGAAAAACAAAGAACAGGCCTAATTAGGGTATTTGAACCCAACTGAAATCAAAACCCCAAAATTACCCATTTTAGCTGCAAGAAATATGTTAACTAATCAATATGGAAAAGAGGCTAGGAATTACCTACAGCAATTAGAACTTCTGTTATCGTTAATCCTATCTTCCTCGATCCTTCTCTCCACACCTTTCTCTTTTTTTTTTTTCTTTCTCCTGTACGTTCTTTTTTTTTCCTTCCGAATGTTTTTTTTTTCTTTTCCAAGAGATATATATCACACACATGCACACAAGCACACCCATTAAGCTCCACGTGCACACACAGCACATGCCTTTTTTTTTTTTTACACCTTAAACCCAATAGTTCTAGGAAATCACATTAAGGGTCCACATAAAAATAGACCCATTTTTCCCTTTTTTTTTGGTTATTTATTTATATATTTTTTTTAAAGAACCGGGTCTCACATTAGGGTTTGTAACCTTTGAAAATCTTGAACCCTTTGGAAAAACCTTTGAATTTTGTTAACCCCTTTTGGTGCCAGGAGAGGAGTTCAGCCAGTCCACGAGGCCTGCTGAGAGTTGCATTGGTGGCCAACTGCCCATCTCAAGAAAGATTGGTGGTAGGTTGGACCGTCGCGCGACGGAGTCAGTCTGTCCCGCGATGGTGCGCCCTGGCGCACTGTCGCGCGATAGAGTGAGTCTGGCGCGCGATGGTGCGCCCCGGCGCAGGATGGTTGCGCCCTGGCGCGCATCAGTAGGGTTTTTGGTTTTTGAAGTGGCTTAGGCTAGGTTAGGTTCAAGGGTTTTGTAAACACTCAAAGCTCAAACACGCTATCATTCATAGGGTATTCTTGATCCATTTCATCATCGGGGAATCAAAAACCGTAAGTAAACTAAATTGAAAGCCCAGATTGGGGTGTCTACAAAGGTCTATAAATACAAAGGGACTCTAACATAGAGAGGCATGTCATTCTACACTAACTCTAATTCTAGACCTATACACTTCTCCCTACATCTAACTTGATCGTCGGAGGGTTATTGGGCCTCCACAGCCCTAATGACTTGTTGCAAGTGCGGCGGTGGGAGCGTGGAGTAGCGAAAGCCCAGATTGGGGTGTCTACAAAGGTCTATAAATACAAAGGGACTCTAACATAGAGAGGCATGTCATTCTACACTAACTCTAATTCTAGACCTATACACTTCTCCCTACATCTAACTTGATCGTCGGAGGGTTATTGGGCCTCCACAGCCCTAATGACTTGTTGCAAGTGCGGCGGTGGGAGCGTGGAGTAGCGGAGGAAGGAAACGGAACTGGCCCACGGTCAAAATCCCGATAAACCAAATCCCTACACTGCAAAGGCAAAAGCAAATTATAAATACAACTGTCAAACTTCTCAATACAATCCACTAAAGTTAAATCGAACGTTATTTTGAACCTTTAAACATTAAAATACGGGAATAACTTTTTGCTCAAAATGCTGATTGAAGTAATTCAAATTGGATTTGAACAATAACACAAAGGGCTATAACTTTTATGTTTATCAAAATTGTTAATTTTAATGTTTAGAGGTGTGAAATGTCATCCAATTCAATTTTAGGGGTATTTAGAAGTTTGAGGGTTGTATTTAGAATTTGCCCACTTCTTTTTTTTTTTTTTGTGATCCGAAATTTGCCCACTTCCAATAGCATTAATGTACGCACTATGAAAAAATACAAGTTAAGCAAAAAAATTAATGTACCATAATTTTTGATATGCAACCTTTCATAAATTTCGTTGCCAAAGGTACACATGTGGTGACGAATTAAAATTTTCATCGTTGAATGCATAAATGTGGAGATTGAAAATTTTTTCCGTCACCAAAGACAATCATTTGGCGACGAAATATATTTTGTTGCCAAGAAAGTAGCTTCAACAGCAAAAAATAATTTCGTCTCCAAATTTATGATTTCAGCAACGAAAATCGTCAAATGGGTACCTGACTTTAAAAATATACTCATTCCTCGTTAATTAATACATTTAAAGACCAACTTATATTTTTAAAGACCAACTTATATTTTCTCACTAAAAAGGGATAATTAGGGAGGAATAATTTTGTTACAAAAGTTGTCAAAACAGTGACGAATTTACTTTTTTGTTGCCAAATTTTACTTAGTTCACCACTTTTTCATCGCCAAATATACTTTTTATTGTACTGTTTCTTGGTAACGAAACACATAAAAAGTTACAAAAAAAAAAATGTTAATTTTTCATCATTTCCCTTCTTTCTGTGCAATTTTGTAGTGTGCATCCCTGAACAATCACGAGTTTAAATAATGGCTCGAGAGTGATATGTACTTCGGAAAATTTTGGACCGTCACTACATAAGAAATCAAGTAATAGGCGCGGAATTATTTAAGTTTGCTAAGCATCAGATTTCGTCTCAGGTGAACTGGCGACGGAAGTTTGGCGCAAAAGACCATGTGACCAAAAAAAATAATTCGTCGCCCATTATTGTTTTTGTTGACGAATTTTTTCCTTGCTTATCTAGCTAATTCGAGACGAAAAAATATGAAAAATATTTTGTCGCCAAAATGAATATTCAAATTGGCGACGAAAAATATTTCGTCACTAAAGGCATTTTGATATAGGAAAAATAATCTCACTTTCTTGTGTCTCCTTGGGTTTTGAACTTGAGCATTCATTCAGGTCAACCAAACCTACATGCGTAAGTCTTCTACCAACTGCACCATACACATTTTTTCATATATATTATAAATATAAAAAATATAACATATATGTTTTACATTTATTTTTGGTTACGGTTACAATTTGTTATTGTCAAATGTGATGCTCGTAACTAAGAGGAGATCTATTATTTTTTTCAAAATGTTATGTTTTCGATTAAGCTTAAAACATAAAATAAACCTCATTATCTTATTGTATAGAATTAGTATTAGTGCAAATCATCGGGTACCATTAACATTAATATACACGTTAAGCAAAAAAAAAAAAACCTTACCATAATTTTGTATATACAACCTTTCAGTACAAATTATTGCATTTTGTAATGAAATTGGCGATTTTTCGTTGCCAATGTGTAATATTTGCAATGGAATTTTTTTCGTCTCCAATTTTATTACGAAAGGGGACGAAATTATTTTTTCATCACCAATGTGTACTATTTGCGACAAAACCAATTTCATTGCCAATTGTGGCGACGGAATTACTTTTTCGTCGCCAATGTCTAACTATTTGCAATGAAAACCAATTTCGTCACTATTTTTTGTCGCCTCTCACTTGATTTCTTGTGGTGACATGTATTGTTATGTAAGACCGTGTTCTTATGTTCTTTATAAAGTTTTCTTTTTTGTCTTTCATTACACATCAATGGTTAACATGTTTCAATCACCAAACAAATAAAAAAAACGTAGGATGACAAGTGTGGTGTTGTTATATTACTTTTTTCATTCATTCCATTTATCTCGAGATAAATGCGCTCTATAATCACATCAAACGATATCTAATCAAAGAGATTTTTGGCATGAATGTTCCTCTCAACGAGTTCTATAAAGTAAACGATCTTGATTATTGAGGTGAACTCAAAAAGGCCCAAAAACTATTTGATTGGAACTTCCCATCCAACAAATGAATTGAAATGCCACTCCTAGTTCTTGCTTAATTATATCCATCCGAATTATGTTTCATTAATAAGAGGATATTTGTCTAAATGAGATCATTTGACTGTCTTATTAATCAATAGAAGTAGAAGATTAGGTCATCCAAATAGACTTTCAATATTAAATCATCTTGATTATCAATGCAACTGCAGGCAATTGCCTAAGGGAATCATATACCAATCACTTCATGATCTTGGTCAAATAATTAAACGGCCTAAGGGAATCGGATACCAATCACTTCGTGATCGATCTTAGTCAAATAATTGATAATTGATCCTATACTAAATAAAAAAATTTATTTCGTAGATACGGAAAAAATATTGGTATCTGGTACTAGTATGATACATATTATTATATTTATTTATTGTCTTAGGTGGGGTTTAATTATACGACGCTTTTTCGCATTGTAGATTGTGAATTTTCAGATTATTCGTGCTCTGGAGTCAATTACGAGGATACATTTTGAGAAAGGAAGCTCTAGTGCAGTTGGTCAAAAACATGTATTGAAAGTTATGTTGACACGAGTTCGACTCCCAGAGGAAGCCATTTCTTTTTTCCTGTACGATATATGAAAAATGTTGCCATAGTATGCTGTTGGTTTGTTGGTTGCTTCCAAATGCTTAAAGACGGAACAGAGGTTCAACTCTCATTACGAACATTCGAAATTTTATTTACCTTCTCAATGAAACTAAAGCCCAATTTGGAACCTAGGAAAAGAATAGAAATAATTGAGAAGAAAATTAGAGAAAATATGGAAGAAAGTTGAATTAAGATTTGAAAATTTTCCTTCTTTTGTTTAAGAACCAAACAAGGAAAGGAATTTTTTTTATAATTTCTCATTTTTTCCACTTCTTTCTACAAGTCCCCACAGCCTCAGGGCTTGTTTGATAAAACTGAAAACTATAACTGAATGCTGAAAAATTAAGTACTGAAAGCTGAATGCTGAAATTTTTTAAGCTGAAAATTTGTTTGGTAAACATATTAAGTACTGAATTAAAAGCATAATAAATTAATTTTAGTTCTGATTCTCTCTTAATTTACTAATGGTCACAATGTACGTATAATAATGGTGGAATGGTGATTGTGGTGGTGGCGGTGGTGTGTTGGTGGTGATGGAGTGGTGGCGGCGGTGGTGGTGTTGGAGTGTTGGCAATAGTGGTGTAATGGTGGTGGTGGTGGTGGTGGTGGAGTGATAGTGATGTAAAGGTGGCAGTGAGTGGTGGTGGTGGTGATGTAATGGTGGCAGTAGCGGTGGAATGATGGTGCAATGGTGACAATGAGTGGTGTCGGTAGAGTGATAATTATGCAATGGTGGCAGCGGCGACGGTGTGGTAGTAGTGGTGGCAGTATGGTAATGGTGGTGGTGGTGATGGAGTGATAGGGGAGTGGTGGTGAAGTGGTGGTGGTGGTGGTGGAGTGGTGGTGATGGTGGCGAAGTGGTGGTGGTGGTGGTGGAGTGGGAGTGGTGGTGGTTTGGTGATTAAATGCAAGTACACAATAATTCAGTCATAATTAAGTAGCTCAAAGCTACTTAATTTTTTTAAAACTTTTTAGCCTACATTTTAAGTAGCATTTAATTTGTTAAGTAATGTAAAATGTCGTTATCAAACCTGCTGAGTCACTTATTACTTAATTGATTCAGTTTTAAGTGCTAAATTTAGATTATTAAACAAGCTCTAAGTCTACGGTAACAACTTTATGTTTGTCACTAAATATCTTTAGATACATTTCCGTAATGATATTTTTGTGACAATAATTTTTTTTTTTGTCACTAATATAATTTAGTGACGATTTTTGCATGTTAATTTTCTTGTAGTTTGATTTGAAGAATTTGCTTAATAAGATGTTTTTTTTTTTAAAATTGAATCGTGCTAATCATAAAGCATTAAAGCATTGTAACCAGAGTTCCATTTTTTCATTTTGATTTTTTGATGTAATTTAAACTAAAAGCAAATTATAACCTTAATTTTGTATTTTTTTACTTATATGTATTTTTTTAATTTTTAGTATTTAATAATAAGTAGGCAACCAAGTTTGGAGTTGGGTTTAAGCAACCCAAATATTAGGACCAGCTCTGTTTGAGATATGCATTCTTTAAATTGAGAGGTAGAGGCACAATGTCAAAATCAGTCGTAAATTAAGATGTGGACATAGCAAAAGTTGCAAAGAAAAATACAACAAACAAGCATGCATGGCCGATTGTTGTTTGATATGTTTGTAATCAATTAGCCAGTTGTAATTTTCTCTGTTTGGTTTGTATCAAACTCTTTTAGTCATGATCTTTTTACCACAGTTATCTCGACGTCGGCGTTCATGGTTGTGATTCTGGGTTAGCATCTTGAGGTCGTTAGATTTCCATGAATTGTGATCATGGTCGTAGTCATAGTGGTTCTACCAGTGATGAATTAGGATGATTTGTGACGTTATGAAATTTTTTTCCTGTTTTTCTTTAACTTTTTCGATTGGATTTCAATCGATACCTATGGTGAAGTGTGTATTTTTGGCTAGGAAAGGTTTGTCTGGTTTGGGTTATAGCCATTGGCTGGGTCCCCCACCGTCGTGGTTGCTTGATTCCCGGTCTAGAGACGAGTCTTCTACTTGATGTATTTTGATTAAGATTAATGGTATCATCTGTCATTGTTTTGGCAAAAAGAATAAAAAATCGAAAGGTATTAACGTAGCATTTTGAACTATTGTAATACTCCAAAATATACTAAATACTGCAAATTTATGGCCCTTCATTTGAGACTTGTTTAAAAGAAAAATTTATGCTCTTCGTGTGGCTATTAAAAATTCAGTAGTGGGTGGATCTCCGCTTTATTTGAAGGGACTTCGGGTTGATGTTATGCACCTACAAGTCATCGAATCGTGCATCTAACGGCATGGATCTTATTTTGGCAACCAACAATCGAGAGCCGTTCATTGCCGAGAATTTGAGCCGTCGGATGCACGATCCGATGACTCGGAGGTGCGCAACACGGTGATCCAGTCCCGGGAGAGAATTCTGTCCGTTAAGGTTAGAAAATCATATTAATTTCAATTCCAAATTGATATATTTTGAACTGTATATGCATTACCCCAAAAGTTCGATTTCTTATTCAAAATTATTCTACAAAATGCGGGATAAATTTAGACGTTTTAATTAGAAAGACAGAGTTTAAGTAATTAAATTGCAATATGACCCATATATTTGAATGGAATGTTTTCCGAATTATAAACAAGTATATAGTTAAAGTAGAGTTTCGTTGCTTAGGGTCTCTCTCTCCTTCAGATCTATCCCTACTAATTTCGGCAAGCCCCAACATCGACGGAGCCGATTGTCGCCAGAGCAGTCCGTCTGTAAGCTTGTTTGTCTGATCTGCCTTAACATGTGCTCTTCTTTCTGATCGTCTTGTAGTTCCATCGACATGATCAGGCCGACCCTGTTCTTGTCATTCTGAGCATCGCATAGGTTCACGCCTTGATGAGGGCGTAGTTTCTTGAGACAGAGGTAGTAGTTGATAGTGCAGTACGCTGGGGTTGGCAACTATGGTGATCAAGGTTCCGTTCCGTGGTTTTTGTTGTGTCTCGACCGCCCTTGTGGCAACAGTGGCAACGACAGCGAGGGTCTTGATCGGCGTTTTTAGGTGGCTAGACTTAAGGGTGTGGATATGTTGTTTTCTTACAGGTTTTGCTTTAGTTTTGTTTGCTGTTTTTGTTGATTTTCTTCCCCTACATGGGACAACTCCTTGTGGGTGTTTTTGTGTTGGGTTTTTGTACGTCGTCTTGATGGCTTTTCGTGGTCGAAGAAGAATCTTGTCTGTGTGATGTCCTTAATGTTCGTTTGTGAATTTAGGCCTCCTTTGTAGTTACTTTCCTCCCTCCCTCCTTGTGGGTTGCTCCTTTGTGGTTTTCGTATCAAAGAAAGCACCTCTAAACTTTGACAAAAGAAAAAAAAATAAAAATAGTAAAGTTATAAATTGTGAGCCATTTGATCTAGTCGTATGTCTACGACTCCACCAGCTCTTCCACCTTAGGATCCTCCACACCCTCCACTGCGGCGTCATCAAGAATCTCTTCATCCATACCTGAGGTGAAATGTCAGGGCAACATAGCACAAAGAGTGTCATTGAGTTACAACCAATCAGTAAAATAAAGCTGACTATCCAATACCTCACATGCATGGCACGGCATGATAAAAATTACTGTACATAGCAAATGATAAATCTCAAAAGAGTGAAAATACGTAACACATATAGTTTTATGAAGCACATAAGATTCATTTCCAATCGAACAATACTGGTTAAATCCTCATTTTATGCTTCCATCCACTATGATCATATACGCTAAGTTCTCATCAACTTGGTTTCCATTTACGTACCCTGCCTAGCTCTTAGGTCTAGGACGTGACACGGCTCAAGACAGAGCACGACTCCGACATAGTATATATGGCTCAAGTCGTAAAATTGGTCAGGTCATCCGGCAATCAATCTTTGATGTGCCTTGTTGTGATGATCCATCCGGACGGATGTTTTGAGCCATGCTAATCACTGAAGATTAGGTTAGACTAACACTTTCAATATTGGAGTTGGAGTATGTCATTTGCTTAATTAATAAAGCTGCAGGCCCGTGCTTGTGGGAACCCATACCAATCACTTCATCTTTAGTCAAACGATTGATTACGATCCAATAACACTTACAAATACATATAAATTAAACTTTATAATACTCCCTCCACCCATTTTTTATAGTCCGGTATTCTATTTTGGGTTGTCCCTTAATAAGTGTCCATTTTGTAAAGTTAGTGGGTAAAAGTTGGTGCATTTTCTATTTTGTCCCTAAAAGTAAATTCCATTTTAAAAAGTTAGTGAGTAAAAATGTAATGATGATGAGGAAGTAGGGAAAGTGAAGGAAAAAATTGATATTAAAGGTATAATGATGATGTCATTTTAATAAGTTAAAATTACGAAACAGGACACTTAAAAAGGGACGGATGAAGTATTAGGTACATTTAAGTTGGAGTACATGTCCGTGAGCCCCAAAAATTATGGTACAAATACGACACGGATATGACTACTATTTAAAAACATCTGCGCTTCATGGGTTCCAAGCAATACTTTCTATCGCACGAGTTTACCTAGTGATTTTCTCAACTTAAGTTACAATAATTTTTTATTTTTTATTTTTTTGTGCATCGAAGCCATATTGAATTAAAACTGCACTTTGAAAAATCCGTGTATTCGACATCAAAATTTTACGTTTGTTTGCAATATAAGGAAAAAAAAAAAAAAACCACCACTAGGATAATTACAAATTACACTACAACCAATTGATTTTAGTAAAACACTTCATCTTGTTAACATGTGGAATGTTCGTCTATATAACCTCTCCAATTCTTAAAAGTTCATACATCACCCAAACATCCTATACAACTTCTCCCCTCTATCTCATGGCACAACCCAATCTGGTGAAAATACTGGACGTTTGCAGGGTGCCTCCGATGCCTCCCCCCTCCAACTCGGCTGCCCAAACATCGCTTCCTCTCACGTTCTTCGACATTTTCTGGTTGAGACTTCGTCCAAGTCAACGCATATTCTTTTATGAATTCCCTGTTTCGAAAACAACACTCATAGATACCATCCTTCCTCAATTGAAACACTCCTTATCCGTCACCCTCCTACACTATCTACCACTCGCCGGAAATCTCACTTGGCCACTGGATTCCGACAAACCAATTGTCCAATATAATGAAGGTGATACAGTTTCACTTACAGTAGGAGAGTCTGAAGACAATTTCTACCATCTCTCAAGAAATGGTTTTCACGAAGTCGAAAAAGCCCATTATTATCTACCCTACTTATTAGCATCTAAAACAGGAGTACCAGTTCTAGCCTTGCAAGTGACTTTTTTCCCAAACGCAGGGTTTTCCATTGGTCATGCCGCCCACCACGCTGTATTCGACGGGAAATCCATAACCATGTTTATGCATTCATGGGCCTCCATTTGCAGGCATGGCGGAGACTCAACTCTTACACCTGGATTAACTCCTTTTTATGACAGGACCATAGTCAATGACCCATTTGACATCGAAAAATCTTACATACACGGCTGGTTGGCACACGAGGGACCCAACAACAGAAGCCTCGAGATTCAGGACTCAAAAGCTCAAGAGGATGCTATGTTAGGCACATTCAAACTGACACAAGCAAACATAGAAAGTATCAAGAAGTGGGTGGAAGCTAAATGGCAAGAGAAACATTTAAAGAAACCAACATTCCATCCATCAACATTTGCAGTAACAAGTGCCTACGCATGGGTTTGCTTAATTAAAACTCGAAAATTAACAACCAAGAATGTACATCTTTACATCAGCGTTGATTGTAGGGCTCGCTTGGAACCTCCCATCCCTTCTACTTATTTTGGGAACTGCACTACAGGTTGTGTCATAGGTGTGGATACAAACAAGTTGATGGAAGAAGATGGGGTTGCCGTAGCAGCTAGAGCAATTGTTGAAGCAGTTGGAGGTTTGCATGATGGAGTTCTAAAAGGGGCAAAAGTGTTGATACCTAACTTACTTTCTATACAGAAGGAAGGTGGTTTTTTGGTAAGTGTTGCATCCTCTCCTCGGTTTGAGGTCTACAAAATTGATTTTGGGTGGGGTAGACCAGAGAAGGTGGAGATGCTAATAGAGAACAGTGGAGCTTTATCTCTTTCAGATTCCAGAGATGGCAATGGTGGGGTTGAGATTGGGATAGTGTTGAAGAAAAACGAAACTGAAGCATTTGCTTCAATGTTTACTAGTGGTCTCAAACATCATCAAAACCATCAAAGTTGAAACAATTAGCGCAATAGAGTTCATGGAGGATATAAGTGTAAGAATATGTTCTTGTATGATACCCTAGTACAAAATTATATGCAATGCGGTGGGAATATTAAGAACTGCATCCGAATATAAGAAAACTGAGCTTTGGCTTACTGAACATGTGCTTTGGTAGGAAGAGCCACCTTCCATATATCATCTTCATTCAATGGCATGTCTCTGTAATTCATCGATAAACACGTCTACTGATTTAAAACACTAGCCATCATTAAGTTAAGATTCAGCAACGCAAGGCCAAATGGCCAATATCCTTATTAACGACAATACTCATCCAACACTGAGTTCCAACAACTCGATCAGCTGTTCAATGTAGATGCTGTTCAATGTAGATACATAATGTATATGAACATCTCTCTTTATAAACAAGCAACACAAAGTAGATAAACCTTGCAAAGATTGATAAAGAAAGATAGAAAAACTACCACACCCCTCCCCTTGAATGTCGATTGGGTGACGAGTTGAAACATCACCCACTAGGTTTATCAAGGTTAATGTAGTAACAATAACAATGAATGAAATCTACAAGACATTAGAACTCTACTCAAACAATTAGAATAAAACGACATAAAAACAACATAATATAGAGACATGAAAACAAAGGAATTAAACAAGAAAAATTGGGCCGCACTTTTATGAGGCGTGTAATCGCTGTCCTAACATCATTGTTGCCTCTCTAAGTGAATTAGCGGACACCAATGGCTCCAAGATCCACTCTTAAGTGAATTGTCCGTGGTTTTATGCTTGGGTTGTTTAGACCCCAAGTAGTTTCCACGTATATCACTTCGTCTTTTCTCTCTTGATTAATTGCTTTAGTTTAGTTCATCTTATTGTGTTGATTGAAATGGAGCCTGATTAATTGCTAAGTTACAATTAGTTTAAATTTTTAAATTGTAGTGCCATCCACCCCCCTCTGGGACTTGGTAGTACTTTGGTACTTTCATTTCTCATTCAAACACACCCAAAAAAGAAGGCAAGGGGCATTGAACCCCACACCAGCTAGCTGTTCCAAAGAATAAAAAAAAAATAACCCAACTCAATCAATACAATAAGACAAACTACATAGCATGCTAACAGCAAAAGCAAGATAATGGGATGAAATCAGACATTCCAACTCTCCTTAATCCATAGCAATTCAGCAATGCTCTTGACTTTTACACAGGCACATGGCAAGCCCTTATATCCCTCTAATGTTCCCCAACTGCCTCATCTTCTCTCTAGGCCATAAAAATCCTAGCATTTCTTTCATCCTAGAGGTGGTAGATTGTAGCAGAAAAAATCAACTTTAGAAGAGAATTTGAGGCAGTTGCTTATCTGCATCTTTAAAGGAGGATAACCACCACGGTTTTGAAAATGCCCCAGATGGAAAAGAATATATGATCACAGTTTAAGCAAAAACTGTGATAGTTTCATTTGAAGTGATCACAGTTTTGCCATGAAACCGAGATGTTTTATGGAAATCAATCACAACTAGTTACCTTTTTATCGCAGTTCTGTCAAGTATCTATCACCGTTTACAACCGTGATGAAAAGTAGCGGACTTCTAATTACAGCCCGATCGATCACAGTTTTATGACTGTGATCAAAAGTCAGCTAACAACCGTGATCTTGTAGTAGTGCTCCTGATCAAAGCGCACAGGGCACACCCAACCAGAGGGCTTCTAGACACCGCATTGAGCAAACTGTGCCACACCCAACCAGAGGAAGGACAAAAGAAAAAAGGGAATGACATTATTCGCTAGCTTTTCTCTTATCTTTGCTGAGAAGCATGCCAAATTTTAAAAGGACAAGATTAAATCCAAATCTAGGAATTTCAACATGATGATGGAGTATAAAACTGAAGGTCAAAATCCTTAAATGAAAATGCTAATACTGAAACTTAGTGTTGCAGGAACTCATTTGTTGCATTTAGATGCATCTGAACACCTTTATGAACAATGAACACTAGCTAGTATATAAACATTACAATTTACACGCATTGGTACACATGAAAATTACAACACACAATAGCATTGCCTTGCATTGCAGCTGGGCAACAAGTTAAAACCTCATGCACTGGGTTTATAAGCCAAAGCAGACCTAGCAGACCAGAGATAATAACCCGATAAGAATGAAATGGAATGAAATTCAATTCATATTCCATATTGGTCACAATAGCTATGTTCTCCTATTAAAGATAACAAAAAGTTTTAATAACAAAGAGGGATAAGAATGCCGGCAAATAGATGTCAAAGTCAAACACTCGCAAGACGGAACATCAAGAATGGAGAATTAAAATCTACACTTTCAAACCTTAGAAATGCTACTGTTTACACCCGTTTTTGGCACCCAATCCTGGGCAAGCTTTGGAAGGCCATTTAATTATCTTTTAATTAAATTGGGCAAAAAATAGAGATGTATTGGATCAAAATTATTGGGCCAAACCTATGTTGACTGGGCCCAAGCAATTCTAGTTGGGTTCGGGCTTAAGTATGAAAGGCCGTGGGCCTATTTGCATAAAAAATTCAGTCGGCCCATGGCCTATTTAAATTCGAGAAGTGTTGTTATGGGTTAAAGATATTAAAGGGCCATCTAATTTAATTAGATGGCCCATTACCCATGTGGCCCATGAAAAGTGGAAAGAAAGAGAGATATTGTTGGCTGGTGAAAGCCATTTGACCGGGTCAAATGGCTGGAGGTTTTTGTTGCCACAAAAGAAGGAGAGAAAATAGGCCCATCATCTTAAAATGGCCTTTTTCACCTTTTAACGGCTCATGATGGAGGAAAATACATGGGAAATTGTTATTAATTTCTAATAATCACCCATGATCCCACTAAGTATGTTAGTGGGTAGTTTTTACGTACACATGGCAACATCTAAGGCGTGCTCAAGACACATGTCGGCTGATGGTGAAGGCAGAAATTCAGCTCAGATCTGGACTAGTGCATTATTTACCCATAATCTCTTGTAACTTCCATTAACTACCCATTACCCCATGATCTAAATTAGTGGGGAGTTATGAGGGACACATGGCGCAACGGGAAAAGGACAGCAGGCCCTTTACATGCAGAAAATCGAAGACCCTTGGCCTATAAATATTAGAAGACAAGAAGAAAAAATGGTCCACACACCAATCAAGCTCAACGCTTAAAAAACCAAAGCCTTCCCAGCGAAGCAATCAAAGTCTTCCCAGTGAAGCAATTATCTCATTTCTCACCTTTACTCAATTACTTCTCCAAGTAGTTCGAGTTTCTATCTCTCTTGTATCCCAATTTTATTACTACGACGTAATAAAATTATTCATATCTCTCTTATACCCCAACTTTGTTATTACGATATATCAAAGTTATTCTACGTTGCTACTTCTTTTCCTACACGGTTAGGAAATTATTAAGTCCTCGCTCGTAGAGGCAAAACCACGAACCATCACTGCAATCTAGCCCTTAGGTTTGCAGCACTATCGCCCTCACAGATTCGAAGTCAGAAAAGGGACGCCCAGTCCTTACGTTAGACGCGACAAGTCTTGGCACGCCCGCACGCTCAGTCCTTGAGCATTTTCGTAGCTGAACATCTTTTGGCACGCCCGGTGGGACCCTAATCGTCTAAGGGTTTTATCATGGTCAAGAAGCCGCAACAACAGCAGCAACCGGACCCTCCATAAAGTCCTGAGGAAGTGGCAGTCGACGTGCCATTACTCGAGGAAGCTGGTCCTCAGATCAGCGCCCAAGATCTTAGCGACGCTACCGACAGCGTCAAAAATTATATGTTTATGGCGGGACGTGAGATCTCTAATAACGTTACGAGTTCAATCTCGCAATCGTTCACTCAGTCCTTGGAACCTCTGACCATAGCAGTCAACAAAATGATTGCTACACTTACAGAGAGGCTACCGCTCGCTCCTCAGCAGCAGGGCTTTCCACAGTTTGGTGTCTTTGGCAACGGTCAAGACCAGGCTGGCTTGTTGGGGGTACCTCCCCCTCCTCAAATGTTTTATCACGCTACTTCATCTAATAGCCCTGCACTCGGGGGGCAAAAGGAGAAGGGAGTTGTGATTGGAGGAGCTTCGACGCCTCCAAATAATGATCAAAGATTTGTTCTGGTTGAGGATCAGAGCAAGCCCGACAAACCCGACAAGTCCGACAGGACAGACAAAAGGCCTTCGCAAGGAGGCCAGGGCTCTGGAAAGGATAAAGGAGTTGCACGTACTCCTCAAAGCTCTGATACTCGGGGGGCAAGTCCAGTCCAGGACCAGGAGGCACAAGAGGCGCATCCACAGTCGCCTCCTGAACCAGACCTGGTCATGGGAAGAGATCAAGTTTTGAACCTACTCCAGGAGCAGTTGGGACCTGGGTTCAGACCTTTGGGAAGGCCAATGTATAGGAAGCCTCATACCGAGGGGGTGGACAATACACCCTTCCCAAAGGGCTATAGAGTCCCAGAATTCCAGACCTTCAATGGTGAGAGCATGCAGTCAACCGTAGAGCACATTGGCAGGTTTCAAGTTCAATGTGGAGAGGCTGGAACCATTGATGCACTGAAGTTGAGGCTCTTTCCCAATTCTCTTACTGGGACAGCCTTCACTTGGTACATCAATCTGCCACCTAACTCGGTTCAGACCTGGGCACAGTTAGAGGAGATGTTCCACCAGCAGTTCTACAGGGTAGAACCAGAAGTGACATTGGCAGATCTCTCATGCTATCGCCAAACCCATCTGGAGTCTGTAGAGTCCTACCTCCTTCGTTTCAAGACTGCTAGATTCAAGTGCAAGATAGTCCTTCCTGAGGCCGAATACGTGCGAATAGCACTAAACGGCCTGAGCTTTGAAATGAAGAAGAAGTTCTATGGAACGGAGTTCAGAGACCTGTTTGAATTATCTTCCAAGGCTTCTCATTATGAAAAGTTCTTGGCAGAAGAGCAGGACAGGAAGACAGCATCCAAAGGGACGTATTACCGCGACCCTAACTATGAGGTGGCTGCAGTAGAAGTAGAGGTAGACCCAGACGTGGCAGTGGCTGAAATCATCAACAAAAAGCCGTACGTTTGTAAGGCTTTTGTCAAGATGGAGCCCACAAAGCAGCCAGCCCAGAACACTTTCAATAAGTCAACCAGGACTTATACTTTTGACGTGGGTAGGGCCGAAGCTATCTTCGATCAACTCCTTGCTGACAAGCTGCTCAAACTGCCTTTCGGTCACAAGATTCCAACCCCGGAAGAACTGAAGGGCAAAGAATATTGTAAGTATCACAATTCCTGGAGTCATACTACTAATAATTGCATAGTATTCAGGAATGACATCCAGGATAAGATTGAACGAGGGGAGTTCAAGTTTCCCGAGAAAGACAAGCAGCCTATGGGAGTGGATGGCAATCCTTTTCCCTCAGGGCTGAGCACGAATATGGTCTCTGTCAACATGAGAGACATGCCTAGGGCTGTCCCTAGGCCGAAGATAAGTTTGGGAGCCCCTGCGAGAGCTGCGTACAAGTCCAGCCCCGGCAGGTTCTGGGATTCCTTTTATGATGAAGGGGATGTCAGGACTGAGCGAGTCAGGAGGATCGGAAAGCAAAACTCATGGTGGTCCAGACCTTCAGGAGTGAAGAAACCAGAAAAACCAACCTGCTCTATGGTGTGTACAGAATGTGGACACCATGCCAGTCCTAACAAGCCGGTCCTGAAGAGCGTTATTGTTGGAAGGGTTGAGTCAAGTCATAAGGAGCCTCACAGGTCTAAAGGAAGGAGGGTTGTACGGGAATCTGTGTTCAACCGAATTCAGCCAGGATTGGTTGAAATTGAAGATGAGCTCATCAATTTGAGGATATCTGCTCCTTCTAAGGATAAGCCAAGGGTTGTTAAACCTCCAGCCACTCCTCTAAACGAGTGGCACAGGGTTGAACATCCCAAGTTTCCATCCAAACCTCCACCTCTGTCCAGATCTCAAAAGAGACGCCGCCAACGATTCAGGCAGGCAGCTAGAAGAGCTGATGAAGAAACAAACCTGCTGGACGATCCAATGATAGAGGATGTCCCGAAAGAAGAAGGGGTGGTGGAAGTCCTAGAAGAGCCTATGGTTGAAAAGCCTAAGGCTAGAAAAGTATACAAGCCTTTGGAAAGGACTGTGGAAGAGGCTATCATCAAGCCTCCTCCGAGGACTTTACCGAAGAAGCAGCTCCCAGCTGGGAAAACATACAAAGAGGCTGTTACCCAACCACCTTCAAAGCAAGCCGCTATGCCCAAGAAACAACCTCTCTTGGAAAGAACGCTTGAAGAAGCCAGGATTCAGCCCTCACCAAGGCAAGTCACTTTGCTACAGAAGTCAGCTCTTCAACCAAAGAAGTCAGACTTGGGGGGCAAGTCGAAGTTGAATCCACAGGCTAAGGTATTTTTGCCTGGACAGGGTTCTAATATGCAGTGCAATATGGTCGTTTTCTTGCCGGCAGAACTGGAAGCCAAGGACAACACCCCAAGAGCCATGGAGGGAGATGTTGTAGAGATGGGGCAGACAGCGGAGATTCTCAACGAGTCCTTCTCAGTAGGACTGAATGGGCCTTCAGTAATTGTGCTGAAGGACGAGACTGAAGAGAAGAGTGAGGATCGTGCAGCTAGTGTGATCTTTGAGAGGCCAAGCCCTACGATGAACAAACACATCAAGCCTTTGTACATTGCTGGTTGCCTTGATGGGATGCCGATGAACCGTATCTTGGTAGATAACGGGTCAGCAGCTAACCTCATTCCTAAGTCCATGATGCAGAGGCTCGGGAAGACTGATCAAGACCTAGTCTCATGCAATGCCGCTTTAACTGATTTCACCGGGAAAGAGACAACATGCCAAGGTATCTTGATCATGAACCTAACGATAGGATCCAAGACCTTAACAACACCTTTCTTTGTTGTTAATTCACACTCTTCCTTCAATGTTCTACTCGGGAGAGATTGGATTCACTCCTGTTTGGCGGTCCCCTCGACCCTTCACCAATGTCTTATTTTTTGGAATCAAGACGATGTGGAGGTGATATGGGCTGACCGTAGACCATTCAAGGCCTCTACCAACCATGCAGAGGCCCACTTATATGAGGAGGGGGTAGGTCCAATGAAGGTGGCAGGCCTTGACAAGTATGGCCGCCATAAAATAGCCCCCATTCATAACAACAAGTCAGCTGAAGAGGTGAAGGCACTTTTTCAAGAATTAATCGGTCCAATGATTACGGAGTCAAGTAGACCGATTATAGCTTCATCCAAACATTCTTCTCAATGTCAGTAAGCCCTTCAGAAGCAGAGAAGCATGTGGCCCTTCGAACCACATTGTCAAAATTCAAAGCTTATTTACTAGAGAAGAGGCTAAGGGGAAGTCAAGATCCAGAGGAAGATTTTTCGGCCTGTGCGGCCGAAGTCATACCCGGAGAGGACGAACACCGTATCCTGTTTCATAGTTGCACCTAATGGTTTTTTTTTTCTTTTGGGGTGACGCAGGGTGTCCCGAGTCAGCTTGCGCGCACTTTGGACGCTTACGCATGGGGTGAGGTGGCCCAAGAGTTGTTGATAAGAAAAATCGAACCTGAGACAGTATCAATAAGATCTTAGGATGGTGAAAAAAACCTCTGCACCTAATGGTTTGTAACTAATATCACCAAAGATCGTAATAAAGACCCCAAACAATCTCGTAACTTTTCTCTTCACGAAATCTCAGTAAACGCATTAATTGGTCGATAACATAACAACATGAATACACATCAGAGTTTTTCTCACCTTATAAGAAGGAACTAATTTAGGTGGGGTGGTTATGGGCCGCCGCCGGTAAGGGGAACCCAGAGCTCCTATTGTCGATCTCTCCCTATTCTTGACACAGTCTCTGACGAGAATGTTGCTTAACCCCCAAATCTGCCTCCCAAAACTAGAATTTTGAATTTTTACAACTCGATCCACTTACAAGACCAGGCTAAACGGTTTGACTCTGTAATGAGTTGCGGAGGTGTAGTTGTAGAACATGTGAAAACACCCCATTGTTTTGTGACTTCAACAAAATATTTCTGTGTCAAATTGCAAGTGAATTCAGAAAAATATTAACAATTGATGCAGATGCCTAGAATGGACCCCGGCTGCTACAGATTACGAAACAACTACTACAAATTAGGGCACAAAAGTCCTCTGCGGTAGTGACGGTTGATAGCCCTAATTTCTAGTTATAAATGGGCTGGAAATTAGAATCATTTTTCTCTAGTGAATGTCTACAACCCAGATTTCGGCATTTCCTTAATTTGCTCAAGCCCATGGTCCATAGACCCCGTTTCAGAAACAAGTTAGGAACTTATTTTTTGTTGAATAAGAAGGGTTGTTCCGGAAAATAAGAAGGATGATAATTATTTTGGTAGAATTTATATAGGTACCAATGGGTGCCGGGAGGGAAATCGTACCGGAGGCCGCACCGGGCCGTCTCCGGCCATCAGACGGCTGATCCGAGCCGTCCAAAAATTCTATTAAAAAAAACCGAGGGGGTTTACGCGGGAATCAACGGCATCCGAGGTGTGTAGGGTGCTTGATCCGGGCACCCTTTTTTCCGTGTGTATATACACAACTCGGATGGCGTTGATTCCCACGAAGGCCCCCTCGGTTTTTTTTTCTAGAATTTTTGGACGGCTCGGATCGGCCGTCCGGTGGCCGGAGACGGCCCGGCGCGGCCGCCGGTACGATTTCCCTCCGCCGGCGCCCATTATCATAGCAACAGTCTTATTTTTTGTATAAGGCAACTTCAAACTCAAAAATCATGTGTTTACGCAAATAATTTTTCTATCACTATGAATCCTGTTTGATAGATCTCATAGAGATATTTAATACGGTGCAAAAAAAATTAAAATTTTTTTTTCATTTACATTATTTTTGAGTTTGAAAATGTGAAAGGAATTTTTTATTTGGATTTTGTGGAATGACCCTTCTTATTTTTGAATGAAAAGTGGCAAAATAAATATTTATTTTTTAAGAAAGTTTCCGGAACGGGGCCTTAGAGCTCGTTCTCTTTCTTTCTAAATAATTTTAAAAAGAAAGTAATTTCAAACTCATATATTTTGAAAATGAAAAATAATTTTTCAATTTTTTTCCCATCGTTTTAAAGATCTCAATGAGATCTATCAAACAAGATCTATATTGATAAGAAAATTATTTGCGTAAACACATAATTTTTGAACTTGAAATTACTTTCTTTTTTAAAAAGGGCAAATTTCACTCAGACCCCCTTAGGTATCTGACAATAATAGAAGGTACCCCTCAATTTTTAAAAATGACAGAAACCTCCCCTAATTCATAGTTTGGGTTTTATTCCGTTAGTTCCGTTTAGTGAAATGAACGGAAAATGTATGCAAATGTACGAAAAATGAAATCTTTTATTTTATTTAGTTCTAGAGCTATCATAGGGCTCTTATTGAAAGTCCTAGAACAAAAAATTAATTATGACCCTTCAAGATAAAATGATCAGAAAAATAAGATCTTCGCACCGATTCAAACGGATTAAAAATTGGAGCACTTAAGTATCTTCCCTTCATTTGGTTTGTGGCACTCTCAGGGCTCTAATTGAAAGCCTTGGGACCAAAATTAACTATGACCATTTAGGATAAAATGATAAAAAAATAAAATCTTCGCACCGATTCAAATGAATTAAAAATTGGAGCACTTAAGTATCTACTTTTCATTTGGTTCTATGGTTTTCTCAGGGCTCTCATTGAAAGCTCTAGAGCGAAAAATTAATTATGACCCTTTAGAATAAAATAATCAGAAAAATAAGATTTTTGCACCGATTCAAACTGATTGAAAATTTGAGCACTTAAGTATCTCCTCTTCGTTTAGTTTTACGGCTATCTTAGGGCTCTCATTGAAAATTTTAGAACCAAAAATTAATTATTGCACTTTAGGATAAAATAATCAGAAAAATAAGATCTTCGCACTGATGTAAATGGATTGAAAATTGGAGCACCTAAGTATTTGCTCTTTATTGAAAGCCCTAAAACCAAATGAAGAGCAAAATTTTAAATGCTCCAAATTTTAATCCAGTTGAATCAGTGCGAAAAATTTATTTTTTTAATTATTTTATCCTAAATGATCATAATTAATTTTTGGCTCTAGGACTTTCAATGAGAGCCTTAAGATAGCTGTAAATCTAAATAAAAATTAAAGATTTCAATTTTCATACATTTTTCGTCCATTTCACTAACGGAACTAACGGAATGAAACCCAAACTGTGAAATAGGGGAGGTTTCTGTCATTTTTAAAAATTGAGGGGTATCTTCTGTTATTGTCAGATACCTCAGACAGTCTGAGTGAAATTTGCTCTTTTAAAAACTACTTTGAGAAAGAAAAAAAAAATGGAACGCCCCCTTAGTCACATTAATCTTTCAAAATGCCTAGCCGCTCTTGCACTCTCACTCTCAATCGGATCCTCGTGCTCACGAATTTTACCAATTTGGGATGTGTTTTAAATTCATGCTCGAGTCGCATGCATTGGTTCATCTGGGACCTTCGTTTAAAAGTTTTGGATTCTAATTATCATATTTCTCTCTAATCATTACTCTTATTTTTTTCTCTAATTATTACTCATATTTTTAATCATTACTCTATTTTTTTACACTTATTACCTATCAATCTAAATCTAAAATCTCAAAACGAATGGGATCGGATGATTGTCAAATGAGTTGCGAAAGTTTGAAACCACCCTGTCTGGCCCAAAACTTCGGTCTGTTTTATGGAAAAATCTCAGCTCAGAACAAAAGCATAAAAGTGATTTTTCCATAAAACTTATTTTTTTATTTTTTTATTCCTCTCGTCGAGACGAAATAATAAGTTACAAAAGTTTGACGTAAAATTAATAAATGCAAACAAAATTGAATAAAGACAAAAAAAAAAAAAGAAGAAGTAAAAGTGACTTTTTTTTGTCAATCAATAAAAGAGATTATCTTACATCAGATATGACGTACATAGTACATACTCGGGACACTACATCAATTGTGAGAGTTTACGAGATAACTAAGCCAACAATTCAATCAATACAAGAAATACGTTCATTATAAGGTAGAAAAAAAAAAAGAAAAGGGAAAATGGTTTTAAGGGAAGAACATTCGTACGCAGGTGGGGAGACTCGAACTCCTGACCTCTTAGTAAGATGCAAGAGTCATGATCAACTAAACTAGCCCTAATTAATTAAAAGTGAGTTTTTAAGCCAAACCCATGAAGTCGAACATTTTGAAATTAATAAACAATGCATGAAAGTAAAATGTATCAATAAGTCTACGGACCACAAACTTTAGGCCAAAAATACGGTCCCTATAGGTCCACCTCAGCACATGTTATGTAGAGACCCGTATTTTAGGACTTTATTTTTTTAGAAATATTAAAATTATCGAGTAATGGCGTAAATTGTGGAAATTTGAATAATGGCATGGTTACTTGATTGGGGTTAATGTGATATTATTATTTGTCAGAGGGAACAAGTGTTATTAGTGTGTGTGCATGTATTTAAGTGTGGGTGGGTAGCATGGAATAATTTTTCCCCTTTCCTTTTTTTATGTCAGCCGACACACACACCCACACACACAAAAAAATCATCTCTCTCTCTCTACTCTCATCCGGCTCTCTCGCCTCTCACCTCTCCATCAACTTCTCTCCTAAATTTGATCTTCTTAGAGCAAGATTCCGGACAAGGCCCGAGTATTAAAGTTCTTATTCGGCGCACGAGCTTTCCGAATATCCAAGAAAAATCATGATCGGACCTCGTGGAGCTTCGGTTGACTTGGTCAAAGGGCCGGGTTTTGTTCAAAACCCATGAGGTAGGGATTTCTTACTCTTGTTATGCGTTTATACGGTGTTTATGTCCCTAGATCGTGCTTTGTTTCGTTGTTTGAGGTTGTCTATTCAATTTCCGAAAATCTGCAGAACAGGGCCTCTGTTCTTGGTGTTTTATGCCTTCTTAAACTCATGATTGAATTTTGGTTCCTTCATATGAAATAGAGTAGACTTAGAGCCCGTTCTATTGCCGCTGGAATCACTCGAAATCGTTGAGAATTGAATTTATGGTGAATTTTAGAAAACTGGTCTGTAATCTGTCTCGTTTTCTGGGTTTCAGCCCATTTCGAACGGCCATAACTTTCTCGTCCGATGTCTGTTTTATGCAAATCTTATATCGGTTCGAAGGTCTTGAAGTTAGCTTTCATTTGCCACTAGAATCCTCTTAAAATTCTTAGTACACCGAAAGTTATGTCCATTTGAGTGGAGGTGTGTCAATCTGTTACGCAGATTCATATAGCTTCGGTAAGTGCCTGTTTAACCATTTTTGGAGTGCAGATTTGACTAGGGTTCCTTCATACCTTTTAAGCTTCATTTACTCGCGCAACGTTTGGGACTAGAATCGTTCAAAAATATTAAGAACTCGATTTATTATGATTTTTAGAAGATTGCCCTGTAATCTGAAATTCTGGGCAGCAACAGAGCTGTGTATTTCATCGTTTGCTATGGTTAAAGGACATTATTGATTATGGGTCCTTGTGGGTTTTAAAGATTGGTAAGTTGGTGAACTTGTGGCGCTAGAATCATTGAAAGATATTAAGGATGCGATTTTTAATGAATATTCGAATACAGACTGCTTTGTTGGAAATCAGGATATGCTCATGTGTCGATTTCAGATGATTACGGTACCCGTTCGTTGTCTAGGTGTCCGGGTGATTATGTGGGCATTGTGGCATGTTGTGATGAATGTTATAAATTTATTATATGTTGAGTATGAGGTTATTAAGTAATGTGAGGCAAAACAAAAAAAAGAAATAAAATAAAATTGAGATGATAGAACGAACACGAAGAAAGCCACGGATCTACCGTAACGTGTGATGCCGGAAATGAGACGCACGGGGTCCCAAATGCCCGGAATAGAATGAAAGAATTTATTGGACGAACGGGGTCCCAAATGCCCGGAATTGAATTAAAGAATTTTATTGGACGAACGGGGTCCCAAATGCCCGGAATTGAATGAAAGAATTTTATTGGACGAATGGGGTCCCAAATGCCCGGAATTGAATGAAAGAATTTATTGGATGAACGGGGTCCCAAATGCCCGGAATTGAATGAAAGAATTTTACGGGACACATGGGGTCCCAAATGCTCGGAATTGAATGAAATACTTGAGAAATACAAGACAAATTGATTATGTTCTAAAAGGAAATTCAGTGATATGTTCGTTTTGTTCTGCTGAGAGATATACTCGTTGTCATTGGCATCTTGGGGTTCGTTGTACATTTAAATTGTTGCTCACTTATTACTATTGATGCGTGATCGTCACATATACGTATAGATCGAGGCAAAATGGAGTATTTGCATAGTGATGGACAAGTGACGGTTGAGGATAAGTTGTGGTCTAATTAGGATGATTCGAGTTGGTTTATGTTTCTGGTCTGGCGTATGAGTTGTTAGGAATACCTTTATGAAGTCATGATCCCCCTGTTGTAGTACGTTCGTTTGTGGTGGAAGACTCACGTTTCTTCGTGGTACCTAGTCGTATTCACTCACTCTAGGTGCATGATTCATCGCATTTTCATATAGCTTGCGTATAGATTTTCCTACTGGGCTAGTGTAGCTCAACCTATCATTTTCAGGTACATTGCAGGTCACAGTTATAAAGTGCTTGGAGTGCATGCTGATATCGTTGTTTAAAGCTATTTTCAGAAGTTATCCCCGTATCTTTGTAAAAAAAAAAAAAAAAACTGTACTGCATTGTATTTATTTATTTAGAAACATTGTAACTGTTGAACAGGTTTACTGACTCTGGGATCTATACTGTCCTTTGGGGTATTATTTTTATTATTGCGAGGATTTTAATTATCTAAAAGTTATTATTATTTATGTTGAAAATCGAGGGCGTGACATGTTATTTGGCCATAATACGGTCCCTACAAGTCCACCTCAGGACATGTTATTTGGCCATAATTGAATTTTGTATGTAACTACAAGTTTTATTTATGGAAAACGAGGACATAAAAATAATATAATTTTTGTAAGAAAAATTTAATTTTTTTTAATAATTCACTAGATATCAATGAATTCTTTTAATTGATGAAAAATGTTTGAATTTTTTCTTGAAAAAAATGCATTAATTTTTAGTTTTTTTTTTCTGCTGACCGAACAAATATTTTGGGACGGAGATAATATATATGAACATTCCAATCTGCAAACCCACGTTTTTGCATAAATTACTGCTAAAAGTAGTACTAATGACACAGATGCTAAGTCCAAGTTGACGAAGGAATCGTGAAATTGAACTAAAGGAATAAGCTGGACAAGAATGTCTTATGAACAAAGTTAAACTTGATTTCGACGTAGAATCTACAAAAAAAAAAAAAAGTGTGCCATAATTCAGAAATATAATTTTTGCGCTTAGTATAACTGATTATTTATACTATAGTGGGGTTTAGTATTACTATTTACTTACACTATGGTAATTCGATTAGGCTCCTACACAAATTCGGAAAATTCATATTTGATACAAAAAATGTAAAAGATTTCTTTCGAAATTAAAAGGGGAAATTGCATTTCAGTGGTCCTTGAGACATTTTATTCCCAAGTGATGGAGTACTTTTTCGGAATTGTCCAATCATGTGAAGGAAAACAATAATTCCCCAAGACATGATGTTGAAGACTAAAATAAAGCTTTTGAAATGTTAGTGGAACAAAAGTAGAGCATAGAACATAAAAAGTAATTCTCATGGGAGGAGTGATTCACCCTTTTATAATAATCTACCTGATAGTTAACCAAAAAAAAAAATGTTATACATATGATATATCTACCTAACTAGTGCTTGCTCGTGCCTACGGCACTACGCACCCCAGTTGAAATTGTCCGTACCTACGGCACTTGCTAACTAGTGGCTAAAATACTAAATCGATTCATTAGTGTGTAGTATGCGATCCTCTTCTCAGTGGCACGAAAGAGAATTACTTGTGCTTACGGCACTCCCCCAACTAAATTCTTAAGCTAGCTATAAAGAACATTTCTAACACCAAAAATTGCTAATGATGATCCCAATAGAGCATTGCCTTTGCTTTTAGACACCGAAGCTCAATAAAAAACAGAGACAGAAAATCCAAAAAAATCCCAATCCCAATAAACTCCAAAAATATCCAAATACCTTTACTTTTAGGGAGTTTTCTTAGCCCACCGTCCATGCAGCTCGCAGGTTTTCTTCCAAATGGATATGGTTTCTTTGTTAGACCCCTTTTGCTAACACCGAAAACTTCAAAAAAACAGAGACCAAAAATTAAAAAAAAAAATCCCAATAGACTCCAAAAAATTTCAAATACATTTGCTTTCACGAAGCTTTCTTGGCCCAGCTCCCACCGTCCACGAAAATCGATAGTTTTGAAAGATATCGTTGAGTAAGGAACATTCCACACAGCTTTGTTGGCCCAGATTTGAAAGATTTCGCCGGAGATTCGAAAGAGCAGTGGAGAGAGAGAGAGAGAGTTGTTGGCCCAGATTTGAAGTCTCTCTCTCTCTCTCTCTCTCTCTCTCTCTCGAGAAACCCAAACGCCAAAGGAAGCAGGGTTTTTTTTTATGCTTTCAACAAAATCTGATTTGGGTAAAAAAAAATCGATGACATTTTTGTAATATATTTGTAAGGGTGTGGGTGTTTTCTTAAGAAAGTTGGAGAGCACACATCAGCCATTGGATCAAATGAATCTCAGCCCTCCTTTCAACTTGTATTTGTGTGGTCCCCGCACCATTGTGTATTAAGAGAGTTCTAAAGCACACATCAACCATTGGATCAAATGAATCTTAGCCCTCCTTTTAACTTGTGTTTATGTGGTCCCCACACCTTTCAAATGAAGCTCTCTCTCTCTCTCTCTCTCTCTCTCTCTCTCTCTCTCTCTCTCGACACTGCTCTTTCGAATCTCCGGTGAAATCTTTCAAATCTTGGTCAACAAAGCTGCGTGGAATGTTCCTTACTCGGCGATATCTTTCAAAACTATCGAGTTTCGTGTACGGTGGGAGCTGGGCCAAAAAAGCTTCATGAAAGCAAATGTATTTGGAATTTTTTGGAGTTTATTGGGATTTTTTTTTTTGAATTGTTGGTCGCTGTTTTTTTGAAGTTTTGGTGTCAACAAAAGGGGTTTAACAAAGAAACCATATCCATTTGGAAGAAAAGCTGCGAACTGCGTGGACGGTGGGCCAAGAAAGCTCCCTGAAAGTAAAGGTATTTGGAAATTTTTGGAGTTTATTGGGATTGGAATTTTTTGGATTTTTCGTCTCTGTTTTTTTTTTTGTGTGGGAGTTTTTGTGTCTAAAAGCAAAGGTAATGCTCTATTGGGATCATCATTAGCAGTTTTTGGTGTTAGAAATGTTCTTTGTAGCTAGATTAAAAATTTAGTTGCGGGAGTGCCGTAAGCACGAGTAATTCTCTTTCGTGCCACTAAGAAAAAGATCACATACTACACACTAATGAATCGATTTAGTATTTTAGCCACTAGCTAGCAAGTGCCGTAGGTATGGACAATTTCAACCGGGGTGTGTAGTGCCGTAGGCACGAGCAAACACTAGTATTAAATATTTCAAAACATGTAACGAAAATAATGTTTGGTGCAGTGGTTGGAGAAGGTATGCGCAGGTGATAGTGAGTCCAAGGTCCAGAATTTGTAAGGGGTTTATGCTAGCGCTTGCAACTGCTGAGAAACAAAACTTTGGTAAAACCTATGTATACCAAAGTGCCTGGGAAACAAAGCGCTGATAAAAATTAATCTCTGCCAACACCCACAAAAAGCGCTTGTACAGTGCTATTGCGGCGGTTGTGCACCAACGCGTATAGGGCACAAAGGTCTATAGCAGCTCTTTGCGACACCTTTGCCAACGCTTTTGGCCGTTGGCAAATCTTGTTTTTCTTGTAGTGATGAAATCCCATTGAACATTGTCATTCCTAAATTTAAATGCTAGCTTCGCCACTGAAAGTACTTTTGGACTGATCTCACTTTAGTTGATAGGATCTAAGAGGTTTCGAAAATAAAAACTAAGAGGGAGCAAATCCCTAGGGTTCACCCTTGATTACTTGGTCAATCAATCCCTTGGGGATTATACCTTCTCTAAATTTAATTACTGATATATTTTAAAGATTATGCACATTATAGTTCTAAATATTTATCCTTACTAGCCCGTGCAGGACTTTAAGAGGTGCTTAGAAGGTGTTCGTAGAGTTAAAGTTGATATCTTTGAATGTACTTTTTGTGTTTCACGTGAATGGATTTTGTTGGGATCGATCCATCGTACTTTTTAGAGATTTTGTCTCTAAAAGAGAAGTAGGGTCTCCACATTAATTTGGAGAATCAAAGACAATTTGGAGACCCAAATATCTAAAAAGTACGATGGGTTCTCTTATGAAGTGCAAAAAGTAAATAAATTACAAAATCTCCCTCCACTATGTCACATTCATTCTCTATTTTGGAGTTTTAGAGATGAGTTAGAGATGCTCTCATGCATTTTTGATGTATTCTCAACCTTTTTCCAATGTACTTTAATCGAGTTTATAAAAAAAAAAATTTTGGTTGACGATAAAAAAAAACGATACAGTCTTTTTTCTTATTGTCACATTTTTAGCTTCTTTGAAATTATTTCAACTATTTTCATTTCACTCAAGTTTTGTCGTATGTATTCATTATTGTGGGCACACACTTCTAAAATTTGTATAAAACCGGGTGCACCCTTTTTTGGAAAGCACGGCGAAATGCTCAATTCAGAGTCGCCACTTGGGTTTTTGTGGTATGCCACCCAAGGAACTGAACTTGAAACGCTTGCTACGTTGTTTGATTTTGAAAAGGCGTAGACTGCTCCGTTGTCACCTTGATATTTGAGATTCAAGGGCCAGGTTACGAGAGGAGAAGGGTTTTAAGACACCCCTTTTGCCCAATCCGGAGATCGGTCTCTACTCAGGCATTTGTAAAACATTTGATTCTTTCATTTAATCGATTTTTAGACAATTAGGGTGGGGAACAGTTAAAGGGGATTAAACTGTAACACGATTGACAGAATGTGACAGATAGCATGCTCACCTTATTGAAACAATTAGTATAGGATGAAAACAGACTATTATGGGAGTTTTAAATAGACTGGGGGACACTGCCTTGGAATGAAATACGCAGGAAAGAATCAGCATGCATTGATCAAGTCACTGCAGGCTGACCCTACCTGCATACGCCACGTCAACACATGCGTACACCAGTAAGTTTAAGGCCACAACTCTTATTTTTAACCTTCTAGGCTCTGAAAATTACCAGTGCACACTCAAGACAAACCAATCAGAATATACCAATAAGATACAGTGAAAGGCAGTTTAAATGAGTTACAAAGTCACAAAATGAATAAACACCCTATAAATAATGTGGGGATAAAACATAGGCCAAGGCCTAGTTACCATGAAATGGCCAACCACTGGCCTGGGTACGACATGTGTGTGTGGGTAAACCATTGCAGCAAGCATGTTGTAACCCTTTGGTCAGTGCTTGGCTTTGCACTTTCTAGGTTCTGAGACATGATTAGAAGGACCCCAGAGGTATTCCACAACAGCAGGTATGAGTATTGAAATACAGCTAACAGTTCTAGCAAAAGAAAAGCAGTAAACTAGTTTTAACATACTTCACATTGATGAATATGGAAGATAGACGTAAAACAACTAGACATCAATCCCCACGCCAGTTCTGCACGTACTGCCGAGGACTGGCGTATGCGTGCTTGTGATTGGCGTGCGCCGGTTCTAGCCATGACGGTTTTTAAAACCCTGCTAGCTTTAGGGTCAAGACTAGTATTGATTACCAGGCTTGACCCTATTAGCCTCCCTCAGGGATCAGAACAGATAGTATTACCAAAGTGTTATACCTTTGGTTTTTGAGTTTGGAAGGGTGAATGAGCTTTGAAATTTGAGAGTTGGATGATGGAGGGTGTGTATTGTAGGTGAGAATGGGTGTTGTATTTCTTGCTTAAAAGGGAAAGATTACCAATGGCTTGAAGATCTAACTAGGTAATCTAGTAACCTTTTGTATGGGATACAGGGGGGGTTATATATAGGAGGTTGATGGAGTGTAACCAGCTAAGGAAGGCTGGTTGGCTTGGCAATGAAGGAGAAAAAATGATAGGGGGTGTGTAAGAGGGGAGGGAACATCCCCCTGTCCGAAGCCTGTTCTCAGACGAATAAACAGAGACTGGGGTGCCCCAAAAGTCCTGTGATAATGGTTGAATAAAGATGATGAGACTAGGTTTGACCGGCGTACGTAGGTAGCTGACCTGGATGCACGGGTCCAAGCCTGGTCAACGGTCAAAGCTAACCGATAACTGACACATGGCAAGTGGACCAGCGTACGCTGGTTTTGGACCAACGTATGCAGGTAGAGTTTCAGCTAAGGCTTTTTGGATTAGCTAGGTTCAAAGGTTTTAATGGGGTTTAATCGCTCAAATCTCAACCACATTAACATTCCTGGGGTCCTTTTGATCCATTTCATCATCGGGGAATCAAATACCGTAAGTAAACTAATCCTTAAAAGTCCAAAATAGAGTGTCTACAATTATAAATATTTATTCATATATTTTGTGTTATTGTCCATCCCTCAACAATCACTACTTTGTGCAATAATCACACAAGAGGAATATTCAATTTGGGCAATTTTTAATTCCATTGATAGGTAAAAAGGTTTCGATTTTGTCTTTACATACAAATTAAAGTTTCTTTCTTTCTTTATGTATTATTATAATATAATGGTTAACATTTCTCAATCACAACACAAAGAAAAAACAAAATATATATGGAACATGGGGTTGGATCCGGATTCTCTACTATACGAGGATTCTCTCTGTGAGGATATTGGTGTGAGGGTTTGCATCAAGGCCGTCCATCTCGGCAATCAATGGTTCGAATTGAAAACAAAACTTTTCCTGGGAAGAATCAACTCCTCGCCAAAAAAGTTTGTTTTGAATCCAGACCATTGATTGCTGAGATAGACGGTCCGGATCCCATAGAAATCCTCATAGGGAGGAATCCTCATAAAGGATTCATTTATCTTGAAACTATATGTGGTGGCCTCGGTACCCGTCTCAGTGACCGACCCATGTGTACCGAACTAAGGTCCCCTTTGGTTCGGTTGACGGGCTGATGGAATCTGATGGTCCCGACTTCTTGTTCGATATAACGTTCGGTGAATGCCAGCAGGACGTGTCACGTCCGGAATTTTCAACATAAATATAAATGATTTTCATAATAAAAATACTCACAAATATCCGTACGGTACCCAAAATAATCTCCATCTTCTCATTTCCCCAACAAATACTTCCAAGTTCACACGGTTCCAAAATATTACAATATTGGCTCGACGGCCCCAAATTAGCATAAGTATTGAATTTCGAAAGAGAATTAATAGATACAATATTCCAAGTCAAAAGAATTATAATTTAGTTACAAATACATCTTTCAAAAGGAATTTACGAAGATGAACAAGTAACTCCTTGGTTAGCTTTCAAAAGAAATGACCACACGTCAAGCACTCCAAGCAATGCAAGCTACGGTTCCGGATTAGCACCTGAAAATAATTTAAGGCTTGAGCTACACTAGCTCAGTAGAAAAGTCTACGCAAACTCTATATGCAAATGAGCGAGACAAACGAATGAACAATGGAAGATCAAGACAACGGAGGAAGCACAATAATCATGAACGAGTATCCCAAAATCTTCAATCTTTCTTTTATTCAACCCACAAATCATACTCGTCAAATTATGTCTCAACATGTCGTGTCGTTTTTGTGTGTCTGAGCCGAAGCTCCTGCCAGGCTAATTTTGGGACCCTGAATATCCCCTGCCAAGCACCCACCTCGAAGGTTAGGCCTTGAGTGATTATTTTGAGCATTAGCTCCTGCCAGGCTAATTATGGGACCCTGAATATCCCCTGCCAAGTCACCCACCCGTCGATGGGCCCCGAATGTTCGCGCGTCATTCACTAGTTCAAGTGTACCGTTCGTACAAATATCGTGCACAAGGCTCGTGCTTATCATGTCAGAGTTTCACGAACTTGAACAAATCCCTTACATATTTCTCATTGATCAAATATCATGCATGATTATCCATGTTCTCATCATGTACAATAAAATAATCTTAGAATATTCATGGAAATGGCTAGAGACTTCGAGAAAGATCGTCACGCTCATGAAATGAGGCAACGAAGGTCGATCATCGATCGACTATGCAAATACATGGTGCACAGTTGAGCAGAGAAGAAGCTGTCGGTGCAGGAACTAAGAGAAGGAAAAATGAAATCTCAGTGCACCAAAGGAATCTGACTTTTTAACAGTAACCTACCCGTAGGAATTTGGCGATTTTTCAATAGATAACAGATTTTCGTCCAGACCAAACCACAATCAATACAAGCTCAAACAAAGCATGGAGGTACTCAAATAGGACATAAGAGAACCCAAATAACATATAAAGAGAGGTAGAATTCCCTACCTCGAGTACCCAAACACAAATCGAACAAACGAAGTAAGCCTTGCTTCCGGAGTTCCAAACCAAGCAAAAATACTCCAAACCAAGCTTTGTCCAACGCAATACGAGCTCCAAAATGCGAGTAGAAAATTGTTTGGGAGTTGATTGTTGTGGGTTTTGGGTTTGGAGATGAATTTTTTTTGGTTGAGAGAGAGAGAGATCGAGAGAGCCGAGAGAAAAGAGAGAAAAGGGGAAAAGTAAAAAAAATGAATCTTCCCCAGGAGAAATACACGCCACACACATGCACAATTACACTAGCACCCACGACTTCCCAAACTTTGCACATAGGACCCCCACATTCTATTTTATTTTATTTTATTTTTCATTAATCCATCACTTTTCCATTTATAAGACAATAAAATTATAAAATAAATTTACGGGTCTCTACATCCTACCCTCCTTAAAGGAATTTCGTCCTCGAAATTTAAACAACCATGCTCAACTAAATTATGCATCATTTAAACATGCAACAAGTCTATCCACCAATATTATGCAACAAATCAAATACCATGATACTTTAAATTTTCAAACACTCACATTGGTTCATTCCGAAAATAGATGCGGATACTTTTCTCTAACCTTGTCCTCCCTTTCCCATGTCGATTCCTCGCTACCCTGACTCCTCCACAAGACTCGTACTAACGGTATCGTCTTACCTCTCAACACTTGATCTCGCGAATCTAAGATACGGACCGGTTCTTCCCCATAAGATGCATCGGCCTCTAACTCGAGTTCGGACCACTCTAACACATGCGACGGATCCGGTTCGTACTTCTTCAGCATAGACACATGAAACACGTCATGGATACCCGATAACCTCGGTGGCAAAGCCAAACGATACGCTACCTCCCCGATTTTCTCAATAATGTCGAACGGCCCGATATAACGCGGCGATAGCTTTCCCTTTTTCCCGAAAAGAGACAAACCTCTCCGCGGCGACACTTTAAGGAATACATGATCTCCCTCTTCAAACGACAATGGGCGACGACGACGATCGGCATAATTCTTTTGTTTGCTTTGTGCGGTCAACAACCTTTGGCGAATCATCTTAACTTATTCGGTCGTTTTCTCTTAGGCTTTCTTAAGGCACTGGCATATTGCTTTCATGCTCTCGGAGGTCTCTTTAATCATATCCGGCCCTATAAGCGTAGCCTCTCCCAATTCGGTCCAACAGACAGGCGATCGACACGGTCTCCCATATAAAGCCTCGTACGGTGCCATTTCGATACTAGATTGATAGCTGTTGTTGTACGCGAATTCGACTAACGGCAAATGATCCTCCCAGCTACCCCGGAAATCCATCACACAAGCCCGAAGCATATCCTCCAAAATCTGGATCGTTCTCTCGGATTGCCCATCGGTTTGAGGGTGATACGCGGTACTAAATAACAAATTAGTGCCTAAAGCAGCTTGCAAACTTTGCCAAAAAACGCGCAGTAAACCTCGGATCTCGATCGGACACGATGGATATGGGGAATCCCATGAAGTCGAATGATTTCTCGAATATACAAACGGCTAAGCGTATTGACGGAATCGGTGACCTGAATCGGTAAGAAATGACCGGTCTTGGTCAAACGGTCCACAATTACCCAAATAGCGTCATGCCCCCTCGGCGACCTCGGTAAGCCCGTAACGAAATCCATGGTCACATGCTCCCACTTCCATTCGGCTACTGGCAATGGTTGTAACTCCCCCGCGGGTCGTTGATGTTCTGCTTTCACCTGCTGGCATGTAAGACACTTGGATACAAAAGTCACAACGTCCCTCTTCATTCCCGACCACCAAAATTGCCTATGCAAGTCATGATACATTTTCGTCCCTCCTGGATGGATGGCTAACGGAGAATAATGAAATTCTCGCAAGATTTCTTCCCGACATGATACGGGTACGAACAACTTTCCTTGATAGCGCAAGCTTTGATCAGCGTGTATCATCCATCCTTCTTGAGCCTTTCCACTAAGGAATTTAGTATGGAGTTCCTCTGCTTCCTCATCACGTTGTTGAGCCACAATCACTCGGGTCAATAAAGTTGATTGCACCGTCAAGTTGCATAACGTGACCCCTTCCCGAACTTCCTCAAAGTGCATGGCATAAGAGCCCAAATCGTTCATTGCTTTCCACTCGTGAATCGCTAGGCTCGCTAGATGTGTCGGTTTCCTACTCAATGCATCTGTCACGACGTTCGCTTTCCCGGGTGGTACTGCAACTCGAAGTCATAATCTTCTAAGTGCTCCATCCAACGGCGTTGATGCAGGTTAAGTTCTTTCTGAGAGAATAGGTATTTCAAACTCTTGTGGTCGGAAAAGACTTCAAAATTTTCACCGTACAAATAATGGCGCCAACTTTTCAAAGCAAATATGACGGCCGCAAGTTCTAGATCGTGTGTCGGGTAATTCCGCTCGTGAGTTTTCAATTGTCGTGACCCATACGCTACTACTCGCCCCGCTTGCATCAACACGCACCCCAACCCTTGCTTAGATGCATCACAATACACGGAGTAGCCAACTCCACGTTCGGGCACAATCAAAACAGGTGCGGTAGTCAATCGCTTCTTTAACTCTTGAAAAGCAGTCTCACACGAGTCACTCCAAACAAAACGGGTTCCCTTACGCGTCAATCTAGTCATCGGTGCTGATAAACGAGAAAAGTCAAGGACAAAACGACGGTAGTATCCGGCCAACCCCAAAAAGCTTCGAATCTCAAACACGTTCTTCGGTTGTTGCCAATTCATAATGGACTCTATCTTTGCTGGATCAACCGACACTCCACCTTTCGAAACCACATGACCCAAGAATTTGACTTCAGATAACCAAAACTCGCACTTACTAAGTTTAGCATATAATTGGTGCTCTCTCAAAAGTTCAAGGACGATGGCAAGATGGGATTGGTGTTCCTCCTCCGTAGGCGAATAGATCAAAATATCATCCACAAAGACGACAGCGAAACGATCAAGATAAGCACGAAAAATACGATTCATCAAGTCCATGAATGTAGCTGGAGCGTTCGTCAATCCGAAAGGCATAACAACGAACTCATAGTGGCCATAACGAGTGCGGAAAGCGGTTTTAGGAATATCTTCTCTACGAACCCTTAACTGATGATAACCAGATCTCAAATCGATTTTGGAAAAGCAAGTCGCTCCCCGAAGTTGATCAAACAAATCATCGATTCTAGGCATAGGATACTTGTTCTTAACGGTTACGCGATTGAGCTTACGATAATCAATGCATAAACGGAGTGAACCATCCTTCTTTTGTGCGAAAAGAGCCGGTGCTCCCCACGGTGATGTACTCGGACGAATGAATCCTAAATTCTCCAATTCCTGCAATTGAGTCTTTAACTCTCTCAATTCAACGGGCGCGAAACGATATGGAGGTATGGAGATAGGAGCGGTACCGGGAAGTAAATCTATCGTGAACTCGACTTCTCTTTCGGGAGGTAAACCAGGTAACTCTTCCGGAAACACATCCGGGAAGTCGCAAACCACTAAAGGTAACTTCCCACGCATAGAGGCATCCTCATCTAACGTCAAGCTCGCCAATAATGAATAAACCGACTCTAGCTCACGAGACCCACATAAATACGGTTCCAATGGTTCCCGACGCTCCCCAAAGAACTCAAAACAAGGACCCTCGGGAGGACAAATACGAACTCGCCGCTTGAAACAATCGATGGTAGCATGAAACGTGGATAGCCAATCCATCCCCAGGATAAGATCAAATCCCGACATTTCCAAAATAATAAAGTCAAATACGAAGCGACGGTCACGAATAATCAACTCACAATCTCGGCAAATACGATTAAGAGGTGTTTTACCCCCTAGAGGTGTCTCAACAAACAAAGGAGGATCAATTGTCTCCGATTCCAATTCAAAAGCACACACAAACGATGCAGCAATGAATGAATGCGATGCTCCAGAATCAAAGAGTACTTTAGCGAAGGAGTTGAATAAAAGAAAAGTACCCCTCACAACAGAAGTTTCCGGAGCCTGAGAAATGGTAGGTGGAATAGCAGAAGTGATGTTGAAAACTTGCCCCTGGGTACTCTGACCCTGCATAAAACCTCCCCTCTGACCAGAACCCTGAGTAGGCACCGAAGAACTCGCTCCCTTATCAACCCCGGAACTCTGAGCTGATGTAGTCTGACGGAAGTGAGGCTGCTGTTGCCTCAAAGTGCCCCTGAACTGTCGGCCTGCACTATGCCCTATTCCCGGCTGCTGCACGGAACCTGACTCGCTACGTACTCCCGACCCCTGAGGACAGTTCCTTGCGAAGTGATTAGCTTTCCCACAAACAAAACAAGCCTTCTCGAGGTGAGGACATTGAGCACGAACATGTCCAGGTTGATTACACTTGTAGCACACAGGCGGAGGTCTAGACAAAGCACCCCGAGTCCCCAAAGAAGAAGGCAACCTAAAGTTCGACGAACTACCCTGTGGTGTCTGAGATGGTTCCCTCGGCCTTTTCCTCCCTTGACTCCCGAAGCTTCCCGAAGAAGAACTCAAACCTCCCACCGGTTGCCTTGGTTCCCAAGGCCTCACATTTTGTTGTGCCTCATTCGGTATTTCGATGCTCCTTGCGCATTCTACCACCTTAGAGAACTTCATTCTACGCTGGACCGCCACCATTCTCCTCAAAGTGCTATGCAGCCCCTTTTCAAACCGTCGACACTTTCTCTCCTCCGTTGCTACCAACTCTGGAGTAAAACGAGATAAGGATTGGAATTTTTGTGCGTACTCCGACACCGTCATATTACCTTGCTCCAGTTTCTCAAATTGTTCCCTCAGATTTTCACGGCTAGTTTCTGGAAAGTGCTGCTCCTCAAAGAGTACCTCAAACTCCGCCCACATTAAATTCTCCACATCGGGTTCATCCACCTGAGCTGCGGTTCTTGCCGTTCTCCTTGCGTCTTTCCTACTATCCAAAACCGACTCCCACCACTCGCCGGCTTCTCCAACCAACTGAACAGCCACAATACCAACCCTGATGTTGTCTTCCGTGATATTGAGAGCTCTAAAAAGTTTACGAATTTGGGCTAGCCAATGGTCTGCTACCAAAGGGTCGCTACTAGTCCCATCAAACACCGGAGGGTTCCTACGACTAAACTCTCGCATCGCCACCATAGCTCGATCCTCACTGGGTGCTTGGTTTACTAGATTTGCAGCTGTAAGTGCTGCGACGAGATCCCTAGCGAATTGAGTCTGATTAGGCGGTACTCCTCCACCCCGACCAGCCCCAGCCCCCGGATTCCCAACAGGATTCTCCCGAAGCTGACTAACCTCATCCTCCGGAGGTACTCCACGGCCACGACCGCCCCGATTCCCGGCTGCACCTCGCCTAACGCGCGACTTCGGAGGCATCTTACTACATGATATAAGAGGGAAAAAAAAAAACTATTAATCACAACATTATTACTATAAGGTCAAAGCCACGGACTTCCCAACACGGGCAATAACGACTCTACTCCACTCTACAATATCGAAAAATGCAATGTCAAGTAGTCACATGAATGTTAGTCACATAAGCATGCACAAATTATGTTAGAAGGCGCGACATTTTGAACCCATGAGACGGAAGGTCTCCCCACGGTCTCTAGGTGTTCTAAACTCATGCTCTGATAAGAAGTTGTCACGTCCTGAATTTTCAACATAAATATAAATGATTTTCATAATAAAAATACTCACAAATATCCGTATGGTACCCAAAATAATCTCCATCTTCTCATTTCCCCAACAAATACTTCCAAGTTCACACGGTTCCAAAATATTACAATATTGGCTCGACGGCCCCAAATTAGCATAAGTATTGAATTTCGAAAGAGAATTAATAGATACAATATTCCAAGTCAAAAGAATTACAATTTAGTTACAAATACATCTTTCAAAAGGAATTTACGAAGATGAACAAGTAACTCCTTGGTTAGCTTTCAAAAGAAATGACCACACGTCAAGCACTCCAAGCAATGCAAGCTACGGTTCCGGATTAGCACCTGAAAATAATTTAAGGCGTGAGCTACACTAGCTCCGTAGAAAAGTCTGCGCAAACTCTATATGCAAATGAGCGAGACAAACGAATGAACAATGGAAGATCAAGACAACGGAGGAAGCACAATAATCATGAACGAGTATCCCAAAATCTTCAATCTTTCTTTTATTCAACCCACAAATCATACTCGTCAAATTATGTCTCAACATGTCGTGTCGCTTTTGTGTGTCTGAGCCGAAGCTCCTGCCAGGCTAATTTTGGGACCCTGAATATCCCCTGCCAAGCACCCACCTCGAAGGTTAGGCCTTGAGTGATTATTTTGAGCATTAGCTCCTGCCAGGCTAATTATGGGACCCTGAATATCCCCTGCCAAGTCACCCACCCGTCGATGGGCCCCGAATGTTCGCGCGTCATTCACTAGTTCAAGTGTACCGTTCGTACAAATATCGTGCACAAGGCTCGTGCTTATCATGTCAGAGTTTCACGAACTTGAACAAATCCCTTACATATTTCTCATTGATCAAATATCATGCATGATTATCCATGTTCTCATCATGTACAATAAAATAATCTTAGAATATTCATGGAAATGGCTAGAGACTTCGAGAAAGATCGTCACGCTCATGAAATGAGGCAACGAAGGTCGATCATCGATCGACTATGCAAATACATGGTGCACAGTTGAGCAGAGAAGAAGCTGTCGGGTGCAGGAACTAAGAGAAGGAAAAATGAAATCTCAGTGCACCAAAGGAATCTGACTTTTTAACAGTAACCTACCGGTAGGAATTTGGCGATTTTTCAATAGATAACAGATTTTCGTCCAGACCAAACCACAATCAATACAAGCTCAAACAAAGCATGGAGGTACTCAAATAGGACAAAAGAGAACCCAAATAACATATAAAGAGAGGTAGAATTCCCTACCTCGAGTACCCAAACACAAATCGAACAAACGAAGTAAGCCTTGCTTCCGGAGTTCCAAACCAAGCAAACATACTCCAAACCAAGCTTTGTCCAACGCAATACGAGCTCCAAAATGCGAGTAGAAAATTGTTTGGGAGTTGATTGTTGTGGGTTTTGGGTTTGGAGATGAATTTTTTTTGGTTGAGAGAGAGAGAGATCGAGAGAGCCGAGAGAAAAGAGAGAAAAGGGGAAAAGTAAAAAAAATGAATCTTCCCCAGGAGAAATACACGCCACACACATGCACAATTACACTAGCACCCACGACTTCCCAAACTTTGCACATAGGACCCCCACATTCTATTTTATTTTATTTTATTTTTCATTAATCCATCACTTTTCCATTTATAAGACAATAAAATTATAAAATAAATTTACGGGTCTCTACAGGATGTGCTTCTGCTTCAGTGCTCCCGAAGCCACCTGAAGGAAGTAGTTACGCCAGATGGGTCCCATGGTGATTGCGTGATAGCGGGAATCACTTGGATCAGGTCTGTCCATGTGCTCCATAACCGCTGTACTCCTCTCGTCACGTATGACATCACCCGAGGCGGTTAAACGCCCATGCCGACGCCCTCGCAGGGCTCGCTTTGGCTTGCTCCTCTTCGGAACATCACTCTATTTCCTTTAGTTCCATTGACAAGCCCAGTTTCGAGCTTGAAGTATTAAACCAAGAGGTACTCAACATAGAGCTCGGTCCGAGCTGGATGGATGAAATCATTGGTTACCTGCGAGATGACATCCTTCCTACCGACAAGAAGGACGCTCACCGACTCCGCAATAAAGCCGCTCTCTTTTGGCTCAATCCGAACGTCAAGCTTTACCGAAGATCATTTACCAGACCAAACCTCTTGGTTGCATAACCTCACCAAGTACCGGGCATCATTGAAGAACATCATGTCGGCGACAGTGGCTGTCACTCCGAGGATCTGACTTAGGCCAACTGTTCGGCACCAGTCCTACTCAACTATTACAAACTTTGAAACAGCATGCTCCAAATGTCCGGAGCCGCCCAGTAAAAAACAAGCAAATAAAAAAAAACTACAGATATGTTTGGAGAAAGGGAGAGCTAAAGTCCATCCTATGCACCATCGGTCGAAGCAGCGACATCGGGTTCAGCCTGGTTTTCTGGGGCTCACTGCTCCTCGGGATTCGACACTATCTCATCCTCATCCTCGGGCAGCACGAGTTCTTCGGGAGGTGGTTGAGGCACGCCTTCGAGCTCGGAGTCTTCAGGAAGATCAAGCTTGCTTAGCAAGGCCTCATGATGGCCGTACCGACGTCCGTCCAAGAACCGATCCCTATGCAGCTTAGCTTCGATCTCCCGGACTTGTTTCTTATATTCCACTCCGGCTGCATCCTAGCCTTCGTCGTAAGCCCTGTCCCTCGCCAACTTGACCTCTCGGGCTCTGGTCTCCCTCAGAGTAGCCACATCCTCCTTGGCCCTTTTGGCTCGGTCCTCGGCAAGCACCCGCTCTTGGTCGAACCTCTGGAAGTCAGCCAAGTAAAGATCGCAGGTCTCTCGGGCCACCTTCAAATCATCTTCTTTCTGAGTGAGGGCCTGCTTCTGCTCTTCGATCTCCCCCTCCTGCACCTTGCACCTTGCACCAGTCATTGATGACCAGTGCCCGAGCTCCAGCCTGTCAATAAAAATCAAAGTATTCACCAAATGCAAATATCCAAATCAAAAGGAACAAAGTGCGAAGCGACAACTTACGTTCAGGAGTGCCTGTGCGATCTCCTCGGTGAGATCCTCGGTGCAGCCGCTCACCGCCTTGGCATCCCTTGGAAGAATGTTGGCCCACATCACCCTGTACGCCGTCCCTAGGTTGGAAAAGCTGTCGGCATGGTGAATTTGACGCCCAGCATAATGGCGGAACTTTAGGGCCCAGGGGAGATCCCGGGCTCGGACCCTTGTCTCAGTCTCGACTTCCCTGCCAGTCCCCTCTGCGCGCTTCTCCTCGTCTTCCTCGGCGATTAGGATGATCTCTAGGTCCTTACCCCAACCTTCGTCACCCTCCTCATACCAAGCCCTTTTCTCTGGGGGCTTTTATGGAGAAGCGGGGTCGGCCCTCGAGGTCCCCACCCCCGGTGAACTGATCCCGATGCCAGCGCCTTGGCTCGCCGGCTTCTGGCGTCGAAGGTTCAGCACCTCCCTTCCTCGGCCGATCATCTCGTCGCTAAGCCCTATTCTCTCTGGGGATTCTCGGCTGACTTCCTCTTGGATTATGCCCAAAGGACCGAAATTGCTTCCCTCGGTCTTTGGGACCCTGGCTCTACCGATGCCCCTTCCCTCTCCTCTCCCTCTACCTCTCCCTCGTCCTTGTCCTGCCCTCGGAACACCCTGCTGCCTCAGTTTCTTCTTCAGGAAGCTGGTATAAGTGGGGGCATACCTGAGCATATCGGGGCATATCGGCTTGTGATAGGGATGGCATAGGCGGCCGTTATCCTAGCTCGAGCAGCTCTATCCCGGAGCTCTTGCACAACACCCTCGGCTGCAAGAAGAGCATCGAAGGATAAAAGTCAGTACATACAAAATCCCTAGCAAGATGTATAAAGCAAATGAGGAAGAGATTCTACCGACCAGGAGCTCCGGACTCAAATGGGACTGTGGTGGCGGTATCCATGCTCTCCCGTAGTCCAAACATGAAGTTACTGGTGACCGAGACGTAAGTGCTCGCCCACTCCTCAGAATCGAAAAGGTGGTCGATCCGGAACATGTCGTATCTCGTCCTGCAGGAGAGGTAGTACCAGTCGCTCTCACGATTGACTCCCACCAAGTACACACTGAAGAGCTCCTCGAGACCGAAGGTCAAGTTGTATTGCCTCCTCAACTTTGTGATGTTGGTGATAATTCGATAAGAATTCACCGTGAGCTGAGAGGAGGTCAGGGTAAGGGTTCAGAGCGCCCGTCGGACAAATTGGTGAAGGGGGAATCTTACTCCTCCCTCGGTGATTGCCATCAAGGGGAAGATCAATTCTCCCTGGCGGTGAGAGAGATCCCTGGGATTTCTATTCAGTAGTAGCCGAACCTCGACGTCATGAAGGGTGCTGTACACTATTTTGAACTCAGCGTAGGCCGCCCGGGCCCCGCCAAAGTATTGGTTCAAGAAGGGACACGGTCTCATCGGCCTCCTATGCCCCCGAACCTCCTCGGGAGCATTCGCATAGGGTCCTGAGCCTTGGTCCAAAGTACTGGGGACTTCTGTCATTCTGGGGTCAAAAGTGGTCACTTGTCACGAAATTCTCGAAGTATTAAAGGGTTCGATGCAATCCACAAGGGTCCGGAGGAATGCCCTAATCCGAAGCACTTCAAGAATGTCCTCTGGAATTTCGACGGGAGAAGATCTTGAACTACTGGAACTGTCTGAGGAGAGTTTGATGACCATTCGCCCCTACCTAGCAAAGAAGAGGATGTGCAAAAACCCGTTAGCTATGTGCTCAGGGAAAAGCAACATGACTTAGCGCTCGGGATAGAATGGTCGTTGCTCCTCGGAATCTACTGGCCTCAGTTACAATCAGAGCAACCCTCTCGGGGAAAGGTCCCCGTGGGTCTAACACTATTCCTAGGGTCTCGGGATGAAGATAGGTCTAGGGATGAACTTAGGCCTCGAGAAGAATTTGGCCCTCGGGAGAAATAAGAACAGCGCCGGAGATTTCTAGCGCCGCCGCAGGCTAGAAGCGGCGGAGTGGTGGTTCAGCCGTAATGCATGCTAAAAGTGACAAAAAAAAAACTTGAAGAAAATAATCAAAACATGAAGATTAAAGTGAGGAGATCAACATACCTCAACTTCGTGCAGTGATCTGCATCCAAAAGGCTCAAAATCTCGATCAAAAATTGGAAGTAGACGGCGGCGACAGTTCGTCTTCGAAGAACAAGAGAAGTGGCCGTTCTGCCTATGTCTTGCCTATTTATATCAAGAGAGGCGAAAAGCTGCGCGGGAAACGAAGTGTCGTGCACCGAGCCGTTGGATCTCTGACAAGTGTCCTCATCAGACGGTCAGTATGGAGGGCTCTGAACCGAGGTCAAAGCACCTGAAGGCCGATCCATTGGCATATTGACATGTGTTCCCGAAGCGACATTTTGTACCAATCAACTGACACAGCATGTGCCGAGATAGCTATCATATTCTAACAATTCGGTAAAGTTCGACACGTGGCTCCAGCTGCCGAGGCAAGCGGATTGGAATCTGCCGAAGTCGCTCGACTCTTCGGTGGCCCATATGGAGAAGATTCGAAGCATGGTGGCTCGTGAAAGGAGTCAAGTCCTTAAAACGGAGGTGTGAGGCTCCAGAGACTTGAGGGACTATTGTGGTGGCCTCGATACCCGTCTCAGTGACCAAGCCATGTGTACCGAACCATGGTCCCCTTTGGTTCAGTAGACGGGCTGATGGAATCTGATGGTCTTGACTTTTTGTTCGGTATAACGTTCGGTGAATGCCAACAGGACGTGCTTCTGCTTCGGTGCTCCCGAAGCCACCTGGAGGAAGTAGTTACGCCAGATGGGTCCCATGGTGATTGCGTGGTAGCGGGAATCACTTGGATCAGGTCTGGCCATGTGCTCTGTAACCGCTTTACTCTTCTCGTCACATATGACATCGCCCGAGGTGGTAACCCGAGCGTACGCTTCACGCGTTGGCTTGAAGGCCAAGTAAACCTAAGTCTATAAATACAAATGAATGCTCATTGCAAGAGGTAAGCCGTTCTTCCCTAACCCTAGACCTAAACTTCATCCCTGAGATCTAACTAGATCGTCGGAGGGTCACTGGGCTGTTGAAGCCCTAGTGACTTACTGCAGGTCCGGGAGTAGGAACTGCGGAGGAAGGAACTAAGCCCTGAACGCGATCTAGGTCCCAACAAATCGAACTCCTACACCATAGATGAATGCAACATTGAAAAACCTATTTATCTAAGATAAATACATTCTAAAATCATATCAAACGATATTTTTGGTATGAATGATTCTCTTTAAAAGTAAAAAAAAGATCATGATCATTAAGCAGGACCATAAAAAGGGCACAATAAATATTTCAGTTGGATCCTCCAACCACAAATGAAATGAAGACTCCTATTTCAATTCTGATTAGCCATCCAAGTTATATACTAGTATGTATGTTCCATTAATTAAATTAATGGCTGACGTCTGTAGTTGTCTAAATGAGATCATTCGACTTTTTAACCAATCGAAGATTAGGTCAGCCAAATCCACTTTTGATATTAAATCATCTCCAGTACCAATGTAGCTGTAGGCCATTGCCTACCGCGGGAATCTGATACCAATCACTTCATCTTAGTCAATAGTTGATATTGATCGATCCAATACTTAAGTGTACGTATAACGATAGATAAAATAAATTTTATATTGTAGATTCACATAGAGTACATATCCGAGAGCCTTCGAAAATATATTAATTTGTTATATGATACTACTGTAATACGGTAATGTATTTTTGGTCTTCGGGGGTGCTTGCATGGAGCTTTTTCACACGGTATATTGTGATTTTCAGATTATTCATGTTCGGGAGTAAATCCTGATAATACATTTAAGGATAATGGATTTCGGATTAATTTGAGACATAAAGTCACAATCCCATAATCAACCCTAAAGACGTAGACATAAGTCACATAACACTAGTTAATTACAATGATATGTATACAACAAACAAGCATGGTGTAGTTTCATATGTTTGAAGTTTATTAAGGAGTCGTAGTATTTTCCTCTGTTTGGGATGTATCGAACGATCTTATTCATGATCTAATGAAGTTCACAATTAATACTGGAAAAAGATGGTATGTAGACGTATTGGGTACACTTGAAATGTCTCAGTTATTTAAGGGGAGTGATTTTTGCACTCTCCAAATTATTAGCATTTGAGAGTGCGAAAATCACTCCTCTTATTTTAGGAACGTGATGTTGTTCAAGTTCTTGTTTGTTTAGTTTTTGTAATACTTTTAAAGATTAATAAACTTTTTTGATAAGAATTGATAATAAAAAGAGAGAGAGAGAGAGAGAGAGAGAGAGAGAGAATAAAAATACAACGAAACAGGCATACAAACAGTTTGTGTGCTGACTGAGTGTTGAAATATCAGCCAATTAAGTTTAGTAGCATCTTATCAGCTTGATGCGCGTTGCGACCAGGACCCTGGTAGGAACAAAGACCAATAAAACATTCGAGATGTTGGAAATGGTTTCAATCAATTGGAATAAATTAACATAGGAATAACGTAAAGGATGTAATATAATAGAGGAAACAAGAAAAATTGGCCGGCATGCGGCGAGATTGTAAGAGCCGTTGTCGTTGTCTTGAAGTCATTGTTGCCTATCTATGTGATTGGTTTTAGCAGACAAGAATGACACTAATGTCAAATCTGATGCTCCAACCATTCTCAAATAGAGTTAATTACTGCACCTTATAAGAGATAAATAACCGTCCCAATTGAAGGTCGATAAACATGACAAAAAATAGGGTCAATTACATTGAGGTATTAGTTTGAAGAGAGGAGGACGTACGATAAATCCTGGTAAAATTGAAGTTTCTATTATATAATTTTTTTTTTCTTTTGGTAATTGTTCCTTCCGTCCCACAAAGATAGTCAGTCCACTAATTAAGAAAAAATTTGCAATTTACTCTCTCTGTTTCTCTCTCTCTCTCTCTCTCGTCGACCTCCGGTCTGAATCTCTTTTCCCCTCCTTTCATCACTAAACATCCTCATCCTCCCCTCACGCCACCTGACGCCTTGGCCTACCCGATTCCTCTACCGCCGGACCTCCTCCATCATAGTCACCGTTCGTTAGTGACTCGTCTCTGTGGTGCTGTTTAGATGTGTAGCTATGGGTGCAGAGCTTTTGCACATGATTGGGTCGCCGGAGTTGAAAATCTATGTTGGTGAATGATGATGGCGAGTTTTTTTTTTCTTTTCTTGTTGGTTTGCAATCCTTTGCTTCTTCTTCTCCCTTTTGTGGATGTTTTCTCTCCTGTTTCTTGCCGTGAGTTTTTCTCCCGACTGTATATCTCCCAGTTGGGTTGTTTATTGTTTTTGCAGGAAAAGGTTTGGCTGGTTTAGGGTATAGTCTGTGGGATGAATCCCTGCCATCTTGGTTACTTGGTCCTTTGTCTAAGGATGAGTTCTCATCTTGATGTAATCTTTGGTGGAAGTTGTAATATCATCTGTTATCGGTTGGAAAAAAAAAAAAAAAACCCCCTCATTATCTCGTTAAAATTAGTATTAGTGCAAATCATCTGGATCCATTAACATTAATATACATGTTAGGGGAAAAATATACGTTAAGCAAAAAAATATTAACGATCTAGACATATTGGCCACATGGAAGAGTATTACAATTATCTAAAGAGACTAGCAGAATTTGAATCTATCGTAAATTTTTAATCTTTTAGAAGTACTTGAAGATTTATGGCCCATCTATATATTGTATCATTTACTTATTTAGAGAGTTATTTTAAAATGTAGAGGCTTCAATGAATTTTATCATATTATTTTGGGCATTTGGAAATTCAGGTTGTTACAATATTGACTGACTTGGCATCGGAGGGAGTTGGCTGCACCATCCCGGTTTCTTTAGTTCTTTCATGTCAATCAATCAAAGCATCCAAAACAGCTTCATCATTCATCATCAAATCAAAGATTTGTCAATTTTTTTTCCTGATTTTTGCATGTGTAGCGTCATTGAAATCATCTCCATAGGTTTACTATTTTCATTTCAATTCAGTTGTAAAATGTCCATTAATAGTGTATTGTGTGTACACTCAAAAATTGCTACAGAGTATATCATGAGAGTGACAATTTAGTTGGACAATTCACAATTCGTTTTCTATTGTCAGGTGGCTAGGCTGGTGTTTGATTTGGTCTTTGCAAAGTTTTTTTTGCTTCATTTATTAACAATTACTATTATTTAATCGCCACACAAAGAGCAAAAGTATGAAAGTTGGCTTATTTTTCTTATTTTGTCAGTTTTTTTTTTTGTGTGTGTTTTGGTTTCACGCTTTCTAGTATATAATGATAGTGGGTGATGTAGAATGAGATTTGGGTTTGATTTGAGTTTGGGTTGCACTCCAAGAAAATGCACCAAGCGCAACCAAATTGCCGACACAATATATTTTTTGTCGGCAAAAGTAAGCTTTTACCGATGAAAAAGTAGTGTGTGTCGGTGAATGTAAGCTCTTTGGCGATAAAAATAAATGCATCGGCAATGTTGTCGGCAAAAGTAAGGCTGGCGGGAAATTTTTTCCCGGGAAATATTCGCCGACGAAACTTTCTTTTTAGCGATGAATTGTGCATAGGCAAAAGTTGAATATTTCGGCGACGACATTTTTGCATTGGCAATAGTCTTGCGGGGAACCTTCGGCGACACAACATGCATCGGCAAAAGTCAAATCTTTCGGTGACGAAATCTTGTGTCGACAATAGTTCGTATTCACATATAACATATATGTATGTATACGGTATAGATCTTATGTATAATTACATGTACCTTTTATATATGTGTATATAAGAGAGTGTAAAGAGACACATGAAAATACACCATCTTAGTCACTCATTTCAATGGCTGAGATAGTCTGTTTGTATGTGTAGGTTTTGTGTCGCGTGATACCATATTCCTATATAGTATAACGTATGATATGTATATATTGCATAAAGTATATCTATATATATAGATATAATATATATGTTATACTCTGTCCTGTCCCACAATTTGTCCATAACCAATGGTAATTCGCTATATATAGTGTAACTTGCAAAAAAGAAAGTTTGAATTTTTTTTTAAAATTTCATTCTTTTAAGTTCTAGGTTTTGCAGGCCGGTAAAATTTTGTGGAATGGGAAAGAGTATTATACACACACACGTATGCAGTTAGCTTCTTCTAAGACGCCCTTATTTTAGTTAAGGACATCCCCTTTTCCGACCAAACTTTAATGATCCGAACCGTTCAGTGTGTTCAGAATATAATTTAAAGGGTACTTCCGGTATTCTTTTCTTTTTTTTGTCAATTTCTTGTGGGTACCCTTAAAATCACGTTCTAAACACATTGAGCTGCTTGGAACATTGAAATTCAATCAAAAAGGAAACGTCATTAACTTAACAAGTTAAAGATGCCCTTATAAAAAATTTTGTGTTTATATATATATATATATATATGTGTGTGTGTGTGTGTGTGTTATATACATATGTAGTATATAATATAGGATGTACATATATGATATATGTAATATAGTAGACACGTAGTATAGAAGGTATAATATAATAGTATATATACTGCATATATAGGTTATATATTAAATCTGGTAACAATATCTAAGAAAGAGTAAGTTGGTCTAGTGGGTAGGCGTGTAGTGTGGAAGCCGGGGGTCCAGGTTCGAAACACGGGCTACGCGGAGCAACTACAGCAGCAGAATTATATATTTTTTAGATTAACTTTTGCCGATGCAAAAATCTCATCGCCAAAAGTGTTGCATTTTCTAATTTTAGAAACCCCATTTGCCGACGCATTACCATTTGCCGACAAGTTTTGCCGATGCAAACTTGTGTCGCTGAAACTATACTTTTGCCGACGAATGACAATTCACATTGGCGAAACCCTTTCCCGATATACCAACGCCGACAACTTGCCGACGCACAATTTTTCATCGGCGAAAACCTTTGCCGACCCATATATACTTTTGCCAATGTACTTTGTTGTATCGCCAAATCCGCATTTTCTTGTAGTGTTGGATTGCCTAAGAAATGATTCTACTGTGTTTGGTTTGGTATTTCAAAAGTTTTTTTTGAAAAATAGTAGGGATAATAAGTTGAGAGAGATAGAGAGAGAAATGTTAGAAGAATGAAGAATCTAGGGAGAATCTTGAGGGAATTTTTAAATTCTTTTTGAAAATGGAAGAGAACAAGGTAGAAGAAAGAATCAAGAAAGATAAATTATTCAATCTTTTGAAGGCAACTCGAGAATCCCGTCCATTAAGCTTCAAAAAATCATGCTGATTCCAATTCCAAATTGATACATATTTGACTACTGACTAGTATCTCTAAGAATATACAAGGTAATAATGATGGTTAAATTAGGTAGATTGTATAAGCATGAAATTTGAAGTCACTTTTGGGCTCAAAAACTATTTGCAATGGACCTTGCGGTCCAACGAATGAACTTGAGAGATTTCGAATCCTATTTTTTATTAGCTATGCAAGTCATGTTTCATTAAATAAATGACTGACATCTATTAATTATCTAAGTGAGATCATTAACCAATAGAAAATGAGATAAGCCAAGCAATCTCAATGTCAAATCATGTCCATAGTGAATGAAGCGGCAGGCCAATGCCAGTGGCAATCCAACGCCACTCATCTTAGACGTCAGATAATTGATAACAATTCAAATAAAGGAAGTTTTAATATTGTACTTACATTTTAATTTATTTGGAGTACATATCCGTGAGTCTCCAAAAAATATCGGTACAGGTCCGATACAGAGAGGACTCATATTTAGAAACATGTGGGCTTCATATGTTCTAGCAATACTCTCCAATATCACACGAGTTTTACCTTCGATTTTCTGAGCTTACTTCCCACATTCAAGTTAGAAGCCCAGCCATGCTCGGTTCACCAAAATCATACTATTGACGGGAGTTAAAAAAATAAATACTATCTATTGCATGTATTTATGACTATATAGAATTCATTTAAAAGATGATGACTTCAAGGGAATGAATGATCACTGCAGTTTGATCACCAAAATTAAATCATACTACTGAAGGGCCAGTAGGAACGGTCGTCCCTGCAAAGAAAAAAATAAAACTACTATTATGTAGAAAAAAAATTCCTATGAAAATATAGAGGAAATTCTTAGCTTGCATACACGATCGCCCATGTATAGTGAAATTTCTCTCTGTCTCTGATGATCAGTCGGTTGAACAAAAAAAAAAAACTTGTGAAAAACAAAAAAAATAACAGCTTGTCATTAACCAGTTGGATCTTCCTCCATATATATTACCCCACTACGGCCAATTCTAATCACACTCTACTCAAAAAAAAAATCATCCAACTTCTCACTTGAGCTCATGGCACAACCCAATCTGGTGAAGGTACTAGACGTTTGCAGGGTTGCTCCAATGCCTCACTCCCCCACCCAAACATCGCTTCCTCTTACATTTTTCGACCTTTTTTGGTTGAGATTACGTCCGAGTCGACGCTTATTCTTCTATGAATTCCGCGTTCCAAAAGCAACACTCACAGATTCCATCCTTCCCAAACTAAAACACTCCCTATCGGTCACCCTACAACACTATCTTCCACTCGCGGGATATCTCACCTGGCCTCTGGATTCCGACAAACCAATTGTCCAATACAATGAAGGCGATGCAGTTTCACTTACAGTAGGAGAGTCTGAAGACAATTTCTACCATCTCTCAGCAAACGGTTTCCGCGAAGCCGAAAAATATCATCATTATGCACCCTACTTACTGGCATCTATAACAAGAGTACCAGTTCTAGCCTTGCAAGTGACTCTTTTTCCAAACGCAGGGTTTTCCATTGGTTTTGCTGCCCATCATGCGGTATTCGATGGGAAATCCATAACCATGTTTATGCATTCATGGGCCTCTATTTGCAGGCGTGGTGGAGACTCAATTCTAATGCCTGAACTAACTCCGTTCTATGACAGGACCATAGTCAATGACCCATCCGATATAGAAAAAGCTTACCTAAATGGCTTGTTGGCACAAAATGGACCTAACAACAGAAGCCTAGAGATGTGGGACTCGAAAGCTCTACCAGATGTTATGTTAGGCACATTCCAACTAACACAACCAAACATAGAGTGTATTAAGAGGTGGGTGAAAGCTAAATGGCAAGAGAAACATACAGAGAAACCATCTTTTCATCCATCCACTTTTGCAGTAACAATTGCCTACACATGGGTTTGCTTAGTTAAGACTCGCAAATTAACGGCCGAGAAAGTTCATCTTTTCATCAGCATTGACTGTAGAGCCCGCTTGGAACCTCCCATCCCTTCTACGTATTTCGGTAACTGTATAACAGGTAGTGTCATAGATGGAGATACGAGCAAGTTGATGGCAGAAGATGGGGTTGCCATAGCAGCTAGGGCAATTGGTGAAGCTATAGGAGGTTTGGATAATGGAGTTCTGAAAAGTGCAAAAGAGATGATACCTAAATTGCTTTCTATTAAGAAGGAGGGTGGTTTGTTGATCAGTATCGCATCCTCGCCTCGATTTGAGGTTTACAAAATTGATTTTGGGTGGGGGAGGCCAAAGAAGGTGGAGATCGTATCAATAGAGAAAAGTGGAGCTATATCTCTTTCTGATTCCAAAGATGGCAACGGTGGGGTTGAGATTGGGGTAGCGTTGAATAAACATGAAGCTGAAGCATTTGCTTCTTTGTTTGCAAGTGGTCTCAAATATCATCAAGTCCAAGAAAGTTGAGAGAGTGGGGGCAATAGAGTTTCAAGAGAACACTCTAAGAATATGCATCTTCTTGTAGAAAGTTAGAATACGCTAAAGGAATCTCATGTAATGCATCCGGATATATGTATGAAAATTGATCTTTTTTTTACTAAAAATGCGCTTTGGATGCTGTCATCTTCATCTAATGGTCTCTCTGATCTTCATGGATTAACATGTCTAATTTTTTCCAAAAGACAAGTTGTAACACTCCAAGCAGACTATTAGTCCAGTACCTTGATTTTGATCCACAAATCACACTACATGGTCCAAAATTTTAAGCATAAGGTACTAGTAGTAGCCCACATAGTTTATTATATGCCCAAGATCACCCATGTAGACTTCCGATATGAGACGAAGTATTACACAAGCCCTCAATAAGTAATGCAAATATTTGTTTTATTTGGGTGTTGAGCTGTGTTGTAATGTCTTATTTTGTTGCGGACCCTGATAGACCTTTAGGTGTTTTGGGCTATGCCCTTATGGTGTATTTTTCGACTCATTGTTGGATCCCTTTCCCCATTTTTTTAAATAAAATTTCATTTTTTAGTATATGCCCAAGATCACCCATGTAAACTTCCGATGTGACAAGAAGTATTACACAAGCCCTTAATAAATCAAGATCTAGTAATGCAAATATTTGTTTTATTTGGGTGTTGGGTTGTGTTGTAATGTTTTATTTTGTTGCGGACCCTAGTAGACCTTTAGGTGTTTTGGGCAATGCCCTTATGGTGCATTTTCCAACTCATTGTTGGATCTCTTTCCCCTTTTTTTTTTAATAAAGTTTCATCTTTTGCTAATAAAAAAAAGAAAATATAGTAGTAACAGGAGGCCAACATCATTTTTAACCGCGATAAGTATCAAACGCTGAGTTTCCAACAACTCAGTTTGTTGCATGTAGATGCATGATGCATCTGAATATCTTTACAAGAGACAAACATGCAACACTAGCTAGCTAGGTAGATAATTAACACTGCAACGATTGATAAAAACGAGATTAAAAAGTACTACCAAACAAGCCCACAAACCCTTGAACTGCGGTTAGTTACTGAAGAGTATTGAAATACATCATCATGCACTAAGTTTATTGGTTATCTTAGCGGCTTGATGCGGGTTGTGACCAGGACCTTTGTAAGAATAAAAACCAATTTAGTATACAATGTGAGAATTGTTCTCAGTTAATTGGAATAAAATAACATAGGAATAACATAACAGACACAATAAAATAGAGGACAAAAGAAAAATTGGCTTGCGAGATTTTGAGCCCCGTAGTCGCTGTCCTAAAGTCAATGTTGCCTATCTACGTGAAAGGTTTTAGCAGATCAATGACACCAATGCCAAATCCAATGCTCCAACCATCCTCAGATAGATTATACACCATGCTAGAGATAAATATATAATTGTCCTAATTGAAGGCCCATAAACATGATTTAAAAAACAAAAAAAAAAAAAAAAAAGGGTCAATTACATTGAGTGTATGATTAAAGTTTCTATTATATCATAGTTAATTATGTGTTAAAAGACAATAGCACCTATAGCACCTATAGCCTTACATGTACGTAGTTGCATCCAAAACCATGTTTTTTCCAGCATCCCAAATCATGTTTTTTTGGGTAAATCATCCAAATCGTGTTGTTTATGCTTTCCAAGAAAATATAGGAGAGAGCTTGAGCAGCTAATCTTAACAAAGACGCTTAAGTACTGTTTCCTTTTATATATTCTTCTTCTTTCCTCTCCTTATAATATGTTGAAGGCTCCCATAACTTCCACAACTGAGTACTTCACTTTCATCTTTTCCCTTCTAAAAGAAATGGTTGTGGGCTGAGCTGAACCACATTGTTGGGTTTCGAATTACGTTGACCAAATATTGGAGAATTGATCGAGCCCATCTTCTACCATGTTATTGGGCTTCGAATCATGGCCCAATGTTCGAGACCTCAGCCCATCTTCAATTAAGTTCCCATCGAATGTTTTGTTATTTTTTATTTTGCTAAAGTTTAGGAGAGATTCTATTAAAATCGGGAAACAATGAAAATCAAATACATCAGATGGGGCTCCCATCCTCACAAAGAGTGTGTGTGTGTGTGTGTGGGGGGGGGGGGGTGGGGATGATGGATGGATGGATGGATGGATGGATGGGGGATAGAACAGACCCCACTCCCTCTCACAACATTCTTGGTCATAGCGTGTGCCACTGAATTGACACCTCTTCGAACAAAGCTTGCTTGCATCTCTACAAACTCTTGCTTCAATCGGTTCAAGTCTGCAATTAACACGCCCACCGACGTGATGAAGTTACATGTCCTTTGGATCATATTAACCACCTGTTGAGAATCACCTTCTCCATGTACCTTTTGCATATTGAGTTCTTGTTCAAAAATCAAACTTTCCCTAGCTGCCATTGCCTCTATAATTACTGGCTCCATCAAATGCCCAAAATGAATTGCTCGTGCCGCCCGAAATCTGCCACATGAATCTATGATGACAATCCCTATACCACTCAATTTCATTTGACTATCCAATCCACCATCAAAATTAATTTTCACCCAACCATTCATGGGTATTCGCCATTGAATTTGAACTCCTGTAACTGCTACCCAACTTGCTCCTACTGGTTTGTGTCCACCTTCATTAGCAACCAGAAATTCAGTTGCCTATCTAATAGCAATAGTGCAAGCTTCATCTGGTCTCCACATTTTATGTTAAAGACGGCGTCGTTCCTACATTTTCAAATTCTCCAAAGAATTGATCCCACAGCTGCCCACACCTTCTTCTTTCAGCTATTCCTTTCTACCTTTCCAGCAGATTATCCCACCAACTTGGAAATGAATCACCTTAAATCGAGTTCATATTAATTTCTAAAGGAGACAACTGCCACACAATCTGTGCAAAGGAACACCGAGCTAGCAAATGGATCGTTGATTCTCTATCCTCCTTGAAAAGAAGGCAAAGAACACTAACAGACATCTTCCTTCTAACCAGTACATCGTTTACAGGAATGATATCATGCAAGCACTTCCAAACAAAGTGCTTAATCTTGCCTTGACAAGGCAATCGCCACACACTTTTCCATATCTCCTTTCTTCTTTCCCTGTTGTTTCCCTTGCCTTCAGTGTTCCCCCCTAATTGTCCATTCCATCTTAAAGCCAACGCGATTTCAAAACCTGATTTCGTAGTATAAACTCCATTTCTAGTAAAGTGCTAAAGCACTTGATCTCTCCTCAGGAATTTAGAAAGGGGAATACCTAACACCAATTCAGCTTCATCCGAACTGAAAGCCTCACGGATCAAGTCCTCCTTCCATCCATTGCCATTGGATTGAATAAACTGGTTAGCACGAAAGCCCCTCGCAAAATCAGCAATCCCCCTTGGAACAAAACCATTATCCCGAGGTAGCCAAGGATCCTCCGCTGCACAAATCAGATTACCGCACCCCACTTGCCACTGAATCCCCCCTTCCAACACTTTTCTTCCTTTCAAAATACTCTTCCATGTCCAAGATACACTCAATTTAGCAATAGCCTTCATAAAGGAGTAGCAAGGGTAATACTTAGCCTTCAAAATTCTTCGAAGCAAAGCTGTCACCCCCAGTGAGAAGCCGCCACCCCTGTTTTGCTAATAATGCTAAATTGAAACATCTTAAATCTCTGAACCTCAATCCTCCATTGTGCTTTTTCTCAGAAAATTTAGACCAAAAGAGCCAATGAATTTTCCTGTTTTCTCCTCTAGAACCCCACCAAAACTTTGCAATCATAGAATCCAATTCATTACATAGTTTGACAGGAAGTTTCACACATGACATAACATAACTAGGGAGTGCCAAAGCGACGGACTTAAGCAAAACCTCATTCCCTGCTTGGTTTGAGAATAACTCCACCCATCTTTCTGTCTTTGCACACCCCCCCCCCCCCCCCCCCCCCCCCCCCCCAAATTGTCTTTCATATAAGGGAAAATCTTGTGTCTGGTCTGACTAAGATCCGTAGGAAGTCCCAAATAATTCCTAAGATTCACATCCCTCCGGATGCCCAAAAGTTGACTTAACCTTTCACGTTCTGCCACTGGAGTGTTGCTACTAAAGAAACAACAAGACCTCCCAAAATTTATCAACTGCCTCGACGCCTTGCCATAAACCTTTAAAATCCTCTTAATGTTCGTAACAGCCCGAACTGAGGCCTAGCCAAAAAGAAGCGTGTCATTAGCAAAGAATAAGTGACTAACACCCGGGCTATTCCAGCAAATCTTGACACCCTTAATTCTTCTCTCCATCTCCCCTTTTTGCAACATAACCGAGAGCCCTTCTCCACAAAGAAGAAACAAGAACGATGAGAGAGTATCGCCCTGTCTCAATCCTCTTGAAGGCTTTATGTACCCCGAAATTTGTCCATCAAGCAAAAAGAGTAAGAGATCGTCTTCAAGCACTCCATAACCCAGCCCACCTATTTCAGATGAAACCCCATCTTTAACATAATCTGCTCAAGGAAGATCCACTCCACCTGATCGTACACCTTACTCATATCCAATTTAACAGCCACATTATTACATCCCCCACCTCTCTTGTTCTTAAGATGATGGAAAAGCTCCTACCCAATAAGGATGTTATCTGTAATAATCCTCCCAGGAACAAAAGCACACTGGTTGAGGGAAACAAAAGCCATTATCTTGTACGCCACATTACACAAACTTATGGGTCTTAATTGAGTCATATTAACCGGGCACTTTACCTTCGGAAAAAGCACAATATGTGTGAATCATACCTTTTAGAAGCTTGCCCGAGTACATGAAACTCCGAATAGCATCCGTAATCTCCCTCCCCACCACATCTCAGTATTTCTGAAAGAATCCCACTGTCATTCCATCTAGCCCTGGGGTTGTGGACGGCTTCATCTAAAAAAGAGTCGTCTTCACCTCTCCTATATAGATCGGATGGATAAGTCTTGCATTCATCTCTGCTGTGACCTTTGACTGAACCCCTTGAATAACTTCCTCGATTGACAAAGGAATGGAAGAGGAAGACATGTGTTGAAAATAGTCACAAATGATACTCTCCACCTCACTATTTTATACTTCCACACCCCATCCTAATTTTCAAGCCCATGAATCCTATTATTTGCTCGTCTTTGCACTGTTTTGGCATGGAAGAAAGTAGTGTTCTTATCCCCATGTTGTAACCACGCAACCTTGGATTTTGCCCTCCAATACTCCTTTTCGCTACGTTTGCTTGTTTCATCCCCTCCTCTACTCGCCTATATTCCTTTGCATCAAATTTTAGCCTCTTGTTTCTACCACCAAATGGGCTTGGAGTTCTTTCAAGTGCGTACTAGAGTTTAACATCTACATAGCGTTCCAATGAAGGAGTTTTTTGCGGCACATCTTTAATTTTTGCTGGATTCGAAACCACCTTGACCCAACAATGTTTTCAGCCCAACAATCCCTAACAATGTTACCACATGCCACCTTCATTGTCCAACGTGAATCAAAGATGAATCTAGAAGACTGATTACAGGTACTGGCCCCATACCTGAGTAAAAAATGGAAGTGATCTGATCCCCCTAGAGAAAGATGGAGAAGAGAACCGTTATGGAAGTTTGATCGCCACTTCGAATTTGCAAAAACTTTATCCAGCTGCATCCGAATGTTCATTATAGCTCCTCACTTATTATTTCAAGTAAACGGATACCCCACGTACCCGATATCAATAAGATCATTATCATCCACAAATCGTTGGAAGTCTCTCAATTCCCAATTCTCTTTATGCAGTCCCCCATACTTTTCCTCATTCGAAAATGTGCAATTGAAATCACCTCCGATTACACACGGTTCCTGAGATGATCCAATTATAAGGGTAAGGTGTCTCCACAATTTTCTCCTTTCCACCTAATCAGTGCTTGCGTACACCTTCACCACTCTACTACTTCAACAGCCCAAATCAGTAATGCCAACATCGATAATACCCCTTGTCACCTCCAAAAAATTCAATTTCACCCCCTTTTAGCCAATATGCATTCTCCACCTGAAAGACCCATCGGCTCCACCGTCATCACTTGCTTCAATTTGATTATTTTTGAGATTTTTTCTACTTTTTCCTTTTTATTCTTGGTCTCCGCTAGGAAGACCACATCCGGGGAATAGAGGTTACAGACCCCCTTCAACTGTCAAATTGTTAGGGGGTTCCCCATTCCCTAACAATTCTTAAAGAAAACATTCATTAGGGTGTTGGAGACCAATTATGGCTGGCCGCCTCCACCCTAACACCTAATGCATTGAACTCGCAAAGTACACGCCTCTTTTCACCATCATACATCCCATCACCCATCATTTTAGCTCCTTCTGTATTCCCTGCTCCATTCGACTTCTTTCTCTTCCCCGGCACCAAGGATGCCTCCTTACCACTTACTAGCTTATGGGTGTCAGCCTGTACCGAAGCTTTCTTGTACCTGTCCTATTTTTACCTTGCCTTGTAGAAGAGCTTGATACCGTAGAGCTAACTGCTCCCACAGAGAAAGGGGAAATAAGCCCTAAGTTCTCCTTATCAATAAGCTTGTGAATAGCCACCTCTTGCAAATTACTTTCAAGCCCCTCAACATTAAATCCCGTCCCAATCCCCACAGAAAGCACAAGAAGTTCTAGGCCAAAAGGGTTCACCTCGATCAAAATTTGCTCCACCTGGATTTCGGTCTCGCTTTGTTGAAATTCAAGCCCAGCCCCAATACTACCAAGGCCAGAGTTCTTAACCAGGTCTAAGGGCCCACCTCTTGCCTAGCTCATCCCAAAATGAGATCCCAAAGAATTAGGAATCAGGTCCCGCATTCTAATCGCCTTACCATTAAGGGAAATCCAATCACTATCGTTAATTTCAATAATCTCGATCTGCTTTTCAGTTCCTTAATTTTTGCACTTTCTTTATCCCCAATCAATTTGAAATTTCCCTCTCCGTTCGAGCCGGAGACTGGAGAGGACACTAATCGAAAATTCTCCCCATCCCCTCTACCACCGTTTGTCTCCCATTTCAAACTCGTTTGCTGCCGCCCAACACTGTTTGCCTTCATCCACTACCCAAACCTCCCCTCCTTTAGGACACCATTCTTTTCATCGGAAGTCTTCACCCCACACTCTTCTTGTTCATGCAATAAACTACCATAGTAATAGCATAAATTATTCAGTCGCTCAAACTTATAATCAACCCAGTACTTGGCTCCATTACCCAGGGTAATGTAGCCACCATGTTTGAGTGGCTTGTCAATTAGAACACCAACTCGTACTCTGAGGAACCTCCCCATTTTCTCCCACCACTTCTCTGTCATCTACCACATAAAATGAACCAATCCGCTTCCCACTAATCTCTCCAATTACAGGATTCACAAACTCAAACGGCAAACCCCATAATTGCACCCAAAAAGAAATAGAATGAAACGAAATGTGATTTGCTTTCATACCTGGTTCCAAGGGTTGGAGAGCCAAAATATGATTATCAAAGTTCCATGGTCCTCCATTAAACACTCTATGAAAATTGGATTCATTAGCAAACTGAAAATGAAAAAGATTATCGCCAACCTCCACAATTGTAAGGTTATCCGACGATCCCCATGCTCGCCTGAGGGACTCCTTCATCCTCATCACATTAAACCTCTTCGATGTAAGAAGTTTACCCACCAAACTGAAAGAACATGCGACAACCACCTGCTTGCACACTGCATTGTCAAACGGAATAACATCATCCTCCTCATTAGGGAGATGAAAATTCCCTATCCTTTCCACCACCTCATCTGCTGTACTAGGAAGGCTAAGAGATGGAGAGAGAGAGAGAGAGAGAGAGAGAGAGAGAGAGAGAGAGAGAGAGAGAGTTAAGAGAGAAAGGCAAAGAGAAAGAGAAAGAATGGAAACTAGGGTTCCAAAGGAAAACTCTCACGAAGGAGAGAGGAAAATAAAAGTTTCTGGGGATATCCCCATTGAATGTTGATTAGTTGTGATTATGTGTGTGTACATGTTGTACACAATTTGTTATGGTAAATTCCGTTAATAGGATAATTTTCTTAAAACTTTTTGTAATGTACTTTATTAATTTACTGCCAAAGTTTGTGTTTGGGAAGGATATTTTATAGAATTAGTATTTGTATGTGTTTTAGGGGATAGAATTTTGGAGTGAGAAAGAATATAAAATGGAGATTTAAAATATTAGGAGAGCGAGAAAGGGTAGTTTGTTATTATTTATCTGATTTCAGGATTATTGTGCCGCTGATTTTGAGTACATGGTTGATAGTGGTTTGATTACTCCAAAGAATGGGAAGCTACCAAGAATCTCAATAAGAAGGTGAATAAAAAATTTGCCTACAAGAAAGGGTTTACTATACTCATTTGATAAAGAGGAAAATGACATCCACAATTTATACCAGCGACAGTTTTTGAATTCTATTTCACCAAGAGAATTACCCCGCATGAATTAAGATGGAAGGAAGGTGTACCTATTATGCTTTTAAAAATCTCGATTCGAAAAATGAGTTATGCAATGGCGCAAGACTACTTTGTTGTGATTTGAAAAGTAATTTCATTGATACAGAGATATTAACGGGGGCTTTTACCAGAGCTTTTCTATATCGAATTCCGCTAAAGACCCCTAAGAATATGAAACTTTCATTTGAGATGACTAGATGTCAATTTCCCATTTGTTTGAGTTTCACCTTAACAATCAAAAAAGGCACATGGACAAATAATCCCCCACATGGGAATCTATCTCTCGAAAGACGTCTTTAGCCACGTTCAGTTGTTTATGGTGTTGTCAAGAGGCATATCACAGAATACCACAAAAATTCTGGTGAAGAATGGAAATATTCGAAGGCATGAAGTAGTGTATGCAAAAAATGTTATATATAAGGATCTCTTATTGCCGTTGGATTAAGAATATCTACACTTGTAATTTGTAGTAAATTAGACTTTAAGAACCTATTTTGTATTTGATTTTACCCAATCTCTGAGGCCAAACTTTAAAGTAGTTGTCATTTTTATACTTTAACTACTCATTGGTGGTTTGATTGGAAAATTCCATGAAACAAAACTAATACTCCTATATCACTTTCATTATCGGAAGCTAATATATGGTGAGTGGATAGTTTCTCATACAAAAATTAATTGTTCTATACTGCTCATCTTTTGTTATTATGTAGGAATGTCTCATAGAAAAATATAATTTCAACTTTGGAAAAATTGTCAACATGAGAGCGATGAAGCGGCGAATGTAAAATAGGGAATGAGTAAATTTATTTATTCTATATTGTGTGGCTTATTATCGCATTAGGAAAAAAACTATTTGTGGGGCTCCGATCTCGATGGTTCATCCGCCTAGCACCCTTGATCCGATCGGGTTTGGTCCCTGGTCCCTTCACCTGACCTGCACCACGGAACACAGCTAAAGACCACACCGGAGGAGTTTTGCGATGACCCTCCAGTGTAAGGATAAGTGTAGTACAGAGAGGAAGCAAAAGATTACGGTTTAAGTGTAGGAGATCATGTACTTCTCTAGGGTTGCTATCAAGGGATATTTATAGAGCTCTCCTTTACTTGCCCTCCAAGGATGCACATGTGCACAGCACGCGTTGGTTGACGTCACCTTGTCGTCAAATTAGGATTTTGTTACCGCTTAAGGGATGAGCTGGCGTCTTCACGTGCCATTATCCTTATCCAAATGTATAACCGCTCAGATGACATCACTGTCCTCACCATGGATAAGGTGGTTACACCCACGTGGATGAGCTGGCAGCATGATTCTGCCGTCTGTTCACCTCTAATCATGATGCCCAACTGTCTAAAGGTCGGCAAGCTTGACTGGCGAATCCACCCGACTTGAGTGGAACTCTTGCCGAGCACTGATGTGTCGAGTGAAACCCCCTTGGATCCATCGTGATCCGAACCCACATGAGTCCTTCCGCGGTAGGTTCGGTTGAATGCTCGGTATAGACGAAGAGCCATTATTTTGGCATGCTACAATATTTATATAATTTTGTAACTGACACTATATTCTTTATCAAATAATAGGAATCAACTGCACCATCAATGCAAATAATAAAGAGACATTTATTGTGCAAAATGGATGTTCTCCGTGAGAGCTAACACTATTGATTTACGAAATTTGATAGAAGAGTACTTAGATATATATTAGATCGTGGAAAAAACGTTGGCAGCGATGGCATTAACATTGTAATGTATAGATATGTATATACATGTCAATTGTTATTACAGTATATAAATAATTCGATTGAATTTTCGAGAGTTTAATTGTTGCATATGTAGAATAAAAAAAGAGGCATTTAAGTAACGATCTTGTACCCTAGTAATAATTAAGTCCCCAACCTTAGCGATTTGAATAATTAAGTGTTCATCCTGACATTGAAAAAATGCCAAGAACACCCTTCCTTAATATTAATAAACCTTTTTTATTTTTGATAAAAACGAAAGAACCATTTTCCCAAGGACGGGTTTGGTCCTGGTCCTTAGAATTAAGGTCCCCTAATTCCACTCCCATGATCCCGAGAATCACAGGATTATTTTCCCCATTGCATATCAGTTCGCACCAAAGGAAAAAAAAAAAAGGAAAATGAAAACGGCAAATCCAGTGGCTTGTGACGAAACTGCAAACAGTTCTCATGTTCGCACTGTCCACACTTTCTCTCTCTCCTATTGGAGCCCATCTCATCCGACGGCTTGTAACAAGCACCGATCATCAACATCAACCCTACCATCGAAGTCCCACACTCTCTCCTCTTTCCTTCTCTCTCTCTCTGGAATCCACCGCCGTTTCCTGATGTCCATCCCACAGCTGTATGATTATTCTCACAAGGCCAATCATATCCAACAAGTCCATTGACGTCGCCGCCACTCCAATAATGCCGTCCACCGTATCTTCTTCTCCAATTGATGCCGCCGACCACCACTTACCGTGGTTTATGGTTATGTGGGTCCTAAGGTTGTATTTTTCATGTGTGTTGATGCACGATCAGTGATTCGATGTGCGATGTGATTTTTTTGGTTGGTTAACAATTTTTGTTGCTAATGTTGATTTATTGATACTGGAGATTTTCATAAAAAACAATCTCGTCGCGCGGCGTCCGGGTCAATGACAATTTGTGTTACTATTGGTGATTTCATGGCCATTGTCGTTCTCAGTGTATTTATATTCTTTCTTGGATTATTCAGTTTTCATGATTGATTTGCAAAAATAATCCATGAAAAAAGGACAATTTGATCGATTTATGATTTCCATGTAAGATTATGGTTGTAATTATTGAGCTTTAGTTTTCATCGGAGATTGCAGGAATATTACATGAAAGAAAGATCATGTTTGTGATTATTGAGACTCAATTTTTATGGTAGATTTGTGCAAATTAATCTTGATAAACATGATCAATTATGTAAATTAATCATGAAAATGCTTATTTTTATGAAAAATATATAGTCGATTTTGAATACATGATAATTTTGCAGAAATAATTCATGATAAACATGGTTGATTTGTGCAAAAAAATATGAAAATTGTTATTTTTTTAAAATCTATCATGATAAAACATGGTCGATTTCGATGATTTATACAAAAAAAAAAAACAATGATAAACATGGTTGATTTGAAGTTACAAAAAGCATGGTCGATTCAAATCATTTCATTTCTATGTCGGTGAGACTTGTGCAAAAATATATTCCATATATTTTCATGAAATATTTGTGCAAATTTATCATGAAAACGGATGGTTTTAACCTCATTCCCAATTTGGAGAGAGAGAGAGAGAGAGAGAGAGAGATTGATTTTGATGGCTTAAAACATGTTTGAAAATTCAAAACACAAAAATAAATTCAATCATAGTTTTGGACGAGATTTTATGTAATAACCCGAAAAATTTAATTATTTAATAGTAACATTTTAATTCCAAAAGTGTTAATCTTAACGACAACTCTCATTGAATCCTCACAACTACTTCACTGTTCTCAATTAGGCACCATTAATTGCTTTTATCTTGTCCAATAATATGGCAAGCACCACCTCCCCCACCAAATAATTCGCTACCAATTATTCATCTCCCTTTCTCTTATTATATACACACATGCACCCTCACTAGCTCACACACACTACCTTTTGACCTCCTCCTGCATTCCAGAGAGAGAGAGTATTTCTGTTGAGGGTAGAGAAGGTACTGGAGTAAATGCGATGTATGCATGGCTGATATGAATTTAATGGAGTGGTTGAATATTTGGTTATATATTAGGATAAAATCCTTTGAAGGAGAAGCATAGAAGAGAAACTAGTAGCTCAAGGCAGTACTAGCCTTCATCCAGTGGCCCCTTTCGTCGTGATATTTTTTTAAATGGTGTACACGGCTTAGATCTTATTTTGAGGTAATTCGGGGAGTATACGATATGCTTCCCAATTCCGGAATCATTTTCAAATTCTCATTTTGTACTCCTCTTAATTATCTCGTGATATTTGTTCAATCCTATGGAATATTGTTGAAAAGTGGAATAATTGTTATTAAATGTGATATTGATGGCTGAGTGCTATTGAACTGTTTAGTATAGAGATTGAGTGACCTTACCTACAGTCTGTCCAATGGTCTTGAATGGGTCCGTTGGGGCTCAGTGAGGAAGGTATTGGAGAGGGTCACTGATCATGTACTGCGCAGGGTGTGGTATGAGGTCCCTTGTGGTTGTTTGTTTCGACTGGATAGTTGATTATTGTTTATTGATTCCACTTGAATATGAACACTGTTATTCTGTCGTATCGTATACTTCCTGGATAATTTATTTTTCAGGGGTAGAGCGTGATTAGTGGAGATTGAATCGGAGCATTTAAGAATTATTTGGAGAGTCTTGGATGAATTTTTGGAACATTAGAGGAGTATTTATTTGGAGGCTTTTGTTTTATTTTGGTGATGTAAATTTGTATGTGGAGATATAGGGCCTGAAAGAGTAAAGTGTATAAAATACAGTGCATTTTGGAGTTTATTCTAAAAAAAGGCAAGTCGTTAAATTTTAGGAAAAAATCTATTATAAAGTTTGAACCCCTAATAATAAAGGGTATAATTGAACAAAAATCTATTATCAATATTAATACATAACTTGGGATATAATCGAACAATAATTTATTTTTAGAATGGAAACATAAGCATTGATGATATCATGGATGTACATTTAAATAAGTATTTTAAATAGCATTTCTATTTAATTTCTTCATAAAAAAATTGTGGGCCAAGTATTATCTATGTAACGACCCTGATTTTCGGTAGATAAAAATTTCGGTAAATATTTGAATTTTATTATATTCCCCTTTTAAATTCCTATAATTTGTCATAATTGCATTTTTGCCCCTTAAAATTCATTTCTTGACTTATAAGCCCCGCGTGACAAACCTAGTTAGATTCTAACCAGCTAGTTGGAATAACCAAACTAAGAACTCACTTAGTTTCTTTTCCCTAACCGCAAATGGACCATTTTGCCCCTCTTGGACCTGTGAACCTTTTTAACCCTAGACCAAGAATTGATTATTCTTTTTTTTTTTAATTATTTTTGGTTTTATTCTTTGTCCATTGGACAATAAATGTTAGGGCAACTATTATCCATTGGATAATAGAAACTCCAATTGTTTATATTAAAAGTATACTTGGTCAAGTACTAAGAATATTTAAAAAAATGGACTTTTTAATTACTTTAAAGTACTTTTTGTTTATTTTAGTATAAAAGTTACCTAATAACTATTATCCATTGGATAATAGAAGTTAGGGGAATTATTACCCAATGGGTAAAAGGGTTAATCTTTCAAAGTACCATGGGATTTATTAGTTTAATCTTTTTTTTAAACCCATGTGACTAAGTTCACATTACTTTACTAGAAAAGTACTAAGTACTAAGATTCTAAAGTACCCTTTAATTGTTTTCTATTAGGGTTTTGATTCTTCCTAGTGTACGTGGTACATGGTTATATAATATATTAGTACATGAAAGACTAGATGGAAGCCCTAAGTACACATGTATCTAATTCATTAGTTTATTAGGAAATCTATACCTAAAAGACTACTTTTGATCCTAATTAGTACTAAAAGTACTACTATTTTAATTGTATTCTTCCATTGTAGTATATATATTAGTACTTTGTAAGAGAGGGGAGAGAGAGAGAGAGAGAGAGAGAGAGCCGAATGGGGGAGAGAGGAGGAGGGAGATTTGATGTGTACTTGGCCTTTGATCTTCCTTTGTACTTCATGATCCTTGGTTGGTTGTTCTTCCAAGCAAGACTTAACTTCATTGTACATTTTAGCAATTGTTTAACCTTGAGAATCTTGTACAAACTCCTTTCTACCACAAATTTGTTCAAGATCAAATCTAAGTACTAACTATAGCCATGCAAACCTAGGATTTTAGCCTTATTCTTCCATGTGAACACATCTTTTTGGATTAAAAAATTGGGAAATAGGAGAGAGGGGGGGGCCGGCCAAAGGAAGAGAGGGAGGGAGACTTGCCTATAAATACAAGGTCATTCCATGCTTCAAACTCACACCTTCAAGCAATTGCTCTTCCTTCTCTCTAGAATTCCAAGAGTTCTTAGTTCTAAAGTTCTTGTTTTCCTTGAGTTCTTGAAAGTTCTTGAGCAAAACCACCAAACCACTTTTAAATACCACCCATAGATCTTTAAAGTAGCTTAGTTAAAGTTAGGAAGTTGTTTCTAGGAAAAGAAGTACAACTCTTTTCCTTTCGAAGCAAACCGGAGGCCGTTACGCCGCCGATTTCAAAACCGACACTGAATCACCGTAGCCGACCACCGCCTAGAAGAATGGTAGTTTAACCTTGCACTCTAACTCTAGTATTGTATTAAATCGTATGTTGGAGAAAAGATTGTCCTTTGATCATTTCTTTCTAAAGTAGATAAGGTTATCTTTATCTCAAGTATTTGTATTTTGATCTTTAGGATGGTTATGAGCATGCACATATGAATTGCTTGTATTACTTGTGGCACGATAAAGCATAAGTGATTTTTCACTCCAAGGGCGTCCGAATATGTGGCGTTATGCTTTGAGTGTTGATTTGAACATGATTTGCAATATAGAGTTGGATGATCTTCTTGGATTACGATGAATGATGTTTACTTTTGTCCTGCCTCGGAGTCTTTGCATGTAAATGAGACACGAGAGCCGAGAAAGTAGAAACATGGCACCTAGGGTGTGGTTAATGAAAGGCGTGTTTGAAAAGGGTGAAATGTTTGGAAACCGCAATGTGGCCGGACTTGCCCATTGTGTGTGTGTGTGTTCCAATGGGAATTCGGAATAGCGGAACCATTGTGAGATTGTGTGCGTTCCCATGGGATCCCGGAGCGGCGGAACCATGGTGAGGTATAGCTTGGTTATCCGTGGAGAGGAGCCAATGCAATGTGTGCCAAATGGGAACCCGGCGCGGCGGAACCATTGTGAGGATACTCGGGAACCCGGCGCGGCGGAACCGAGGTTGGGTGTGTGCCTTGGTTATCCTCGGTACGGAGCCAATGTCAAATGATTTTGCAAGGATGGGTGTGAAGCTTGGTTATCCGCGGTACAGAGCCGATGCAAATGATTTTTGAAAAGTTGATTTGTAAATGGAAAATGGTGACACAGTCTACGATGAGTTGCGTAGGAGAAACGCAAAAAAAACTTGGACACCAACGAATGAGGATGTGTTATTGTCTTTTGTAGCTGTGTATACACGTATCATGTGGAAATTGATGTTTATTTACGATCTACTGTTTATAAGTTAAGGGTTAATGGGTAGGGTTTACTCTATTGAGCTTTCGTAGCTTATGGTGTTACCTTTTGGTGACCCTGGCATATTATATGGGTGGCGACGCCGGTATAATGTATTAGATCTCATAGACGAACAGGGTGAGATCTTCGCCTTGGAGGCCTTTGGAGCTGAAGGGCTGGCTAGGATGGAGGAGCAGACAGAGCGGTAGTTAGGAACCCTAGTATTCATTCCTTTTGTAATGAAAGTACTCGTATGAGAGTTATGTTGTAATAAAGAGCTAGACTCTGTTTTGGAATTTCAATAAAATTGTCTTAGTTAACGTACCCAAAATTCGGAGCGTTACAATCTATATATTAAAAAGGCCAAGTATTGAAACGTCACCATCTAGTTCTTATTTACTCCCCACCACAGGTAACGAGCTATAAAGGTAAATTAAGTTGAATTATCTTCAAAGTTAGGAATAAAACAAAATCAATATTTAAGAATTTAGAAATTCTTTATTTTATTTAAAAAAAAAGACTATGTAAAATCCAGAAGCCAACAAAATGAGGATGGGTGTGTGCAGTGCCCCCATTGGACAACACATGTGTTGTGTATGCAATATGAGGCCAACTCCGGATCTCATTATTTGATTTGAACCATTTATTTCATTTTGTTCGTCTCGTTGAATACTTAAATGCACATAAAAATTTAAATTTATTGGACATTAGTTTCTTTAATTTCAGAATGCATTTTTCTTCGAAAAAAAAAAACAGTAAAAGAAACGATTGTTAGGTGAATTTTTTTTACAAAATTGTAAGATAATTGCTCATCGATCAAATAGTTACCCATATACAATCAATCTGAATTTTTACGTAGGCTATGTACTAATCAGATAAACAAAATAAACCGTTTTAATCAAATAATGAGATCCAAAATGGGCCTGTGCTGTGCATTGGGGCACATCACACACCCCCCACAAAATCACGATAGAATAGATGCAAACGCAAGTTACGCGATCATCCGCAGGAAGTTGCATTAGCGGAACAGTCCGAACAGCACTCTTCCATACCTAATTATTAATTAATATCCGTTGTATATATGGCCCAAACAAAAACCAGAAACACTCTGCTTTCAGTTCATCATCATCTTCAAGAACATGCCGTTTACACTGTCACTCTCTCCTTTCTCTCTCCACACAAACCACCGCCACCAAACCCGTATCAAGAAACCCGCCACCACCACTACTTTCTCCATCAAATCCTCCATTGAGAAACCCTCCACCCCAAACCCCAAAAGACCCACAACCACCACCACCAACAACAACAAACCCACCTCGTGGGTAAGCCCAGATTGGCTCACAACCCTAACCCAGTCCCTATCCATATCCAAGAAAGACGACTCCAGCATACCCATTGCCAGTGCCAAGCTAGACGACGTTTCTGACCTCTTGGGCGGTGCCCTTTTCCTCCCCCTGTTCAAATGGATGAACGAATACGGGCCAATTTACCGGCTCGCTGCCGGGCCGAGGAATTTCGTGGTGGTCAGTGACCCTGCTATTGCCAAGCACGTGTTGAGGAACTATGGGAAGTACTCTAAAGGGCTTGTTTCTGAGGTCTCTGAGTTTCTGTTTGGGTCAGGGTTGGCCATTGCTGAAGGCCAGCTTTGGACGGTAATGCCTTGAATTTTGGTTTGGAAAATTCTATTCTTGTTGATTTTTTTAAATAAAGCTTATGGAAAAGAATGCGGTAGCAATGTCATTTTTATGTTTAAATGCTATGTAGCCACTTCATTTTGGATAGGAATTGTAGATACTTTTTATGTTATAGTGTTAGTATATCAGTAATTAAATTCATGAAGGGTTCAAATTATTCCTATTAAATAATCATTTCATTTGTCTTGGTAAAGGTCCTCTGTTCAAACTATAAAAAAAAAATAATAATAATAATAATTTGAATTATGCTGATGGAATTACAGTGTTAAACCACTTCAACTGGATCCTTTTTATCAATGTTATTTTGATTTGGTATCTGATTCAACGGACAATGTAGGTCTTTTTAGTTAAAATCGCTTGTTCGTAAATATATCGGATAATTGCTATATTTATGGCATAAGTTGGTGATTCAATTTTGGTTGTCGGTTTGGTGTGGCCAATTTGCATATGTTTCACATATACCAATATTCAGTTGAAGATGTAGTAAGTTGATAGCTTTATATATTAGACTACACGAAACAAGTGGGGGTGTTGGTGCTAATATTGGCCCATTAATGTTGGTTAAGTGCAACAATGTGTAGTTAGCTGTGAATATGAATTCCATTGGAATATCAATTCCCCTATGTGCCTATTCTCCATAAGTGAGCCCTGTTTGTCATGTTATGGTGCGTAGTCGTAGTGGCATCACAATGACTCAATGACTGGACAGGTTCTTCTGATAATGCAAATGTTAACATTGAGAAACCATCGGTTTCTTTATCATGTTGAAAAATTGAAGTGTCTGTCTACCATTGAATTAATACCCAAACTTGTGATGTTTACCATAGTGGCTGCAGTCATGATCCCAGTTCATACTTGAATTGCCATGGACCATGGCGATTGCCAAGGTCCTTTAAAATTCCAGGAAAGCTTGATACTTCGTTGGCTGATGGTGCTTGAATATTTCATTCTGGCTACTTGGAAAAAGTTGTTTAATGCATATCAGGCAACATATATAGATAGATTGCATTTTTAGGTTAGTTTCCCCAGCCATAAATTAAATTGACCTGGTTTAAAGTCCTTAGAGCACGTTTGGTGCTTTCGAATGAAATTATGGTATTGCTTTTGCATTTATTGCGCATTTTTTAAGTTTGAATCAGTCACCGTCTGAAGTTCCATATGCGCCATCTACTTTTATTACAGCCTTTGAGTGTACGGTCTAAGTTGTGATAGGTGAGGCGCAGGGCAGTTGTTCCATCCCTTCACAAGACCTACTTGTCAGTAATAGTTGATCGGGTATTTTGCAAATGTGCTGAGAGATTGGTGGAGAAGCTCAAAGCTAATGCACTTAATGGCTTGTATGTGAACATGGAAGAAAACTTTTCTCAATTAACTCTTGATGTTATTGGTTTAGCGGTGTTCAACTACAATTTCGACTCCCTTAATTGTGATAGTCCAGTTATTGAAGCTGTTTACACAGCACTAAAGGAAGCAGAAGCTCGTTCTACTGATTTGCTACCATATTGGAAGGCAAGTCCTTAATATTGCATCCTTGTCTTGCTTTTTCTGACCTCTTTCATTTTATGACTATGAAAGGACTCATTTCTTTTCTACGCAGATTGACGCTTTGTGTAAAATAATCCCAAGACAAATAAAAGCTGAAAAAGCAGTTAAATTGATCAGAAAGACAGTTGAGGAACTCATTGCCAAGTGCAAAGAGATTGTGGAAGCTGAGGGTGAAAGGATCAATGATGAGGAGTATATAAACGATGCTGATCCAAGCATACTCCGGTTCTTGCTTGCGAGCAGAGAGGAGGTCTGCAAATGCTTTATGCTTCTTGTGTAAGAACTATGACATGTTTTTCCTGTAACATTGATAATTCATGGATTCAAAGTTCACAATGCACAAATCCCCAAAGTTTTAGGCCGACTGGGTGACGCAGCGGAATTAACAATGAGATTTGTTGCGTACTAATCAAACAAATGATAGGTACTCGTAGCCACGAGCAGTTCTTGAATCCACAAGAAAAAGAGACAAAGTCTGAATGTTATTGATAAAAAGCTGAAAAGTTTTAATAATTGAATAGGTTATAGCCCTTTTTATAAGACCCTAACCCTAGAAATTCTATTGTAAAAGAAATCTTAAGTCATGCCAAAACAAGCGGCATTAAAGAAAAGATATTTCCTAATTAATTAAAATAAAATCCTAATTCTTGTAGACCAAGAATCCTAATAAAGGTAGAAATCAAAATCAAACTGAATACGAAAAGTTAATAATTCTAACCTAAACGAAAATATTCCTAGTTAAAATCTAATTCTAAAACAATAAAAATAAAATACAAAAACTCTCTATTTTTGTCTTACATCAGTCTCCTTTTCTTCAAAAGAACTCGCCCTCGAGTTCTCATCAGAACTTGCCACCTTCCATTCCGAAGAAATAAATATTTGGAATACTTCAATCTCACTTGTCTTTGAAAAATCATTCAAAGAAAAGTGTTTATGCAATAATTTTTTTCTCTTCATACTTCAACTTGTTGATAGTATCCACTAGATGGGAATTGAAAATCAAATTAAACTTCTCAACACCAAGAAAATCAACAACGTATATTTCATGCTAACGTTGTGGGTTCCCTCGATGTTGTCCCATCTTAAAATTGGTTGGTAGTCCTTTGTTAGAAAATCGATTTTCCACAACAAATATATTTTCTTGTAGTGTTTCAGTCAACTCCATAATGGGTGATTCATCAAGTCCAAATACACAAATCTCCAATGCAATATTATTTTGGTCCTCCGTAGCCTCATCTGAAATAATTTCAATAGTCTGTTGCACACAAGTATTGATGCCAATTTCATCTTGATCACGAACTTCAATTTTGCATTCCTCTTTTTCGCTAATATAAAGGTCAACTTTTTCTTTATCATCAGCTTCAACGTAACCATAATGACTGCATTCTACATCGACCTCCACTGTTTCTTCGATATTAGGTTCAACAAATATCACCTTCTCTAATTCAACTCGATCTCCTTTTTCGGCAATCTGATATCCATCAATACAATTAAGAAGTGTCAAACTTGAAGTTGAAAGAGCATGGCTAGTTTGTTGACTTTTAGAAATTGCTTGGTATTTACTCAAATAACTTGTAACTCTTTATGAAAAATATTGCAAATCAAAAGTACCTTGGAAGGAATGTTTGGACTCAAGCTTCCTTCGATACTCTTGATACAACATTTGTCTGAAGAAATCTATCACTCATCAATCGTCTTATCCTGGGCCATGTCCTAATGGGTTGTTTATATTGTTGCAGTCTATCGGACTGCAATCATTCCCACAAAGTAGAAACATAGCCATGTAATTTACGAGCTACATATTTGACCTCCTTCTCTTCAGGAATATCTGTGTAGAACTCAAAAAATTTATCAACTTTGCGAAACCAATAAATAAAATTCTTAGGATGACAATACCAATGAAAACTAGGAATTATTGGTTTTACTTGAACAGTTGAAAAATCGTCATCTGTGCGATAGAATCCTTCAGACCTTGAATGTCGTTTCTTCAACTGATATCCATAATAATCCTCAAATAACTCATCTTCAGATTCATCATCACTATCAAGTTGATAATAAGAATATCCTCCAGAGACGTTTTGATTAATAGGTTGGTTGTGGGCAAATTCCTCAACGCGGTTCCTATCAACTTTGTGTTTAACAAGTTGACCATGGGCAAATCCCTTGGCGCCAGTCTTGTTAAATCCTTCCCTACGATTATCGTCAATAGCGTTTGTGTATCTTCCACGGACGAATGCCATTGAACCAGGAAAAAGTGTGGCTCTAATACCACTTGACGCAGCGGAATTAACAATGAGATTAGTTGCGTACTAATCAAACGAATGATAGGTACTCGTAGTCACGAGCAGTTCTTGAATCCATAAGAAAAAGAGACAAAGTTTGAATATTATTGATAAAAAGCTTAAAAGTTTTAATAATTGAATAGGTTATAGCCCTTTTTATAAGACCCTAACCCTAGAAATCCTATTGTAAAAGAAATCTTAAATCATGCCAAAACAAGCGGCATTAAAGAAAAGATATTTCCTAATTAATTAAACTAAAATCCTAATTCTTGTAGACTAAGAATCCTGATAAATGTAGAAATCAAAATCAAATTGAATACGGAAAGTTAATAATTCTAACCTAAACGAAAATATTCCTAGTCAAAATTTTATTCTAAAACAATAAAAATAAAATGCAAAAACTCTTCATTTTTGTCCTACATCACTGGGATGCCTATAAATCATATCCCACATGTTGGTTTATGCCCAATTTATGATTGTTCAAGCAAAGAAAGGCTATGTTTCCTATGTCATTGGTCTAAAAAACAAAGACATTTGCAAGAGGGTGATGTGTCTATAATTAACAAAATAAAAGTGTCAATCCCCACACATGTCGAACACTCTTTGCGACGTGGCGGGCACTTTGTTATGATCGACAATTCTTAGACAGTTAGACACTTGCTAAATGCAATAATAAAAGATTTTGCAATTTGACATCTCACTAAGATGTACAATGTTGAAGAAATACTTGTAACCAAAGTCTCTAGACGCGAAAACACAAAGCAAGGTCGTTGACCGCTCATGAGGTGGTGTAAGCCTCAAGGCATCCAAAGGGTTGTAAGCCTCAAGGCGTCCAAAGAGTTATAAGCCTCAAGGTGTCAAGACATAAGCCTTTGGAGTTTTTGGTTATAAAAATTAAAATTTAATTATAAATGGTATCAAAAAAGGAGATAGTATTTGCACCATACAAAGGGCAAAAGAGCCTGTCAAGAGAATAACAACATAGTGCATTAATATATAATAGCAACATAGTGCATTAATATATGCAAACCTTTACTGACTCTTCTGTTACCAAAAGAAAAGAACCTACTCTTCTGATGCGTTCGCCTCCGTCATTTTGGCAAAAAAGGTGTGAAAAGTGTCCACCTCCGTATGCGTTGATGGATGGGCGAACGCCTTTGTGGTTCCTTGCTCATAAATCAAAGCCCAAGAGTGTTTTTGATACGTGCCTTGCCTCAAGGTGAGTGCCATAATTGCCTTTGGAAACACTGATTATGACTTATCAAAGTTAAATTATTAACTATCATTAAATTTGAAGAGACCTTTCTAAGGACATCTTTGACGATTCCTAGATTTGCCATGTTTTTTTTTTCTAATTGTTTATTTCTCTAGTCCCCTATCAATCTGGACTCCTCATAACTTATTCTATTGAATCTATTGTTTGATTTTGGATGTAAAATTATGATAGTGTATATACAAAACAATATGCATTCGTGTGTGTGTGTGTGTATATATATATTTGAAGATACTCCAACGTGTCCATGTTATACATTTTTTTATAGTAATTACATTTCAACGTGTCTGTATTTGTGTTGTCTCTGTGTCCGGTGTCTGTATTTGTGCTTCTTAGTTGCTGGTATCATTTTTAAGCATGCGTTTATGATTAGTTTATTTAAATACTCTTCTTTCTCTTGCTCGAAATGCCAATAAGATATGTCTTTGTTGCAGGTTTCAAGTGTACAATTACGAGATGACCTTTTGTCGATGTTAGTTGCTGGGCATGAGACAACTGGTTCAGTGTTGACTTGGACAACATATCTTTTAAGCAAGGTACTGTATCTCATACTCCCGTGTTATCTTAACAGCCAGTGTTTCCTTTTTCTGTGTATACTTTAGAAGATTCTACTACTTTTGAGGGTTCTCTTGCTATTCATTCAATGGCTGATGGTCCTAGGTCAATTGAAAAAGAGGTTACTGGTTTATTTAGTAACCACCCTCCATTATTTTCGACGAGTGCTTTATCACAGGATCGTAGTCATCTAATTTCAGTGTGTACCACATGTGCTAAAACCTCAATTAATTATAAACCTGAAAGCGGGCCAACAAATTTGCTGTGGCTTGTAGGTTGAAAATGTCACCGCATGTATACTGTAACAGAGGTGGAAATCTATTTGATGTAAAAAAGACAGCCACAGCCTTTTTTATGAAGGTTTAATTTCTTTTTGTGTTCTGTTTTTTGGGAGTTCACGATTTCATTTTCTAATGTCATTAATTGTTTGGCTTCTAATGTTCAAGTTTGTAGCCGAATAAGTTCCTATGTAGCATGTTCTTCAATTGCTTTCTGTTGTTCCCAAAATGTGTACACGCAGGACCCCTTGGCCTTATCAAAAGTGCAAGAAGAAGTTGACCGAGTTTTAAAGGGCAGGGCTCCAACCTATGAAGACGTTAAGAATCTCAAGTTCTTGACTTGTTGCATAAATGAGTCACTTCGTCTCTACCCACATCCTCCAGTAAGTTGCAATTCGTGTATTGACATGAGAAAAGTCTTTTCTTTTTCTGTTAAATTTCCCTGGAAAATCTGATTTTTGCCAGGTTTTATTACGGAGAGCTCAAATTCCTGATGTGCTTCCCGGAAATTACAAGGTTAATGCTGGTCAGGACATAATGATTTCAGTTTATAACATCCATCATTCGCCTCAGGTTATCACCTTAATTTCTTAGCTTCTTACATATTACAGTAATATTTTATTTCAATTGCACAAATAAGTAAGAAAGGGACTTATGTTGTGTTATTCAATATGTAGTGTTTTCCATATGTGTTTGCTTGTTTCGCCTGCAAATCAATGTTCCTCTTCAAAAGTGAAGAGAAGAACTGAAATTGCCCATAGTAGGCTTGATGCAGCAGGACTGTTCTCTCCCTCCATCTCTCTCACACTGGCCATCCTGTATGAGCCCTCCAATACCAGTTTCCTGATATTTGTGTCCATCACACTATGATTATCATACTTGTTTCACATATTTCCGTTCAACTAATTAGTGGAGTCCTTTTCTTCTCTTTGTATAATGAAGTGAAAATTTAAAAAACCCATCATTAAGAAACATTCATTAACTGTATCAAAGTTCAATTGCTTACACAAATGGGGGACATGATAATATAAAATCTAACACCTTTCATATTCTCTGATATGTATTGCGTGTATCTTCTTCTTGTGTAAAATGTTCTATTCCAAATTTTGTTGGCGTCGGTTTAAAGTGGTAAACAAAAATTACAGTGTCCATCGTGTCCATTTTATTTTGATTGCGCTATCATTACTACATTAAGTTGTTCCTTCCGCTTCATTCTCTGCATTTGTAACAGGTCTGGGAGAAAGCTGAAGTGTTTGAACCAGAAAGATTTGACCTGGACGGTCCTTTGCCTAATGAGTCTAATACTGATTTCAGGTAATCATTTGAAATAAATGTTTCTCTTTCTTTGGCTTACAGGTTCTGCAAACCGAGATGCATGATTTGTGATTACCGATCTTTTTTCTGATCAATTTTTATTCTATATGAAAAACTACGCAGATTCATCCCATTTAGTGGAGGACCACGTAAATGCATTGGGGATCAGTTTGCTATGCTAGAAGCCATTGTGGCTCTTGCAATCTTTCTGCAACACATGGATTTTGAGTTGGTTCCAGACCAGAACATTGGCATGACTACTGGAGCCACTATTCACACAGCAAATGTACTTTTCTCATTCTATAACATTTATGTTTAACTGCCCGAGTTCTCATTTTACTGCTTAACCTAGATTTCCAAAGAGAATGATTAATTTCAACTCAGTGTCGTATAGTGTTATAGGAAGAAACCATGAGAGCTTCGGTGATTAATCGCTGGTAAATTTAGTGCCCTTATTGGATATGAATACAGTTTTGACAAGGAAAAAAAGGTCGGTCAGCAGAGTGGATCAAAATTTAGCACCAAATTTATTCCTTGTATGGGCATTTAAACAAATAGAAAAGGGTGACTGTTGAAGATTTACTCCAATAGGATTGGTACCTGCTTGTATGGGCTAAACAAATAGAAAAGGGTGACTGTTGAAGATTTACTCCAATAGGATTGGTACCATGCACACAGGAACAGAAGCTTGTAAATCCGTGGCTTCCCATTTTAATTGTTTTGCAAACTCCAGGATTCTATAACGATAATAAAGCATATCTTCAAACCGATCAAAGTAAATGTACTGAAAAATGAATCTCTGTACAGATATGAGAAGAATAAACTTGCGCCTAATTCTGATCACAACTGATCCAAAGAATTTCTTAATCAGTATGCTTTGCATCCTACTGTTTGTTGTTGGTTCCATTTTAAGAAATTCTGCAGCTTATGCAACAAAATAATGTACAGTAACAGTTCATTGGCAAGGAAAGAGGGAATGGAAAAAGACAAACTGAATGTTCCATGCAGAAATTTCAATGTAGAACTTCTGTATACTTTCTATTTGTGCTAATTGTACGATATTTTTGCAGGGTTTGTTCATGAAATTGAGCCAAAGGAAAACTAAATCTGCATTGGCATCATCATCTTCTCGGTGAGCTTGTGTATTTTTATATGCAGTCAAAACCAACAGTTAGAAATTGTGTCTAACTGTTACTCAGCAAGGTAGTGATTTTTTAAATTACCACTTGAAAGATGGTTATTTGGTTGGCTGATGGAAAAATTCGTTATGAGAACAATTCTTTACAGATGTCAAAGAAATAATGCTCCTATGACTACATTCTTGTATTCTCATGCAAGTTTTATGCACTAAATTTTTATTGCATTCTCATGCAACCTCGGTTTGTTTGATTTGTTTGGCTGTTGATAGCATTTGAACTTTTTATGCATTATGTTTCTATTGCATTCTCCTGCAACCTTGGTTTGTTTTTAATTTGGCTTTTGATAGCATTTGAACTTGCAGTATTTACGTACTTTATCACATAAAGTAGCAGAGTTTGGAGAATTTAGTCGAAAAACCATTTGGTGACCATTGAAATGGTGGTGATTTCATTTCCATTTACGTGGGCATTCTGGAGGTGCAGAACCCGGACATAGGTGTGGGACTGAGTTGTATCATTTCCATAGGTGTGGGACTGATTTATATCATCCCAGATTAAGAGGCCCTTCCCATCTCACCTATTAAACAACAGCGCAGCACTGTAGGGCCTCTATCCCAGGCACTAGAGCATCTGTGCAAAAATAGTGACTAGCTACTTCAACCAAGCCCGAAATAGAGACTTGGATTTCGATCTCCATGTTTGGACAGTTCTTCAGTGCCAACCACTTTATCCTTGGCACCTTTTGTCATACGCCGAGGCTATCTGCTTTTATTTTCTGCTTTGGGACCATTGGTCCATTGTGCCTCTAGGATCGCATGGGTGGCCCATACCTTGGATCGCATAGGACGTGACTGGAAGTGGCAACAGAAAGGGAAGTTGAGGATCATAGAAGCTCCTCCTGGGAGCACTGGGGAGTGTTTACAAAGAATTTATAAGTACCTTTAAATTACATCCAAGAAAATATCATAGATCGTAATTCTTATCAAAAATATTGTTTTAGCGAGTACAAGTTTTTGAGTAAATTTTAGTTAATATTTTTCTGGTATATATCTTATTGTTACTTAGTATTTTCGCTTGCTTGGTATATTTTTACTTCTGTTTTTTGGGATTTATATGCTTTAGAAGTTCTATCCTAGTTGCGAGTGGGCTTCTTTCTTGATGGCAGCGAGGTTCCAACAAGAGCCCAATTTTGGAGCGTGGGAGCGAGGCTCATACACACCCAAAGCGCACTACATGGGAGGTGTAGAGCTTGGACGAGGCTTGTGTGCAAGACTACGGAAAAGGAACAGTGGAACACCTTGTGTGGTAAGAAAGGAGAGTTGCATTTGATAGCATAAATGAGATGTTTAATTCATGAAAAGATGTGGTTACAATGCTTTAAGGATGCAGAGAGTTGTTATTACACAGTGCTAAAAATGCATCGGCAGAAGACTAGTTAAAGTTGTGGGGATGGCTCATCTTCGTGACCCTCGATCTAATCTCCTTAGTTATGTCTTTGATCAAGACTGACATGTTTAAGTGAGCAGATCCTCCTTCTTCCATGGCCCTCCTTGCTATTCCTCCTAGCTCTTGCGCTCTATTTCTTCTGCTTTCTCCTTCTTCATCCCCTCCCATTAGTATCTCTATCGCCTTCTTAACATCTTCTTTCCTGACTAATACCCCAACTTTCTCTTCATCCCCCCATCTAACAGCAACTTCAACGCCTACTCGAACCCCAATCCTCAAAATCTCGACTACTAGTTTCTCATTGAAGAATTGTTCTGCAAACATAGGCCATGTTATCATTGGCACACCAGAGCACACACCTTCTATGGCAGAGTTCCAACCACAGTGGGTTAAGAACCCTTTGATTGCTGGGTGGGACAGAATAAGAAGTTGAGGGGCCCAACCTTTGATCAGAAGTCCCCTTCCTTGGATTCTCTCCTCAAATTTCTCTTCTAACAACCATTTCTCTAGCTCTGAAAATCTTTCCCCTGTTTTTATCGCCCAAATAAATGGGTGGTTTGATGCTTCTAAGCCCAGCCCGAGCTCTATCAATTGCGATGGGACAAGGCGGCATTGGCTACCAAGGCAAGCATAAAGAACAGATTCTTCTTTCATTGAGTCAAGCCATGCCATGCATGTTTTCTCACCAATTGAGGCTTTATTCCCTCTCTCGAACTTGTCCGAAGTTTCCCTGTTATACAGGGAAACTGGTCCAATACACCACACCTCTTTTTGTATAGCCTTCCTGTACGCCTCTACACATCCGTCCTCCAACTCACTGAAAGTATTTACCACAACCCCATAAGCTGTTTCTTCAGCCTCTCTCATTTGGTCTCGAATGATATCCAAGTCCGGGAGAGAAACAAATGCTCCTGGTAACTGGGCTTTTGTCATTTCAACCCTTTTTGGCATTCCGGGCACTAGAAAACGTTCCGAGTCTGAATTGACGGAATGGTGAGAATTATGTAGCTTAACGTTATGAGAGCTTAAAAGTGAGAAGCAACACATCCCATGGAAGACCAGCCTTGGGATGTTGAACTTTTGGGCTGTCTTTGACGTCCAGTAGAGGCACTTGTCTGAAACTATGCAGCTTGGTGGCGGCTTTTGTTTTTCCAGATATTTCTCTAACGGCTGTTGTAGCTTATCCATGGCACTATAGAAGTTCTTGATTAAGTGTCGCGAAGGTACGGAATCAAGGTTTTCACATCCTAGAGGGAGCCCCATTTCTTGGCCTGGAAATGGGATTTCGAGGAGTTGTATCGGAAGCCCTGAGTTTATAGCGCGATGAATGGTTGACGCGAATCTGGACGCATTATGAGGGGTTGTGACCAAGGTGGTTATAACACCGTTCCCTGCAAAAAACCTGGCCATGTCTATCATGGGGATCATGTGTCCTTGTGCTAGTAATGGAACAAACACAAAGTGGAGCTGGCTTGAGGTTGATGCCATTGGTGTGGAACTGGTTTGATGTTCGGATGATTGATTCAGGGACTTAGGTGGTGCCGGTAATAGCACACAATCTGTTTTTTTTCCAATTTGCCAGCCTTGACTTATACTAGTTCAATAATCAAATACTACCAACTTGTAAAATAACGTTTAGGTGTTTTTCCCCTGGTTTGGGCTTTAGCTTGTTGGGCCCTAATCGGTTTTCCGCCATGTGGTTAGGAGATGAGGGTTGTGAATGGTCAGGCCGGTGTATCCACTCTCCTTTTAGCTATATACTTTGTGTCTGAGTTAATAAAATTTTCTTTTTGCTCATAAAAAAACTTGTAAAATAACGTACCAATGTCGTATATTGATATTTTCAACCATCACATGGAGCTCTGCAAGGACCGCAACAGCCTGACTGTATCTGTCTTCTTCTTATCCATCACGGGGAGGGGATCTTCTTCTGACCCTTCCCTTGACCCGGTCTGGTTAGAGGTTTGGTTTCTATTGCTGGGGTACTGGTTTGGAATTGTCAGAATTTATAATAGTAGTAGGTTGATGAAATGACCATGGTATGCATTTTCTTGGATATGGTAAGGCCCCGTTGTGTTGCCCGTAAAGGAAAGAAAATTACGGGAATATCTAACTTTTTTCTGTTTTATTCGTATTTATTCGCTTAGTAAGAACCTCTTCTTTAATAATTTCAAGAGAATTTGTTTTAATCCTCACAAGTTGTCTTTGTTGGAGGAATCACTTTTTTTAACTAGTTCCTACACAAATTACTACATACTGTATAAATTTTCTACTTCCTGATAGCATATGTCAACTTGTTTTCTTGATTTCACTCTATTTCCTTCAGCAATAATTTTCTTTCCTCAAATAATTTGATTGTGCTTCATGATTGGCAGGTATAATATCAAGCTTATAAAACGATTCTTAAGTTTTATTACTTGGGGTCCGCTATATGAATTTGTTTTTTTCTATTGAACTTTGATGAGGATATATACTCCGAATGGGTGGTTACCCTCCGATTTACTTCAATGTCGATATTTTATAGGTGATGCAATAAATTCAAGCCCATGCCTTACCAAATAAAAGATAAGAAGGCGACACATTTTTGGCCTATTAGACCAAAAGACTGGAACAGCTGAGTCAACATGTTATGTCACGCAAGTCACTGCTAGCGTGCCAATTGGGCCGACCTTTGTATATTTCTGACTGCAAATAATAAACATTTCGTGGAGAATTCACACACCACACCAAAATGACGGGGTCTTTTATGGCACGTTCATTGCACACCGAAACAATATTCATACCTACATCAATTTCAGCTTCTTCTTTCTTCTTCTTCTTCTTTAAGTGGTCAACATCTTATCATATCAAAACTCCGGAGGCAATACAATTTTCATCACAAGATGCAGGAGTGAACCAAAACTATCAAGATCCAAGCACCTACTGCAAAAGTAGGCTTACAAGAACGTTAGACATAAGAACCAGTTACAGAAAAGGTAGTAGAGAATCCTACAAGGACACCCAGCTCAAACTCTAAAATAAACACTGATCCAGAATACGGATCTGTCATCCTAAAGAGCCACACCACTGTGCTACGGATCTGTCATCCTAAAGAGCCACACCACCGTGCTCATGACCTGAGACACTGTCTCGTAGCCACATGCACAAGACGCTATTCCAAGGCAAACCGTTGCTGTAACGGCATGCTCTCGATGCAAGAAGCAAAACACCGGCAATCACACCGATGAATCCTCGCGACCGCGGTGGGGAGGTTGCAGTCCTAGAAGCACAAACAACAGGGGACCAAACATGCAACAGCTGAGAAGTACTAATATACTAACTCATCACCACAATTCACCAGATCTGGGGCAGTCGGGACAATATTGGATAGGGGAAATCAACTGGGAGAGAAAGAAAAGACGAGCCTTTTTACCTCTTAAGCATCACCTACCACCCAGATAATCCATCACAAACTAGGCAACAAGCAAACCCGAAAGGCAAATGTTAGACTTGTCCCACATCGCTCATCTAAGCCACCCAGGCTTGGTTAATAAATTCTAGAGGCTACTCCACCTATTGCCAATTGGTTTTAGGTCCCTCCAAGAAATCTAACATGGTATCAGAGCTAGGTCTTGGGTGGCCTCACCTCTCGTGGGAAAGTCTCTGTCGCCCGAGTCAGTCAGTTAGCTCCTGGTCAGTCACCTCCACGTGCATCCGGGCTGCACGTGAGGGGGAGTGTTAGACTTGTCCCATATCGCTCATCTAAGCCACCCAAGCTTGGTTAATAAATTCTAGAGGCTACTCCATCTATTGCCAATTGGTTTTAGGTTGGAACCCTCCAAGAAATCCAACAGCAAAAATGGGTCTCCATCAACCACCAGTCGCAAGACTCGCTCCACGACTCCAAGACGACCTCTAGTTCGGCTACACGGTAGAGAAGATGGAGGGTGCGAGTAGGGGACATGGTGGAGTCGCACAACCACTTCGAAGCTATCGGCAGGGGAGGAAGGGGGTTAAAGTGATGAAAAGAGGGATAAAACCCTCCAATAGGGATTTGGAGATAGGAGAGACCCCTAAGGGGTAGTCACCCTCCCCTCCCTCGCTTCTAAAGGGTCGAAACCGTGGGGCCGGGGAGGGGAGGAACAGAGGTGTGACAGCCACTTCGAAGCTGTCGGCAGGGGAGGAAGGGGGTTAAAGTGATGAAAAGAGGGATAAAACCCTCCGATCGGGATTCAGAGAGAGGAGAGACCCCTAAGGGGTAGTCACCCTCCCCTCCCTCACCTCTAAAGGGTCGAAACTGTGGAGCCGGAGAGGGGAGGAACAGAGGGTGACAGCTAGGGTTTCTTTTCTAGGGTTTTTTAGAGAGAGGGGGCATCAACCACATCAATTCCAGCTATACTACCACTTTTCCTCGTTTTGGACCCATTTTCGTTTTGTCCGTTAGAATTTTGGACCCAATTTTAGACGTACGCAAAAATCCAATTTGGGTAGGATTTCCCTCGGGAACTGATTGGTGGAATAAAGGGCCAAAAGTTCTCGACCCGATAAGCAAGCGATAAGATTGATTTTTATTAATTCGGGTTATTTACAGGTATATACTCCTATCACACTCCCACGTAGTTCATTGATGGCAAGCGGAACGATAGCCTGTTGGTATGTATACTCCAAGAGTAATTATTCAACGTGTGCTCTGATTGGTACCACATGATCATGTGAAGGAAAAAAAAAGAAAAGGAAAAGCCATTTGCAACAGGCGCACCACGTTGTCCCTTGTCCCCTTTTTAAGTCAAGTAATGGTGACTCAACGTTGACTCCAGCTTCAAAACATGTTGACGAAGACCTTCCAACTGAGGGTTCAGTCGGCACTCCCAACCATTTACATAGCAACAAAATGATAGGGTAAAACGTTATATCCTTCACTTTCATTTGGTGGTTGGAAGACAAAATTGATCACATACATTATGTGATGGTGATATTTCATTTGTAGGGAGTATTGCATAAAAATCTCACATGGTTCCACTAATTAGTATTTCTCCATTCATTTATTAATTACACCTAACGCTACTGACTTTTGTCAAACAAAAAATATAGGTCATTGTTGTGTTTTGTTAGAACGGAATTTGTGGTGGCTCAGTTGTTCGTCGTAATCTTTAATCGTATCATTATTATTCTGTACGTAATGGGCTTTTTGGTGAGTGGAGGACATACAAGTGGAATATATTCGGCGAATCTTATCTCAAGGCTATGGATGAACTTTGTGGGATTCTGAAACCCATATTCACGGCAAACCTGGTTATAATTGTCCGTATTACGGCTCAAGTTTTTGTTTTTGTTTTTTTTTTAAAATGCAGGGTGTCCCGGGTCAGCTTGCGTGAACCTCAGACTAATCCCTATAACCCCTCCCACAGTCGTTTCACACGCTTACGCGTGGGGGTGAGGTGCTCCCAAGAGTTGTTGGTAAGGAGAATCAGAACTTGAGACCTTAAAATAGAGCAAATTAATAGTTAAAAATCAGCCCAAGATCTCTTGACCAATCCCTTGGGATTATTCTAGCTCTAGTTAATACAGTTCATGACGCATAACTTGGGCCAACAGATTTCTTAGGCGGACCACAATTTCCAGTAAACTAGGGGTGTGAAATGCGGATTATAATGAAAGTCTGTAAAAATGTTAGGATGATTCGTGCATAATAATTAGAGGCGGCAATTCCAATCCATATTTTGTAATCCGCCCAAATCCGCCCACGTATAACTCAACCCAACCCGCCCATATTATATAAACCCATATCAAGGCATATTGGGGGAAAATGAGGGCCCAGAACATATTTTAATAATTAATACCCGCTAAGGACAGGCTGATAACATTTGTTAATGCTAAAAATGTTCTTGCCGGATATTATTATCAAAACACGTCCTTGGTCGTCATTTTCCCATATTTATATGGGTTTAGGTGGGTTAAAAATGGGTTCAATATGGATTAGAATTAAAAGACCCAAATTGACTTGTTAAATAATTACGCACTATTTCGTTTCAATTAGTGCTATCTGATTATGTACCAAGCATGGCTTGTCGAGTGACGCGAACCGAAGTACTAATGCAAATATATATATATATATATATATATATATATATATATATATAAACAAATCCTACAGGTGTACACGTAATTTAATGGCATTATATATAGGGTTAAATACCAGGACACCCCTCAAACTATTCCTGTTTGTCTCGCTACCCTCAAATAGAATTTTGCCTACGGCCAGACCCCCTGAGTAAAGTTTCCATTTCGAGGGGGTGACGGCGATGGACAGAAGTAATGAAAAGACCAAATTGCCCTTACATAGATATACACACAGAGCAAAGCCACACTCTCCTCCATCTCCTTTCCTACTCCTCTCCCTTCCTAACCCTAACACTAAAATGCAATCCCAACCGCCACCCATCACCACCACCACATCGTCCATCACCTCGCCATAGCCACCCATTGCTTCCAATTGAAGGGATGTTGATGGTGAAGTTCGGGGGGAGGACGGTGGCGGAGAGAGAGAGGAGGTCAAAGCAGCTGCGGAGGGTGATGTTGGCAACGGAGCCGGAGCTGGAGAGGACGCAGAGGCCGGTGTTGTGTTTGTTGCAGAATTTGGTTATGGAAACGGCAACGTCGACACTAGTGGGGACCTCGAGGAAGTAGGGGGTCATGGAGGGGTCGGGCTCGCGGGTGATGAAGAAAGGATTTGGGCTTGTTTTTGGAGCCGGGCGGGCAGCCGTGTGGGCGGCGGACGACTTCAATGGTGGCGCCGTCACTGGTGTAGGTGTTTGGGGTTATGTTGGTGGTTGGGATGGTTGGGCTATGGTGGCGGTGGTCGAGTTCGTCAGGGGTGAGCTGGAAGTGGTGGGGGTGGTGGTGGAGGTGGAAGTGGTGGGGCTGTGGTGTATTTAGTGTTAGGGTTTCATAGAGAAGAAGAGGGCAAAATTGGAATATTTTCTCACATTTCGAAAAAATTAGGGCAAAATTCTAACAATTTTGGATGGAATCCTGACGGAAGGAGTCTGTACGACAAAAAAACTTTGCTCATGGGGCTGGCCGTAGGCAAAATTCTACGAGGGGGTGAGCGAGACAAACGGAAATAGTTCGAGGGGCGTCCCGGTATTTAACCCTTATATATATATATATATATATATATATATATATTATAAACAAATCCTATGGGTGTGCACGTAATTGTATGGCATTACTTCGGATTCCTACACAAATGATTCAGTTTGTATCAAATGTTTTTTTCAAGAGTCCGTTTAAAAAATTAGTTCAATTCAAATATCGTTAAAAGCTTCACCAGTTCATTTAATTTTTAGTTCCTGAATTTCAAGAGACGAAATATCTAATGAATCGTTCAAGCTTTTATCAATATTCACTTGAGCTAATTTGATCCAAGATCCATAGAAAAATATTTTAAATGAATTAAACGGCTCAAATCATTTGTGTGGCATCTAGACGGATGACCCACACAATCTGGTGTACATTTAGTGTACCCATAGTCGGGCTGTGGAAAATATAGAGTAGTTCATAGTAATACTTAATTGAAAATGATTGTTCTTTTTTTCTCCCCAATATTTATAAATTTTGCTTGTTGTGTTGAGTTGCTCCTGTGATTCCTCTGTTTGGGTTGGTTGCATTGTCACACACAAAAGTATTGTTGATGGTTCCTATGTTTGCTCCGTATGGACGGAATAAGAAACCTGTACGTAGTTAGAAAATAATGGGGCAGATTTGGATCTTATCAATTTCAATCAATTTTTTGTTTACTTTTTCAATTTCTCTCGTCAATACGAATCAATAAGTCATAAAAGTTTAACATGAAACTAACAAATACAAAAAAATTTAAATGAAGACAAAAAAAAAAAAAAAGGTTTTCTTGGTTGTTTTTTCTCGATTCATATGTACAAGATCATGGCAATTTGAAATTATTGGTATTTGAGAGAAAAACAGGAGAAACTAATAAGAAAGGAAGTGGAGAGAAAGAGAGAGGAGGAATTCCAGGTGGAGCGCAGAAGGATGGGAAAGACCGTGGGGGATGACAAAAGAAGTATAAAAAGATACTCCATCACGGATAAGGAACCGTGTTGGAGAGAAGGGAGAAAAAAGAAAAAAAACGGGTCGGATCGGGCGGTTATGGGTTTGGCTTGACCCATATTCTATCCGACCCTTTTCAACCCGTTTACTATTTGACCCACCCATATTTGACCCGCGACCCATTTCAATCCGCCCAAACCCGTCTATTTGCCACCTCTAATAATAGTCATAATCGAAAAGAATTTGTGACTGAAAGTATAATCATATAATCCAAAAAACTCCTCCAGCGTTGATTTTTTGGATTTATATTCTCTTGTTCATTTGTGATAATGCACGTCAACAGAATTCATATTCAATATCAGCGTCCAAATCCATTGATGAGCCAGCCAAAGAGCGCCAATGCAGGTCGCAGATTGGCAAAACCGCGTAGACTGTTCCTTGGTCTTACCAGCAAGGATGTAGTCAATGGAGAGAAGAGCTACCCATGATTTCAAATGGGGAAAATTTATATAAATGGTCATCCTAGTTTCATCTGAGTTTCATTTTCATCCTTCAAGTATTAATTACAATATTTTTGACTTCAAATTTGGTTTTCGTACTAAAGTGGTCCAATTGATAACTTCTGTCAGCCAAACTGGACGGAAAAAATCAGATTAATAGCAGTTTGGACGTTGCAGTTCGTACCAAGTTGGTCTAATTGATAATGTCTGCCCTCAATCTAATTTTTTCCGTCAAGTTTGGTTGACAAACGTTATCAATTAGAGCAATTTGGTACCAAAATCGAACTTGAAAGTCAAAAGAGTTGCAATTGATACTTGGAGGATAAAAATGAGACTCGAGTGAAACTAGGAGGACCATTTCTATAAATTTCCCTTTCAAAAAGTTACAAAACTTCCATTTTTAAATCTCAAGAAGCAGATTCAAAAAGTTACATAATCACATGAGTACTTTCAATATTTACAACAAAAGCTATATAAATCGGCCACATCTCTAGTTGTTTTCTTATTGTACAAAAATTCAGAAGCTAACATTTCGACATTAATTTGTCCCGAGCAATAACGACATGGCTACTCAAGAGTTCGACCGATGTATCTATCACGATTTGTACACATTTCTTTTTACAAATCGAGGCAACCACCACAGTGCAAAAATTGGGACTTTACACTGATGTAGAATAATACTCCTAAATAGAATGGTTAGATGCATGGGAGTTTAAAAACTGGACACAATAATCAAGGGGCTAACCCACCCTAATTAATAAAGTAATCGGATCGATGGAGGGAAAACATGTGATGAGTTTTTGTTATGTGAGTGAGTCAGAAGAATTAATCTGACGGCACAATAGAGATGCTCGAACAACCCAACACCAGCTGGTAGATATTCATATTTTAAGTTGACATACAGCGGTTGCTTGTTTAATTAATTTGTTTGATGGAATAGTTTATTTGTTTGGGGGTTTACTTGCACTTTGCGTCTTTGAACTAATGAGGATCTCCAAATGGCCCGTCTTCTTGCTAAAATTATGGAGTAAAAATTGGAGGTTTGAAATTGGAGTCATAGTAACTGGGTTTGAGTACTCTTCCCGAGTTACGTAATCTTTCTTTTATTTTCGCATTACATCATCTAAGTAGTTTTTCTAGAATCTTGGCAACGGGGTTTGTTGCTCCAAGCATCGATCATTGGTCGATTGCAGAGTGACCTCCCCTTCTCCATAAACCAAATTGACTCAGCTCGAAAAAAAAATGTTAGTATTGGAGTTCGTTGTCATTATATATCTAGTCATTTTGTTTTTTATCGGCCAAAAAAGGTTTCCGTTATCATTAATTATACATAAAAATAACCTGTAGTAACACAACAAGAGGAGTCATGTATTGAGGTAGCTACTGAAATGAAAAGCTTTCGATAACTCAACCTATCTTCTCACCTCTTATTTTTTATAAGAAATATATACATCAAAAACACTTTGTTGGCAAAGATACCAACTACATCCGGCCCAAACACCGCATGGGCCAGGCCCAAAACCCCAAAATACACATCTAATGAGCCAATTCCCTAAACACCAATTGGGCCAAGTCCGAAACCAAAAAACCTACAAACCAAAACTGTGGCGGATGAGGCTTGGCGATTTTTCTGGAGATACGGTTCGGTCAATGGGTTCAGCCTATTGCGTCTAGGGAGACAGATTCATTAGACGGATGGGACGGTGTGTTATTTGTTCGGCGGATTATCGCCGAGCATGACGTGGTCTAGATCCTTCGGTGGATGGGGCGGCATGTGATTCGTTTGGCGGGTTCTCGCCGAACATTACGTGGGATCACCTCGCGGAAGATGGATTACATACGGTGTAAGAAATGGATTCGGCGACGGCGTGCCGAACCAGTGACAATTCCCAGTCGCAGCCAGATTGATCTGGCCGGCATAGTACCTAGCCACCGAACCACCCCTATTCCCTGATGAGAAAAGGAAGTGTTGGATAGGGAGATAGGTGGCGTAGTATCACTTACCTAAACTACTGGAGCAAATCATGGAGACCGTTTTGGCAACCCAGATCTTTTGCTTGATTTGAGGGGGCGTGGTGATCAATGCGTGATCTTCGGATGTGGGTTGATCCTCGCATTTCCTTGACCTATATAAGGAGCAAGGGTGACAGAGGTAAGGGGTAGAAGACTAAGACCTAATACATACAATATAAATCCTTCTCTTGAACTGACTAGACCGTCAGAGTGCCTACCCCGGATCTCCACCACCCGGGTTTGGGCACTAACACGGGTGTTTCATGTGCAGGATACGGCCAAGGCTAGCCAACCAACCGCGTCTCCTCTCAAGGTTCCATCAGAGAAATCACGCCACCACAATTGGCGACTCTGCTGGGGACCTTCTTTTTGCCCAGGAACTACTTCTGGTGACATCTCCTTCTCAGAACCTCTCCCCATTTTCCCACTATATCCAAGGATGACTGGCGCAAACGGACGACGGCTTGGCCTTGCACACTTCATGAACCCTCAAGCTCTCCAGGTCTCCCCGATGACGCAACAGGTACGGGAGGACCTAGGACTCCTGGGAACCCCTAGGAGGCCTGATGGTACCATGATTACAGGCTCGACCATGGCTGGAACAAGTGACCAAGTTGTGGGAGCAGCATCGTTTCACATCGATGGGGTTAACCGTTCGACAGCTAGCCTCCTTCCACCTCCACCCCCTCCGCCAGGTCTCTCGGTGAGTATGGCGGAGGAGTTGTTGCGGCTGAGAACGCAGGTGGAAGAACTCCAAACGCATCAGGACGCTTCTCCCTCCTCGAGATCTAGGGGACGGCGTCGAAGGAGTACAGCCCATCCGGCTCGAACTACAAACACGGCTCGGGCCTCCGCCTTTACAAGGCTCAGCCCTTTGTGTCGTATAGATACTAGCGGACGCGTTCATTTGGAATCCAGTCACCGGACGCCCTCTCATAGCGGTCGATCCGGTAATAGCCATCTAGCCCCACTTCCTAAAACAAGTGCCACGGCTTCTAGCGCCTGCACCAGATTCCACGAGCGAACCCCATCCGAGGTGGCGCCCTGGGCCGGTGACGAAAGGAATAATGTAAACTCCCATAATAGCCGTCCCTCAGGACATCAGGATCGGCGAGACGGTCGATCCCCAGCCAGGGCTTAGGATCAACGGAATGACGGACGACGGAAAGATAGGGCTAATCTCCGCCGATCATCTCCGGAGCATTCTGAGCGCCGTTCCCAACGGCACCCAAGGGATTCTGCTGACCCAAGCCATGTTCGGAAGGATAGCCAGGGCTGCTGCCGGAGGAAGGTGTGAGGTCAGCAGTGACGAGAAAGTCCTAACCGTGGTAAACACCCGAACTGGAGAGAGGACCACCTATCGGATGACACAACCGCCCATGGAACCCCTCCCCAGGAAAGCTCGCGGAACAGACTCTAGGAAACGGAGCTCTCCGAAGCCGAGCGTCGGCGGATGGGGATTTCAAGAACCAATGTCGGACAAATGCTCGAGGGACGCAATCCATGAGGCTTATGTTCTACCTTCGGCAGGAATTTCGCCGAGAGGAAAAGGAACGGTGGTAACAGTGGCCGGAGAGGTAGGGTCACCTTTCTCGAAGGCCATAATGGAAGAGGTTCCACCAATCAACTTCAAGGTCCCGAAGTTCAACACCTACAACCCAAAGTCGGATGCACCGACCCATGCGCAACAGTTCAGGTCAATGGCTGCACTCTGCGGAATTAGCGAGGCAATGATGTGTTGAACCTTTTCTTTGAGCCTCCCAGATGCCGCCATGCTGTGGTACACGCAGCTTAAACCCGGATCTATCAACAGTTTCAGCGAGTTGGAGCGTTCCTTCACCTCCCGTTTCGTCTCGAGCAATCGGCGGCCGAAAAATGGTCGAGGCACTCACAGACTTGAGGAGAGGGATCGGCAAGTCGTTGAAGGACTACTCGGATCGCTTCTACAATGTGTACAATTTGGTTGAGAGTTGCGACCAAAAGACGGTTGCAACCTCATTCAAGCGTGGTCTAGATCGGACTTCCAATCTCTCCAAAGAACTAATGCTCCGGCTGCCGAACGACATGTCGGATTTAATGCAAACTGTTGCCCGATATATTGAACTCAAAGAATACATCAGTGGCTCCGGGGTTGCAGAGGTAGCTGATCCGGCTAGACCGGCAGTTAAAGAGGCGAAGAAACAGGTAAACAGCATTGCCAAGAAGGAGAGCAACGGGTCCGGCGAAAATAGGGGCGGCGGCAAATCATGGGACAGACCGCCGAGTGATGGACGGGACCACCTCGCCATCACCACTTATTTCAAAGAGCCGATCTATCGCATGCTCTATGAATGCGGACGCCTACCAGGATTTCGATGGCCAACAGGGGAAGCAGAAAAGCTAGGAACCGCCGATGGGCAGGAACCAAACCAGAGAGTATACTGCTCGTATCACAATGAGCAGGGGCATTATACAACGGCATGCCAGCCGTTTAAACTCTATCTCGAAGAGCTTGTACAGCAAAGGAGGATGGATCGGTGGATAGACAGGAATAAGTTGCCCGACGCGGGGATCCAGCCACAGATCCGAGCTCTGGACGGTGTGGTCCAATGCATTCATGGTCCTATGGATCGGAACCGTGCCAACAAACTTCATGACGAGTTGTATCATCCGTTACCTGAGGTGATGGTGCAACAACCGTCTTTGAAACGTAAAATGGAGGCTCGTCAAACCTGGGCAATTACATTCACCGAGAAGAACATGGAGGGGTTGTCATTGCCTCATAGCGATGCCCTGGTCCTCTCGATTCCTGTAAGGTGGAAGATGGTTCGCCGGGTGTTGATAGACCAAGGGAGCTCGACAGAGATTCTCTATTATTCTGCGTTCAAAGCCCTCGGCCTCTCGAGGGATCTGTTGTCCCCTATGGACGCCCCTCTTGTTGGGTTTACTGGGATTTTGGTCTACCCGCTGGGCAAGATAGTACTTCCGGTTTTTGCCGGATCGGTGCAATTGGATGTGGAATTCATAGTAGTCAGTTCGCCGAGCCCATATAATGCAATCTTGGGTCGCAATGGGTTGCACGGCATGAAGGCCGTTACGTCTACACTTCATCAATGCGTATGGTTCATTGGTAAGTCTGGGAAGCAGGAAACCATCAGGGGCGACCAAATGGTGTCTAGAAAGTGCTTCGTTAACTCCGTTCGCGGCAATGGCAAAGCGGAGGAAGTTCATTGGGTCGAAGTTCCTGAATTAACAGAAGAGAGAGTCCCCGGCAAAGATGTGGACGAAGCGTTGCAAGGTCCGGATGAGATCGGCAGACCAGCTGAAGAAAAAGCAGTGGAGGACCTGGTCCGAGTACCAATTAACGAGGATGGTACTCGATTCTTCATGGTTGGCTCGGAACTTGACGAAGCCGAGCGTAATGTGTTGATCCAGTTCCTCAAGGATAACATAAAGGTCTTTGCTTGGACGCCATATGAAATGCCCGGCGTGAGCCCCGATGTAATTTCACACTCTTTGAACGTCGATCCGAGGAGGAGGCCCATCACGCAGAAGCCACGCTGAAGTTCGGCGATGCATGTGGACGCCGTTAATGAAGAAGTTGAACGACTCATTGAAGCCGGGGCTATTCAAGAAGTTCAATACCTTACTTGGCTGGCCAATCCGGTAGTGGTCCGGAAGAAGAATGGTAAATGGCGGGTATGTATCGATTTCACCGATCTAAACGACGCATGTCCAAAGGATTGTTTTCCTTGCCCATGGATAAATCAATTGGTGGACGCCACCGCCGGGTATGGTCGTCTGAGCTTTATGGATGTGTACAGGGGGTATCACCATGAATGAAAATGATCAGGAGAAAACTGCCTTCATCACCCCCAACGGCACCTACTGTTACCGGGTGATGCCTTTCGGCTTAAAGAACGCCGGGGCTACGTTTCAACGTATGATCGCTCAAATGTTCAAAGGCTTGCTTGGCAGAATTCTTGAAGCCTACATCGACGATATGGTCGCAAAGAGCGAGGATGCCGCCGACCATATTCACCATCTCGGCGAGATATTCGATGTGCTGAAGAAATTCGGTTTGAAGCTCAATGCTGAGAAATGTGCCTTCGGCGTAGGATCTGGCAAGTTCCTTGGACATCTGGTCACGCGCCGGGGAATTGAAGCCGATCCAAGTCAAATCAAGGCCATTCGGGAGTTGAGAGCACCGGCAACGGTAAAAGAGGTCCAACGTCTCGCCGGTATGGCCGCGGCTTTAAACAAATTCATTAGCAAGTCCTCGGATATTTGCCGCCCGTTTTTTCAATCGATCAAGGGCAACAGCCGAAGGAGTTTTCAGTGGACGGCAGAGTGCGATCGTGCTCTCGCCGAATTGAAAGTTTGCCTTTCCCAAGCCCCCTTACTCGTTGTGCCCAAGGAAGAGGAAGAGCTCTTCCTTTATCTGTCCGTATCTCAACATGCTACTAGTGGGGTTTTAGTACGGCAAGAAGCTAAGGAGAATGGCAACGATCAGCAACCAATCTACTATATCAGCAAGACGCTTCTGCCCGCCGAAACCCGTTATTTGCCGATAGAGAAGCTGGCGCTCGCGTTAGTCACGGCAAAGAAGAAGCTCTTGCCTTACTTTCAGGGCTTTACAATTGTGGTTGTCACCGAATATCCGTTGAAAACTGTACTCCGGAAGGCAGACTTGTCAAATCGGCTATGCAAGTGGTCCCTTGAGCTGGCCAATTTTGACATTCGGTATCAACCGCGGACGGCGATCAAGGGGCAAGTGTTGGCAGACTTCGTCGCCGAGTTCTCTCCGGGGATGCCATTGGATGAGAAAGATGATTTGGCTTTGGTGGATGTTGCAGGCGCGACGGACGGACCTCGGCTGAGCCATCCGACCCACGACGAATACATCACCAAACGGCCCATCCCGCCTCGTCGAGCGAAATTATTCACCGGCCATGCCTGGCGTCTTCATGTAGATGGGGCGTTGAACAATCGGGGTGCTGGAGCCGGGCTCGTGTTGGTCTCGCCGAACGGGACAATGCATGAGCATGCCCTTAGCATTGGTTTTCCTGCCACCAACAATGAGGCGGAATACGAAGCCTTAATTGCTGGGCTTAAGACCGCTCGGCATTTGGGCGCTGAGGAGGTCCAAGTCTATAGTGACTCTCAACTGATTATCAACCAGCTCAATGAAGACTATGAAGCGAAGGATTCGCGTATGAACAGGTATGTGGCCGAAGTCAACAGTTTGGTCGGTACTCGGTACATTTCATCAGGTGTTTTTTGATCACGTTGGTCGAGACCAAACTCGTATGCCGATGCTCTGGTCGGTCTTGGAGCCGTCTCCGCCCAGTACAACGGTAGTAGGACGATAAATCTCGGGGAGATCCCTTCACCGAGCTTTTAGGCATCACTTGAAGTGATGAACATCCAATTGGAACCAAGCTGGATGGATCCTCTCGTTGCTTACCTAAAGCATGGTAAGCTTCCCGCCGACCGCAAGGACACCCACAAGATTCGGTGCCAGTCTGCCTCCTACTTCCTCAATCCCTCAGATGTCTTATATCGACGGTCGTACACGCGTCCAGACCTTCGTGTAGTCCATGAGCGAGAAGTTCGAGGCATCCTTCAGGAACTCCACTGCGAAAGTGCAGGTTGCCACACCGGGGGCCGATCCTTAGCAGATCGTGCCCTTTCTCAGGGTTACTGGTGGAAAAAGATGGTGCACTCGGCCACCGAGTATGCCAGGCGATGTGAATCATGCCAGAAACACTCTCCTCTCCTCCACCAGCGGACCCTGCCTTTGCAACCTATCTCTAGCCCTTGGCCCTTTGCCCAGTGGGGAGTAGATATTATCGGTAAACTGCCCAAAGCCCCCGGTGATTTCACTCACATAATCACTGCCACAGATTATTATACTAAGTGGGTGGAAGCCAAGGCACTCATAACAGTTTCGGCCGCCGACGTGGAAAGTTTTCTTTGGAAGCAGATCTTCACAAGATTCGGGGTTCCTTATGCCATTGTATCGAATAATGGTACCCAATTCGTAGCCGACGCTATCAAGGCTTTGTACAAGAAACGGGGAGTTCAGATGAAGACAGCTTCCGTCTCCTATCCGCAAGGGAACGGCCAGGCTAAGGCTGCCAACAAGGCAATTTCCAACGGGTTGAAAAGACGACTCGTCAATAAACGTGGCAAGTGGGCAGCCGAACTGCCTGATGTGCTATGGGGCTATCGTACTACTCCACGGCGTGGAACTGGCCGGACCCCTTACTCATTGGCGTTCGGTGTTGAAGTTGTGCTTCCTGTGGCGGTGACTCGACCGACGGCCCGAACCAAAACCTTCGACGTCCCAACGAATGATGCTATGTTAGCCGCCAAATCAAATCACCTTGACGAGCTCCGAGACGATGCTCACGTCAAATATGCGGCCTATCAGCAGCAACTGGCTCGAAGCTATAATAAGAATGTCCGAACATGGCCATTCAACATTGATGATCTTGTGCTTCGACAGGTGGTCCAGAAGAAGGAACTGAAGAAGTTTATGCCCAAGTGGGAGGGTCCCTTCCGCGTGTCTAAGAAGGTCAGCTATGGTTCCTATGAGCTCTCAGAAATGGATGGCACGGCCATACCGAACCATTGGAATGCGCAGTTGCTCAGAAAGTTTTATACTTGATTGTCTTCGGATATTTACATATTCGTTTCCATTTCAATGGCGAATAATGTTCGGCAATTTGATTTTGTTTTTTGTTTGCAGTACTTGGACATTATGATCCATGTCTTTTTTATTCAATTAAGTTCAATTTGCTTTCCGCCGTTAACTCTATAACCTGAAGGGTGCATCTCCCAACTTCGGCTATACCTTGCTTCGGCAGATCCTACTCGCTTGTAAGATGCTGCCGAAGAAGGGGGTGGGTACGGCAAGTTGGGTATAGAACTCTCAAATCATGAGCATGAAGTGCAAAACTTGAACTGATGCATGAAGTGCAATACAATAACTGGGATGCATGAAGTGCGATCAGTTGAACACGAAACACGAATGACTAAACATTGAAACATTGAAATTTCACAAATTTTAGGTCATTACAAAGATGGGGCCATCTAGCTGAAACCCAACTTTTCCAATAACACAAAAAAAAAAAGAGAGAGAGAGAGAGAGAAAGAAAGAAGAGCAATCTATTTGTCGGCCGTGTCGGTGAGGTCCGGCTGCAAGTCGGTGGTCAGATTCGGCAGATCCTCCTGAGGCAGGACCTCCAGCAGCTCAAGAGGTGGCACTACTGGAGGTTCCCTTCGGTGATCAACCTTGGGAACCTCGGCGTAATCAAGGCCGACCTGATAGCCGTGAAGGAAGGATGAAGTGTGTGTGTCGTTTATTCCCTTCAACTCTCCTTCCTTGAAGGCCTTGGCTACCAGCTTTTGAACTTGTTCCGCGTAGTACTCCCCGGCTTCATTGTAGCCGGCGTCACCGACATCCTCCAACTTTTTTGGGAGCTCCTCCTCCATCTGCTGTTTCTCCTTTTTAAGTCGGTCATTCTCCTCCCCGGCATCCTCAAGTTGGAGGAGCAGCCGGTCCCTCTCTTGCCGAACGATTTCGGCTTCGGTAATTTGAGCTTCCAGTTCTTCAATCCGGTCGGCGAGTTGATTCGCCTCTCTCCTTTTTGCCTGCAGATCCACCCTCATAGACCTCCTGGTCTCCAGGAGAGCTTCCATGTCGCCGAAGGCTTTGCTGGCACATTGCCCGGCCTGCAAGAAGAAATAACTTTATATTTGGTAAAGGGAGTTTGATTCAAGGACCAAGTTGGAATGGTACATACCTTGGCGAGGAACAGGCATAGTTCGGCCATGTTATTAGCCTTTCCCGTTGGCAGATTCTCCATATCCTTCGGGAGGGCTAATCCCCTCAGAAGGTTCATGGCTAGGAAAGGGCTTTCCCCCAAGCTATCATCGACGGATATTACGTGACCGTCCGAACATTCGAAGTCCGGCAGAAAAGCCTCCGAAGGCTCGTTTCGGTTAGCAGGGTCAGCTTCGGACAGAATCTCCACGTTCTCATTTGTTTTGCCCTTTTTTGTGGCCCTTTGATCTTCCCCCACGGCGGCCGAGTCTGAATCTCTTCGGTGGCGGGAGAGTTGTTTCGGTTCTTGCAGGGGGTTGTTCTTGTTGCTCCAGGAGACTAATTGGGACTTGGTCCGGTTGCTCTTTACGCTCCAGTAGCCCGGCTGTAGAGAGATCTTGGGCTTAGTATTGCTGTTGCAGAGCCTGTCCGGCAATGGTGGCCAGGTTGACTGTTTTTCGTACCATTTTGCTCTTGTCTTTTCGGTGAGCGAACCCGGCATATGTTGGCTCGTAGTTGAGGAGGGTCGGAGCGTCACGGTTTACGCACTGGAGCAAAGCAATTAGATTGGGCCACTTGCCAGTAATAAGAAGTCCTTTGTTTGGCGCCGAGCAATCTGCCAAAGAAATGTTAGAATGGTGCAGGAATCGGAAAGTACAAAGCAAATGGAATAAAGGGGAGTACCAGGTTTACCCCGTTACCAGGAAACCCTCGTACTCGAGGGATTCTATAAGGCCTCTCAACCACCGGTTCGGTTCTAGTGGGGAAGGGGTAGTCAAGGAGAGGGTTGATAGGGCCCCATTCGAAGTTTCCAGACACCTTGACCAGGAAGTTCCCCCACTTCTCGGTGTCTTAGAGGCGGTCCACTAAATGGTCAAAATGTTGACGGGTGGTGAGGTAGTATTTGTCGTACTTCGGGTTCCTTGACACCATATACATCAGCATCAAGTCCCCAATGTGAGCGACAAGTTGTTCGACTCGGCCAATCTTATCGCCGAGCAAAGTATATGCCATGTGTTCACTACGACCTGGATCGGCGCGAGTTTGTAATCCGCCAGGAAGTAGCGGCGAAAGAGGCTCATTGGAAACCTTACCCCCCCTCGGTGATGGCGAAAAGCAGAAGTACGATGAAATCTTCGCCGAAGGGGATTCGATCGGTGGTCACCCTCTCTACCAGGACGTCATCGGGGATCGAGTATTTCGTCTGAAATTGTTCGGTGAAGCCCCCAGGTCCGTTGCCGTAGAAATGGTTGTACGACATTGAACTAAGTCCGGACGGCAGTGGGGGAATAGTGTCGACGTCCCGTGGCGGTCTCGGAGGGGCGTTTAATCCTCCGGCGTCGGATGTGTTCAGAGGCTCGCCGGACGATGTAGAGGTACCAGCTTGGGCACCAGCTGCCATCCGTTCGGCGAGACTCTCTGGGTCAACATCCGCTCCGCGGTTTGGCATGAAGAAGTCCCCTGGACGAACTGAGAGCCCCTTACTGCACTGTCGTCCGATTGGAGCGAAATGTGGATTCCTGGGATGACAGGCAATCCAGGGAACCGGGGGAAGTTACTGGAGCTCTCATCGAAGCTCCTGTATCCTTTGCTGAGGCCCTGGATCGTCTCCAACAGGCTTGGATAGGCCTCGGGGTCTACATCTGGAGAGTTGATGCTCGAGTCCACCATGCTGAAGACCAAGAAAAAGAGAAGGGGGAGGGGGTGAGAATTCTTACTTCAGCACTGCTGCTCTCTTGCACCTGACTCCCGCCGAGGGAAATCCATCGAGATCTCCCTTAGAGTGAGACGAGGGACTGGTTTCCCAAGATGGGAGGATGGACGCCGGGCCATGAGCAGCGAGGACCCCCTTCTTGGGGGTTCCAGGTCAAGGATTACGGCCAAAGATGGCCGAAAAAATTAAAATTTTTTGAAAGGGCACTTTGGCACAATGAGGGCCTTAAAGCATGGTGGGATTTGACAGAACAACCAGCAAAAGCAGCGGAGGTACCTGAAAATCCTAGCGTTGAGCGACGGAGAGAAGCGGAGCAATGATGGGTTGCTGGTGGCGAGAGCAAATATTCTGACGATCTAGAGCGAGAGAGCGAGAGCAAGAAAGTGATTCCGCCTCACTCCCCCCTTTCTTATATAATGGTAGAAAAGGGGGAGATGGAACTTGGAGGGTCTCGCGCTGGAACTGAAGCGACACCACGCCGGCCATCCCCGTTGCGCCACGTGGAGGCCAACGTTAATCCGTGCTCATGGGCTTCTCTCTTTGTGCCACGTGTCACCGTATATCGTCCTACGCCACGCCCCAACCGTTCGATCTCTGATCCCCAACGATCCCATCAATCCCTTCTGCACCAGGACATCATTATTCTCAGAGTTCGAACTGTCTTTTCATGTTCCCCATGGCTACCTAGTGAGGTTCGGCAAGCTCCTAGAGGAGATCCGGGGCACGGAGACGGCCGGTCAACTCCCTCCGTTCTTTAACCAAGGACGGAAGAAGTTGAGGGGCTATTATGACGGATGAGGCTCGGTGATTTTTCAGGAGATACGGTTCGGTCAATGGGTTTAGCATATTGCGTCTAGGGACACCCATCTATTGGACAGATTCATTAGACGGATGGGACGGCGTGTTATTTGTTCGGCGGATTATTGCCGAACATGACGTGGTCTAGATCCCTCGGTGGATGGGGCAGCATGTGATTCGTTCGGCAGGTTCTCGCCGAACATTACGTGGGATCACCTCGCGGAAGATGGATTGCATACGGTGTAAGAAATGGATTCGGCGACGGCGTGCTGAACCCGTGACAATTCTCAGTCGCAGCCAGATTGATCTGGCCGGCATAGTACCTAGCCACCGAACCACCCCTATTCCCTGATGAGAAAAGGAAGTGTTGGATAAGGAGACAGGTGGCGTAGTATCACTTCCCTAAACTACTGGAGCAAATCGTGGAGACCGTTTCGACAACCCAGATCTTTTGCTTGATTTGAGGGGGCGTGGTGATCAATGCGTGATCTTCAGATGTGGGTTGATCCTCGCATTTCCTCGACCTATATAAGGAGCAAGGGTGACAGAGGTAAGGGGTAGAAGACTAAGACCTAATACATACGATATAAATCCTTCTCTTGAACTGACTAGACCGTCGGAGTGCCTACCCCGGATCTCCACCACCCGAGTTTGGGCACTAACACGGGTGTTTCATGTGCAGGATACGGCCAAGGCTAGCCAACCAACCGCGTCTCCTCTCAAGGTTCCATCGGAGAAATCACGCCACCACAAAAACCTAGCCAGCAACCCTAGCCCTCGCTGCTCAAACACTTTGTTGCTACCACCTCTCTGGTTGTCGCCGCCTATAGTCGCTAGAGACCACACTCTGCTGAAGTGCCTTGCTGTTGCCGCCCCATCGTGACTTGTATCGTGACTTGTGTCGTCGCCCCATCGTGACTTGCCGTCGCTACTCCGTTGCCGCCGTACCTTCCGGCAAAACACCCCTTAATCATGAAACCGCAGACTGACCCTTTGCTACTGCTACCCCTAAACACCGACGCCCCTTGAATCAACAGCCCTAAATCTACTCTTACAATCAGCCCTAAAACTGCTCCAAAATAACCCCTAAAAACAACCAATACTTGGAGGGTTTCTACTTAAAATCAATTGGCAATAAGTAGAGTAACCCTAAATTTTACTCCCTCTGTCCCTCTTTGTAGTGCCCTTATTTTTTTGGAATGTCCCAAAATGATGTACTTGTTTCAAAACTTTTCAATTTTGGATGTTCATATTACCTCTCATTTCTCCCTCCCAAATTCAAATTTTGAGCTTTATTTGAAAGATAAGTGGAGCAAATTAGTGACATGACAAGAAAGTTGACAAAAAGTCATAAGTTACAAAGGGATAAAATGGTAAAATTGACACAAAGTCAATGTAATTATAATCTTTCCTTAAATTACGTGAAAGTCAAAATACGTGCAACAAATTGGGACGGAGATTAATCAAGCTTGCGTGGCTTAGATGAGCGATGTGGAATAAAGTCTAGCAGGTTTGGACGGTCTGCCGCAGCTTATTAATTTTGTGTGATTCGCTATGTATCCAGTTAAGGTAAGAACCATATATATTGACGGGGCATCTAATTACAGATGCTCCAACACCTAGTGATCTTACTTTGACCGGAGTCGCTAGATGCTTGCTCTTCTTGCCTAGTAGCTTGGTATAGATGTCCTTTTTCTCTTATCCAGTTGCGTCGCTGTGGGGAATAATTTTGATACATTCAAGGTTGAAGAGGATATATAGCCAGCCTCCATTCATAGAATTTTTCAGCATTGCACAAAAATGTCATAAATTATGATCATTCTCGGAGGCCATTGTTTGGCTTGAAGTTTAAAAGCGTTGACACCCACCCACATTGAATTGTTGCGGCACATCAAAGCTTAAATTTTATTAAATTAGCCCACACAGAAGCAGCAAAGTAACTTTAAAAATCTCGTGTGTTGTCAATTTTCCAAGGCTGAACAATGTCACGTCATCTTTCCATCTCCAAAATTGGGTAAAGTGTAAGAAGTTTGGCCAAAATTTGACTTTAATTCGGCTCATCAAAATCTCTAACGGTTCTCATTTTCAAAGAGTCAAGGGGGCAATATTTATACCCAAAAATAACCATCCACTAAAACGTCGCCACGGAGTCCCGGCCCCATAGACTTTTTGGTGTAGCCGAATTACCATTGGGATTAGTTGGAGATAAAATATTTGAAATAATGGGCTTCTTGGAAGTTGGTTTTTGGAGTGGGACACTGGGTTTTTCACAGTTGATGCAGCTTAATCATCCGCAAAGAAAATCCCTTTGTTTCGATGCCCACTTCGGCAGGTTTTCTCTCTCCCCCACGGATCATGGCATCATGCTCTCCCTCTACATGCTTGGGGCCTATGTATGAGTACAAAGTTGCAAGACAAGAAAAAAGGTGCATGCCCGGCCACACAACCAATGCTCTTCTTTTATGGAGTAGTATATTTCAATTTCCAAAGACGAGCACTATATATATACACACACACATAAATCGGGGCGGTGCCGAGGACAATTAATTAATTAGACACCTAAAAAAAATACCTCATAGTTCCCGATCAAATTTTAGTGATCCGAGTCACTCAATGTGATCAGAACGTGATTTTAAGGGTACCCGTGGAAAATCAAAGAAAAAAAAAGACCGGAAAGGACTTGATCTGAGCAATTTTTAACTTAGATTTGATAAACGATTCAATTAAAAAGACGGGAAATATGAGATTGAGATTTGGGGTGTTTTTTAAGGTGTTTAATTGGTTGTTTGCAAAACCGCCCCGCGCGCGCGCGCGTGCGTGTGTGTGTGTGTATATATATATATATAGATATATTGTTTGCAAATTTTAATTCTAGTAGCTCCATAGTTGCAATTTTTATTTTTTGGTAATAGAAATCCTTAGCATTTACAATTTCAACGGCGTTTTTTACGGTTGAGTACCGCGCTCGCAAATTTTTCTACACCGCTTGAAAAAATTATAAAAGTCCTCTTCGTTAAGGTAAAAAAGAGCCAGCGGTTGATTTCACCTACCTCACATAATTCACTTGAGGAGAAGTCAATCTTTGCATACTCGGACCAAACATAGTCTTAGGACACATGCGCATCTCAATCTTGCGACCAAGGTGTTGTTTGCATGAAAGGGTGTCTATAAGAGGCAGATAAAAGAATGAGCATCTCTTGTAGGCACCCTTTACAAGAAAGTGCATACAAGAGACATGATCATTCCTAGAGAGTGTCTACAATACGAGACAATATTACATATTACAAAAGGGTGTCTATATGTTTATAAATAAATCCTTGTAGAGCTATTCAACACACCAAAAAACACTCCATATTGGATTGCTCTCTTTATGCTCACTCTCTTTTTATTATTATAGGTATACTGAAATTCCATTATTCTACAAAATTAAAATTTCAATTCTTGGTTGTTTTACATTTGCTTAGTGGATACTAGCGTTGTACCCGTTCAATTCACGAGATTAAAAAAAAAAAAGCTACATTGATTTTTTCGGCCCTTTGCATCAAATGGGCACAACACCAGTCGATAAGATAGTTTAACATTTTCTTTGGTCCTGTGTTCGATGCATGCTAGTATTGGTCTTATTGTATGCACCAAAATATATATATGCGTGAAAACTAAATTTGGAGTACCACGTGACGATGTCCCATGAGCATAAGATAATTAATTTTTCCTACATTTTCAACCCCCACATCTCTCCCACATTTCCTCTCTCTCTCTCTCTAAAAAAAATCAAAAATCAAGAAAAATAGAAAAGAGGGTTTGGATGGATTTAAAGGCAAAACACATTTGCTTAGTATATAGTAAGTATAGATAGATAGATAGATAGATTCTATCTGTCTTCGTTTGTGCAAACATAGATAGAAAGAACTTTGAGTTCGAACTTCATTTTCTCTTTTTCTTTATCGACAAAAAAGACTTGAGAAGGGACACAAATATTTAACAGATTACGAACATACTTGCAAAACGTCACCCATGAACCAAACCCAAAAGAACGACAAGAACCAACCACAACACCACACACAAAGCTAAAGCCTCACACCCTCTATAACAACCTAGCAACCTACAACCAAAGCAAACTAAAGGCAAAAGAAACCAAAAGTTGCCAAGAAAAATAGACCAATTACTGCCATACCTCAAAATAAAAATTCCAGAGAAAGGGAGGCTCGTTCCTCAAGAAATCATCTTCTTTCAAGTCATCAAGAGCATTAATGCTTTCCGCTCTTTCGGCCTCTTCCATTTCAACAAATTTTTTAAAATTAAAGATCTTCCCCCTCTAAATTTGATGCCCAAAGTTTCCCCTATATCCATCACTTTATGTTCATTTTTGAAAAGAGAGTGTTTGTTCCAAATGTCCTTACATGATGGAAGTAGTAGAAACCTCTCTAGGTTTGATTTTGATAATGGCAGCAATGATCCCAAACTCAGAGATAAGCTTCTTCTTCCTAATCTTCGTTTTGGCTCTATTTAATCTCCTATCCAATCTACGAATAGTTTCATGAGAAGATCTCTTCCCAAGTTAGCTAAACTCGTCTCTTTTCTCCTTAATAGGAGGCCCTGAATCCTTAGGACCCAAATTCGATCTGAACATGAGAAGACAGATGTAACCCGGTGTACACCATGTGGTACGTGGGAGCAGTTACTCACTTCAGGAGAACGACACAATAAACGCGCCTCGAGTTGTTTTTCCGTTCCATATTTTCCAAAAGTTTTCAGGAGATACATGACTTTGTCAGCATCCATTTCAAGAAGGCCAGATTTCCAATACTTTTTTAGTGGTTTCGATATTGGAAAATTATCCAGTGTGGTGTCAACTTCAAATATTTAATGGGGTCTTTTGATAATTTGGAAAAATATAATAAATTATATACACCAACGGTGTAAACATTTGTTTCCTGCAAATTAATTACATTGGGCAACGTCATCAAAACAATGGTCTCAATTAATAGAACATTGCGACGTAACGCAATGTAATTGATTTGAAAGAAACAAATGTTTACACCAACAGTGTAAAAAATTTAATCTCTTAGAAAAAAGTTCACGGCAGGTTAGGGAGAATAGATGGACCCCTCCCCCCTCCTTTGTCGTGAAATTCAATATTGATGGAGTTTTTAAATCCTCCCGCAGCTTGGCTACCTTTGGCGTTATCGTGAAAGATCATGATAGTGGTGGAACAGCTCAATTCCTTATGGGAAGAACTATTGCAACTTCGGCTATTAGCATTGAGGGTTGGGCTCTCAGAATAGCTTGCAGCATAGCAACGGAACTAGACATTTCTGAAGCAATCTTTCACTTGGATTGCCTGGAACTTATCAACTATTTCACGGACTCCAATTTTTCTGGACCGTGAGAGATTAGAACTCTAGTAGATGACATCAAAGAGTGGGCTAACTCTAGGAATTGGTCCTTTATTTGGTGTTGTAGGGAGAACAACAAAGTTACGCATTGGCTAGCCGAAAATTGTCTTAGTAGGAATTGTATTTTCTCTTCGGGTTGTATTCCGCCCATTTTACAATTCCTTCTCGATTCTGATGTAATGCGTTGACTTTGTCTTAAATGAAATTGACCTCTTAAAAAAAAAAAAAACCCTCACAACCTTGTATGGCGTCGCGGTTGTTGGTGGCGATGACAGGGATCAATGGAATCGATGGTCGATGACTATAACAGTTGCGCCATGTTGGGCTAGTAATTTTGCCACATCTACGATATGGATGATTTTGCCGGTGTTTACGCTAGTAATTAACTTATACAGAATATTTTTTTGGTTCAAACTTGTTCAATTTTGTTTTTTGCATTTGTTAGTTTTACGTCAAACTTTTATGTGATACAGGTGAGTAAGGAGGAAAAGAATCGGAAAAGTAAAAAATTAATATAACTTTTAAACAAGTATTTTAGGAAATATTCTAGAAAAAATCAAAAAATTGACTCTTTGAGCTTTTTTTTGAATATTTCCCAAAAATACTTGTGTATAAGTTAAAATTTCTTATTTTTCCAATTCCTCTTGTCCTTGTTCACTCATATCACATAAAAGTTTGACGTAAAACTAACAAACATAAAAAAAAATTGAATAAAGACAAAATAAAAAAAGTGTGGTACATAAGTTAATCACTAACGTGAACGAAACCGAAAGTGGCCCCGCATGGACACCAGGGGAAATATATATACTTTAAGACAAAGTGAGGTGTCGTTCCGCTTTCTTTTTAAACATTCTTTTTCAAAAAGAAGATAATTTCAAGCTCAAATATAATGAAAATTAAAAATAATTTTTAAAATTTTTTTATACTGTTTAAAAGATTTCAATGAAATCTATCAAACAAGATCTATATTGGTAAAAAAATTATTTGTATAAACACATAAATTTTGAGCTTAAAATTACCTTCATTTTTTAAAAGTTTCTTTGGGGTAGTGATGTGATGGCAAAGAGTGGAGAACAGGGATTGATTGACCAGTAATTTGATTTAGTCTAATGCGACCATATATACTGTTAACCACACGCATGCATATAGATCAATTCATGCATGTGCTTGATTTTTAGTTTGGCGCGTGTGACGTAAGTGCTTACATGAGCATGGATTAATACTCCTACCTACTCTAGTAGACATGCACATGTACTAAACGTCAGGATACTGCATTTAGCTTGTCTTTTTCTCATTTTAATTCTGGGATGTGAAGAGACGAAAAAGATTTTAATTAGGACAGACCAGATCTGATTATTCATAATTTTTAAATGTGGCAATCTCAACCCATATTTTTTAACCCGTCCAAATCCGTCAACTTATAACCTAATCCAACCCGTCCATATTGTATAATGGGTTTATATGACCTATATAAACCCATATATATATATATATGGATTAAAAATGGGTTCAATGTGGATTGGAATTAAAAGACCCATTCTCTTCAAAAAAGTTGTTGTACTCCTCAATGTGTGAAATCCCCGTAAGTTGAAATTCAAAGCTTCACGCAAAATGCAAGCATGTACAGCATGTTAGTTGATTTGGAAGAAAAAGCTCTCTCTCTCTCTCTCTCTCTCTCTCTCTCTCTCTCTCTCTCTCTCTCTCTCTCTCTCTCTATATATATATATATATATATATATATATATATATATATATTTGGAAAATCACAAACAAGTTAATTACTTGAATAATCGGACATAGTTTTAAACACATAATTTGACCCAAATAAGCTAATAATCGGAGTTGTTTAATTATATTAAAACATATTTTTAAGAACTCTTATAAAAAAAAATTAACTCACTCGGATATCGATAAGGATTTGATCAATTCGTTCAGTTTTTATTTTGTCAAATTTAGGGACAAATATCTTAAAAACATGTTTTAATCAAATTAAACGGCTCCGATCTTTTTCGTCTTTATTCAAAAAAAATTGCATTTGTTAGTTTTGCGTCAAGCTTTTATGACTTATTGGTTTGTTTCGATGAGAGAGCCGAAAAAGTAAAAAAAATTTGATCAAAACTCATAATTTTTTTAAAAAAGAGAAAAATAAGTAAAAAAATGCAGCTTTTTGACTTCATTTTTTTCCTTTTTCAAAGAAATTATGGAGTTTAGTATGAAGCAAAATAATAAGCTTGATGCAAAACAAATAAATGATAAAAATATTTTAAAAAGATAAAAAAAACTTGTTGAACCAAAACAATCTCAACCCCTCCCCCCCCCCCCCCCCCCCCCCGGCCTCTCTTTCTCTCTCTCACAGACACATACACACAAATATGCAAACAATCCCTTGAGCTCCTCTCCCTCTTTTGGGCTTTTTTTCATTTTGTCCTTATTCAATGTTTTCCGCGTTTGTCGTTTTGCAACAAGTATTTTACAATTTTTGATTCGCTCCGATCAGAAAAGTAAAAAATTATGATTTTTACCCTAATATTTTTGAAAGCATCCAAGATAAAGCCCAAAAAGCCGGTTGTTGGTATATATCTTGAATATTACAAAAAATATTAGGGTAAAGGTAAAAAAGAAAAATCACTTTTTCGATTTTCTTGTCGAGACAAACTAATAGGGATAAAAAGTTTGTCGCAAAACAAACAAATACAGAAAAATTTGAATAGAGACAAAAAAAAAAAAGGTCACTTAACTTTTTAATCCAAACCTAAGCGGTGGTTTCGGCGAACACAACGAAGATCGAAAGTGTACAAATCGGTGCAATCATCGCCTTCCAGACAATTCTCTGATGCGGTTTTTGACTCCTCGTCGAAGTTATGTTACTGTTTGGAAATGGGAAAAAAAGTAGAAACCTGATTTTTTATATTTTTTTAGCCTCTAATTGCTTCATTTTTATTATTAAAAAAAAGGGTTTTAATCATAAAATTTTGCTTTTTTGAATCTCCTTATTGAGACAAATCGGGGGGGGGGGGGAGCCGGAAAACGGGTCGGCTTGGGGTTTGGCTTGACCCATATTTGACCCGACCCGTTTCAACCTGTTTATTTTTTGACCCATTTTCGACTTGCCCATATTTGACTCACAACCCGTTTCAACCCGCTCAGACGTCCCACCCGTTTGCCACCTATAATAATTTTGAGTTTGCATACTTTTCCATCCTGTATTTGCAGAGGAAGATGATCTCACTACAAGAAAAAGTATATTCAGTGACAAAAAATTGGCAACAAAATTCATCACCAATTGCGTATATTTGGCGACCAAAAAATAAATTCGTCACTATTTTGAAAATTTTCGTGACGAAATTATTTCGCCACCAATTATACCTATTTAGCGACAAAAAAAGGTGACAATTATTTTTCGTTAGAAAAGATAATTTATTTGGAGACGGAAAATATATTTCTTCGACCAATTTGGCGACGAGATATTTTTTTCGATCTGGCGACCAATTTGGCCACGAAATACATTTTTCATCACCAAATGCTTAACTTTGGCAATGAAAAATAATTTCATCACCTTTTTACGCTTTCGGCGACGAAAGATGAATCTCATCGTCAAATTAGTACCTTTGGTGACGAAATTATGAATTCTGTTTTATCACCAAATATATTTCAGGCATAACTCTTTGCTCGTAACTCCGATATTTGAGATAATTCAAATTGGATTTGAACAATAACACAAAGGGCTATAACTTTCATATTAATTAATTAAAATTGCTAATTTTAATTTCAGGTTCAAAATGACATTCAAATTATATTTTAATGTTAAAAGTATAGGTTATATATCAGATATTTTCAAATATATATTGAAAAGTGTGTGATGCAATTATTCGAAACTTGTGCGAAAAACTCAGGAAACTTTGGTTCGAAACCCAGCAAATCGAAGCAAGAAAGTGGGATAATTTTCCCATATGAAAACATCCGAAAATTTTTGTCATCAATTTCTTACATTGGTGACGAGAAATTTCGTCACCAATGTGACCCATCAGTGATGAATTTTCGGTTGCCAAACCGAATAATTGGTGACGAAATTTTCGTCGTCAAAAGGCACAATGGGCGAGAAAAAAAATTCGTCAGCAATTATTCACTTTTTGGTAATGAAATATTTCGTTCGTCACCAAAAGGCACTATAGGTGACGAAAAACAAATTTCGTCACTAGGTGGCAGGTGGGAATCCTTGACGATTCATATCCTTAGTCAACAAAAAAAAAAAAATCGTCACTCATACTATTTGTGACGAAAAAATTTGTAATTTGTGATGATTTTCATTCGTCTCTAAATACCAAATTTCTTGCAGTGTGAAAACAACCGGAAAAGGCTAGTAATCTGAATTTAAGTTCGTATATATATGTTCAACCCACACATCAAAATTGACGGTCTTTCTCTCTTTTCAAATACGGAGGTCTCTACTAATGGTGGTTACCTCCATTACAAATACAATATACTATTAATTAAATTGGAATATCGCTCTATAAATGGTGCATGGGCCCCTTCAGTAAAAATCAATAAATTAATAAAGTTTGAAGTGTGGGTTGGAGTCACAACTTCAAAAACTACAAATATAATCAGTCCTGCAAAAAAAAAAAAAAAATGTCACATATGTCAAAACCTCTATTTGGTTATAAAATTAGAAGAGTGACTTGGAGATATGGTTAGCAAAAAGTGAATAAAAAATGGATTTATTATAACCAATATTCTATATTCCGATAATTAGTACGCCCTGAATAAATATATCCAACTATATATAACTATAAAGCTCCAGTTGAACATATATTGTATATATGTTACTTTTGAATTAATAAGAAGTAATGTAATCTCCTTCTGTTAAAAGAAAATGAGCTTTATTGAGCCGACCATGTATTCAGGCTTGTTTATAAATTTTTTGTGAGCTCAGGCCGAGCCAAGCACGCTAACATTCAGGCTTGATTATTAATTTTTTACGAGCTCGAACTCAATAAAAACTTAATGCACCGAGCTCAAAACGAGCCGAACACTGAGCCCTTCACGAATGGTTAATTTGGTTCATTTGCAATCCAACTTTACACTCGCAATGAGAGCAAGCGAGTTTAGAGAAACGTGCTAGACTGTGAAAGCATTTTTCTCTTTGGAGAAAGAGAGAGACCTCCAGCCGCCTCTTCTTCTTCTCTAGCTCCCCTTGCTTGAGGGCTTCTACCTCTCTTCTTTTCCCTTCTCCTCACCTCATCCTCTCCTCGGCTCCTCCATATGGTTGTGTGATGGTTGAGACAAATTATTCAACTCACCACATCATTTTTTAAAGGTGCATGGTGGCCCAGATCTTGTTTTTCAAATCTGAGTTATTTGGTCCTCGGATCCGATCAATCTAGGCAACGGATCTATGGGATATCCAGAAACAATGGTGGTAGCATCAGGCAGCAGTGACTGTGGTGGGACGGCAAACTCCAATGCCAATATGATTCATCCCAACTTCCTTCGGCCATATTCAGGAGTGAATCGGTAGTCTCCAATATTGCGACAATTATTTTTGAAAGATTTTTATTTTGTTATTGTTGTTTGTTTTTCTTGTTTTTGGTGGGACCTTTTGGAGTTTTTTTGCTACTATTTTGTATTTGGTTTATGAATATATGTTTCGATTTCCAAAAAAAATTAGAGCAGGCCATTTATCTACATTAATCATGTGAGAGGAAATTTCAGCTCTGTGTCTTTCTTTGTTTTGTTTTGGAATAAATTACAAGTAGGACATACTTCGAGCAAAACAATCAAGTAAACCAACGGGAGACAAGGACAGGAATCCATGATCATAAAAAACAAAAAAGAAAAAGAAAAAGGACAGGAATCCAACTAATGTCACATGGACTAAATCATAGGTTCAGCATACCGATCAAAAAATGAAAAAACCACTGTACACCTATTTAATGCATGCAAGAAAAGTGCGGACCATGTGATGTGTCATAATTATATTGATAAAATTAATGTGACTTAAAGCATGATAAATTAGATACATTCTACGAATACAATGATAACACATTAAATGATATCTGAAATTAATGTGATCACCACAATATTAGTGTTTCGTAATTAAAATTGCTTTTTTTTTCTTTTGCCAAAAGTTTAGAAAGAATAGGCTCCAATGAGATACCCAAACTCCTTACAAAGGCCACTGAGGTACAACACCTCACACAAAACTCACACCACTAACACCAAAGAAAGAAAATACACTACACCCAAAGGAGTTAGGAAGAACCCCAAAGGGAAAAAAATATTAGGAATCAAACTACTTGTTCAATTCACAACGCCCCTACAGATCTTGGAAACGAGGATCACATAAATTGCAAGCAAACAGAAAAATAGTGTGTAACAAACAAGAAGAGAAAGAACACAAGATATACATGAAAAACCTCAGCGCGAGAAAAAATCACGGGAACCACACTAGTCCACTATGAAATTGAATCAAGAGTACAAGTCTTCTCTCAATCTCTAGCTCTGAGATTTGCATTTTCAAGATCCGTAGGAGTGTTGTGAGTTAAACGAGTAATTCGATTCCTAACAACTGGTTGATAAGCACCCATTATTGCAGATATTTGGTGCGACTAGTCCCGTTTTATGTTGTTTCGTCTTACGTTTATTTAACTTCTATAGCGATATTGCATGTAAGGTGTGGTTTAGTAGTTTCAGGTAAAACGTGCAAATAAGGCGCGTTTGAAGGCCAAGGAATGCTCCGGAAGCTTCTAAGTACCCGAAGACCCTGTCGGCCCCCTAAAATCTGTCTAAGTATGGAAAAATGACTTTCTGAAAAAGTTTCGATTTTCGAGATAAAAAATGGCGGTAATTGATCCTTGAATTTTTCTAAGAGTAACTTCAAAGTTACAAGGTTTTATTCGAAGAGCAAGGTCATGTTTTGAGCCATTTTCTCTTGGGAAAAATGTGCAGTTTTCCATTTTGTACTAAAAGTGGGGGGATGACATTTTGATTTAAATGGAATCTTGAAATTCTGGTAATGCCATTGTTTCCAAATGGGGGGTACTTTCTTATTTTCATTAAATAAATTAAAGTAAAGGAAAGGTAAAAGAAAGGTTTAAAATGTAGCCTTTACTTAAGTTTAGAGAATGAAAATAAGTGCTGAGAAGCTGTGAAGTTGCTGAGAGCCATTGCTGAAGCTGAAGCCTCAACCTGAATCTGCAATTTTTGAAAGATGTTATCGATAACATTCCAATTGTTATCGATAACATTGGTCCCATTTTGGTCCAGAAGTTGTCCAGAAGCAAGGGTATCGATAACATTTTGTTGGAGTTATCGATAACTCTTTTCCCCGGGGAAGAATTTGAATGAAGTTATCGATACCCTTTTTTGTAGGTATCGATAACATTGGTCTCCAGCAGATATTTTTATTGCTTTTTGGACTTTCCATTTATGGAATACTTGCCACTTTTGGCAAGTTCAGGGATATTTTGTGGAGAGAAAAGGCTGAGTTGTATAAATACTCCCCTCTCTCTCTCTTAGCAAATATCTACTTTATGTTCTACTTTAGTTCTCTCTCTAGGAGAGAACTCCATTAATGTCTTTTCAAGTTTCATGTCATTTCCTTCAAGAACCTTGGTAAGTCTTAGTTGTATGTTAATTTCTCGTTTATTAATATTGTAGCTACGCTTTAGATTCTCCTTAATATCAAGTTTATTTTCATTTCTATCGATTAATCATGTTTTTTCCTTAAGCAAGTTTTCTAGTCTTTTCATTATGTGTGAGTAGTCTTTTAGGCTCGGCCATAGGGTGAATAACACCTTGTGACTTCGGTTAATCTTGTTCTTCTCAACTTAAGACTTGAGGTTTGGTTTGGAAATGTGCGTGGTTCGCCTTTTATGTAACAAAACTTGTCGATGTTAACCTCCGGTGATCATATGCTCGCTCATATGGTTCCGTGAGCTATGTCTCGCCTCGTGTTTGCCAAAAGAACCAAAGAACTTGCTCGCTTTCCAAACTATACTTCTAGTTCTTGACCTTGATATTTGGTTTGAATTCAAGTCTTGGCGTTGTTAATCTCCGGTGATCATGTGCTTGCTCACATGGTTTCGAGAGCGATGTCACGCCTTGTGTTTAGCTTGTTATTCAAACTCTATATCAAGTCTAACCATTTTCACCGCTAAATCTTCCGGTTGATAGCCTAAGCCGTGCAATTCAACCGTGTTTTCATTGAGAAAGGTTGGATGGCCTAAGTTATGGGTGTTAGGAGCTTCTAGGCCTTGCCGCTTGTTTAATTTAGTTCAAACTCATTTTCTAGTCTTTTTCTATAAGAGTGTTTTTATCACTTTCAAAGGAAAACTAAAAGTTGGCCGTCTTAACGCCACAAAACCTTACTTCTACAATCCAAACAAGCTATATTCGAGCTCCCTGTGGATCGACTCGGACTTTCTCGCTATACTATGCAAATCTTTAGTTGTAGTCCGGTAAATAAATAATTGAATTTGACGGCCGTTTGGTAAACTTCAACGACTACCGAATCGGGCGCAATCACTGGTATCAGAGCCGGAGGTTGCGGTAAGGTTTTTTGTTCGATAGGTTAGGGTTTAATCTTGTTCGGGCAGCCTAAGGTTTCAATGGGAGCTATGGGTTCTAAAGAAGGCAGTCAGAAGATAGCAAAGTTTGACGAGTCGGACTTTGCATACTAGAAGATGCAAATAAGGGATTATTTGTATCAAAAGGATCTTTACCGGCCTTTGCAGGGTAAAGCGAAGGGAAAAAGGGCTGAAGGAAAAGATGCGGATTGGGAGATTCTTGACAGAAAGGCGTTAGGTGGTATTCGCCTGTCACTTTCTAAGGTAGTCACCGATAACATATTGAAGGAGAAAATGACAGAGGATCTTCTGGACGATGCTTAAGTAGGCCATACGCGTCGGTCAAAGTTTGCACTCGCTGGCCACACGCCCGCACACGCGAGGCACACGTTGGCACACGCCAGGAGTGTGCTGGTCAACGCCAGTCAGGTAGTCAACGCTGACACAGATGCCACGCAAGCAGCCAACAAGGATGCCACATCATCGACAGGTGGTGATTGCTTAGTTCCGAAAACCTCGCCTTCAAATATGAGATTGGAAAAACCCCAAGCGTAGGGCTAGATCGTCGGTAGCATAATAAACCGGTAAGACCGGGATCGTACCACAGGGAATTCGCAAGATAGCTTAAACGGATTGTAGGTTGAAAAGGTAGAATGCAGCGTTCAAGACGGCCAACTGGGTTTTGCTTTAAAACGGTGAAAAACGCCAAGGCAAAAGACTAGGAAAATGCTTAATAAACTTAAAAGAGGCAAGTCTAAGGATCTTCTAACCCTTGACAAAGGATGTTACCGGTTCTCAATGTAACTCAGGCATGAGTCACGACCGCGTGCTCACGCCCGGAGGATTTAACATTAACGACTATGTTTAATGAAAGATGTGATTAAACGGAGGCGAACCAACTTGTTTGACAAATTTATCGAACACATAGGAGGCCATGAGCCCTCGGTGAGCCGCTTGCCAAGACCGCTTGACAAACGCCTTACCAAGTAGTTAACACCCCTTGTTTAGACCAAAAATACAAGCCCTATTCCGAGAATCATGATTTTAAGCCCTAAAATTTGAGAACCAAATAACCACCTAAATCCTCGGGAAAGATTAACCTGAGACTTAGCCAAACGACTACTCACACATACTTAAAGCATAAAACAAAGCATAAAAATAAGACATAAATTTTTACCGATAGAAATGAAAATAAGCTTGATTTTATAAAGAATCTACTCCGCGGCTACAACATTAATAAACGAGAAAACATTAAACGACAAATACCTTGAGGGGTTCTTGAAGGATTAAACACAAAAACTTGAAGAGCTTTAATGGAGTTCTAAAATTTTAAAAGACTTAAAGTGATTAAAGACAAAGATGATCAAGAAGAGAGAGAGAGACCCTATTTATACAAGGTGGTCTTTCTCTCACAAAATATCCCAAAAAATATCCTAAAGGTAGCCAAAAGTGGAAAATATTCCAAAAGTAGAAAGTTGAAAAAGCAGCAAAATCGTGGATGTATTCTGCAGCATGAACCGATATTGGCCAAATCCAAGTACCGGTTCATAGGTCTTTAAAAGCTGAAAAATATAAATTCTGGACAGCATGAACCGGTACTGGCCAATTCCCAGTACCGGTTCATAAGAGGCAGAACTTTAACTTTGGCTCCGCTTTGGTCCAAATAGCCCGACGACGATCCGACACCCCCTTTGCACTAGATTAATCACACAGGACTTGGTGGGAAGTTGCCTCACTGCCTCAAAGCCTTAGATACTTCCGAATACGATCCTTGGCGTTAAGAACCGCCTTAGCACCACGTATTATCTGAAACAAGCAAAACAAAACCTTACGTGCAAAATGAGATAAAAAATGATATCTAAGGGAATCAAAACGCTACAAATTAGGGAACTAGGGCACCAAGATTAAACAATCTTGGTTGCTCATCAGTGATGAGTCAACAGACACGTGGCACCACATTAATTGCCACGCCGTCGAAGGGGACCCTTAGGGTGCCGCGTAAGCTGGTCAACACTGATGTGGCTAGTCAACGGTCAAAATTTGACTGGTCAATTTGGTCAATGGTCAACATGAATTTTCTAGGAATATTTTAAATTGGTTTTTTGCGCTTTTCTAGAGCCGTTCGGACTCCATTTTCGCGAGTGAGTCTCGATGTTTTGGACCCAACCGTGGACTCCATTTTCTAATTGGAGGCTCCTAAGCTGGTGCTGTTGCTTAGTGGAGTAGGAATTGATGTTAATTTGGAGGCTGATCGGGTTGTGAGGATGCTTGTTCCTAAAAGGTGATTAGTCCCAAGAGACCTAGCAAGCAGGGATACACTCGGTTAGGTCAAGGGAGGCTGACTTGGAAGTGATAACAGGTGCTTGTTTAGGGCAACAGTTCGCAGTGATCTTGAGAAGGTTAGGGGACGTTGGGAAAAGCTGGGAATGGAACGAGGATGGACAAGTGGTAGGTACAGACTCGAAGAGAGATGACTGAGAGCAGCTAGAAAGGACCTATTATCCAGAGTTGCAACTTTGATTCGGGCTGCAGGAGGAGCTGATCGGATGGTGTTTTTTGGTCTAACGGATGAAGGGCCACCAATACAGGCTTAAGGGGATGCAATGGCAGATGGAGCTGATGTTAGGCACGGTTAAGCAGTATGGGTGCTTATTGATAATGAACGGGATAAGCAGTTGCTGCAAATGCACACAAGATAGGCACAGGAGTACGAGGAGTCGCGACCTGAAATGTACTTATGTGTGTATTGGCGAGGAATTTACGATTTCCTCGCTAATGGGACAGCAATGGTGTTTTATTGCGTGGAAGGTATATTTTCCTCACTATTTCCTTTGTCGCTAAAGAGTATTTGCAACAAATTTTTTAAATTCTTCGCTAATTCTTGCCCCCAAAAACTTGGCGGGGATTTTTGATGTAAGCGGGGAAAATGAATTTGCGAGGAAATACAAAGTTTTATCACCAAAAGGTTGTAGTGTTTTCTTGTGTCAAACTATTTTGGACGCTAAAGTTGTAGATATTTTGCGAGGAAATAAAGAATTGGTCGCTAAAGGCATATACTTACTTTTTGAGAAGAATTGTGTTAGTCGCTAAAAATCTATACTTACTTTTTAAGTCCAACAAACCCACATCAATCCACTGCCAAATCCAGAAAATCTAGCCATAAATTGCATGTTCTAAGCATCAATTGCAAGGATTCAAGTTGGGTTTGTTCAAAGTTCCAGCCATGGGCTCAAAATCTCCACTGCAAGAAACCAAGGTAATGCCTCCACTCTCTCTTGCACCGAACTCTGCCGTCTCCCTCTCTTTTCTCACCTCTTCTGTATCACCCACTCGTTAAACCACACATCTCTCACAAAACCCTCATCCCACTGCCCTAAACCAATCCAGAAATCAAACCCTAACCCCCTTCCAAAATCTATCTGAAACCAGCACCCCCATGGCTCGTTTTGCATCTTTCCTCAGCAAAACCACCGAGAACCCCGCTACCAGCACCCTCATGACTCGTTTTGCATCTTTCCTCAGCAAAACCGCCGAGAACCCCACTACCTAGGGCTTATCGATCTGCTCCCTCTCTAGAGACCTAGAACATAGTGTAAGGCACCTCTCTCTCTCTCTCTCTCTCTCTCTCTCTCTCTCTCTCCTCTCGATTTCTCCCTTATTCCATTATTTGCAGCTATGTGTGACTACAAGATCAGTGTTTACTCCTGCTATGCAATTTACGCCAAATAATGATGTGACTACAAGATCAGCAATTACTCCTACTGTGCAATCTACGCCAAATAATGATCCTGAGCAAAACTCATCTGCCGCTCTGCAACCAAATGAATCCTTGACACCTGGTACTTATTAAAGAATGCATTTTTCACATACAATTTATACAATGCAGTTTCATACAAATCTATATTTTCATTTTTTAGAAGATGCACTTGTAACTAAGCAACCACGTGAGAGAACTAAACGTTTAGCACTAGCTAAAATTAGAAGGCATGGATGGAAGGTTAAGTTGGGATTTTCTAGAATGCTGGAACAATGAATGAGTAAAACCGAGGATGACTTAACCAAGTACACCATAGAGTTAGGTATTATTGTTAGGCAATTTGTTCCTTTACAGGCAAAAAGTTGGAAGGCGATGCCCCGAGATGGAAAGGAAATGTGTATCGCACACATTTGTGTAAATATTAGTAGCATTGTGACGTAGTTTTGATAGTTTGATGAAAAATAACGCACATAAGAAAGATAATGTGAATCATTTTACTTGACATCGAATTTGTTGTCTCTATATATACATTTTGACTGGATGAATTTGTGGGATAAATAGGAAAAATTTAAACTTCTTGAAGCAACTTATGTCAACAAAGCTATACTGCAAAGTATGGGTAAGACTAGAAAAAGAGGAATTATATATTGAAATCTTAATTAACGTATTTACAAGAGAGAGGTATATTTACCCAAGAAAATGAAACATAAAAGGAAAGAAAATAAAATCAAAGTACTAATATTATGGGATTGCATATCAATCAAATCCCTACAAATCCGGGTCAACTATCAAGCCGAATATGATGTGATTCCAACACTCCCTCTCAAGCTAGAGCAAAGATATCGATTATGCCCAGCTTGCGAAGAGTGGTCCTGAGAAGAGATGGCCTCTATTGGTTTGGTAAGAGCATTAGCAGCCTGTTCAACGGATGAAACAAACTTAATTAGTAATAATAATTCTCAATCTCACTTTTTCGCTAATGAAATGAATATCAAGTTCAATATGATTTGTTCTTTCATGGAGGAATGAATCAGAGGCTAACATAATTGTTGACTTGTTATCATAGTACAGTGTAGAGGGAGGGCATACATGCAGAAAATCCCAATTCTGCAAGAATGGAGTGAAGCCACAGAATTTCACAATGTCCCTAGGCCATTGCCCTGTATTCTGCCTTAACAGAAGATCTAGAAACCATAGATTATATTTTACTCTTCCAAAAGAGAAGATGGTTCTCATAGAATAAACAAAAACTAGATGTGGACCTCTTATTTGTCATGGACCCAGCATCGGTGAAGCATGAGATTTCAAGAGAATTTTTCGAATCATAGAACAGACCAAGACCAGGACATGACTTCAAATACCGCAAGATATGATAAACTGCATCTAGATGAGAAGTGCGGGGGGAATGCATAAACTGGCTAACTAAACTCACTACAAAAGCCAAATCTAGTCTAGTGTTAGTTAGGTAGATGAGTCTCCCAACTAGCCGCTGATACATTATCGTATTCGGTAAAATATCACTAGATTTAGTTGATAATTTTACGTTTAGGTCCATAGGAGTGGATACAGGTCTACAGCCTATCATCCCAGTATCTCTCAAGAGATCGAGAGAATATTTCCGTTGTGAAAGGGAAATCCCAAGCCTAGAGCGAGCAACTTCTATGCCCAGAAAGTATTTTAAGTCTCCTAAATCCTTAATATCAAAAACTAAGCTAAGGTTCTTTTTTACTTGTACAATCCCTAACCTGTCATCCCCTGTCAAAATAATATCATCCATATATACAGATAGAATCACACACCGTCCTTGAGAATTCCTTCGGATGAAGCAAGTGTGGTCAGAACGACACCTTAAAAATTTCAGTGCACATACCACATCACTAAACCAAGCAAACCAGGCCCGAGGAGATTGCTTCAACCCATACAAAGATTTTTGTAAACGACGCACTTTTCCAACATACTCCCCCTCAGCCCAAAAACTCGAAGGGGGGTCCATATAAATGACCTCATCCAAATCCCCATTCAGAAAAGCATTCTTAACATCCATTTGGTGCAAAGGCCACAAATAAGAAGCGACAAGGGAGAATAAGCAAGCGAACTGTAGTGAGTTTTGCTACTGGATCAAACTTCAAAGGTGGCAGTGAAGTCCTTCCATGAAACTTGAGTAAAGCCCTTAGCAACTAGCTAAGCTTTATACCTATCAACAGAACCATCAGCTTTCTGTTTCACAGCAAACACCTATTTACACCCCACTTTTTTCTCCCTTTTAGGAAGGGCCACTAAATCCCAAATATGATTTTTCTGTAAGGCACCCATTTCATCCTACATAGCAGCCACCCAATGGGGACTCAACATAGCCTCCCTGATAGACCGAGGAATGGAAATAGAATCAATCTTCCCAATAAATCCTGAAAAGGGATGGACAGTGCACTATACGAAATATGATGCTCAATTGGGTGATTAGTAGATGAAGAAAATGAAAAACGGTTAGAGGGTCAACAGTACCTAGTGGGGTACCACCGGGTAGGGGAGGAGAGAATAGGAAAAGGAGGGGGCACGGTACCTTCATTCAAAGAGGATTCTTGCTTAGGGATATCTGGCGACTACTATACACAAACTATGGTGTACCTGCAACAAGAGCATCCACAGAAGTATCCACAGTATCAAGAATAGGAACATGACTCACAGTATCGAGAATAGGAATAGGACTGGGCACATCTTCAGTAGGAACTGTAAGGGAGGAGAATTTAACAGAAGTATGATTGACAAAGAAATGAATATCCTCCCAAAAAGTCACATTGAGAGAATTTAAAATTCTACAAGAAAAAGGATCATAACACTGATATCCTTTAGATGTAGAGGAATAACCCACGAATGCACACCTAATGGAATAGTTATCCAACTTTGTTCGAGAAGGACTCCTATTTTGAACAAAGCAAACACAACCAAACACCTTAGGAGGGATAGAGAATAGGGGTTTTTCAGCTGAAGAACGGAAACTGGAGATTTTCCATCCAAAATCCGACTAGGAACATGATTAATCAGGTAAGTAGCAGTAAGAATTGCCATATGCTAGAAGGGTTTGGGAACATACATGCCTTGGAGAAAGCATCTCATGACACCCATAGGATGATGATTTTTTGGTTCAGCAACACCATTCAGTTCCGGGGCATGGGGACAGGTGAGTTGCTAAAGAATACCATATTTGTTCAAGTGAGAAACAATGTGTCATGTCACATATTCCCCCCCATTATCTGACCTCAGACTCCGAACCACAATATTGAATTGAGTTTTAATCATGTAGAGGAATTGGCAAAAAATTTTAAACACTTCGGATTTTTTCTTTTGAAGATAAACCCAAGTGCACCTGGAAAAGTCATCAATAAGTGTAACATAATACTGATGACCAGAGAGAGCAATAACAGGAGAAGGCCCCCACACATCAGAATGAATTAAATCAAAAACAGTTGGAGCATGATGCATTCGAGGAATATAAGGCTTACAACAAAGTTTGGAAGCTCACATACTTCACATTTTAACTTAAATTGTTGACAAGCCAAGGAAAAAATTGGAAACATTACAACATAGATACTAAAAATTAACATGCCCCAATCGAGCATGCCACAAAGATAAGTCTTTAGAAGAAATAGAAATAGAAAAATCAAACACGATAGAGGTGGTAGCTTGTAACAAAGGATCAAGGCGGTCATCAAAGTAGTATAGTCCATCACGCTCATATCCCTTGCCAAAAATCCTCTTCAAACTTTGGTCCTGCAAAAGACAACAATTGGATAAGAAGATGACAACACAATTAAAGGATTTTGCGAGACAACTAATCGACAAAAGATTGAAGGCTAATTGAGGAACATAAAGGACTGATGATAGAGAATATCAGAGGAGATTCTAATGTCCCCCTTACCACTTATGGTATTAATTGATCCGTCAACCAAACGTATAGAAGTATGAGTGGAAGCCAAAGAAGTAGAAAACAAGGATAACTCACCCGTCATATGGTCATTAGCACTAGAGTCTAAAACCTATGAGGGAGTTCCAAAGTGAACATGAAATGACTGAGGCTAAAGTGGCAGCAGTAGTTGCGGAAGGCATAGGAGCCAGAATAGATGTGGGCCTCTGAGACATTAACATTGCTACCTAAGCCTGAAGTTTAGCGACAACTAAAGGATGAGAATTAAAGGCCTCGACAGTGGCTGCAACTCTGGCTGGGGGTCCAAATTTTTTCTTAAACTAAGCTTTTAACTCTGGGTGAAGTTTCCAGTAGGTGTCTTTAATATGTCCTGGATCTACACAATGTTGCAAGTTTTTTTACCCCCAGTAGGATGAAAACTCGAACAAGCAGCAAATGCCATCTGATCAGATACAATCGCAACAGCTGGTCATAGAGTATGAGTAGAAATAAGATGCCTACGCTTCTCACCGTCCACAATAGCAAAAGTATCCAAAAGAGATGGCAGTGGTGAAGTATTGAGAATCTGACCACGAAGGTTTTCAAAATTTGTCTTGAGACCCATAAGAAAGAAATAAGTGTGAAAACAATCCATCTTTTTCATGGCGACATCCGCCGTTGTCCCAAATCACTAACGGGATCATACTAGGATACATCATCCCACCACACCTGCAAGTATCCAAAGAATTCTGACACACACAAACCCAAACTCTCCTGAGATACATGGGAGATCTCTTGATGCAACTCAAATATACAAGCTTCGTTATGAGAATGAGCATACATTTTTGTCAAAACTTTCCAAAGGCTGTCTGCCGTCTCATGATACATAAACATGTTGAAAATAGACAGTTCCATAGAGCTAAAGAACCACCCAAGAATAGTCCAATTATCAATATCCAATTGTTCTACTTTGGGATCACCATTAGCAGGACGAGGCATTTTACCCCCCAAAGAGACAAAAAGATTGAGACCAAGCAGCAAAAGTTTTGCCATTCAATAAAACACTTGTTACCTTACCACCAGGCACAAGCGGAGACAACTCAGACTTGATTACAGATGCTCCAATTGATGACTCCACAACACCAATATTTTTACTTCCATCAGTCATTGTGAAGGCAGCACAAACAAAAAGACAATAAACCTGGTGGTGATAAAGAAAGTGGGCTACGCACTAATCTGTTAGCCCAAGAAAAGTAGAATAGAAAGGGCACACAAGGCCTTTCTACAACATCAACAAGTCACACACATGACCAATTGTGACCTAAACGGATCGCAGCAATCAAATAGAGAAGAAACCCTAGGTTGATGTCATAAGAGCAACTAGTGGAGAAATTAGGGCAATAGCGTGGAGAGAGAGAGAGAGGAGTGATCGAAGGGTGGTGGCTAGGGCTAGCGGTTGGAGAGATAGAGAAAGAGAGAGGTCGGCTTTGATACCAACTAGAAAGAGAGAAGAATTATATATTGAAATCTTAATTAATGTATTTACAAGAGAGGGGTATATATACCCAAGAGAATGAAACATAAAAGGAAAGAAAATAAAATCAAAGTACTAATATTATGAGATTGCATATCAATCAGGACTAATATTATGGGATTGCATATCAATCAAATCCCTACGAATTCGGGTCAACAATCAAGATATGATGTGATTCCAACAGTAAGCAATATTGTGATTGTCGATCCCATCTCAAAAAGAAGTTCGAGAAAGGAGCTATTGATTGCCCTGCACACATAGAGGGGGCAGATTGGGGATATTTGTGTAACTTATGGCAAGACAAAGACTATCAGGTATGTAGTACTAATTCATATGGTTAAGATTTGGTAATATCTTCACGACCCCAACTCTTACTATAAATTCTTACATATAGATATTGTGATACTCCTATTTGGTTATTGAAAATGCAGAGAAAATGTGACAAGTACACGGATAGTCGATCTAAGCCCAGGAATCACCATGTTGCTAGATCAATGGCTTTCTACAAGGTCAAAAATCATTTGGTATGTCCTCTATTATTTCCTTACAGGTTTCAATATTTGTTGAGTACAAAAAAAGTATGTGATTTTTTTTCACGAACCTAATTCACCAGAAAAGAAAAATGGCATGAATCCTGACCTTCTTGAGACATGGAAGGAGACTCATTACAACGAAAAGAGAAAATGTTGGATAGATGGCTCAGAAACCATATGTGTAAGTGGAAAACATCTCATAATGTATTAGTTTTATCTTCTAGAAAAATTTGTTTTCATTGTCAAGGCATAATTTACTGTGATATTTGCAGAAAAAGTTAAAAGATGTTCAGGATCAAGCAATGGCAAATGGATCTATTCCTTTGACAGATGAGGAGCTCTCATGTACAGCCTTTGGACCCAAACCAGGATACATACGTGGTTTAGGACATGTTCCCAAGCCTAGCTTAACAAAATCTAGCCAAACTTCTCAGGCACAACTTATAAGAGATGCTGAAGAGGCTAGAGAAGAAACTACAGCAGCACAGAAGAAGTGTGAGGAGGCTCTAGTTGAAGCAGCACAAGCTCGTAAAAATACGGAGCAACTAGCAGAAACCATGGCTAACATTCAATCCCAATTAAATTTCTTGTTACAGCAAAATGGTCGCAACATGCCTTCTAATGATGCTAGTGATATTCCTCGCTTTTTTTATTGTTAATTTTATAAACTTGTCACTAGGCAAAAAAATAATGACAACATAGTTTTATTTGCGCTATAATTGAACATCTAATAACATGGCATACTAGACTGAGACTTGGTTTGTATCATATGGTTTTTGGTTTAGGAGGTTCGAGTATTACTCAAGGAGTTTCCACATAGTGAATGCAAGTCACAAATTTTGGACGAATGCTATATGGAGATGTATTTTTCTGAATTTTCTAGTCATCCACTGTTAGGCGGATGTACATTTTTTTTACTTTAATAGTTGCTTTGTTTCAATTTTCGTATCCTATATCTATATGACAGCGATAGCTTCCTATGGAGGTGCCCTTTTTCTTTTTGTTTTTAGATAAGCATATTGTAATCCTTGTGTTGGCATTTAATTTCAGCGATTACAAAGGTGATTTTCGGCCTTGATACAACATTTATAACATCTAATTTCAGCCCTATATATGCTAAGACTAAAGCTGAATTGACAAACTTGGTCTTTGACTATCAGAAACAGAGTTTCAGTTGCAGGGAATCTAGGTATAAGTGCTGGAATGATGTTTTCAGTGCTAAAACTATTATTACATGCTAGAAATTAGGTTTAGTGGCCGAAAGTGTGAATCAAAATATTGGAATATGAGTCCTAGTGGCTGAAATGAGAATTATCCAGAGACATAATTTGTTACGAGTTAGTTTAGAAATTCTAAACCCTTTTATTGCTTTCATAATTGTAAAATCACATACTTAAAATAACAAGAGGATGCCGGTAACTTTTCATAATGTGTCTTGTATTCAAATGATATACCTTGAAACTTCTATTGCATAAGTTCAATCCCCTGACTGGGGTTGTAGACAGTGCTAGCCAATTCTAATGATTGTGGTTTGATTTCTTGTGCGCTTGATTGAGCACATCATATCTTTGTGCTAAGCTAGTTGGGATCATGTTTAACAGTGATGGTATATTGTAATCAAATGGTAATCCAAGACTAGAATTCATAAACATTTTCATTGTGTTATATTTATGCAAATTGCTCAACTAACGATGGTGATCTTTTGGTGGATGAAGATGTAATGGAATACTAGATGGGAAACCAATGATATCTTTTGGTCAATGAAGATGCAATGGAGTACTAGATGGAAACCAATGATGTTATCTTTCGATGGATGAAGATGCAATGAAGTGTTAGATGGGAAACCAATGATGTTTGGAGGACAAAGCCGCTTATTGCCTTTTGTTTTTTGGGACTTCTAGATGGAAGAAGGATATTGGAAGGATGCAATTAGTTTTTGGTACTTAACCGTACATAATATAATACTTCATTGTGGTTTTTGTTAAAATACTCGATACATGATATTATATTTTGGGGATTGAGGTACCAAATTATGAAATTTGTGAAATTGTTTTAATGTTCCTGCTACTACCTTTGAGTTTGGTGGATTGTGCTATTTGAATTATATAGAAAATTATGGTATGACATGAAGCAAAAGAGTTATTTGCTAGGATGAGTTTCCTTGCAAAATGTATTCCCTGTTATGGGACAAAACTTATTTCCTAGCCAAAAAGTCAATTGTTTGCAAGGGAGTTTGGTTTGTTGCCACTTAGTGCACCAATTTGTGAGGAGATGTTCTGTCGCCTAACATGTATATTTTGCGAGGAAATTTGGGTTGTTGCTATTGAGTACACCATTTTGCGAAGAAATGCTTTGTCACTAAACATGTATATTTTGTGAGGAATTTTGGTTCGCTACTATTGAGTACCATTTTGGGAGGAAATGCTCTGTCACTAATTATGTATATTTTGTAAGGAAATTTGGGTCGTTGCTAATGAGGACACCATTTTGCGAGGAAATGCTTTGTTGCCAAACATGCATATTTAGCAAAGAACAGAATACTTATACCGACTAATTTGTTTTACATCAGCGTCAAATAAATTTCTCACAAAATGGTTCACTCAGTAGCAACGAATCAAATTTCCTCGCAAAAGGCTTGTTTTCTTGTAGTGATTACTCATCCAAGTTTACCCATACACCATACGAATCAAATAAGTATTTACAGCTTAATCTTAGACAATTAAGTAAGAACAACCAATTTACACGAACCACGATCCTAGTACTCACCTTAAAGTTTACATGCGCCTCCTTTTGTATTTTCAAACGTTCTTTCAAGACTCAACCTGAGCATTCACTTCACAGCTTAACCTGTCAGGTGCAACATTCGAACATTCTTTCAAGGCTTAACTCCTTTTAAATTCAACATCCCTTTGACATGGCACCAATTACATTTCAAATTCAATAACAATCTCACAGTTGTTCTCGTTTGTCTAGTAACAACATCGTCAATCATTTTCTCGTGTCTCAATACATAACAAACACGTTTGTCACACCCACTCATAGATCACAGCAACCAAAGGGACGAGTGGTAGGCTTGTCCAGGTTGGTACCGATACCGAGAAAATGGAAGTATATATCGATACCTCTTAGGTTTTTTGAAAATGGTTTTCATGCTCAACAAGGCTTCACCCAAACGAAGTACAGAGCTTCAAACACTAAAGACACGCTACATCAGCACAAAGGGTCCAACACCCATACATACTCTCAACACATTTCTCAAAAAGCTTTCCATGATTTTTCCCATTTCTTACCAAATTTCTTTACAACCACGACATATAATTCCTTATGTATAGTCATGAATCCAAACTCTATATTTCTCAATCACAGCTAGACCAACCCCTTAATCTCCTAGGCTCAATCATTAAGATTATTCGATCACATCACAAGAACTCAATGCACCAACTATACTCAATCATAGCTAATTAGAATCAACACAACATCCAAGAATCACAAGCAATAAAAAAGTTATACACATACACAACTCATAATCATGTAGAGAAAGGAGAAAAACCCCTACCAAAGTGGGTTTTGAGCAAAACCCTAAGTTTATCAAGTCGTAAAAGCTTAGATTCACGAAGAACGAACTTCTCCAAGCTCAACTACAAGATCTAGAACCAAGATAACCCAAAAATGAAATCAATAGGTGAGAATCAACTCAAGTTCTAGAGCAGAGAGAGAAAAACGCCAAAATCAATGGATCTTACCTCCAAGGATGAGAAACTCAAAACCCTGTTGAGATTTGAATGATCAACACATGGATCTTGAAGTTTGGAGGTTGATTTGGGTAAGAATCAAGGGATTTGAGTGTAGATCTTGAGAGAGCTGAGAGAGAGTGGGTTTCGGCATAAATTTCGTGGTGTATGGATGAGAGAATGGCTAAGGGTCCTTTATATAGTGTGCCAAAATTGTGCACAGAAAATATCAAAATATGTTGTTTGGGTACCGAAACTAGGCAAAACAGGGGTTCCGGTATTGAACCTGAGAAGGGTATCAGAACTGGCAAAAAGTGAGGTTTCGATACTGAACTCGAGAATATCAAAGGCTTCACCACTAGACAAAGGTTACCGGTACTAGCCAAATGGGGGTTTCGGTACCAATCTGGAAATTTCATAACTTTCTCAATGTTTACTGAAACGAACTCAGATTGCGTCACACAACCACAACACCCCCAAACACCATTACAACACCGAAACTCATAGTTCAACTATTTTTTGAAAGCTGGTACACAACGGCACGTATATCCGTACAACCACATTAATAAACACACAACTTAAATTTCCAAAATACGATCTTCTATTTTAACAAATAATTAAACAAAATGAAAATAATACACGGTCTTTACAGTGTCTCCTATCATAACATTCACCATAAATAATATACCATTGCTCATGAAAATGCATAGCATATATATATTTTTTTTATGAATTGAGCGCCCAAACTATTAGAGGGGTACCTTAGCATTTCTTAAGATCTTCTATCAACCGTATATTCTTTGATAGTGAGAATAGGGAAGATAAGATATCTTATTGTAGATAAAGACTAAAACCTGTGTGGAGGTCGGGGCGGATTTAGCCAAGTGGATCAAGGCATGCAATGGAAGGTGAATCCATCACGTGCGGGTTCAATCCCCGTTGTTTGCCCATCAATAAATGGACCATTTGTTACGAAGACACTAGACAAACCTAGAAAACATTTCTTGTGCAACTCATCATGAGGCTTTCAAACACATCCAAGCAATTGATATCTGATTAAACATTCGGCAAGGAATTACCTATCCTCCTCCTCTTAAAGAAGAATGTCTTTCGCTCACCACTTTCTAGATGGACAATTTTGCCCTTTGTGGTTTTGGCTTCTTGTTGTTTGTTTGTTGGGTGAAATTGTAATTTCAGTTTTTAGAGTTAGTGGGCTACTTGTTTTGTTGTTGGGTCTTACTAGGTTACGTGGCAATCGGGGGTGAACATTTGTGTTTGGCTGGTCTTTATTTCCTCTGGTTAGAGAGAGAGAAGGGGGGATCCGCACCTATCTGCAATCGGCCTTCAATCCTAAAAAAACCTCCACTTTGCATCTCTTTTGTAACCCAAGATTCAAGAGTTTCAGGCGGTTCGGGACTTCGCCAACGACGATCTGATCGGAGGGGGCGTTGCTGCTACGTTCTCTATGTATCTCCATCGCCGATCATGGAGTATCTCTTCTGATTTTCAGCATTTATTCCTTTGTTTTTATTTTATTTTATTTTGAGTTCGACGACCACTACAAGAAAATACACATTCGGCGACCAAATTCCCCGACCAAAGTAAATTTGGTCGCCTGAAGGTCACAAATTGCCGACCAAAATAGTTTTGTCGGGAGATGGTTAACTTTCGCCAACCAAAATATATTTTGTTGCCATTGGCATATATTATACCAACTAAAATATCGTTTAGTCGGGAACTATTTGCGCGAAAATTTCCCACCGGCGCCAGAAGGCGGGAATACATTTGGCAACCAAAAATTTTGTCGTTGAAGCATAAGTTTCACCAACCAATTAATTTTAGTCGGCGAAAAGTTTGATTATTCCGCCCAAAAATCCCATGAAAATATTTGGCGGGGGCTTTAAAACAATTCATCCATGAAAAAAAAAAATTATTGTGGGGAATATTTACCCAAAACTACGTAGTTTTGGTAAGTTTCTGAGTTAGGGTAATATTACTAATATATACTCCTATCTCAATTCCCCCTGCTTCACTTTTTCTACTCCCGCTCCTGCTCGACATTGCTCTGGCGAAAGCGTACGCCCCTCTCTCTCTCTCTCTCTCTCTCTCTCTCTCTCCGACTCTCTCTCCGACTCCGACTCGGACTCCGACTCTCTCCGACTTCTTGGAATTTCTGTGCAAGTGGGCTATTGGTGTGAAATCAGGGCTCAACGTGATGTGCGATTTTGGAGAAGTGACCATGACTATAGGCCTGTAGCATAGCGTACGTCTCTCTCTCTCTCTCTCTCTCTCTCTCTCTCTCACTCATTGCAATTCCTGTGCATGTGGACAAATTTGTGAAATCTAGGCTACTCAATGTGTTTAGAAACATTACAAACAGCAATGGGGCTCAATCTACTGGCATAGAATGTAAAACTTGTTTGGTTCTTAATTTTTGTCAAATTTTTACTAAAAGATGGAAGAAAGAGGTAGGGTTTTTGTTTTTCTGTATTTTTTCTGGTAAAAGGTGGAAGAAAAGGGTAGGGTTTTGGTTTGTCCATATTAATTTTAACAAAAAAGGTGAAAGAAAGGGGTAGGGTTAACTGTGGGTTTTCCGCATTTGTTTACTAAAAGGTAGAAAAAAAAAGAGGCAGAGTTTTGATTTTTTTCATATTATTTTAACTAAAAGGCGGAAGAAAGGGGTAGGATTTTGTTTAATCCCAAAAAGTGGGTAGGATTTTGGTTAATCCCAAAAAGTTAGTATGTTTTGACCTCAAAAGGGGTGGTATCCTTTTATGGGTTTTTCTTAATTGCTATGAGTTACCGAGGAATACTATCCTAGTAGGTTAGTGCAGAAAAGGTCCTATTTCTCTTTGCCCACTAAAAGTGGAAATAAAAGCTCAAGGTGGACCAGTTTGCTGAGGACTATGAGGTCTGGTGGTCTCTCGTACCATACAGGACGTTTCAATTATAACTTCAAACTATTTTGTGCTGCTGTTTTTTCCAATAATGTGAGGGCCAAGTGATGTGGGGGTCTGCAATTCTAGAATATAAGTGCTGAAAAGGTCTTATTTCCTTGCTTATTGAAGTGGAAGCAAGTGCTCATGGTGGTCAATGTTCGTTTGAATCTGTGCTCCAATTTTTTTATTTTTTTTGATTGGCGAATCTGTGCTCTGATTGCCTTAATGTGTCTAGTGATGCTTTGGATTGTAGCTAAAAAGGCTAAAATCTCTGCTTTGCTGCCCAAAGGGTGCTTCAGCTACGATGTTTTTTTTTTATGATTTAGGATATCTTCTTTTCATCTTATTTTCCGGCCTGCTGTTTTCAACCTTTGCTTTCTTCCTTCCAATGCTCTATTGGAAGTCTTCTTTCCCTCTAGCATGTATCAATATCATGGTTTTGATTTCTTTTTCCTTGATATACCCTTATCAAGTTTTTAATAATATAATCTTTTTGCCGATCAAAAAAAAACATTACCTGTTTTTTTAGGTTCTGGGTACCTAATTTAGAGTTATAATAATGTTGTATTTATAATGGGAAACCTTGGTTGTTTTCCAATTATGATTTCTCTGTAAGAATTTGAAGGACACTATTCATTAGATCACAACCCTCGTCTTTGCTAGATCCTCAGATAAAGGTGCCCTTTTTTTTCTTCTTGCACATTTTGAGTTTCATGAAACTTCAAATTCTAATAACTAGTCCGAATGGGTACTTGAAAAGGAAAATGGTGAACACCCAGCATCCTTCAATGGATGTTAAAGTGATTTTGACAATATTCCATAATCACAAGGAGATGTGCTAGAGACACACACAAAACTAGTCGTTCTTGGTATTTTGGGGCTCGAAATGAACTTCAAGATTGAGCCCTTTTAGCATTTTTATGAGCAAATAAAATAACAATAATCTATTTGAAAAGTAAAAAATATTTGATATAGTAGATTTAATTTCTAAAAGTAGTGACCATTGCAAGTATGTGAATGTATCTTTGAAGTATCACAACTCTTGAAAAAAATGGACCCAATTTTTTGTATGGGTTTAATCTTAATTGATTATTAGAGGTGGAAGTGTCTAACAAAGTGTATTTCTTGGCAATTGTCGGAGAGGGGACTATGTAGTGCTCATTTGTTACGGTTAATGGTGACATGCTATTATAAATCGTATGTAGGCAGGGATAGGGTGTGGGGCTAGCAAGGTTTTTAGTGTACAAAAATTCATAGGGTATACTGTTAAACAAAGTTATAACAGTACCTTTTATATGACCAGAGATACATAATATGACAATTTTAAAAGCCCTGCATCCTTAGTTTGGTACTTCAGAACAGACATCCTCCCATATTCATCTCCAATATACCTATGTTTTTGCAACAACAGAAAAGGTTTATTGAGCATATACCATTGGTTCCTTCTGCAGCCACTTCAGCTGATCATGTTAAAAAACATAACAAATAAAGTTATTGCCTTAAGTACATGAAATGGGAGGCATAGATTATAGAGAAAGCAGTTATATTGGATTCCCATTGTAGACTGCCAGTAATACACCTATCTCTAGATCCCAAACCTCAGAGAGAGAGAGAGAGAGAGAGAGAGAGAGAGAGAGAGAGGGGGGGGATCGGGGTCATTGAACAGTTAGGATATTCTCTTATCATCACCATAAAATAGGAGTAGAAGTTAGGTAGGCAATAAAACAATTTAGAAGCATCTCACACCAAGGCAGCAAAAGTTAAAATATACATATACCAACACAAATTCAATATAGGGCTAAGTGAAGGTATGCCCTCCAGTTTGATTGATGTGCCAATATCCCTCCTTATGGTCACATTTAAGCACTTAATTCCATTTTCCTACTTTAGGCCCGTTTACTGATCAAGCCCCCAAGTATACCCTAGCTCAGGTCAGTTAAGCTCGTAAACACAAGGCTATATTGATAACGTTTTAATCATATGTAAGAGTTCAAAGTTCTTGGGTTGAGATTTGCTATCCTTTAAAATTAGTACTATTCTCCTAGTTTCTATTAGTTATTTTTTGGGAAGCAATTAATTTGTTTTCATATTAGGTCTCTTCCTTTAAAGACAACAAGAAGACATCTTGCTCTAGCTGTTTGGTAATTTCTCGCTTTGTCGTTATTCCTTTTATTTGTACACCATCTGTATTCCCATTGACCAAATTTGGCACCTAGATAAACTTTTTGATGAAATTGCTAAAAAAAATTGGTCCTAACTAGAAAAAGACGAACAAGTTTACTTATTGGCTCAATCGGATCTTTACAAGTTAGCTTTCTTCAGTTTCAAATAGCATGGTCTCTATACCTCACTTATAATAGTACAATAATGTATAGATAATTTGAAATGAAAAGTTTCTTCTATGTACTTTTAGAAGTTTCCAATGTATACTATTAGTTGATCGATTAACTTTGAATTACTATGTCAAAGTGCTAGAAAGTTGCTGAAAAGTTTCATTAGTTATTTATTGTTCAGTTCTTTATTTGCATCTTGTTTTACTATTACTTATTTTCTTTGCATGCATTTTGCATGCATAACCATCTCAACTCTAACAGCTTTTATTGAAAAAAAAAAAAAAAGAGAGTGACAATTCAAAAGCATAGTTGTTCGGGTTTTGTAGGAGCTGATATGTTAACAATTCATTGAATGGCCTTTAGAAAGAAAATTAAAAGTTAGGGTAATTGATGTGACTGGAAACATGTATCTTCATAATGTGTGGCCCCAATCCTAAAATATAACAGTTGCACCATTCTTTTTTCTCTAATCTCATGCAATCTATTTTCTGCCTTTTCCGGGCCCCTCTTTTTTTCCTACTTCCTTTTTTTTTTGGTTTGTAGGTGATAAGAAATGGACAAGAATTGGATGACAATTGGAAATAGAATGAGTAGTCAATATCGAGAAGGGGACGATTCATTCATTGAATTTGCAACGAAAAATGCTGCACTCGAGCTTGCCATTAGGTGTCCATGTGTCAATTGCTTCAATAGCAAAAAACATTCAAGTTCGCTTGTTAGGATTCATTTGATCCGATTTGGAATCTCAAAAAATTATGAGACTTGGAATTACCATGGGGAACAATTTCCATCACAACAACCTAGTGCACCCTACAATGATAACCACGACAATGGTGAAACTATTGGCAGTGGACTTGCAAGGCTATTCCCGAAGAATGAGGAGCAATTGCCTGAAATGTTGGTAGAAATATTAATGGCAAGTGTCTTGGATGATGATATTGATGAACTTCCTTCTTCCTTTGAGAGGGAGGATGTGCGAAACTTTGATAAGTTGTTTGAGGATGCTCAACGCAAAGTGTTCCCAGGATGCAATGGTACTATATTGTCGTTTATTGTCAAGATGCTTCACACAAAAGTGCATGGCAAGATTAGTAACTCTACGTTTGACATGATGATGCAAGTAATCAAAAGTTTGCTACCAGAGTATGATGAGTTTGTTCCATGGAACATACGTGAAGCCAAGAAATTGTTACGTGATTTGGGTTTGGGATATGAGTGTATTGATGTGTGCAAGTATGATTGCGCATTTTTTTGGAAGGAGAATGCTGATTTGGAGAATTGTCCTAGATGTATAGAGTCTAGATACAAGGTGAATGATGGAAAGGGTAAGAAAATTCCTCAAAAAGTATTGAAATACTTCCCACTAATACCGAGGTTGAAGAGATTGTATGGGTCAAAGAAAACATCTACTGATGGCATAAGGAGAAACGTGTGGATGATGGGGTACTAAGGCATCTGGCTGATGGTGAGGAATGGAAGAATTTTGACGTCCGGTATCCTACCTTTGATGCGGATCCGCGAAAAGTGAGGCTAGGATTGGCCACTGATGGTTTTAACCCTTTTGGAACTATGAGCACTTCATATAGTATGTGGCCCGTTATCGTGATTCCTTACAATCTCCCTCCTTGGAAGTGTATGAAAGAACCCTTTTGCATGATGTCATTGCTTATTCCCGATCAATCTGCACCTGGAAGAGATATCGTTGTGTACTTGCAACCTTTGATTGATGAGTTGAAAGAGTTGTGGAAGGATGGCATCCAAACTTATGATGCCTCTAATGGGCAATTTTTTAAGATGCATGCAGCTGTCATGTGGACCATTAACGATTTTCCTGCGTATGCCAACATGTCTGGATGGACTACGAACGATTATTTAGCTTGCCCCATATGCAATGAGGATGCATCATCGCAACGTTTATGGAGTAAGATAGGCTACATGGGAGCTCGTTGCTTCTTACCTGAGAACCACTCTTGGAGAAAAAGCAAATTGTTCAATGGCCAAGTTAAGAATAGGTCCAGGCCTTTAGAGTTAACAGAGGAAGAAATATTGAGGCAAATAGAATCGGGAGTGTACAAGCCGCATGGAAAGCATCCAACTAGTAGAAAAAGACAAAGGGATGAAAATCCAATTTTGAATTGGACAAAGAAAAGCATCTTGTTTGAACTGCCTTATTGGAAGACACTCAAACTTCGACATTGTCTTGACGTTATGCATATAGAGAAGAATATATTTGACAATTTGATTGGAACGTTACTGGGTGTAGCTGGGAAAAGTTAGGACACAGAAAAAGCACGTAGAGATTTGGAGGATATGAGAATACGAAAGGACTTGCCCCTAAAGAAACGTGCAGATGGGTCATTTGAGAAACCCTCAGCGTTGTACACATTGTCCCAAATCGAGAGACTACAGTTTTGTGAATTCTTAAAATCGATAAAGTATCCTGATGGCTATGCCGCAAATATCTCGAGTTGTGTTAGCACAAAAGGTGATAAATTAACTAGTCTTAAAACTCATGATTGCCACGTCCTTCTTCAAAAGCTTCTTCCAATTAGGATGCGTGGGTTCCTTAATAAGGAAATCAGTACTGTATTGTTTGAGTTAGGAAGTTTCCTCCAACAGTTGTGCTCGAAGACATTAAGGGTAGAGGACCTCGACAAATTTGAGGATGACATCATACTTGTACTTTGCAAGCTTGAAAAGATTTTTTCTCCAGCTTTTTTCGATGTTATGGTGCACTTGGCTGTTCACTTACCGCGTGAGGCTAAGCTTGGACGTCCTATGCAATATAGGTGGATGTACCCAATTGGAAGGTAATTTCTTGTACTCTTACAAATTAATAGGAAGTAATTGAATTATAGTGCTAGATAGAGTTGTAGAATAATATTGTTATGTGGGTTCTTTATTTATAGGCTACTTGGAGTTCTAAAAGGTTTTGTTGGCAATAAAGCTCGTCCAGAAGGTTCAATTGCAGAGGCGTATGTTTCAAAAGAGTGTACAACTTTTCGCTCAATGTATCTCGATGGAATAGAAATGGTGTTCAACCGAGAAGAAAGGAATGATGATGGTGGTGAGCGTGGCCCTGGTTTAGACGTATTTACTCAAAGTGTTCGTCCGTTTGGGCAAATCCAAAGGGCACCTGATCCTCCCACTAAGCAACGTGAGATGGCACATTGGTTTGCCTTGTACAATTGCTCCGAAGTCGAACCATATCTAGAGTATGTTTCATTTAAATACATATTATATCTCATAGTCAGAGGGGGAAAAATCCCATCATTATGGTTATACAGATTATAAATTTTTAAGTAGGGAACACAAGAGCTTGTTAGCTGATGGAAGTGCTGTAGAAATCGTATAGAGACAATGCAAAGAATTTCCAAAGTGGTTCAAAGAACGTGTAAGACAAATAAATTAATTTTAAACATGGCACATTATCATATTTTTTATTGGAAGTTTCATAACACTAATTCTTTATGTAGATGAATGAGTTGCGAAGGCAAGGGTCGCCAGAAGCAACCAATGAATTGTGGTCATTGGCCAACAAACCCAGTGCACTAATAAGGACATATTCGGGATGCATTTCCAATGGTGTTCGATTCCATACCAACGAGCATGACAACCGTCATAGAAGTCAGAATAGTGGGTTAGTTGTGGAGGGGGACCATGAAGGCCATACGGTTAATTTAATTTTATGGTTACTTGACCAAAGTGTGGAAAATGACTTATTTATTTAGACATCGAGAGGTCTTATTCCAACGTGAATGGTTCAACACTGGTAGTAACAGGACTTTGCGGACTGATCTACATTCTACAAGTATTGATATAAGAAGTCGATGGTATAAAGATGACCCATTTGTTACCAAGTCAAGTGCAACAAGTATGTTACATGAATGATACCAAAGTAGGTGAGAATTGGAGAGTTGTGGAGCGGTTCGAACGTCAAGGGATCTGGAATGTGCCTAAGTTGGATGATTTTGAAGCTAATGATGCTCCCAATGATGAGTTCCAACAGGAGGAAACCACAGAGTTTGTAAGAGTTGTTGAAGATCTCATCACAACCCCTTTGCGTAGAAATGACATTGAACCTGAAATTATCCGAGAGGAGTCTAGTAGAAAACAAGCCTGAGCAGAGAATATTGAAGTCCATGGGTTCATCTGCGATGATGACGAAGATGAATTACTAGATGAGCATGACAATGAAGATGAATTATATTTGATACTAATTTGGATACCGATCTTGATATGTAACCTTAATGTATTTTGTTAATGAGACTTGCATAATAGTGGACCAACTATTTTGAAATTTAGGCTCTAAGTCTTTGGAGCTTTATTGAGTTGTTATGTTTGAGCTTTACTTAAGATCTAAGTCTTTTGACCAATTTTTTTGTTATTTAGGATACTCAACTACTTTATTACTAGGTTTCTACTCGTTACTTACTTTGGGAATTAATTTGTGTTCTTAGCAGGTCTCTTCCTTTAAAGACAGCAAGAAGACATCTCAGTCTGTTTCGTAATTTCTCGCTTTGTCTCTATTCCTTTACTTTTTTACGGCATCTATGTTCTCATTAACCAAATATGGCACATAGATATATAATTTGATCAAATTGCTAAAAAGAAATTGTCCTAACTAGTCCAACTTATTTGGTGAGGAAAAAAGACCAAGGAACTTACTTATGGGCTTACTCATATGTCTATAAGCATCTTGCCTCTAACAACTTGTTTGTGTTTATTTCATAGTTCAGAGTTACGCAAAATGTCCGAACGAGGAAAATTGTTGCTCCAACCTGGTTTTCTTACAACTCATGTCAAAACAGATTATGAGAGGAAAAAAATGAGTGGATAAAAAGGAACAATGAGATACGTAAATCTCATGGGGTGAAGAATAATGCAACTTCTTTTATGGATGATGATGACAATGAGTCTGTTTCTTTTGAGCAGGAGGTACAATATATAAGTATACGTTAATGATCAGCAAAAATAATGTATTTTTTTCTATCTTTCTTTTCTTTCTATTATTGTCTTGTGTTATGAATTATGTACATTATATATTTATGCTTGGGCATTCTATATTATGTTGTTATAGGCCATAGAGATGCCACCAGGTCGTTGAAATGTTAGAGGCCATAGAGATACATCATCTCCTCCTTAAAGTGTTACACCATCTCCAACCTAAGAGTTAACCTCATCTCCACATGCACCATCCCCCCTCCAAAATGTTACACCATCTCCAACCCAAGGGTTAACCTTATCTCCACATACACCATCTCCCCTTCAAAATGTTACACCATCTCCAACCCAAGGGTTAACCCCATCTCCACCCCAAAGGTTAACCCCATCTCCACATACACCATCTCCCCATCAAAGTGGTACGACATCTTCACCCGAAGGGTTAACCTCATCTCCACCCCAAGGGTTAACCTCATTCGCACCCTCTATCGTTGCACAATCTGATCAAATGAGTGGCGCATGTAAGATAATTTTAACTTATGTTTCATGAATGCTTTGCTTTCATCATCGTACCCTATTTCGAATCTATTGTTTGTTCAACAGGTCCATCATCCTCAAAGAGTGTGCGGGGACCTACTGTTGGCAAAAGTTTAGATAAATTCATAGCACACCACGAAGGAAAAAAGCTCATAGTTACTGTCCCAAAGGAGATGAAGGCATTCTGTGGGGTGAATGCCACCATGGCAGCAACTGATCTTGGGGTACAAATTAGGAGGTTTTGCCCTATTCAAGGCTTTGCCCATTCATGGAAGTCTGTGGACCCAATGGCTAAAAAAGCCATCCTGCAATCTAATCGAGTAACGATTCTCTATTCTAGAATTTAGTTAGTGTTCTTGTAAGAATGAAGTGTATCAATTAGTGTATTATGGTTGCAGGACAAGTTTGACATCGTAGATAGAATAGAGGGAAATTCACTGGCCGATGTTGTAACTAACAAGAAAGCCTCCCTTTTGTATAAAGATTGGAAATGTAACATGAGGCGTCATTATAGAAAACTTAGGAAATCGAAAGTGGACCCATATAGTAGTCCATATCATGAGATGCATATGGATGATTGGAAGTACTACTTAATCGACAAAGTATTCAAAGATCCAAAAATTCGGGTAAGTTGCTACCTATTAGTTTTAAACTCTTATGTGACATTCATACATAACCGCATAAATATATTTGCAGAAGCACTGCGTAGCTAGAAAAAAAAATAGGAAAAAACTCTCATATAATCACACTACAGGGTCCAATATTTTCCTGCTGCGATGTCCATTGAGGTGAGAGGTTTAGAAAAGCAAATGTAATAGTAGGAAATTATTGTTATTTTTGGTAATATTGATTGGTCAAACTTTATCGACTTGAATTTGACAGGCTGAAGGAAATGATAATGAACTTCCCGATTTCTGTGAATTCTTCAAAAATCACATACGCTAAAGAAGACAAAAGAGTGGATCAAACCTAATTGTGCAGTGCTACATGCCCTTAATTTCGATGCCGTCCTCAGGGACACCCCGGCCACCTACGCCATTGTTGAATTCTTCGCTCACTGGTCAGTTAGAATTTTTTCAGTTATCAATGGCGGTGAAATTTGTAATTTTTAACTTCGATCCGGATTTGGATTGTTGTGCTACCGTACTATAGTGTAACTGTTAGGCTCTGTTTGGAGCGGCTCAAGTATTTATTCTTTTTTAGGGCAGCTGAAGGTTGAGAAATGAGTCATGTTTTGTAGAAAGATATAGATTCTTGAATGACTACAATCTGTGAAGTGAAAGATTTTTTATAGGTCCGATTAAACAGTCAATACCATCAAGATCTTGTTGTCTTTTGATTTTTTGGGGGGGTTCTGTTTGTTGGGAGTGGGGTTGTTGTGGGCTTTGGTTGTTGAGTCTAGGGTTTGTTTTGTTTAGTCTGACCCTGTTTGTTTCCAGTTGCTCCTTGCGATATGATTACCTTTTGATGCTTAACTGTTGAACTTTTAACTGCCAAATCCTAGTTCGATGTTGTTGGACTGCATTGATTCTCATGCTCTGCTATATGTTGTGTATCCAGATGTTTCCTTCGATGTTGAATTAGAAGACTAATGCTGAACTACTGAGCTTTTAGCTGCAAATTCTGGTTACATGTTGCTGAATTGCATTTATTTTCATACTGGCCCTGACCTTTTGAAACTACTGACCATGGATCTGCTGCTCTTTTTGCATTTTCATGGAACTGCTGCTCGACTTGATAATGTTGATGCTTGCTGATATTTCTTCTTTGCTGAATTAGAAGACTAATGCCATTACTGAGTCTTTTTTTGAGCTGATTATTTGACCGGGGATATGAAAGTACTCTATGGAGAAGCCTCTATCACTTTTTGAAAGCTTCCTTTTGAGGTTTATATTGTAATTCATTGGGGTTGATCTCTTGTCAATCCTTAGGCAGGAATAGCATATGATTGTCGTGGGGTAGGGTGCCAACCTAGTTCGGATGTTACCCACATGTTGTGATGCTAACTTATCTTGTCCTAAATCTTGATGTACTACTTCGTTGTGATCAATAAAATTCCTTTTTTGCCGTTCAAAAAAACAAAAAAACTCAATGTACGTTGAAAGTCATAGGCAATATGAATTGGGATCTTGGATATATAGGGCAGTGGCCAGTGAGTTAGTCAATGGTGTTTTGTTTTTGTTGCATTGGCACTATCCTTTATTTGTGTGGTGTTAGTTACAAATCTGATTAAGAATGTTTAAGAAATTTCTTTTCGTGTATGCATATATAAGATACAATTATTTGATTATTTGGAAGGTTTGCAAACTGTTAGGATCAATGTTTCAGTTCCTTGGACAACTTTACAAGTTACACTATAATACGTGCATTGTACTGTTAAAGCTATTATCTTCAATAGAGCAATCTAAAAAGTGGGAGACTTCACCATGCACGTTCATCGCAAATTGACCAAATTTGGATCGAAGGTGTTGGGCTTGTTGTTTGTATGCATTAGAATCACATGCATAATTGATGAGCTGATATGTCTGATGTTAATGTTGACATGGAAAATGTCACACCACTACAACAAAAATCAGTTTTGATAGCGTTCAAAAAATGCTATGGAAAGTAATAGACAGCGTTTTGACAAACGCTGTATTAGCCCATGTTATTAAAAGTCTGAACATTTTATAGCGTTCATGGAACGCTATCAAAACTATGCATACTATAGCGTTCACAAAACGCTGTCAAAACTAGACATTCCATAGCGTTTATAGAACGCTATTAAATTGGGGAGCCATTATAGCGTTCTTGGTCTGTTACAATAGAGTGTTCTTCTATAGCATTCTTTGCATGCTATAATATGGGAATACTACCATAGCGTTGGATGCCAGCTACAATTGCCGGCAAAAATTTTAAAAAAACATTTTGTAGCATTTCCTGAATGCTACAATGCACTCTTTTGTTGCAGTACACTGTTGCATTATGTATTATTGATAAATTTAAATCAAAACTAACTTTTAATACTCATTGAACTTTGAAGCCAATATCATAAAACTGAGAAATCAACAATGCGTCCAACGTAAAATGCATCAAAAGATAAAGTGAAAACTTGACATAACAAAGTCAAGATACAAATGTCGATATCCGAAAAAAAGATATCCAAAGAAAGAAAAGAATATCTTAAAAAATCAGGTATCCCAAAAATAATTCACTACATATGCTAGTTAAAAAAAACCTAAACAACCCAATCAAAATTTGTCTTCTGCAATCAGCATCGCTTCTCTTCTTCGTTTTGTACACTGCAAAAACAAGAGTCTTAATCAATACAACTCAAAAAGACAGAAATCAATAAGATAAGGCTACATTTAAAAAAAAATTAAGAAAAGACTAATAGACTAAGAGTGTTTTGGTTTGTTTTTTCCCAAGTACTTATGAGCAAGACCAAGAACGATCTTAGAACAATCTCCCAAGTACCAACTGATGTGTAGAAGCTGAGGCCAGACTAGCAAGAAACAAAGGGTAGGGGCACCTTGACCAATAGGTTTAGCAGCAGTAGGGACACACAAAAAAAAACCACAGCAGATGAACTCAGCAGAACCAACAGAGATCCCATATAAGCAACACCATGATTGAAGGAGTGTGCAACTCAGTGACCAAACCAAAAGAGCCACATCAAGAACTTCTCTTTCTTGCCTTTCACAAATTTATTTCTACAATGTGAACCCCTAGATGGTATCAATCTGAATTGACTCTATCAACTAAGTACATGTTTGAAAAAGTAAATGAATTGGCCATCAAGCTAACTATAAAGTAGACTTACCAGGGCATAGAGATCAAGGACGTGATCTCCCGAGGAGATATTCAAAGCTGAAACAGCAGCTCTAGATGCCGCATCAATCCCATACATCTGATTGACAAAAGCAAAGGAAATTGAAGGACGCCTATTCAAAGCTGAAATTGAAAATTCAACATATCTAAAAACCGCTATTGGGATTTATAAGAAGAAAATAAGTAACAATGCACGCTAATATCCATCAGTGAATTTTTTAATGTATTAATGTACTTGAGTACTGAAAGTTGAAATGAAAGCTATAGACAACCGGTTGACCCTTTCACTTATGGATGCTATATGTATCTGAAAAACTTCCAACTGTTTTATACTTGCCTATTGCTGCATTTTAGGTGAACAAGATAAACCGGATCTTGAGATGAGATATGGAATAGCTGTCGGACAATGTAGGTGCATGTTGTGATGCTGAAAAAAGAAATGTGAACAATATCAGTACACTATGTGATGTTGTGTATATGAGACTGAGGTACCTACAGTTCCAAGTCTATTACTAGATTGGTATTCAACAAAATGGCAAAAATAATCAAATACAAGGAATTAATCGAAGAGAATGGAAGACACCATAACCAAGAGTCGTGTGAGGTAAAACACAGGTAACACCGAAAATCGATAAGAGATTGGCACCTCTTATTCTTGGTGCCCAATCCTTTTTCAATAAGGGCATAAAGATTCTTACCTATCTAGTAGACGATTCATATTTAGTATGGTTATATGCAAAATGATGTGGATTAGTAATAGGCTAACAAAATTATATAAAGAAGTCGTCAAGGTGTTTTCTGATCAATGTCATTCTTTCATATCATTTTGGCAATTGTGTTGGAAGAACAGTTGTGTTCTGTTCTGAGAATTTTTTTGAAGATAAGTAGGCAGATGAGAACTACACACCCTGCACTGGGATACTTACTTTATATACGTTGGTAAGAAGTGCGAAACTCAACCACAAACTTCAACAAATATGAATGCAGAAAATAAAAGGATTGAAAAAAAGCACACAAGAAGACCAGGTTTATATGATTTATGTAATTGGGAGTTTCGTTAATAGTCGTTGCAACTGTTTCATTATGTTGAAAAACAATGGGGAAAATGACAGAATTACTACGGTGGTATCGGATTGCCGCAATATGTAAGCCAAGATTCATCTTTGAAACATACCAAATAATATAGTGCTAGCTTCACATTCCAGAACACCACACAGCATTCTGAACACTTTTCTGTGAAATTTTTTGAGGTTATCATTATTGATAGTATTTCCTATGTATAAATGTTCTTTAACAAGACAATGGGCGACACCAATTGCTTATACCATATGCAAAATTACCTAAAAAGAAATGCTCATTACTTACATATAAGCTGCAAAGGGAAATTCAATAAATTACCCTCACAAAGGTGTGTAACCAAGCAGGGAAATCAGAACATTACAGTACGTTGTTTGATCCATGTGGTTTGCTCAAACAGATATCCAGAATTCAGAAGAAACTATAAGACGAAGGGCAAAAATAAAATAATTAAGAAAATTTAAACATGCACGGGTACTTATGAATCCTACACTCCTACTAGTACAGGCTGTGTTAAGACTTAGTTCCTTCGTTCTGAGCCAGTAATGAAACTCTGATTTCACATTAGAAAAGTCATAGGCATAGAAAGCTCATCAAATCACTATTTATGCCATTGATATAGGATGTATGTTCAACGTTGATGATGGATCATGCAATACACCCCAATGAATTTCCCTTTCGGAAAAAGTAAGGCCAGCTAAGTCTATTACATGTTTAGGTTTTGTATCCACTTTGTAATCAGTCCAATTAATCTCTTGACCTTTCAGCATAATACCCCCTAACAAACGAATATCCTGTTTCAGAACCAATCTTCCATTTCTACTTGTAGCAAGATATGGGTACCTTGAAATTGAACAAAGTTTGACTTTACAGCACAAAGCACCTAAATAATGAGAAAGAACAGATATTCTTTTACACCAAATGAGCTATAAATTTAGAAAGTGATTTGATGAACTTACACATTAGAGCCATGCCCAAATATGTCGTCATGCTCAAAAGGAGAACATGCACAGTAAATGAGCCTAAATTGCACAACCAAATACTAGTTTGTCTTGGTCATTCAAACAGCTTGATACCAGCGAAAAACATAAAAATTGGCATGACTAACTTTGCCATGATGGCTACATTTATAATTCTACAACTCACTTTGGTAGGGTCTATGTTTAACACGGATGTACACTGAACTTCAACTACTAGTAGGATTCTAAAGTCCAAATGATCATCAGAAGCAGTGAAAAATATTTTTCGGGACACTCAAGTTAAAACTGAATACGGCTTTTTCGCCCCCTTTCCAGCCTCGTCTAATACAATACAACTTGCAGATGGAAGCATAGCTGTTTCCAAGTATCTCCTCACTAGTCTTTGTGGGCATATTAAGTATGATATATATATGGTGAACCAGTGAATCAGCCACGAGTCTATACAAATTCCCCTAATGTGAGATCAAGTACTACGATGGCAAAAATAGCACAATTAGTTGCACAAATAGCACCGTTGACACAAAGCACTTGTGAGCCCTTCTACGTGTATTCCAACTTTGATGGTAGTTTTGCAATCACACAACTATCGAACTACATCGGGCAAAAATTGGTGATCTTACACTCCTCTTGGCATTATATAGCCAATAGTTTTGAACCAATCAAAATACATGCCCCAATATTATTGAATGAAAACATAAACCCAGATAGTAAATCCGAACCCTCTCCGTGGAAGAAAAGAAATTTTAGAGTTTTTCAAAACAAAAAAGAGGATCCAATAAGGGTGGTGCAGAAAATAATTTTGACCTGAGATTTTGCGTGAGTGCCTAGAAGGGCTTCATGAGAATTCCTTTAAATCAGCGTCTATGTCAGGGAATGAAGTGTTTCTTGTAATCCTTTGCTAGGATTCTGTTTCTTGTAAATCACAAACCCTAATCTACCTAGTTCAAGTTCATAATCAAGAGATTTTGCCATTTTCTTAAAACCCGAAGGAATTCCAAATCTCTAACCATCAAAACCCTGTTTCGAGTACCATACAACCTGATTCAAGCATTAATCAAAGCATTTGAGTTCGAAATCAAGGGTTTCATTATTTTTGAAGCTTGGCTTCTGAAAGTCGGTCCCTATTGAGTTGATTTGAAGGTCGTTGTGCCGGATTCGAGCTAATTCGAGTCCTAATGTTCTTGTTTTCAATACGAAATCAAGAGGGTCATACAATTCCAACCCTAGATATACTCCTACTAGGGTTTTCGGGCTCTAATCTACTCGTGACAAGGGTTTTCAAAATTAGATCCACTCCTACGACACAGTAGGGTGTGAGATCTATTTGGTTCAGATTTTTGCAAAATAGAGGAGAAAGAACAAACCTTTGAGTGGAATGTAGAAAGAAATCAGGACTTCTTGGACGAGATGATGGCCACTTCCTCGAGGATCATCTCGGGGGCTTGATACATCTCCTCAAGGTCGGCTACGCTGGGGTCTTCCGACTTCATTGCAGAAGAGAGAGAGAGAGTCTGTGTTTTCAAATGAGAAGATGCGAGTGGAGATGGGAAGAGGAATGGAGAGAGAGGAGCGGCCCGATCAATTGGATGGGTGGAATGCTATATTAGAGTTAATGAAACGCTATTGTTCCACTTTCATTTCTCTCCGTGTCTTTCAATACCAGGAACGCTATTATTGCCACCTCAACAATAGCATTTATAAAAAAACGCTATAAAATTATGCTGTGAAAGCCTCTATTTGTTGTAGTGCACCCTCGATTTTCTATATAAATATAAATAACTTTTCATAATTAAAATCCTTACAATAACATACATCAAACCCTAAAAGAGTTTTACCCAAGGCACATCGGCCCAATAACTTGAAATTACAAATAGTGAAGGAGAAAATTAAATAGTTTACAAATACCCAATTGTTAAATAGCTGAATTGAAGTTACAATTACATCCTTTAAAGAAATCCAAAAGAATGATAATGCCATGTTCTCATGTCAGCTTTCAAAAGATTTCCAATCAATGCATGCACAGCACTCCATGCTACAGCTCCGAATGTACACCTGAAAAATGAAGGGTTGAGCAAACACGCGCCCAGTAGGAAAATCTCTACAAACTTTATATGCAAAAGAGAAGATTTGAACATAAAAGAATGAAGTTGGAAACTATGACTGAGAATGCAACCAACGCAACTTCATGAAGGAACTCAAGGCTTAGGGGCACTTCACTTGTCATTAGTCAATCCATTAGTCATCTCTTACGTGTCCTTATTGATCCACTCCATTTCGCACACTTCTACGGTTAATGACTCTCATTCCGTGTCTTAAGGACCCCGTACATCTCTCATTGATTCCCAATATGTGCTCCAGTAGTTCTTCCTCCATCAACATACCGACGAAAGAGCTTAATAAATTTTCTGGGTCTTAGGGCCCCATATACCCATAATACATTTTAAATTTATTAAACGAAATTGCGGGTCTCTACATCGTACCCTCCTTAAAGAAATTTCGTCCTCGAAATTTGTTAAACCAAGTCTGATCATGCCATGTAACATATGCAAATATCACAACTATACTGCTACTCATCATACAACAATTCAACAACTATCAAAATCGATGTCAAAGGTTCATATCAATCAAACCTCAACAAATGCAAGTATATCTTTCTAATTTTGTCCTCCTATTTCCACGTAACCTCGCACTAATGACATTGGCTTACCTCTGAACATTTGGCTGCGCAAGTCTTGAATACGTATCGGATTCTCACTGTGGGACACGTCGGCTTATAACTCAAGTTCGGACCTTTCTAACACCTGTAATAGATTTGTCTCGTACTTTCGTAATTCCTATGGATGAAGCGCATCACAAATATCTAAAAATTTTATGCAGCAATATCAAGCGGAAGGCAATTTATAAGCATCCACTTTATTTGCGACATCCCTACATACGGTCCTCTATCTCATCACAAAGATTCAGCCCCTAACTGTAACCCGATAGTCCAATTGACTTCCCGAGACTTCCATTTAGAAGGTGCGGTGATCAATCGCCTCTTCCAACTGGATTTCATCAGTTGTCGCATGGGCATCCGAAAGACACGCGCTGTATTCGACACATAACATACCTTTCTAACGATAAAAGCCTCCTCTTTTCTTACCTCAAACAAACTGAACCTTAACGCGACGATACCTTACAAAATACGTGGGTTCTCCCACTCCGAACGACAATGGGTAATGAACAACAGTCAACACAATCCTTCGGTTACCTCAAACGAAACAAGTGAGCTTCAAAGTTCAAACAACACCGACCAAAGACTCAACGAATGGGCACGAAGTATCCTGAATTCAAGGAACATATGAAATCTTTAGAATCACTAGGTAACCAACTCAACGTACCAATTTGGGACAATCCAGAACTCATAATAATGAGACAAACCACCAAATAAGCTAACCGATACAAGATCAAATTTTTTCTCAGTACCAAGGATAAGCCAAGCTTCTGACAGATTGGAATTCAGCGACATAGAATGAGTCTTGTGTCTCCAAAGTTAAGAAACCTCAACAAATGATACAAATCTGAACGCCGTAGAGAGCAATTACAACAAGTGAATTTGAATTGAACAACAACTGTAGATCAATATCAACCAACAGATCACCATGAATTTGTCTCCAATAAGTGAGTGCTACGGCACAAAAACTTGAATAGAGTAGCGGTTTCCAATGATTTGACTAGTAGCTGCAACGGTGGGATCCAGACCAATCAATGAAGTTCAAACGCGTAAACCGATATGAAGCAAAGGCAAATTCAAATTATGTAACTTCAAGATTGAGGAGTCACAACAAATTGTGACGCCAATGTAACGCCCCGAATTTTGGGTACGTTAAATAAAACAATTTTATTAAAATTTCAAAATAGAGTCTAGCTCTTTATTACAACATAACCCCCACAGGAGTACTTTTATTACAAAAGGAAGGGAAACCAGGGTTCCTAACTACAGCTCCGCCTTCTCTTCCATCCTAGCCAGCTCCTCGGCTCCGTACGCCTCCAAGGTGAAGATCTCGCCCTGCTCATCTATGAAGTCTGACACATTATACCGGCGTCGCCACCAATATAATATGCCAGGGTCACCAAAAGGCAACACCGTGAGCTACAACGCCCAATAGGAAATCGTTACCCGCTAACCCATAGCTTACCAACAAACGATCATAGAAATCACATAAATGACGATAACACATCCACATTCACTATCTAACGTTGGTGTCCAAGATTTCCCGATTTCTCCTACGCGACTCGTCGTAGACCGTGTCAACATTTTCCACTTACAAAACCATCTTTCAAAATCATTTGCATTGGCTCCGTACCGCGGATAACCAAGCCCTTTCAAAATCATTTGACATTGGCTCCGTACCGCGGATAACCAAGTCACACACACACACCCTTTCAAAATCATTTGACATTGGCTCCGTACCGCGGATAACCAAGCCACACACCCAACCTCGGTTCCGCCGCGCCGGGTCCGAGTATCCTCACAATGGTTCCGCCGCGCCGGGTTCCCATTGGCACACAATTGCATTGGCTCCTCTCCGCGGATAACCAAGCTATACCTCACCATGGTTCCACCGGTCCGGGATCCCATGGGAACGCACACACACAACCTCACAATGGTTCCGCTATTCCGGATTCCCATTGGAACACACACACACACATAATGCCCTCGAAATGGTCATTATGTAGTTTCTAAGATATCTTCTTTTTCGGAAAACACATTTTCCTTGTCAACCACACCCTAGGTGTCATGTTTCTACTTTCTTGGTTCTTGTGTCTCGTTTACATGCTAGACTTCGCGGTAGGACTTTTACAAAGTAAACACAAACCACTCATTTTAATCTTGAAACAAACAAGCAAGATCATCCAACTCTATGTTGCTAAACATATGCAAATCAACGCTTAAAGCATAACGCCACATGTTCGGACGCCCTTGGAGTGATAAATCACTTATGCTTTATCGTGTCACAAGTAATACAACAATTCATATATTCAAGTTCATAACTTTCCGAAAGATCAAAATACGAGTACTTGAAATGAAAAGTAAATAAAGATCACTTTCTTTGAAACGGAAGATAACGAGATCTTACATATACATAGGGATAGGGTAAGAGTATCCTACCTTGATCCGAAACTAGTCGGGGCCGAATAAGCAAGGTTGAAAAATTCTACGGGCGGTGAATCTGGACCGAACTTCGAACGGCAGTAACTCGGTCAATCTTTGGCAGAAAATACGATCGTTCTTGGGTTGAAATCGAAGATCTCAAAACCCTCTACAACTCTCGTGAAGGAAGTTAATCCTAGAAACTACTTTAGGTTGGAGAAAAATAGTGATAAAGGAGAAGACAGTAAGCTGTCTGGAATTTGGAAATCCGAAATTTTACTGAACTTCAGATGCCGATATCTTGGTCATTTCTTGACCGATTGGGGTGATTCTTGAGCCTAACTTGAAGCTCTCGAAATGTTCTACAACTTTCCCGAAGGAAGTTGGTCCTAAAAACTACTCTAAGCAGGAGAAAACGGAGGATTTTCGAAGGGCAGTAGGCTGCCTGGAACTGAAATCCGAGATTTCTAGAGAGAAGGAAGAGCAAATGCTTGAGGTGTGAGTTGAAATGCTTGGGAATGGCCTTCTATTTATAGGCAAGAGCTTGGCCCTCTCCTCTCTCTCTCTCTAAGTCTCACCTTGACACTTGGCAAGAGATCATGGAATATCAAGGACCTATCTTAGGCTTGCATGGCTATTTTGTACCAAGGATTTGATCTTTAACCATCCAATGGTGGAGATGAGATTAGTACAAGATTCTTAGGCTTAAACAAATACAAAATGTACAAGAGAGGACAATTGGAAGTTAAGTCTTGCTAGGAAAATCAACCACCCAAGAATATTGTGGTACAATGGAAGTTCAATGGCATTGTACAAGCATATCTCTCTCCCCTCCTCTCTCTCCAACCGGCCCTCTCTCTCCCTCTCTCTCTCTCTCACGGTTCTCTCTCTCCCTCTCTCCTCTCTTGCTTTCTCAAGTACAATATATATATACATGTATTGCAGGCAAACAAATAAACTAATGGTACTTTGGTGAAAGACTAATCTTTTACCCAATGGGTAATAAAATCCCTAACTTCTATTATCCAATGGATAATAGTTGCTAGGGTAATTATATAGTAAACTAATCAAAAATGTCCATTTTTTAAAAGATAAAAGTACTTAGCCAAGTATACTTTTATTATAAACAATTGGGGTTTCTATTATCCAATGGATAATAGTTGCCCTAGCAATCTTTGTCCAATGGACAAAGAATAAAACCAAAATAATTAAAAGAAAAAGAATATTCAATACTTTAGTCTAGGGTTCAAAGGGTTCAAAAGGTTCACGAGGGGCAAAACGGTCATTTTGCGGTTAGGGAAAAGTAACTAGATAGCTTGCTAGCTCGGTTTCTCCAACAAGTTGGTTAGAAACTAACTAGGCTTGCCAATTAGGGTTAAAGTGCGAGAAACGAAAGTCTAAGGGCAAAAATGTAATTTTGACAAACTTTGGAAATTAAAAGCAATTACAAAAAAATTCAAATATTTAACGAAATTTTTAACGACCGAAAATCAGGGTCGTTACAGCCAAAGTAGGCAAGAATGGCCAGTCCACACCTAACGGCACTAATGAATTTGTATAACATGGAATATGTGAGATTTCCCTTGTTTTTTTGTAGCTACGAACTCGATGCACCAACTCACAACAAACTCAAGATTCTAGAAAAAGTAACTTCAACTTCCCTACTATTCCACGAGTCTAGGAAACGATTACATACACCTTAGCAAAAGAGTATCCTGATACAAATGATGATCACAATGCAAAGATAGGGCCAAATCTGACAAGAGACACACAACCAACTTTAAATCAATACCAGAAAGGGCATGGGTCTAGACAAGCCGGATCAAGACTGTATAGAATGAATTATGTACCTCAAAGACTGAGGACTATATCCTTCCTTCTTTTTTTATACTCCCGAAAGAGGCCACAAGCGCAACAAGTTCTAAACTCGACAGCACAAGAGGATACAACGTTATTAAAGACATCAATGTTACCTTAGCTCTAATAGATGATGGCCACGACTGCAGAGATCAAGCGTATAGCGACTACGAACGAAGAAAATTTGTAACCACAACAACGAATTCCCAAATTGATTATACCATGAACCGCAGCATCAAGAGCAGAACGAGGACAAGAGACGAAAGATACTCATAGATTTCAGCAGAGATTACGTTAAAATCAACAGCAGCCACACCATACGGTATCTCATGACAAGGATTTGTACAACATACGTAGCATTAGGAACGGTCATGTTTATCAATACCGATGTCAAAATCTATTCAAACCAATAAATAAATAACTTCATAGATAGCAGCCTAGATGCAAATTTCAATTAAAGTTAAATTAGACCTCAGAGAAAATAGCGATAAATAAACAACTCGTATAGAGGCACGCCTGACATGTAGCAAACAATCACTGGTATAACCAACCCTTTCTCAAGACAAGACCAAACCTTGCTTCATTCAAGATGCTAATATCACAAACGAAACGTCAACTTGAAACAACCGACTCATAGTCTCGGCAAATACTATCTGGAGGTGTTACTCAATAGACAAGAATGGTCTATGAATCCTCAGACTTCAAACTCAAGTCCAGGAAAATATGCAAATCACGGAAAGATGATATGCTCTCAAATTGAAAGAATCCTAGCAAAGGATTAAATGAGAGAGAAGAAATTACCTCACACATCTGGTGTCTCTAGAGCTTGAGAATGATAGGATTCGCTCCTCACTCAACATATGACCCCTGACCCGAAGCAGCTTGGAACTCGGAATAATGCCGAACAAAACTCTGCCCTGGTCTCGCTGAACTAGGCCGACCATGCTCTCCTACTTTTTGAGGACATCTTCTTGCAAGATGATCAGGTGCACCGCAAATGAAACATGCCTTCTGTTGTTGTGTACACTGAGCACGAAAGTGACCCGGTTGACCGCACCGATGACACACAATCTGTGGTTTGACAGAAACTCTATGACTTCTCGAGGAAGTAGGCGGCCCAAAACTCTGCTGAACCTAAAATGATTGAGGTGGTTCCCATTGTCTCTTCCTCCTTTGGCTCCCAGAACTCCCTGAAAGCAGACTCGTACTAGCGGTCGGTTGCTTAGGTCCCCTCACTTCCACACCTCTCTGCGTACCCACTGGATTCTCAACACTCCTTGCACACTCGACAATGTCAGAAAACCTTCCAATGCGCTGGCTTACCACTAACAACTTAATGGATGTGTGTAATCCCTTCTCAAAACGCCTACACTTTCGTTCCTCTGATGCCACTAATTCCGGTGCAAAACGGGACAAAGACTGGAATTTTGTAGCATATTCGGAAACGGCCATATTACCTTGTTCTAACTTCTCGAATTGTTCTCTAAGTTGCTCACGATACGTTTCCGGAAAATACTGATTCTCGAAGAGTTCTTCAAACTCAGCCCATGTCAGGTTCTCTATATCTGGCTCATCTGTTCGATTAATCGCCCTTGCCATTCTCCTAGCATCTCTTCTTGCTCCTAAAACTGATTCCCACCACTCATTCGCCTCACCGGTAAGTTGAATGGCCACAATTCTCACTCGTAGGTCATCTTCAGTAATCCTAAGAGCGTTAAAGATTTTACGAATTTGTGTAAGCCAATGGTCGGCCACAAGAGGATTGCTATTCTCCCCATCAAACTCTGGTGGTTTCATACGGCGAAACACCCTCATCGCTTCCATGGCACGGTCATTCGCGTTAGACCTAAGTGCTGAATTCAAAAGATTCGACTCTGCTAGTGCCGCTACAATTTCCCTAGCAAGGTTACTCTGACGTCTCGGGGGCATCGTGCTATAAGAATTGAAAACATAACACAATCAACGTCAACAACTATCAACAATAACAACCACGACTCCATCGTGGGGCCAAACGTCCAACTTTCCCAACATAAGCCAACCATGCTTTAACAATCTACATTATTGTAAATGCAATATCATGCCGATGTACTGACTCTTTAATGCAAGCACACATGTCATGTCAAAATTTTGCTGTGATTTTGAACCCATGAGACTAAAGTCTCCCCACGGTCTAAAGGTATTCAAACCTTGACGCTCTGATACCAAGTTGTCACACCCTCGATTTTCTATATAAATATAAATAACTTTTCATAATTAAAATCCTTACAATAACATACATCAAACCCCAAAAGAGTTTTACCCAAGGCACATCGGCCCAATAACTTGAAATTACAAATAGTGAAGGAGAAAATTAAATAGTTTACAAATACCCAATTGTTAAATAGCTGAATTGAAGTTACAATTACATCCTTTAAAGAAATCCAAAAGAATGATAATGCCATGTTCTCATGTCAGCTTTCAAAAGATTTCCAATCAATGCATGCACAGCACTCCATGCTACAGCTCCGAATGTACACTTGAAAAATGAAGGGTTGAGCAAACACGCGCCCAGTAGGAAAATCTCTACAAACTTTATATGCAAAAGAGAAGATTTGAACATAAAAGAATGAAGTTGGAAACTATGACTGAGAATGCAACCAACGCAACTTCATGAAGGAACTCAATGCTTAGGGGCACTTCACTTGTCATTAGTCAATCCATTAGTCATCTCTTACGTGTCCTTATTGATCAACTCCATTTCGCACACTTCTACGGTTAATGACTCTCATTCCGGGTCTTAAGGACCCCGTACATCTCTCATTGATTCCCAATATGTGCTCCAGTAGTTCTTCCTCCATCAACATACCGACTAAAGAGCTTAATAAATTTTCTGGGTCTTAGGGCCCCATATACCCATAATACATTTTAAATTTATTAAACGAAATTGCGGGTCTCTACAGAAAAGGATTGTTCTAACGCAATCTATGCTTTGTTCAAGTCTTTGGGAGTGAAATGATCAAGTCTTTTATAGTGAAATGATCTCATTTTTCCAATTTAAGTTAACATCTTGTGAAGGTGAATTTTATTATAATCTGAATTGGCCTTCATTTATTGATTCAACGTAGTTAACCGTTTTGATACAGAAATTTAGAAAGCGTAGTTACTGAATTAAAAAGTCCCTTACTTTTAGTGCTGCCATCTCATACTCTTGGGGGTCCTGTTTTTTGCTTTTAGTGCTGCTGTCTGATACTCTGATTGGCATTAGATGCATGATAAGCGTAGTCAGCTTAGCTTTCTCTCTATTCTAATCAGAACATGGTTGTAAGTTTTTTATGTACTTTGGGTTTTCCTTGGTGGTTGTAAGTTCTGATCAAAACATGATCATACACCATTGGACTACCAATTATTGTTCTTATTGTTTGGGGTGGAGTCACTCTATTTTTACAAGTTGTTCACTTTATTTCTAGTGGGTTTCTGTTTTTATTATCTCGTCTGTATAATCTTTTCTTTGGAACTGATAGGCGTCGATGAAAAAAGCGCGAGACGAGGCATCGGAGTCTGGAGTCTCATTGACACATGAAGAGCTTTCAAAAAAGGTGTTGGGAAAAGGAAAGAATCCCAAATACCTTAGAGGACTTGGGGTTGGCCCAACACCCACTTCCTTATCTTTCAAATCACATCTTGAGTCACGAGCACATTCAGAGCTGTTGAGTATCAGATCTGAAATGGAGTTACTTCGTGAGGAACAACAACGAGAGCGAGAGGTGTATCAACGTGAGCGAGAGGAGCGAGAAAGAGAGCGCCAAGAAGAGCGAGATCGCTTTGCTAGGCTTGAAAGCCTTGTCACAAAATTCTTGGACACTCATGGAACTCCTTGGTAAGGGAACTCCTTGTACACTCATTTTTTAGGTCAGATTTTTTTGCTGCCATTTGACTAATTTTGTGATTCATCAAACCAATTTGTCTTTTTGAGACGTGGGTCGATACGGTTATTTCAGAGTTGGGCTATATAGTTGTATCACTCTGTCATTTCATGGCCATATTTGCCAAGTTGTAGGGTTTTAGATTTGTTGGGCATTGCCTATACAAAAGAATGAAAACTGTGTTAGGTCATGCAGATTTTTGGGTAACCTATTGAAACTTTTGGGATGGTGTTGGTGCTGGCCTTGGGGGATCTTCACATACCCCATAGGGCACCTTGATAGGCTTTGATAGGCTGCCTTGCGAGAAAATTCATTGGTTGATATTCTTCTTTTGTATGGTAAAAAGTGGGAAATTATAAGCTATAGTATACCTTTGGCTTTTTGGTAGACAGCCTCGGTCCCTTCTAGAGATGTTTTGCTGACATCTTTGCCTTCTTTTTTGAGTTACTAGTAGACAAATGAGTAGATATAGGTAGGTTATAATTGTTTGTATATTGGTGCATGGTAATTGACAAATAATTTGTTGTTTACCACTTCGTCTACAGATACGAGATCAGTCAAGGGATGCTTTTTTAAATGAAGCAATTTGAAAGATGATTTTTGCTTTTGATGGATAGATTTTGTATATGGAGTAATTTGGTAGATGACTTTTTGTCGTGCTGGAAAGACTTTGATGGACAGATTTAGTATATGGAGTAATTTAGTAGATGATTTTTTGTCGTGATGACTTTGATGGACAGATTTAGTATATGGAGCAATTTGGCAGATGATTTTTTGTCGTGATGGAAAGACTTTGATGGACAGATTTTGTATATGGAGCATTGGCAGATGATTTTTTGTTGTGATGGAAAGACTATGATGGACATATTTTGTCTATGGAGCATTGACAGATGATTTTTTCATGTGATGGAGGACTTAGATGGAGGGTTTTTGTCTACTTAAGACTGTTGACTTGTGGTTTTTGGTTATGATGGATATGAATATGTAATCTATGAAAATTTGGAGTTGGAATTGATTTATGCTTGGTGGTTATACATATTAAATTGTGCTTTTGGATGGACTAAGTTTGAATATTATGTTTCATTTGTTATTGCTTTTGGTTGGATTAAATAGAGTGATTTGAAATACTGCATGAAGATTTTTGGGTTACAAATTATTAAATATTTTGAAATTTCTAAAAGTAGGGTTCTAAACTCGGAGTCTGCATTAAAGTTTGCTTTCAACGACAAAATATTTTTAGTCGGCGTAAGTTGTTTACTTTTGCCAACAAAATACTTAGTCGTCATAGTTGTTTACTTTTGCCGACAAAATATTTGGTCGGCTTAAGTTGTTTACTCTCGCTGACAAAATATTTGGTCGACGAAAGTAAACAGACGAAAGTAAACAAATATTTGGTCGGCTTAAGTTGTTTACTTTCGCCGACAAAAAACTTAGTCGGCATAGTTGTTTACTTTCGCCGACAAAATATTTAGTCGGCAAAAACTTTCCCAGACCAAGTGTCAACGACGAACCTGGCGACCAAAAATTTAGTCACTGAAATATTTGGGCGACTAAAATCTGACATTTGGCGACTAAACTTTTAGTCAGCGAATGTGTTTTTTCTTGTCGGAGTGTCAGGCGGTTTGCGACTTCGCAGACGACGATCCGGTCGGAGGGGGCGTTGCTGCTACGTTCTCTATGTAATCTCCATCTGTGGTGGTGGTGATTTTGGTGGCTAGAGACAACCAAAACCAAATCTGCGGTTCTCTCTCTCTCTCTCTCTCTCTCTCTCTCTCTCTCTCTCTCTCTCTCTTGAATCTATTGCTCGCCCTCTCCCCTAAATCTACTGTCCCAAAACGCATAATAATAGCAATTTAGTTTTTGAAGCTTTACGTTAGAGTTTCACTATTATTGAAAATTTGAGAAAAATTTTTGAAAATTAAAATTACATTGAAATGTTGTTTAATGTACGCAGATCTGAGAGTACGTAATTCTCTAACTTTTTTTGTGGTGACCAAAAACGGAATTTTTATTTCCGGAAGATAAATTTTGGCGAAGAGGTCAACGTGTGATTGATCTGATAACCTTTCAAAGAAAGTAATTGATCTGATAATTTACTTTCTTATGTATGTTTTCTTTTTCATTAAGTACTTTGTGGTGTATGTTCGTTAAGTAATTTGTAGCAAAATAAGTTAGGGTTTTTAAGATGGGTCGGCATGTTCTCTAACATGTGGTGTTTTGATGATTTCTTGCATTTAGGTTTCATTGTTTGGAAATCATGAAGTACCTCTTCTGATTTGCTGCTTCTGTTCCTTTGGTCTTTTGTGTTTTGACTTTTAATTGAAAATATTTTGGGTCTATTCAATCTGTGTGTAGATTCATTTTGGGCTGCTGTTTTTAGTTGGTGATGTTTTCCGTTTTCCTGATTTCTATTGCATGTTCGGTTTTGTGCTTTATTTTGGAACTTTGTAGTGTTCCTTGTCGTTTGCTATTTTTTTAACCTTTTTCGATTTAAAAAATTGCACTTATCTTTGAATTTTCTGCATAAATTGATTTCTCTTAATTTATCGATTCAAAATGCTCATAGAGTTGGTGTAAAGAGTAAATATTCATTTGGTTTTGTTATCCCCAAGACAGCTAAAGGGTTAGTGAAAGAGTGGTCCCATTACCCTACGCACAGTCAAAGGGTGTAGTACGCATGTAAGAAAGCGTCAATTCGTTAATGGGGCTCTTCTAAAAAACCGTTGGGATGCGAAAGATGTAATACTCGGTATTGTCTCTCTTCTCTCTATAGTTATTTAGTGTACAATTGGAGCTTCAACTCTTTAAGGATTCAACTAGATAATAAGAGTAATTGACTTGTGTCGTTCTCGAATTGCTTTGTTCCTTTCACATATCATAGAGGTTATCAATTTGGCTTATTTGATGATTATGTCCTTAATGTGTTACATGTCTTATTCAATCATACCTCCACTAGAGTATATCCTACTTTTAAATCAATCTGATCATGTAGAGAAATATTCATCACAACTCTTTTGGCCCAACACTTTTGAAGGTGTAAATCTTCTACCCCGAAAAAATAATTAAAATATATTTTAAAAATGGCTTACTGTGTCCCTGTGTGTGTACATTGGCATGTCCCTCCTAGCGTGTCTCATGTGCTTCATATTTTGTTGATATTTCAATGCACCACAACTATGTCGAGTTGTTAAGATCAACAAAAAAATACAAAAACTCCGTGCTCTCATAAATGGTTGTTGCTATTAAGACTGATTCGTATATGCTCCCAAGCAAAATTTGTTCATAAAATCAGTTTGGTATCACAGGCTTATATTTGGGTGATATAATGGCTTTCAGAACAAAACTTGGACTATAGACGTGGCAGTCTTAGAATATTGGGAAGTTCTTATTTATTTCCAGACTACAAGTTCATGTCTATTGTGCACTTTCTTGGTGAAATAGTGAACTTGTGATTATGGTGACACCAGTTGTATGGTGCAAAAGGTAGCACAATTTTAATTGGCGAGCATTTTTTTTGGATTTGTGAACTTATAAGCCATAGCATGTTAGTTTTTATACTTCCGTTTTCTACCTTTTGTAGTTGAACATTCCCTATGAATTGAGGAGATGTTGCTTTTCAACTCTAACTTCGATGGTACCCAAAGCAACCATGTATATTGTGATTTAAGAGTTGGGTTTTGTTCTTCAATGGGCAGTTGCCAATTGCTAGAGTTCATGGTATGTAATAGGTACATATGGATGTGCTAATTTGTTTGTGGATACATCACTTCATATTTAAACTCCCCCTGCTCTTCTTCTCTTAATGTATGTATGTGGGCTGCCAGGCAAAGCCTAGCTTGAAGTTGAATCCGCCCGAATAGCACCTGCCCAATAAGGACACTGACCCAACAAAAAACTCCCTACCAGCTAAAGAAACTCCAAGCAGCTCCAGCAAAAACAAATAAGCAACTTCCATGCACCAGCTCCAAGACTTCGCAACCTTTTGGCATGAACAACTGACAGACCAAGGACTTTTGCTTTGTCTGAGTAGAATAAACTTTACCTTTTGCTATGTCTAATCCTTTGGCAATTGTATAAAAAATCCTGTAGCCAAAGTCATGCAATTAGCTGAATAACTTCAAACCTTTTGTTGAACGCAAAAACTTATCTAGACCATAACTTCTACAACTGGCAACCTCTGATGATACACTTGATCAAGCTTATCCATATAACCTTTGCTATGATCAACAAGAGCCCTAATTTAAAGAAAAACCAAAATGCATCTATACAACGGGCATGAATGACGTGCTTTGCACGTCGGCATGCACCTAGTTACTAAAACATATAGGGGAGTGATTTTCATCCACCTTATTATTCAAAAAGGCAAAAAACAAAACCAAGACCACTCACTTTTTTATCTTTAATATGCAAATTTAAGAAGAGACCTTCGATAAGTGTACCGAAAAAATTCTAGTAAATGAAATGATTGTTTTGCAACTCGATCGATACATGCACACAATATTAAAAAGATGGGTTTTTTTTTCAAAGTGATTTTGAAGATCTAGAAGTCATTCGTGTTCTTCCTTTGGTCCCATGCCATTGACATGTTCCATCATATCTTGAATCAACAATTCCACATTCAAATAAGAAGAACCACCTTCCTCCACTGCCTTCTTTGCCATCTCTCCATATTCTCTTGCCCTTTTTCTCCTCTCTTCCGCCTCTGCTCCTCCGGCCATCACTTCATCCACCGCTTTCCTAACCGCTTCCCTCTCCACCGCCACCACCGCACACTTATCATCCTCAAACAATTCCACAGCCGACCGCGCCCCAACACTCACTCCAATCTCCAGTACAACCTCCACCAACTTCTCATTGATAAATTGCTCCGCGAAAATCGGCCACGTTACCAATGGGACACCAGCACATACCCCTTCCAAAGTCGAATTCCACCCGCAGTGGGTCAAGAAAGCCCCCACTGACGGATGGTCTAATATGAGTACTTGTGGTGCCCAACCACGGATAACAAGTCCTCTCCCCTTCACTCTCTCCTCAAATCCGTCTTCTTCGATCCACTTGTACACATTCTCGGCTTTCTCATTGCCTCTTATAACCCAAACAAACGGGCGTCCGGATAACTCCAAGCCTGACCCGAGCTCAATTAACTGCGGAGGAGACAGACGGCTAATGCTTCCAAGACAGGCGTAGATTACAGACCCTGGCTCTTGTTCATCTAACCACTTCAAACACTCAATTTCGTCAATTGAAGCCTTGTTTCCTCTTTGGGCTTTATCCGAACTATCTTTGTTGCAGAGCGAAAGTGGCCCAATGCACCAAACTTTTTCTCCCTTCACCTTACGAATTCCATTTACGTAACTTTGTTCCAATTCATGGAAACTATTAACCACGGTCCCATAGGCTTCGGCTTCAGCTACTCTTACTCTTTCGCGAAAATCCTGCATATCTATTAATGAACTCGGATTGAACATTCCGGGGAGTTGGGATCTTGTCAATACAATAGTATCAGGAAAATTTGGCAAAACAAAGGGCTCTGATACAGGAACACTTTCATGCACTTTGGATACATATAGAGTGTGAAGACAGAAGAGATAGAAGCAACTCATGCCATCAAAAACGATTCCCGGGATCCGAAACTTACGGGCAGTTTCGGCTGCCCACGGGAGATGTTTATCGACTATCATGCAAGTCGGGCTGGGTTCCAGCTGTTCCAACAATTGTTCGAACGGTTGTCTTAACATGTCAATGGCGACGAAAAATTTCTTCAGCAAGTCTTTAGAGGTGACAGTTTCGAGGGTTTCGCAGCCATTCGGTAAGCCAGCTTCCACAGGAAACGGGAGGTGGAGGAGGCGGAGGGGGAGGCCGGTGGCCGCGGCGCGGTTGATGGTATGGCTGAATCTGGCGGCGATGAGAGGAGTGGTGATGATAGTGACAGTTGGGCCGTGTTGGGCTAGTAATTTGGCCATGTCAATGATAGGGATGAAGTGGCCAGGGGACATTAATGGAAATAGGACAAAGTGAAGCTGATGGGGTTTCTGTGAAGCCATGGAAATTAAGCAGTACTGGCGTGGGATTGATTGACTATGAGTCAAGAAATTTTTGACATTGGATTTTACGTATGTGAGCCCTTGTGTTTTATATTGAAAATTGTGACCTAAGTGCCTACATGAACAACAATTATGAGTCAAGAAATTTTTTAGGATGGATTAATGCAGGTGAGCCCTTCTGTTTTATATTGAAAATAGGAGTGCAATTTTGTTTACCTTTCTTAAAAGAGGGTAAACATTACATTCCCTCTTATTGGTTAAAATGGTGTAGATAACACCCGTGCAATACATTTTTTGGTAAGTATGGCATCACTTTGAAATATTCAATCAATAGGAAGGAAGATAATATTCACCATCTTAAGTGGAGAGTGAACAAAACTCAACTCTGAAAGTAGTGATGTAAGTAAGTTAACTCCAATGGGTTGGCAACTTAGCCAAGTAGTCTTGGCCTGAGACTTAGGTGTTTGATCCATCCTAAAGTCTTAGGTTTGATTCTCCTTGCCAAAAATTCTCGAGGCCACCTCACCCCCACGCATAATCGTGTGAAATGGTTGCGCGAGGAGTTGTAGGGATTCGTCTAAGGCGCGTACAAGCTAGCTCAGGATACCCTATAATTGTACCACCACAAAACAAAAAAAGTGACGTAAGTGCCTACATGAGCATGAATTATAAATACGGAAGGATACAATTGGGATGAAAGTAACATTATGCAGTTGGTCCGGTGGAAAAAGTATGATATCTGGGGATTTACTTCATTTTTTTAGATCTCATATTCGAAGCTTTTTAGGTACTATTGATTCTTTTGAAGTAATTTCATATGAAATTTTGTTCTTATTTTTAGTTCGATTGAAATTGATCTTCCAAAATTAATCGAGATTCGTTTAAACTTGGCTGGGTACCAAAGGTATATATAGGAAAACAAACGAAATTGGATGCACTCTGCTTGTCTTTATCTTCTTTGAATTTTGAGAAATTTTTATTGATAGAGTGTTTGTCTTGATGACTTCCTCCAATATACATCTAATAAATCCAAAGCAAGACCACATTTCTATATCACATCCAGGTCACTAGGTGCCACTCAATGTGACACGTGACTAATAGTTGTCGTTAACTATTGGAGTATTATTAAGAGAGAATTTAAAAAAAAAAAAAAAAAAAACCTTTGTTATGCTCCTGATGATTTTCCTCCAAATATATGGTCCTAGCACTAAATAAAAATTCATATACATTAAACAGTGCCGGTATAACCGGAAACAATATTAATGAATAGTGAATAGTGAATACATATGTGAGAGAAAAAAGGATAATCAATCCAAAAAACCATAAGCTACCAAATAAAGATCGGTCTTATACTATATGGAAGAGTAATGAAACCGATCAATCGCAGAAAAAAAATTTTTCTTTTGTTTTACATGATTTTCGGAGAATAATAATGCATGCTTATTGAATCTTTATGTTTAAAAAAATTGCAAACGGGTTGAATGTATAAAAAATGAATGCAATTGGAGATTAAAAAAAAGGACTAAAGAGTTTGTACATTATCAATGAGAAGTTGGTGGAAGTTGTACTAGAGATTGGAGTGAGCATTGGGGCGCGGTCAGTTGTGGAGTTGTTTGGAGATGAAATTTAAATATCATATATTTCGACGAAAATTTACAACAATTGCAAAATTATGCATCATTACAAAGTTTGTAACAATGAAAAATAGCTAATCTATTCAATCATTCTTGTGACAGTTGAACGAATATAGGATTTGAAAAGCTTTTTTTCCTCGAAAGCAACTTTAACGGGAATAATTAAGAGTATTACTGATCTATAAGCAATTAATCCATGCATTCTCTGTTCTTTTTCTTTCTTTTTTTTTCCCTTTCTGTTTCATCAACTTTAAGTAGAAGATTTGCGCATCTTTTCCCTTTTTATTTAATTTTATTCTTATAAGTTGGTCTTTTTTTTGTTTTTTATTTTTTTGCCAATATTGTGGGTATTAGTAGGTTATCTCAAAGGATTTCAAAGGCTATCCATTTCATTGAATTCCAAACGTTCACGACGGGACTCGAATCTTACCCTTCCGCATGGGGAGGATCAGGAGATGCTAATTGAACTAAAGCCCATTAACTCAATTTTTGTGGATTTTTACGGACCTATAGGCTATGGTCAAGGAATATATTACATAATAGTTTTGGGCCCCCCTAAAGAATTTATTGGGGGCCAAGACGATCGCCCTTGCTCACGTTTGCTCGAGCCGGCAATTAATGTTTGTCCGTAAATTATTGCTTCGGATTTATTAGATGTATTCATATTGAAGGATGTCATCAACACCAAAACCCTCTATCAATAAAAATTGGGGGACTTAAAAGAATCGTTCTCAGGTGTCTCTCTTCGTAAGTTTTCGTCCGACACTTTTTTGCACTTATAATTTCATCCTCATTTTATTTATATATATACACACACACACACAAACAATGAGGATCAAGTCAGGACACCCTAATTTAGTGTTAGATCCGGACTTCTCCCATAGCCATCGGATTGTGTTTTCAATGGTCCAGATCCGCAAAAAATTTGTTCGCGCGAATAAATTTTTGTTCGCGTGAACAAACTATACGTGCATCAAGACCATCAAAAACACAATCCGACGGCTGTGAGAGAAGTCATGACCTAAGCTCTAGTCAGGTTGCCCTGACCTGATCCGAACTGTTTGTTATACATATATATATATATATATATATATATATATATATATATATACACACACACACACACACACACACACACACACATTGCCCAACATTAAGCGATTTTAGATGGTACAAAGATGTTTTTACATTTAGAGTCATGCTCCGAGATGATTGTACAAAATCATTTTGGAAAGAGAAATTTATTAATGGACTTCTTAATTTATTTGCCCATAAAATTAGAGATGTTCTTAGTCAACCAACAGGAGTCATTGAATATGATAAGTTAACATACGGTGACATTATTAGTACCATTCAAAAAGAAGGTCTAAGAATGTGCATTGATATGAAAATTAGTAAACAAGCTCAAAAAGACAAAAATAAAGCCAAGTATGAGTTAGGGAACTTTTGTGAACAATACGGTCTACCACCTGTAGCACCATCACGAAGGAAACCCAAACACCATACAAAGCCTACTACCAATAATAAGAGTCACAGACACTTTAAGAATAGTAAACCCAAATCATCCAAAGAAAAATATTATGAAAAACCCAAAAGTCAAAAGAATAACAAGAAAAATAACGATAAAAGTAACGTTACATGTTACAACTATGGTAAAAAGGGACATTACAAAACTGAATGTAAAGTCCAAGAGAAAATTAGTCAACTAAATATATCTGATACTGATAAACAGCAAATTTTGGAGATTTTCAGAATAGCAAATCTGAGTAATTCTGAAGATGAAGGAGATATTACATCTTCCGATTACCATTCTCTTAGTGATAGTCCAAGTGACGATCAAAAAGACAGTTCATCAACTACTCTGAGTTGCCGGATATAGTCAATCAAGAAGAACATGAGTACCATGATTTAGATACAGGATTAACAAATTGGAATATACCTAAAATCCCAGTAAAAGAAATTTATAAGTCAAGTTTTTTAGATGATGCTTTTCGTAATGACCAAGCAGCTAAAACAGCTGAACATGTTTATGCTATTACTAAACAAGAAGAGAGATGTTCTCTCCTTAGTCAACAATCAGTCAAACGACACCTCGAAAGAGGATATAAATATATTCATGTAGGATTAATACAAGTAGCTATTAAACCACTTACAATAAAAGGATTAAATTCCTCAGTCCTGCTGTCTTTAAGAGACAGTAGATTCACAGTTTGTAGTGACAGTCTGTTAGGATTAATGGAGTCAAGCCTCCATAATGGTCCAGTCTATTTCAACTGTTACCCCGATTTACCCCTTAGTCTAAATGACAAAAATATTCTAAAAGCATTAACATTAAATATTCAAACTGCTGGAGCAATCACTCAAATGCTTGAAGGAAGCCAGTCAATTGCATTAATTTACCGTCTTTATTACAAATGTATGAAAACCAATTTGAACATTCATGCATTAGTCAAGAGTCCAAAAAAAAAAAACTTTCCTTATTCAAAGTAGCACAAATGCCAATATTCAAGTACCCAAAACCATCTCCTGGAATGATATCCAGTTACCAGCAAGTTGGCTTAGTGAAAACGAGAGTTTCCCACAGAAACTCCAAAATGACACGATTGATCTAGATTATATTCAACAATATCTAGATGGTACCGTTAGAATAAGTTTTGATCAACAAAGATCAAACCCTCCTCTAAGAATCAGAGAATTAAGTAGATCAAATAGCTCAGTCACTATTGACAGATCAGTCACCATGCCTAGGAAAGACAAAAATTTGTTTGATCCTAGCATTAAATTAAAAGGTGTTGAGTCAAGTTCACAAATTAGTAAACCCTGTTATTCTACACAGTCAAAATTTGAAGATGAAGACACCTCCCAAGGGTCCCCAACTCAAACAGATTTTGAAGAAATTGACCCAAGCTTACGTGTTTTACATAAAGATTTTGAGATTGATTTTGATAAATTATACAAAGAATTTAAGTCAAAGAAAAATAAACAGAAAAGAAAAGACTATGCTAATAAATTTTCACAATCCAGACAAGCAAAAATAATTACTCAATGGGAAAACTTCATGAATGAAATACGAACTGAAATTTATTTTTTCAATTACTTAGAAAAACATTACAAACAAGATAAGATAGTTACAACAGTTACAAAAATAAAAAAGAAGAAGAATTCTTGTCTCAATAAGATATCTTATCAATCCCCTACTAAATCAGAACCAAGTCAAATTATTAAACAAGTTACTGTACAGAATCTCAGACAAGAAGTCAATCTTATTAAAAAAGAAATTACCAAATTAAAGGAATCTGACAATCAGTTAACTACTCAAAACGAAGAAGACACAAATTACCAGGATTGCTATCAAAAATGGTATGCTAGAGTTAAATTAATAGTGCGTGATTTCAAAATTGAAGTCAATGCTCTTATTGACACAGGTGTAGACCTTAATTGCATTCAAGAAGGTTTGGTTCCTACTATGTATTTTCATAAAACAACTGAACAATTGACTTCTGCAAATGGCTGTAAGATGCAAATTAATTATAAATTACCCAAAGTACATATCTGTCAGGATGAGGTTTGCTTCAGAACTTCTTTTGTGTTAGTACAAGACCTAACTGACATAGTAATTTTAGGAACACCATTTATTTGCTTACTTTATCCTTTCACAACTAATGAAGAAGGAATTACCACTAAACCTTTTGGTCAACAAGTAACATTTAAATTTCTGACAAAACCAGAATATTGAGAATTAAAACAATTAAAAAATTACCCTATATTCCCATCGATTAGTAAGATTAGTCAAAAAACTAATCAATTAAAATTCCTGCAGAATGAAATTAGATATAAAATAATTGAAGAACAAATTACGAATGAATCTCTTAGTCAACAAATTAAAAAATATTATTATGAGGGGGGCGGAAGGAGGGATGCGGAAGGAGAACATGGGTTTATCAGAGTAGTTGAGTGTGTCGGTGAAGGAGAGGGTGACTGATTTACTTAAAGGGAGTAGAGGGAGTAACAGCACAGTTACAGTAATGAGTAAAAGATATGAATAGTAGTTGAATAGTTGAATTTCGTGAGTGAACAGTAGTGAATAGTACTATGAATAGTAAATGCAGTTTTTCGTGAGTGAACAGTAGTGAATAGTACTATGAATAGTAACAATGCAGTTTTACTGGAAATTGAATAGTAATACAGTTTACTGAAGTTTAATACAAGGGTAAGCTGAACAAACTCAGACTTACAGTGAATACAGAAGTAGAACTTCAATCTTGACTAAGTATGGGCACAATTGCTGAAAACCCAAACTTGTTTACTCTCTCTTACTAGTTTACTTGAAACTTTCAAAGACTAAAAAACTTAGCCTAAACTTGGCCTCCTGGATCCTTTTATAGAATAAGGATCTGAGATTTGCAAGTGCTGAATGACTCAGCCATGTGACTAAAGTTGGTGACTTTTCTCTTTCGGTGGAGAAATAATGACTAAAGTAGGTGACTGTTTCTGCTTTCGGTGCTGATGGGGCCAAAAATAGAAATGATTGCTGACTGTGGCTGCTTTCGGTGCAAATGTGCCAAAAGCAGAATTGATTATTACTTTTGACTTTTTACTACATCGGATGCTGCTGTCTTCAGGCAAATGGGTCCTGAGCATCTTGAAAAGCCGACCCATATGGATTGGGTGTTGCAGTGACTGATTCTTCAGATTAATTGTCATCTTCCTCTTGACTGGCTTGAGCAATTAGCTGTTGTGCTAATATCAATAATTGGGAACACTTGGTTTTTGACTTGGATTTAGAAGGCTTGGAGGAGCTTGGTGTTGGACTTCCAAGTCTTATAGTGGAGAATGTAGGTGAATTGGGTTGAATCTGGGCAGCTGTTGGTTGAATTTGTGTAGCTGAAATTTTGACTGGTGTTGGAACTTTGACTGAAAATTCTTCTTTGACTTGATCAATAACACGTTGTTGCTTATATTGATCCCACCATTTTACTAAATATTGACAAATGACTGTCTTGTTATTGATACCATATCGCCATTTGAAGATCCATGGAACTTTATATTTTGCCATGAACAGCAATAGGACTGGAAATTGACTAGTGTGACTATTTACTGGGTACAAAGTGGAAAAGTAGTTGACTTGGTCCATGAGTTCATTTGGTAAAAGGTCAGGAATGGCTCCATTTTGGTGCCACCATCGGGAGAACCAAGATGGAATTACCGATTTAAATTTATGATCAAAAGAAAAGAACCAGGAGTGAGTAAAAGACTCATTCTCATGGAGGTTGACTTTGAACCATGCATCAATATAATCATAATAATTATATTGAATGGGATGATTAGAGAGGTTTCTGAATAGAGATGGGTGACCCCATTCATCAAGGCTGACTATGTTGTGAATATAGAGGGAATCGTAAATGACTTTATTGGGATTGACTCGGTCATTGATGGGTTTTATCACAATTGATTTATGGTGGAGAAGGATGTCTTTGTAAAAAGAAAGGTTTTTATCTGGGTGAGCAGGGATGAAATGCCATCCTGGAGGGAAAAAGGATTTGACTAATTCAATTGGGTTATGAATATTTTTGTGGACTGGCTCAATGGAGAAGAGATTAGTGGTGACTGGTTTAAGAACATATTCTGTAGTTCTGGCTGGATAAGGGAATTTGTTTTGACTAGGTTGAATAGTTTGAGTTGGACAAAAAGGATTAACTGATTGACTAGATAGAGAATTGCATGTGAGGGCAGAACTGTAACTAGTCTTGGGGATTTGCCCAAGAACTTGATACATGTTTCCACTGTTGGCTGGAGGAAGTGCAAGCTGATTTTTTGGAGCTGGGGTTGGCTTTTTGCTTTTCTCTGCGTTTTTGTCTGCCATGACTGGGTTGTAGTTCTGCTTCTGTAAATGCTGCTAGGTTTAAATAGCTGAAAAGGGAAAACTCTTTGGACTAGATGCTGCTGAAAAGATGATTTTAATAGCTGGAAAGTAGTTTTTAGATGAATAAGAAACTTTTATGTCTTGCTAAATAAAAATTCTCTAGTAAGAAAATCAGGAATAGAATTCTAATCTCCTTTAATATATTCAATATTAAAATCAAAAATACTTAAAATTGACTGCCATCTAGCAAAGATCTGTTTACTAGCTATATTTTTAACATCTTTTTCGAAAACATATTTTGCACTTTTACAATCAATTCTGACTAGAAATTTTTGGTTTAATATATCATCCTGAAATTTTGAAATACATAGTACTAAGGCTAAAATTTCTTTTTTAATAGTGTTGTAATTGCATTGTGCTTTATTCCAAAGGCCAGAGTGAAATCGAACAATTTGCTCAGGGGAAGTAGGATTGGCTTTTTGTAGGAGAATACCACCATATCCTATATCAGAGGCGCGCATCAGTTTGAATAATTTTAAAAGAATTGACTGGAGGAATACCTAGACATGGTAGTGTTTTTACATATATTTTGGCTTGCTTGACTATGGAGGTATGTACTGGTGACCAAGGAGGAAGATTGTCTTTTAATCGCTCAAATAGAGGCTGGCAAATTTTCCTAAGGTCTTTATAAAATTGGAGTTTTTAAATATCCATCCTCAAATCTCATCCCCCGTAAGTATTCATCCAGGTCATTTTGAACAGTTACGTTTTCATCCCCGCTTTTAAATAATTCCAGAATTACCCTTTATTATAATATACATTGACTATATATATATATATATATATATAGGGGTGATTTTGGGGACTAAAAAATAATCTTGAGAGTCCTCTAGCTTAATTTGAGGATAATCACCCCTAACAAATCCCAAAATTACCGGCAAAATCCATTTCAAAAAAAGAAAAAAAAAAAACATTCAAAACCATTTGCACGTGACAAACCATTGAGGCAAAACCATTTGTAGGTTTTGGAGATAGCCGAGAGGCGAGAGCGGCCTATCCGACCGCCGTGCTCCGTGACGCCGTTGACCACCGCTGCCGCATGCTTCCGCTTGAGCGTGGAGTTCCAGGGATTCTTGATCGCGTTGTTCGACCGGCCGTTGAGGAACCTTGCGATGGTGGCCCACAAGTTGCCGAACCGGGAGTGGGCTGGTGCTCCACCTCCTTCGCCGTGAACGGGATCAACTCGTCCTCCATCGCCGTGAACGGCCCACTTGTTAAATCCTCGAGAAACGTTGATTTTTCCAAAATCAGAGGCTCCCGTCATATCCAACATCTCTCCGGAATCCACGTACCCGGTGACGGGTGACCCCTTGCAAAATGGCCCGGAGACCGCCGCCGATCTTCTCCGGCACTGTCCCATATGATGAGGAGGTGGCGACATGGGCCCAGTGCTAAAGGGTAAATCATTTTCAAGAAGCCAATATTTCTTTTTTTGGATCATGATCATGAACATGATTCTCAGTCCTTCTGGGATTTGCTTGGGTGTTCTTCTTCGGCATGGGATTAAGATTGGGCTTGAGTTTAGTGTCCATTTAGGCACTTGAGTTTACATGTTTGTGTGTATGAGAGAGAGAGGTGGTTGGGAAGGGTGGTGGTGGTGATGGTGGTTTAGAATTTCATGGTTTATTTAAAATTTTATGGTTTATTTGCTTTTCCATTGGAATAGTTCAATTTGCGAATAAAATGACATACAGATTTGGTGTATGTATGAAACATGGTGTATATATTGACGTATAGATTTGGTAAACATGGTGTATTTCGTAAACATGGTGTATTAATGTATTTTTGATTAATTGATGAACAGATTTGGTGTATTCATAAACATGGTTTATTTATGAAATTATGGCTCAAATTTGTATTTTTTTTTTAAATAGTGTACTAATGAAATCAACCATGTTTTGGTGCAGTCATGAAATCTTAATTATTTTGGTTTTATTCAAGTAAAAATCAACCATATTTTTGTGCTATAATTTAAGAGAGAGAGAGAGAGGGATTCCAGAAAATGGTGCCAAGATTTTAGGGAGAGAGGGATTAGGATGAAATGGGTTTTTGAGCAAGATTCATGGGATTCTTAGAAACTAAAATGGAATCTTTTTGAATTTGGTCAAACGGTGATCCATTTTTTCGGGGGATTGCAGGAGTTATGTTTCAGCCTTCAAGAGTTACTTTTATATATACATATAGAAGTAATATATGAGGGCACTATTGGAATTATAAAAGATTGAGGATGAAAACATAAATGGGAAAAAAATGCCGGATGAAAACTTACGGAGAGTGGCACTTGAGGACGATTCTTTAAGTCTCCCTATAAAATTCTGCTATATAATTTAGGGATCCTAAAAATCTTTGTAATTGATTTTTGTCAATAATTTCATCTGGAAATTTATCAGCAAATTGAATTGCTCTACTGATTGGTACTATAGTTGATTGATGAATGTCATATCCTAGAAATCTTATTTTTGTTTAAAATAATTTAATCTTGGGAGCAGAAATGACTAATCCATTATGTTTAATAGTTCTAATGAATGATTCTAAATATTTCCAATGTTCTTCAATTGAATTAAAAAAGATGAGAACATCATCTATATATACAATAATGAAATGACTGAACTAGTTAAATATTTCGTTCATTATATTTTGAAATTCACTTGGGGCATTTTTTAATCCAAAGGGCATTACATTCCATTCATAATGACCAAAGGGTGTGGTAAAAGCTGTCTTATATCTATCATTGGGGTGTAACTGGATTTGCCAAAACCCACTTTTTAAATCAAATTTTGAAAAGATGACTGCTTTACTTAATCTATTAATTAAATCTTTTTTATTTGGAATTGGATACCTAATCCATTCTAATACTGTGTTTAATGGTTTATAATTTATGACTAGCCATGGTACACCTCTTTCTTTTTCAGCATTTTTGTTGACATAAAAAGCTGGACATGACCATGGTGATTTACTTTTTCTAATAATAGGGAAAATTTCTCTTATATCCCTTCGACTTTAAGCGAAAATTCAATTTGGTCCTTCACCTTTCAATTTGGACAAATAAATACTTCTAGTTTCGAATTTGTTTCAATGTCATCCCTCCGTCAGCTTCCGTTAATGTTATGGCTGGAAATTGATCATGTGCCCAGCACATGACCAATTTTGAGGGGTATATTTGTCCATTCACATCTCTTTCTTCCAGACATTATTCCCCTCTAATTTGTCAAAATCCCTGTCTCTCTCTCATCTCCCATGTCACCACCACCAGAAACTCAGATCACCACAAGCCACCAGCTATCATCACCAGAAACCACCAAAAACCATCAGCCACTACACTAACCACCAGCCAACATACAAAACCCCCCTCTCTCTCTCTCACTTTACATTCTCTCCTTCTCCCCAAATCCAAAACCAGCAAACAAAGATTGGTTTGGGAGGAGGAAGACCCAGTAGCGTGCGACCCCATCACCACCAGCGACCACTACCACCGGCGACGTCAAAATCCTAGGCGAATTCGGCGTCGACGTCAACCACCGAGAAAACAGTGCCGATCTCACTTCTTTTTTTTTTGGTAACTGGTGCCGATCTCACTTGAGAGTTGAGTCAACCAATACCCTGATTCAACCTACCCAAATCAAAATCTTGATAATTAGTGTTCATGAAAGCCCTAATTTACAAATTGGGTAATTTGGAAATTATCAGAAATGGTTAAGCTGGATAAGATGGAAATCGTTTGTGGGATTTATAATTTGTTTGCAAAATGTAATCTATGCTAAGATAGCCATTTTGGGGGTGTTCTTGATTTTTCTCATTTAACGTTCTCTGCAGTTTTTTTTTGTCATCATTAAGAAGTTCAGGAGAGAGAGAAGACTAGAGTTTGCTGGTGGCGGTGGGGGGCGGCAGTGGTCGGGATCCAGAAGAGGTGGAGGTGGGTGGCGTTGATGGTGCTGTTAGGAAACTGCCAATTTCAGCCTCAATTTCTCGGCCATTTTTAGACCACATTTGGGTGAGAAGAGATGGAAAAATTGGAGATTGTTGAGACAGAGAAATTGGAGTCGGGAGAGAGAAGGCATCGATGAGTTTGGTGGTGGCAGCGACTGTGGTGCTCGAGGTGAGGTCGGCGGTAGTAGTATTGGTATAGTGGTTTGGGGTTTTGGTTTGCTGGTTTTGGGGTTGGGTGCTGATGTGGCTTTGCTCCATTGGATAACCGGACACTAATGGTTGGAAGAAAGAGACATGAATGGACAAATATACCCCTCAAAATTGGTCATGTGCTGGGCACAGGATCAATTTCCATCCAAAACGTTAACGGAAGCCGACGGAGGGTTGACATTGAAACAAATTCGAAACTAGAAGTATTTATTTGTCCGAATTGAAAGGTGAAGGACCAAATTGAATTTTCGCTTAAAGTCGAAGGGATATAACGGAAATTTTTCCCTAATAATATTATTATTAAGTAATTCATTTATTTCTTTTTTACAGGTTTCCATAACATCAGGGTTCATTTGGATAGGTCTTGATTTTGTAGGGATCTGGGCTTCATTAAACCCTTTTATGTATGGCAAAGTTACTATATGTTTCTTTCTATGCCAAAAAGCACTGGGAAGACTAGAACAAACTTCTTTTACTAGTTTTTCTTTAAATTTTTTAATTTGTTGACTAAGAGATTCATTAGCAATTTGTTCTTCAATTATTTTATATCTAATTTCATTCTGCAGGAATTTTAATTGATTAGTTTTTTGACTAATCTTACTAATCGATGGGAATATAGGGTAATTTTTTAATTGTTTTAATTCTCTATATTCTGGTTTTGTCAGAAATTTAAATGTTACTTGTTGACCAAAAGGTTTAGTGGTAATTCCTTCTTCATTAGTTGTGAAAGGATAAAGTAAGCAAATAAATGGTGTTCCTAAAATTACTATGTTAGTTAGGTCTTGTACTAACACAAAAGAAGTTCTGAAGCAAACCTCATCCTGACAGATATGTACTTTGGGTAATTTATAATTAATTTGCATCTTACAGCCATTTGCAGAAGTCAATTGTTCAGTTGTTTTATGAAAATACATAGTAGGAACCAAACCTTCTTGAATGCAATTAAGGTCTACACCTGTGTCAATAAGAGCATTGACTTCAATTTTGAAATCACGCACTATTAATTTAACTCTAGCATACCATTTTTGATAGCAATCCTGGTAATTTGTGTCTTCTTCGTTTTGAGTAGTTAACTGATTGTCAGATTCCTTTAATTTGGTAATTTCTTTTTTAATAAGATTGACTTCTTGTTTGAGATTCTGTACAGTAACTTGTTTAATAATTTGACTTGGTTCTGATTTAGTAAGGGATTGATAAGATATCTTATTGAGACAAGAATTCTTCTTCTTTTTTATTTTTGAAACTGTTGTAACTATCTTATCTTGTTTGTAATGTTTTTCTAAGTAATTGAAAAATAAATTTCAGTCCGTATTTCATTCATGAAGTTTTCCCATTGAGTAATTATTTTTGCTTGTCTGGATTGTGAATATTTATTAGCATAATCTTTTCTTTTCTGTTTATTTTTCTTTGACTTAAATTCTTTGTATAATTTATCAAAATCAATCTCAAAATCTTTATGTAAAACACGTAAGCTTGGGTCAATTTCTTCAAAATCTGTTTGAGTTGGGGACCCTTGGGAGGTGTCTTCATCTTCAAATTTTGACTGTGTAGAATAACAGGGTTTACTAATTTGTGAACTTGACTCAACACCTTTTAATTTAATGCTAGGATCAAACAAATTTTTGTCTTTCCTAGGCATGGTGACTGATCTATCAATAGTGACTGAGCTATTTGATCTACTTAATTCTCTGATTCTCAGAGGAGGGTTTGATCTTTGTTGATCAAAACTTATTCTAACGGTACCATCTAGATATTGTTGAATATAATCTAGATTAATCGTGTCATTCTGGAGTTTCTGTGGGAAACTCTCGTTTTCACTAAGCCAACTGGCTGGTAACTGGATATCATTCCAGGAGATGGTTTTGGGTACTTGAATATTGGCATTTGTGCTACTTTGAATAAGGAAAGTTTTGTCTTTTGGACTCTTGACTAATGCATGAATGTTCAAATTGGTTTTCATACATTTGTAATAAAGACGGTAAATTAATGCAATTGATTGGCTTCCTTCAAGCATTTGAGTGATTGCTCCAGCAGTTTGAATATTTAATGTTAATGCTTTTAGAATATTTTTGTCATTTAGACTAAGGGGTAAATCGGGGTAACAGTTGAAATAGACTGGACCATTATGGAGGCTTGACTCCATTAATCCTAACAGACTGTCACTACAAACTGTGAATCTACTGTCTCTTAAAGACAGCAGGACTGAGGAATTTAATCCTTTTCTTGTAAGTTGTTTAATAGTTACTTGTATTAATCCTACATGAATATATTTATATCCTCTTTCGAGGTGGCGTTTGACTGATTGTTGACTAAGGAGAGAACATCTCTCTTCTTGTTTAGTAATAGCATAAACATGTTCAGCTGTTTTAGCTACTTGGTCAGTACGAAAAGCATCATCTAAAAAACTTGACTTATAAATTTCTTTTACTGGGATTTTAGGTATATTCCAATTTGTTAATCCTGTATCTAAATTATGGTACTCATGTTCTTCTTGATTGACTATATCCGGCAACTCAGATAAAGAAGCCATTGAAGAACTGGCTGAAGAACTACACTTAAATAACCTATTCATTGTGTTTAATCCTACAGATTTTTCTTTTAATATTTTAATCCTAAAGATTTCTTAATTAATATTTTAATCCTAAATTGTCATGATAAACACATACCCTACTGCACACATACCCTAGAAAACTCCCAACCCCTTAACTGCCCTACCCTGGGACTTACTCACGGGGACCTTTTATGGACTCTCTAAGGTGGCCAGTGACAAGGTGGTCGACCGATGACAACCGAATTAGAATACTAACTAAAATTTCAGCAGGAATAAAATACTAAATGAAAACTAAGCAGATATATATATATATATAGGGGCCAGATCCTCCCACACAAAAGTTGACACTCCATCGCAGCCATTAAAACCAAGGGCTGAGATTAAAAATTAAAACACCCCTCTCTTCTCCCATTAACGTAGTTCTCTCTCTCCACGTTAAAGAAAATAACGTCGTTTTCAGACTCCACTAATTCATTCGTTCCAGACGCCTGTTCTCTCTCTCTTGCCTGTTCATCTTCATCAAGCAACACCGCCATCGCCGTTCGATGAAAGCAATGTCAGCCATTGCAAGGTTAATATATTAAGCAACATCAGAGTACTCCACCTGCGTCGTTGTTCTCTTCAGTCTCAACCCCCACCTCTGTTCTCTCCCTCCCTCATGCCTGTCACCATCGCCTGTTCCCTCACGCCGTCGAGCCTCACCGTCGCCATCTGCCGCCGATGTCCGACGAGGTATTTGCTTCTCTGACAAGGGCTTCCTTCTCCATACTCGCCCTCCCATGCCTCGCGCACGTCGCTGCCCCGCCAAACAACTTCTCGGTCTTGCCTTCGTCCATAGGAGTTAGGAACCTTCTTCTCTGGAAAAAAAAAAAAAAAAAGGTTTCGATGAGCCTTTCCGGTGGTTACGGAATCTTGGAGAATCAATCTCGGATATGAGTATCTTGAAAGAAAAAGAATTACTCCAGTTTTTTTTCCTCAATTAGAAATGTTTCTTAATCATCTGTGTTTGTATTTAGTTGATATTGATGCATAGTGAATTTATTTAGGGTGTTTTCGGTGAATTTCTCTCTCCTAGTTTTTGGATTCATGAGATGGATGCATATGGACGCCAAGTGTTTGATGTAATTCCCCAAAGGTGTTTCTGTTGTTAGGGTCTTTGTGGATTGGATAAATTGGCAACAGAAACAGTGTTAGGATAGTTGTGGCGGTGGTGGTGGTGGTGGTTGTGGCGGCGGAGGTTGATACTATGAGAGTGAAACTGTTTGTGGGAGGGAAACAAGAGAAAATAATTGGGAGTATGCGGCTATTTGTTGTTGGAATTTGGATGAGTTTTGCGGCTGTTCACATTTCCTACTATGGGCGATAAACGAGCAAGTAATAATTTGTTTGAGCTTGGTTTGAAACCGTAACGAGCTTCAAACAGTTTGCTTTTTGTCTTGCTTTTGTTTTGAGGCCAATTGCAATTTATTTCGAGCTTCAAACAGGAGCCTCTTTTCTTGGTTTTTTTCCTGATGTAAACCCTCTTTTGATGCTTTTGGGATTAATGCAAGTTCTTTGCTGCCGATATGAACTTAGTGAATTTTTTTGCTTTCTACAGACCTGTTGATCGGAGACTATTATTTCTTATATGAGACAAGTCAGAGTTGTCCAAGATGAGTTCAATGAATGTTCATTTAACAGACCTATTTTTATGGTGTTTTGACCATTTTAGCTGCTGCTTCCTTTTCAACTTAATATTTGTTGATGGTCTATCCTTGTTTGGGTTGTCCAAATAAAATGAAATCTTATGAGAATTTGGGGTGTTGAGTTGGGATAGAGAGTACAAATAAATACAATTGGCATACAAGCACATATTTTTTTTAACAGCAAAAAATATCATACTATTAATAAAGACCAAGCATGATAGAGTTATAACTTCTCTCCTCCCCATCTTTTGGAGCTGAATTATTTTGTTGTCTCCTCCCCACCTGGTTTCCAGAGAAGACCATCTCTCCTCCCTTGTTTTCATTGTGTAAAAATCAGCTCCATTTTTCATACGGTTGAGATCCAACCTAGGCAAACAATTCTACAATTGAACCTGAACAATTATGTTACATACATAGCAAACCATTCTCTAAAGGTAACCTCCAATTCAAATATGTCCGAAAAGAACTCATGATTCAACAACATAGTACATGACCCCATGACTTGAAAAGAACTACTCACATACAACTTTTGGGAGCATAACAGCCCTTCAAACAATTGAACTTGAACAATCTTGTACAGTAACAATGAATTCAAATAGCAAACAAAAACATGATTTGGCAAAATATATCCAGCTTTGGTCCACCCTTACTACACAAAAATAACATCCAAAAGTTCCCAAAAATTGAGTTTTCCATCATTAAATTAAAAAAGGGTACATAAACTCCATGAGCAAATATCCAAAAAGACTCCGTGATCATTCAAAGCAATCCTTTGGCATCAAGATGTTTTGCCCTGTACAAAACACAAAGTTACTTTAATTAAGTTAAGATTGTGTATGGAACATAATTAGCAAAAACATCAAGAAGGTTAAGCAAGTTTTTGATTACCATGTTCTCATTACGTCATCTCTTGGTCGCTATCAGACGATTGTGCTTCTGCTTCTAAGGCTGTGGAAACAAATTGCAAATAAGGAATGAGTAAGGATATTTATGACAAGTAAATAAAAACATTTTACACAAGAAAATTTATAATTCACTTACCTTTGTTAGCTTTACTCATCGGATTCTCAGGACAAGTTCTCTTATCATGTCCGATCCCTTTGCACAAGTTACACTTTCTTTTCTTCTTGTTGTTTAATGCCAACTCTATACCGCTTTTCAATCTTCCGGAGTGTATAGTGGCATCTTTTCCCTTCACATCTTTTTTCCTACCCTTAGTTTGCGAGATGTTCGGATCCAAAAGCAATACTTGAGTTTGCTCGGTGGAATGTAAATCATCTTTTTCGTGGCAAACATTGAATGGAGGAGGCACATAAGATGAAATTTTTAGGAGCTTCTCGGATAGATCATTCATAACGTCAATATAAATTTTGTAACTCTCATATGATGGGGCAGCCAAATAAGCCAATTTGGTAGATTCTTGACACATATGACTAAGTCTTAACGCCTCGGATTCTTCTTTCCCATCATCATGCACCAAACCTCAAATCTATTATCCTAAATTTGTTGGCCTTTTGCCTCCACCGTAGAAGAATAAAATGATCCGGTATTGCATCAATGTCTAGTCGGACAAACAATTTCAAAATGTGTCTACACAATATACCAACAAACTAAAAGTTTTGGTATTCACACATACCTTCGTAGCTTTGCGAATCCAATGTCACGGTGAACTTTTGAAGTTCATTAACTTTGGACTTCACCACAAATAATTGAAATCCATCAGCATTTGTCATCTCTTCAACTTTGTAATTAAAGGCGTCACTAATTTCATCCTTAAACTTGTTAAAGATGTTTCTAGTATAAATTTTTGCCGCATACTTCAACAAAAACCCATTGTCCTTCACAATTCGAAACTTATGCTCAGACTCAAAATCTTCATCACTTGCCCTTTTCACAATCCTCTTTAAGGCTTGGTCATACTTGATAACAAATTCTTTAAGATTTGTTGTCGAAGTAACAAAACATCAAAAAATGAATTGACACCTTCACTACGTCCGGTAGTATTCGTACCGGCAAAGAATGTCCCACGATTGTAAACGGGTACCCATGAATCACGAATTTCGTACAATTGTTGAAGTCATTCATTGCGTTCTAACCTATTTTCCTTCATCAATGCCATCCATCTCTCCTCAAAATCCTCTTTGTTATATGTCAACCAAATACACTTTTTCACATCTTTCTTGAATTTTGATTGCTTATGGTACACTTATGACAACTTCTCAACAAATTTCTTCTTAATGTGCCAAAGGTATAGACGATGACGGGTATTAGGAAAGACTTGGGCGATCGCTCCTTTCATTGCCAAGTCTTGGTCCGTGATGATAGAAGTTAGACAACGTCCTCCCATAGCTTCAAGCCATGTCTGAAACAACCATTTAAAAGTTACCTCAATCTCGTCTTGTAAAAGTGGGCATCCAAAGTGTATTGGTTGTTTGTGGTAGTTTACTTCAGTAAATAATGCGAAAGGCATATCATATTTGTTGGTTCGATATGTTGTGTCAAATGTGACAACATCTCCAAAATATTGGTATGCCATGCGAGATTGAGAGTCCACCCAAAAAAATTTCACTGATCTTCCACTTTCATCACATTGAATTGCATAGAAAATTTGTGGATTCTGTGCTTGTTTGTTCTTGAAGTAGGGGAGGACTGATTGTGCATCCCCTCCATCTAGCTCTCTATGCCTCACATTCCTCAAATGATTATAGCAGTCTCTAGCCCATGTATTCACCCAAAAATTGAAGCAACTTTAGAAACTTCCAAATTTTCTTTTTGAAATACTTCGGTCAAATCTTTAATTGGTTTGGGCATGTATCGATTTGAACTCATTTTCATCCTCTTAGATGGAGTCGCTAACTGGTGATTGTGAGTGTCATTGAAAACTGTTACTTTCCACTTGCTACTCCATTTGTCATATCTAATCCGCAAATGAGCCTTGCAATCACATCTAACAGTTGATCAATTTCTAAATCTTTTCTTCGTTTTCACTTCCTTATCTTCCTCTCTCTTCTCATTCCCCTCCACGACACCATCGTTCTTAGGCCTGGCAAAATATTTTCCTTCTTTTGCGCGAACAAATAGCATACTAGTCACTTCATTTGACCGATTTTGTCCTTTGGATGAAGTCGAGTACGAATCCAAAACCATTTTGTCGACCATAATCTTCATAATACTTTCATTCTTCATCAATTGTCGCTAAAGACATCTCACTTGACGGCGATTCTAACACTTGCACATCGTTATTTGGAGTCTGAAAATCTTCTACTTCAAAATCATCTAAATCAAAATGTTCTTCCATTGCTCACCCTTGACAAGGGACAAACACTTATTATAGTAAAATTTCAACCCAAATCAACTTTCAATATATACAAGCATGGCCCCTACAAGCATATAGGGTAAAAACTTAAAAAAAAATCAAACTAAACTTTTTGAATGCACTAGAATCACACCGAATTGAGCCAATTCTTTTTATAATGCTAACTAAACCAAAGCCCTCATCTTCAACATGCATCTCATCATAAAGTACTATCTTAAAGTAAAGTACCATTTTTAATTAATTAAGATTATCTAAATCCATATTTTTAAGTAAACTAAACCACAAGGTTTCGCAAACTTTTTGCTCAGCTTGCTCTGGATGTTGCGTCGAACCAGTTGGTTAAACTTTGTTATATGATCTCTGCGAATTAATCAGTAGAACTATTGTTTTTTTTTAGGGGTTTAGGATAAATAAGAGTTGGAAACAGGGGAGCAACGTTACGTACTCATGTTCGACAAAATCGACGTGAACAAAGATCGGTATGGCAATGTGTTTGATCCAAGACCAAAAATTCTTTAAACCCTCAACAGAAATCCAATACCTAATCGTTTAAACCTTGCACATAAATAAAAGACCCAAACATTGAGAGATAGAAGCGAGGTACAAAATATTACCTCAATATATTAACGACCGATTAGGGAACAGGAGTCAAGAACGATTAGGTGGAGTACTCTGACATTGCTTAATATATTAACCTTGCAGTGGCTGACGTTGCTTTCGTCGAACGGTGATGGCGGTGTTGCTTGATGAAGATGAATAGGCGAGAGAGAGAGAGAGAGAGAGAATAGGCGTCTGGAATGAATGAATCAATGGAGTCTGAAAACGACGTTACTTTCTTTAACGCAGAGAGAGAGAACTAAGTTAGAGAGAGAATAGGGTTGTTTTAAGTTTTAATCTCAGCCCTTGGTTTTAATGGTAGAGATGGAGTGTCAACTTTTGTGTTAAGTTTTGTGTGGGAGGATCCGGCCCCATATATATATATATATATATGTATATGTGTGTGTATATATATATGTATATATATATATATATATCTTAAGGGATCTCTCAGTCCGGATCTCTTAAGGGATCCCGCACAGCCTTACCATGCTGGACTCTCCTTTTCCGATTGAATTGCGACGATCCGAGCCGCTCAAAGTGATCAGAACGTGATTTTAAGGGTACTCGCGAGAAATCAGCAAAAAAAATGATCGGAAATGGCTTGATCCGAACAGTTAAGTATGAAGTGATCAGATTCGCAGGTACCCTTAAAATCACGCTTTAAACACATTGAGCGGCTCGAATCGTCGCAATTCGATCGGAAAAAGGGAATCCTACACGGTAAGACCATGCAGGATCCCTCATTGGATCCTATGTGTGTGTGTGTGTGTGCATATATAAACATCAAAAAAAGAGGATGGGAACGTAAACTTCCAATCCCCGCGATAAATCTGGCGTCTGTTTCCGTTGAATTCGCCATTTCAATCCCGAAATCTCTCCCACCGCTACTCTTCTCCCATAAATTTTGCAAAGGCGGCTCCATTCACACTCTTCCATGGTCAACTGACCACCCAAACTTTTTTTTTTTTTGCTTAGAATACATGTACATTTTTTGAACTAGCCTTACTTTGAACACCCAATCCAATTGTTAATGAACACCCAACCCTATTATTTGAACACCCAACTCAAATGATAATGAACATCCATCCCAAAAATAGCTCACAAATTAATCCACTTGAAATTGAAAGCTCAAATTTCAGGCAACTAACCCAATTTCAGCAATAACAAAATGAAAAAAGAAAATAAGAAAAGGAATGAACAAATAGACAAAAAAACACACACAGAAGACCTCCGACCTCGTTCCTCCCTAGCTCCTTGTTTGTTATATATTCCCTCCATCTCAATTTAAATGCTGCCTATGGGAGACTATGAAACTTTGACCTAAAAAATAAAAAGTACTTTCAGAATTAAATTTTGACTTTGTTTTGCATCGTTACTTTAAAACAGTGCAAAAAAATTTCAAAAAAACTTATGAAAAATGAAATTTTTTTTGTACCTCAAAATGACACGACTTTACGTAGGGAGCGTTTAAAATGGGACGAAAGAAGTATATAGTTGTGATTTCTCGAGATAGTATAGTGCAATTTTTGAACACCCTTGAAAAAATTCCTGGAGCCGCCACTGAAATTTTGCCTTCCAATCCCGAAAATTGTTCCCCAAAATTTTCCTCCACTCTCTACCCTTTCTCCCTAAATCAAGACTTGTACTGCCATCGACTAGCGACGAACCAACCGGAATCGGAACTGCATGAGCATTAACACTACGCAATCTAATCACTTCATACTTAGCTTCAACCTTGGCATCCCAATCCTCTTCCACCACCACCGCTACCTGCCAACCATCGCCGCCGCAACCAAGGAGTTCTTCTCGTGAGCTTGGCGCTTAGACCGTTAGACGACGTAGCCAAAGGGGTCGCGCCATTGCTACTGATTTTGTCTTGTGGTTTACGCCAAGAAGGTGGCTCGACCGCTGGATGCTTTGGCGGAGTTTCAGAGGATCATCTGCGACGGCAGAGTGTGATGGTTGGTTCCCGCACTCCTCTGATGATGAATATGGGCGTTGCGATCACCCTCGTGAAACTGTTTGGACGAAAACCAGAGAAACGCAACAAGTGGGAGCCATTGAAGGACGATGTTGAGTTTGGTAATTCAGCTCATCTTCGATGGTCCTTGTTCAAATCCCAATGTACAATGAAAGAGGGTGTATTTGGTTCTTTTGATAAAATGGTTTATTTTATGGTGTCAATCTCAAATGTATTTCATGGTTAATTTGGTTCTTAAATGTGTATTTCATAGTTTATTTGTGGGATACTTAAAAATTCATCCTCAGCCCATGCCCGACTTAAGTTTCCATCCTGATCAATTTAAACACTTATGTTTCCATCCTCTCTTTTTGATAATTCCAATAGTGCCCTTATATAATACATTGGGCATATATATACTAGCCTGACTACTCTATATATAGCACAGATTTATGGGATTGAAACATAAGAAAATCAGTCCCAAAGTCAAACCCATCGTTCGGTCCCCGTAGATTTCGCCAACAAAGTCCATATATCTCGCTAATGTAACTGATCACAATTTCCCAAAAAAACGAAAACCACCTTCTGCATGTTAATGTTTTTGAGTAAAACCGTAGACGGTGAAACATTTCTATACCTCCTTTATAATCCATCCTCCGTCGCTAGTCTCAATCCTCCTCCTCTCCGTTTGCCATAGTCGACATTGCCTGAAAACAGTAGTCAACATCTCAGAGAGAGAATGATTTTGGAATGGCCCGAGTTTGTAAGTGTCCCAAACTCGTTTTTTAACGATATAAATTGGTGTTTAAATTATTCATTGCGTCACCAATCATCCAGTTGTCGTCATTGTCCGCCATTCGACAATGTAGGCTTTTGCGGTTTCGACGATTTAGGCTTTTGTCGGATTGAGGCTGCCGATGTTGATTTAGGGGCTGCCGGAGTTGATTTTTGTGGTGGGGGTGTGAGTCGTGTGACGGTTATGGCCACAGTGGTGGTAAATTATTTGTATCATTTACCATTTCATATGTTTCTCTGTTATTTTCATTTCATGATAAATTATTTGAACCGTTTACCATGAAATATTTAATCGAATCATGGGATATTTATTGTGTCCACGTTGTAATTGTCATGGGATATTTATCGTGTCCACATTGTAATCGTCATGGTAATTTAACCATTTAACCATGTAACGGTTTGAGTATGTCATGTTATTTCTTTTTTTTATGGTAATTTAGCCATGTTCCGTGTAATAAGATTAATGAAAAATATGACTTTTTGTTATCTGGTTGACCAACTCGAAGATTGAAGAAAACATACAAAGATGTAGTCAACTTATCATGTTATATTCCTAAAAAAAATCAATTCCACAAATACATTCCATGATAAAATAAAAAAATAAAATTAATCAATTATATTTAAATTTACCAAATCCCACTAAATTAAGAAAGCAATATAACATATGTATATCATAGTGAAAAGGGTAAGAAGGTCAATTCACACACTAAGAGGATGAAAACATAAGCATGAAAAAATGGCGGGATGAATTCTTACATGACATGGATAAAAAGGATGAATATTTAAATATTTGTTCATTGGTTTACGATTTCATGGTTTGTATATTCATGTTTTTCAATTAAGTCATGGTGTATATTCCTAAAAATATATAGTGTATTCCGTTTAATTCATGAAATCATGGCTCCATTTGTATTTTAAAATAAATCATGGTATATTCATTAAATCGAAATTGTTTTCGTTCGATTCAAGTTGAAATAAATCATGGTGTATTCATGAAAAATATGGTCGATTAGACTATCCACCATATTTTGAAAAATATATTTCATGGTAATTTTGCAGAAATTATTCATGCAAAAAATAAATATTTGTGAAGTTGGTCGAATCATATTTGCATAAGTTTAGAATATAATACGGCCAATTTAAGAAAATTCACAAAATTCACGAAATTAAGGAGAGAGAATTGTTTAGAATATATCCATTTACGAATTGAAAAATAGAAAATTAAATATTCCCTCCATTCCTATCCAATAATCATCCCATAATTTTAGTTAACAATAAGCTACAATCCTACTAATTTAGAAAGAAAATATACACATACATATGAATATCATATTAAAAGGAATAGGCAATTCACTATCTGAAAGGATGAAAACATAACAGTTCAAAACGTGCCGGATGAATACTTACGTGGGATGAGATAAAAGGATGAATATTTAAAATTTTCACAAAATTCAAATAGGACAAAGACAACCGACGTGCATCCAAATTTGTTTCTTTTCTTATAATTTCAGACATCCAATCCAGTTCATGCCAACCTCACTCGATTTTCAAGTGACCCCACAATAGTCCATAGCACTTGAGAAGGTAAGAACCTAAAACTCACATAGAAATAAATCACCAGATATTGGGTCTTTGTCAACGAATTACCAACCACTTAAGATTACATGCATGCCAAATTGTACACCTCTGAATGTATAATTCATGCTAATGTAGGAAACTACGTCACAAAATCTATATAAAAAACAGAGCGCAATTTTTGCAAAATATCTAAGTATTCAAACAAAGAAACTCTATAGCTGTCCAATAGTCTATATAATAAAACAAAGACTTATTTATTTTTGCAAAATGAATGACGCAAAGAATATTTGCATAATAAATCTACCCGGCCAGGGGGTCTCTCTCAGATTTCAAGCGAAGCAGGCAATAGCAAAATGACTAGGGCCAGCATACAAACAAAACAACCTTTGCATCCATCCAATCATATTCTCACGTTCAATCTATAGCCGTTTGATCAATTAATTTTATAAAAGATATACACAGTACTCTTAATAAATCTAGCCCTATTTTATTTCTATTGTCAAGCTGATTTGCCCAAAAAAAATAAATAATAAATAAATAAATCTAGCCCTCTCTCCAGACTTTTATATAAACACAGAAGTATCCGGCCCTCTTCTAACTTTTATAATAGATAGAAAAGTTAATAAGTATCTTTTAGCACGAGCAATAGCCAGTATCAATCAACATAAAACCAAGGGGATCACCTACATAAATCCAATCCAATCCAAACCAATGTCATAAATTTCTTGGCTCATATAGTCAGTCAATCGATCCCACTACTTTCCATGGCTTCACAAAATCCCCACCAGCTTCACTTTGTTCTATTTCCACTAATGTCTCCAGGCCACTTCATCCCCATGATTGACATGGCCAAATTATTAGCCCAAAACGGCCCAACTGTCACTATCATCACCACCCCTCTCATCGCGGCAAGATTCCGCCACACCATCGACCTCGCCACCGCCTCCGGCCTCCCCCTCCGCCTCCTTGACTTCACGTTTCCTTCCGCGGAAGCCGGATTACCAAAGGGCTGCGAAACCCTCGAAACCGTAACCTCTCCAGACTTGCTAAAGAAATTTTTCGGCGCAATATACATGTTACAACAACCGTTCCAACAATTATTGGAGCGGCTGGAGCCCAAACCGACATGCATGATAGTCGATAAATATATCACTTGGGCAGCCGAAACTGCCCGTATGTTTCGGATCCCAAGAATCGTTTTCGATGTCATGAGTTGCTTCTATCTACTCTGTTTCCACACTTTACATGTATCCGAAGTGCACGAAAATGTGCCTGAATCAGAGCCCTTTGTTTTGCCAAATGTCCCTCATACTATTGTACTGACCAAGGCCCAACTCCCGGGACTTTTCAATCCGGGTTCATTAGACGGGGTTCATGTGAAGGAGTTTCGCGAACGAGTCAGAGTAGCCGAAGCCGAAGCTTGTGGGATCGTGCTTAATACTTTTGAAGAGCTGGAACATCGATACGTAAACGAGATTCGCAAGGTGAACGGAGGGAAAATTTGGTGCATTGGGCCCCTCTCACTTTGCAACAAAGATAGTTCGGATAAAGCCCAAAGAGGAGACAAGGCCTCAATTGACGAAATTGAGTGTTTGAAGTGGTTAGATGAACAAGAGGCAGGCTCTGTTGTCTACGCCTGTCTCGGAAGCATTAGCCGTCTATCTTCCCCTCAACTAATCGAGCTCGGATTAGGCTTGGAATTATCTAAACGTTCATTCGTTTGGGTTATAAGAGGCGATGAGAAAGCCAAGGAGGTGTACAAGTGGATAGAAGGAGACGGATTTGAGGAGAGAGTGAAGGGGAGAGGACTTATCATTCGTGGTTGGGCACCACAAGTGCTCATATTAGACCACCCGTCCGTGGGGGCGTTTCTGACTCATTGCGGCTGGAATTCAACTTTGGAAGGGGTATGTGCCGGTGTGCCGATGGTAACGTGGCCGATTTTTGCAGAGCAATTTATCAACGAGAAGTTGGTGGGGGTCGTGCTAGAGACTGGAGTGAGTGTTGGGGCACGGGCAGCCGTGCAAATGTTTGAGGAAGATAAGAGTGGGGTGGCGGTGAAGAGGGAAGCGGTTAGGAAGGCCGTGGAGAAAGTGATGGGCGGTGGAGCAGAGGCGGAAGAGAGACGAAAAAGGGCAAGAGAATTTGGAGAGATGGCTAAGAAGGCAGTGGAAGAAGGTGGTTCTTCTAATTTGAATGTGAAGTCGTTGATTCAAGATATCATGGAACAAGTCATTGGCATGGGACCAACGGAAGATCACCAATGACTTCTATAATATCAAAAATAAAAACAAAAATCGGTAATGTAGGATGTCTCGAGTTGTCAAAATTCAATTTGAAGAACCCTCTTTCTGATTTTGTGTACTTGAAGTTGCAAAACATCCATTTTTAGTTACTAATAATTTTTCTGTATTTCCATAACAATGATAAACATGAGTGATCATTGTTTTGTATTTTTTTCTTTTTCTGTTGTGTGCGAAAATCACTTTTAATTTTTTCACATTTCTTAGTAAGATAATGAAATCAATAGTAAAAAAGAGAGTGATCGAGGATGGACTAACATGTAGTACGTCTAGATCCGGGTTTTTTAAGGGGGATGAGCAAAGTTAACAAGAAGTGATCACCTCGTTACCAGCGTACGTGTATATTTTAGACTTGTGTTTACTTGCCATTTTAGGTGATCTCTATCTAATTTTAAATCTTTCGAACTGTTAGTTTTATGTTAGTGGTTAACCAGATTCCATTCAACTCTTTCCCGCCTCGTAGCACGATGGGCGGGATGGTTATGCCCAAACTATTTGTTCAATTCTCGGGGATGCACCTGACCTGCATGTCCACCCTTGTGCCAGCCAGAGCCCAGTTGATAAAGGGCGAATCATTTGTCGTGTCACGCCAGGGTTTACGTAGGATAAATTAATCATTCGATTTTTCTCAACTAACCCCCAATTCAACCCCAACCTTCTGCCAAAATCAATCCAAAAACCAATCTAACATTAGCTCATAAGCATCCACCGTTATCCCAAAATCGATCTACTTTCCATTCCCAATTTTCCCATGTCTTACATTCAAAACAATGTAATCGCCATCGTTCTCAAACTCTCCACTTAACCACTCATGTCCAAAACAAATTTAATTCCACCATTATGGACGCAAACATCGACGTTGATTTACATGATCAATTCTCAATTCATTTAATCAACAGCTAAGTAATCTAAATATTATCATCGAGTAATTATCTTCTTTCAATCTCCTCACAGAGCTGCAATTTCAATCAACTTACACTACCACACATTCAAATTCACAGTGTTCTCTCACTCTTTTATCTGTGTTATCCATCTACACAAGTAGTAATCCTTGAACATTTAAGATCTTGATCAATGTTTATTGTTTACAATAAACTCTACAGCCGTCCAATCATCATCATCTTTATAATAAACCAATGCCTTCTTTTGTTTGATGAAACGTAGCCATCCTATAACACCATAAAAAATAGCAGTTTTATTTGCCAAACGTCGAAGCATACAAACATAACTACCTCTCCAACCGTCCAATCACGTTCTCACATTAAGGCTATAGCCGTTTGATCAACTCTTTTCTTGAAAGAAGCAAAGAAAATTTACTTAATTAGTATAAATCAACCTCTCCTAACTTCTATATATATTATAAAAAATAGAGCACTTTTTTATGTAAAATGTCTAGGCACACTAAAAGATCAACCTCTCTGCAGAGGATATTTTCTTAATAAATCTCTCTCTCTCTCTCTCTCTCTCCTAACTTCTATATATTATAATAAGCAACAGACTTATTAAGAAAATCCTTCTTGTAAACTTCTAAACAAAAGAATTGATCAAACTGGTTTAGCTTTTAACTTCTAACAAAAAGAATTGATCAAACAGGTTTAGCTTTAACGTGAGAATGCCCGACAAAAGGAAAAAAAATAAATCTTTAACGTGAGAATATGATCGGACGTCAATTGTTATTTAAAAGATACAGAAAATCTTTCCTTAATAAATCTACCACTCTCTCCTAACTTCTTAGGCAATGTATCCCATTTAGATATGGTCATCCAAAATTCACGTCCTCTGCGAGGTAAAGAATCATCCCAGTCAAAGTTGCCCATACATCATACGAACCACATATATGAAGTATAAGGAAGAGCACAAGTCTAGGTGGTATATCACTCATGCATATACCTGATCTTATCTCATCCTATCCTTTTCCTAAGAGCACAAGTCTACGTGCTATATCACTCATGCATAGATGATATATATCTGATCTTATCTCATCATATCCTCTTCCTAGCTAAAGGCATGCAGAGGCAGAGCAAATGTATAGACCTACAAGAAGATGTCACTGGGCAATCGCATGAATATCCAAATACTGACTATTTTAAGAGCATCCACAATGGCATAATCAAAACCCAAAAGGTTGCTAAGATTTGCAATTGTTGTTAAAAAAAATGCTCACGTTGGAATAACCAAATTTAGCAACCTTCTTAGCAACTAACCAAATTTTGGCCTTTGGATAACCAAAACTAGCAACCTTTTTGCCAATAACCAAATTTAGTAGACCCCACCCAACTCGCATGCTCACCTATTGTAACACACACGCCTTCTTAATTGGTTGCTGAAATGGCAAATTTATGTCAAATTTCGGCATGTTGCTATGCACAAGCAGCATAACATACACAAACATAAACGTGATGGACTCTACTGTCAAAACTTGTGCAACTTGAACTAGGACAAAAATGTCGGTCGGGCGTGTATGTGCCCATAAAGAGGTAAAATCTCAGAGGGCTGCTTTTCCCCCCCCCCCCTCTGACACAGCCCACCCCCCGACCCCACCCCCTCCTTCCCGTTTTACCCTTCCCCCCTCCCCATTCCCCCCCACCCCCAGTTCTCCTTTTTTTTCTTTTTTTTCATAATTTTCAATTCTTTTCTTTATTTGCTTACTTTACCAATTTTTCCTTTTTTTTTTTAACTCAAATTCTATTTTCAATTAACCACCATAATACTATATTTAAGACCAACGCTTTGCGCCCAAGCTAATATATTTCTATGCTTTCAAAATCTATATTAAAAAAATGAATATATATAAGTACAACATTAACCAGTTCAATGAGCACCCTAAGACTCCTTATTTAGTTTAAAACTCTTAGGGTACCCATTGAAAGGTCTTAGAGTCAAAAATTTATTAGGACCATTTAGGATGAAATGATTAGAAAAATAACATTTTGCACCGATTCAAACGGATTGAAAATTAAAACACTTATTTTTTTAAACAGTTTATATATTAAAAAATATAGTCAAAAATTAATCTGACTATTTTTTCCCTTTTTTTTCCTATATATATATATATTAAAAATATAGTTAAAAAAAAGAATTTCAAGTTTCAATCCGTTTGAACTGGTGCAAAAATTTTATTTTTCTAAACATTTTATCTTAAATGGTCGTAGTAAATTTTTGAATACACTTATTTTTTTAACTATTTTTTTAATATATAAACGGTGTAAAAAAATAAGTGTTTCAATTTTCAATCCGTTTGAATCGGTTCAAAGATGTTATTTTTTTGATCATTTCATCTTAAATGGTCATAATAAATTTTTTGCTCTAAGACCTTTCAATAGACACGCTAAGAGAGTCTTGAAACTAAATAATGAGTCTTAGGGTGTTTGTTGAAAGACTTTAAACCAAAAAATTCATTATGACCATTTAAAATAAAATAATAAGAAAAAACGATCTTTGCTCTGATTTAACTGAATTGAAAATTAAAACACTTAATTCTTGAATTATATTTTTAAATATACAAAGGGTGTATTTGTAGAAATTAAATAAATAAGATATAAGTAATTAAATAAAGAAATAAATTAAAAAGTAGGGGGGCCCGGGGGCTCTGCTGACCCATGGGGCATGGTAGCTCCTACGAAGCCCCTAAAACATTGCCATTTTAGTTTTTAAAAAAATGGAGCCCGGATCTACGACTACGTTTTTAAAAAAAAAAAATCAAAACCATCAATTTGCAATCCTATGGAGTAGAAACGTAATTATGAGAGCTCTACAGATAAAATTTGATTATGTCTCTTTAGAATAATATGATCAGAATAAAAATATCTATATAGCCGTTCAAACGGATTAAAAATTGAAACACTTAATTTTTTAATCATATTTTTTAATATATAAACGGTCTCAAAAAAAATTAAGTGTTCAAATTTTCACTCCATTTGAATCAGTGCAAAGATCTTGTCAATATAATCAGAATAACAAGATCTTTACACCGACTTAAACGGAGTGAAAATTTGAGCACATAATTTTTTTTTAGACAGTTTATATATTAAAAAATATGGTTAAAAATTAAATGCTTCAATTTTTAATCCGTTTGAACGGGTGTGTAGATATTTTTATTATGATCATATTATTCTAAAGAGACATAATCAAATTTTACCTGTAGGGCTCTCATAATTACGTTTCTACTCCATAGGATTGCAAATTGATGGTTTTGATTTTATTTCAAAAAAAAAAAAAAAACTAAAACGTTGTCGTTTTAGGGGAGCCGTGGGGTGGTGGGGTGGGTGGGTGTGGGGGGATTCCTGGGGAGAGCTGGGGGTAATCCGGGAAAATCGCGGAAAAGATGCTGTGGGGTCGGGGGGGTGGGGTGTCAGGGGGGGGGGGGGGGGGGGGGGGGGGGGGAATAGCAATTTGCAAATCTCACCATCAAATTAACCAGAAGCAAGACTCCACTTAAAAGAAGTTGCATGGTGTCCATCCTGCAATTTGTTCAGTCACACTATATATCATGCTTTGCTTCCCAGTTTGTTTAAAAAGTAGTAGCAACATTTATCTGCACAAGGACAAGTTAAGTTGGCATACAATTTCCTTTGAGCCAATTAGACTTCCTTCCGAAAGTGACCGTCTCCCGAGGTCAAGTTCCTCTTCAGACCTTTATCCCCTTTACCCCCTCCAAACACTCCTTAGGGGTCCTATTCCGGACCCACGTTGATAATCCATACTTTAGGCATTGCAAGACTTTGGCCTGAAGTTCCAAAATCTCTTGAAGACTCCGGCTTACTAGTTGACCAGCTGGAGACTTTACATTCTTCCGTGTTTGACGCGTCAATCAAGAATTGAATGTACAGTGGTGACTCTTGGGAATTAGTATAAGAGATGAATATGTAGCTATGTATATTTATAGATGCTCAGACCTATCCATACTGTTACTTTTGTACAACAACATCCCTCCTCATCACAAATGTGTTAACAAAGTAACCATTCTTATTGATTACCAGCACAACAATAACGGACCCGATAACACTTCCATGATCAACGAGTCTCAGAACACTATATGGAGTTCGGGATATTGATAGAAAAGAGAAACTTTGATACACCAATTCAATTCACAATAAATGCAACATCCTATATATTCCAAAAGAAAAACCTTTGTAAGGCATAGAATGGAATATAAAAGAATTGCAAGTCAAAATTCTAAACCCTAGTAACACGTGTCCTTTTACAGAGGTGCTGAACCCTAGTTACATATATACCCTAGACTTAAAAATACCCTCTTACACTAGAGGTGCTTAATTATTCAAGCAATAATCGATTATTCTTACAAACTCTGTATTAACACAGGACACTAAATTATTCTCCTCAAAATAATAAAGAAATAAAAACATATTAATGCTTAAGCATATATGAAGGTTGAAAAATCTACACTTAAAGTAAGCAATTCGTACATGGAGAATCACTGGAAAGGAGAAGCAACTGGAGCTGCAAGACCTAGAAACCGCATTATCCTGAATCGGCGATCCTTTCTCATTGACTTCAAGGAAAAATTAACCTCCTGGATAAAAAGGGAAAGTAACCTTCAGTTTATCAATCTCTACTAACATGCAAATATATGTGTGTGTGTGTGTGTAGTACGACTCACATCAAAGTGAACTTTTGGTTTCCGTTCTCTCGTGCCCCTTCTCCTCTCCATGCAATCACTTTCTGTTCTGCTTGAACTTGATGAATTCCACTTATCTGTTAATGCCACAATAACAAGTTTCTAATTTGCAGAGAATGTACTAAAGAATACATCCACCGTGGAAGTTATGGTAATGGTACATAAATAGCTGTATTGTCTGTGTACAGTGAGATCCAAGTAAAATAAACAGCACAATGATAATAATAAATGGATTTTCCACGACACATGCCATCTTAAGGTTTCAGACACAAATATCTGTGTGTGTGTGTTTGTGTGTGTATTGGTAATGCTTGGTGTTCCGGACCAGCTTGCATACACAGTGGAGTCTAATACCTACAATGCCATAGTTGTTCCTCGTGTTTAGGCGTGGAAGTGAAGCGACCTTAAGCGTTGCTAGCAAATGTGAACGTAATTGCTGCATTTCATCTATAACTCGAAAAAATTTAGATCAGGGCCCTGTAGGATGACTTAACGACAGATTAGAAAGAATAAAATTTGGAAACCATCCCAAAGTTACACTCCGGTGGAATTTCATGAATAGAAATATCTTGAGAGTTGACTGTTGAGCCTCAGATTGTAACGGTGGGGGGGACCAGCTCAGCAGAAGATCAAAAAGCTCTCAACAAGAAACTGTACAGAATATATTGAAGAAACAGTATGTACCAGGTGATTGATCTCGTGTAATTGAACAATTAGGATCATCTGATGATTCAGTAAACTCTTTGCTGAAACTTTGGCACTCTAAGGCCTGCAATGATATAGAAATCACATTGAAACATTTATACAGGAGTAACATATGAAACTCTTCCAAAGGGTAATAAATTCTTTCTCCGAAGGAGTGGAAAGATAAATAAATAAATAATAATAAATAAATAAAAAGTGACATCCATGTGCCAAGTATCAAGAGTAGCATATGAAACAGATCAATAATCTAATTAAACTTCATAACATCGAATAAAACTAGCTCATAAAGGATGATATTACTAACTTCGGCAGAAAGAATTGTCATTCGTTAGACAATATCTACATATTAGAATCATAAATTGTAGCCATTTTGTTTCCCATCTGACCACAGACAAACCATGCATATCATCCTACAGAGAGACGCTACAAACATCTCATTTGCTCTATTGACACGCACCGGGTTTGTTTCCCCTGCACACTGTTTAATACAGTTTTTTTGTTGGTTGTGAAATATGGTACAGAATCTCAACCCCACACGAGGACGTGTGTTCCTAAGTGGTGGGAGATTGTGACGCCCTGCCCCTGGAAGTTCCAGGTAGTGGTCGATCGGCCTGAGGGCGGTTGGGATCCGAGCGGGGGCTGTCTAATCGGGGACTAGAGGGGTCAGCCGGGGGTAAGTCGCTTGATGAAGTGTAAGTCCTGTGCCATAAATAATAGATCGCCATCTTACCTTGTACAAGGCCTTTTAAAGCCGTGAGAGCGTCAAAGCCCATTGGAACTTCACAGTTAAGTGTGCTCGCCTTGGAGTAATCCAAGAATGGGTGACCTCACGGGGAAGTCTAATGGGGTTTGGTGTTCAAAGCGAACAATATTGTACAAGGCGGGAGCAGGCCGTTACAGTTGGTATCAAAGGATAGGTGACATGGGATCGAGTAGGTGATCAGAGTGCATAGCGGAAGCATGAAATTCATATTTTAGTAGACAAATTTTGGGGACGAAATTTCCAAAGGAGGGGATACTGTAATACCCCGTATATTAAAAGTAATGATTTTTGCATGTAATTAATTGGTGGCATATAAGTGAAGGTGTGTGCATGTGAGATGCTAGCTGGAAAGTACGTATCAAGACAATAACATTTAGTTAAGGTACATGTGTTAATGTTCAAGAGGAACAAATGTTGTCATTTTGTATAACTCTTTGAATAGTCAACCTAGCTACTATACTTATACACTTTGTATTAAGAAGAAGCTGTTTATCTGATAAAGAGAGAACAGTAGGAACTCTAGGGAAAACAGAGAGGGCCGTGAGGTGGAGAGTGGAGCAATCATCCGACCGATCACGAAGATGCGTAGCGTAGCAATTACAGATGGTGGTTCACGGTGGAGGAGTGTCCATAATAAGGTCACGATCTTGCTTAAGGTACCCAAGCCACGAAGTATATAATATGCTCTAAATCGCCGAAGTATTCCTTTTGCATGCCTTTGTATTCTACTCGATCATTATGTTGTTTATTGAATCATTTGAATTCATTGTTGGAGCTGAGTTGTGTGTTATGTACTGGGATTGGGTGCCGTGGAACTATTTAGTATATGATCGAGTGAAGTTGCCTACTGTGCTAACGGCCCGAGAAGCCTCATTATAGGCTGGGTGTGGCAAGTGAGGCCAGTCACTGGTCATAAACTGACTACTGAGGAGGACCTGATATGAGGGCGTATTATGTGGCTTATTGTTGACTCCGTGTCGCTAATTGGTTGATCTCATTTATTGTGAGCATATCTATTCTCGACGTATTGTATACTTCCTTGGGGGTTTGTGTTGCAGGTTGCGGAGGTGAGGATGGCATATCTGTCGGTGGTGGAGTTATAACCAGCTGGGTGTTTAGGCCTAGGTGGCTGCTTTTATTTAATCTCATATAATTGTAAACTCTTTTCTTTTGTAAGTTTTGTATCAATGGCAGATTATAGTCTTGGGTTAACACTTTGATTATTGGAGGTGGTAGTGGTGCTTGGAGAACCGGGTTGTTACAAAAATCCACACTCCCCAACCCAAATAACATGATACGAGCAGGTTAAGTTGCAAACCAGTATTCTGATCAACATCAGACTGTGAAAGGTTTCCAGCAGGATCAACAAAAGCACTGGAGCAGTAGATCGAAGATATAGCTAATAAAGCTGGAACATATCCTTAATGTTCACTGCCTAAGGTACGCTGAACTTAGTATCTAATACCAACATTGCATCTCATGGTTGAATGGCATTTTACTAGAACACGACAATCAACATATTGGCCCTTGAAATCAAATACAGTCGAACTTTCTCCAAGGTCTGAGAAAAGCAGATACTAAAAGGGTGCAGTTCTAAAATTTCTCAACATTAGGACGGAATAACTTTATCGAGATTTCGACAAAACCTTGTTCAATTAGATGCATTATAGGCACAGAAATAGATAACTAGGGGAGGAAATAACGAAGAATGTCCATATCAGTTACAACCTCAAAATTTTCATCAAAAGATAACAACGAGAGGAGAAATAAGGCCCTACAATACTCGTTGAACCACATTATCCCTGGGGGGCCACGGCCCCAACCCCTTCCCCCCGAGGAATGGCATAGATACCCATATATCCATACAGCAGTAGCCAAATGTGAATGTTGTTATACTTTAGAGAACCCAACAAACATTTCAGTAATAGGCCACCATTATGTGAACTTACTACAATCACTGTTTCTGTTTGTTATTCAAATTAGAAAGGCCCAAAGGACCTTACGTTTGTTTACTTAAATTACCAGCTGACTAGCTGAGTCATTTTTTTCCACTTCGGGAACATTAATTCAGATTAACAAATGAAGTGCTTTCCGCAGTTCAATTTCAAAAATCAAGGACTGAAGGCATGATTATTTGTCTTATCTATAGAGCTCATTTTCTCAACTGTTTTGTGAAGTTCACTGTTCACCTCAAAAAACGCTCAAGAGATCTTGCTTGCCCTAGTGCATATGTTTGTAATAAAGGGAGATGGTCCCATCTGAATCACGTAGTGTACTAAAATATAAGTCCTCTTCACGACAGTTATACTGAGTCTCGTCAGAGGATACGATTTTTAGAGGAAGTTCTTATCTGCTAGGACATAGTTCAATATTCTTCCACGATTCCATGTAACAGAAAGCATTGCAATAACATGTTTGTGAGAAGGATAGTTGCTACCAATTTAACCGAATTCATTATAACATACCATCATTTAATCACTAACTGAGTCCGTAATTTGTAAGAACTAGCTGCCCAAAACATCCAATGATTTCACCAGAATTAGCTCTCAGAGTAATAATACTAGTAATGAAAAAGAGACTGGTAATTCTGCTACGGTACTGCCTCACTACATCTCCTAGACTGCTGTATAGCGGGAGCTACGCGCAATGGCTTCAACCTTCTAGCCTGTTTGCATATTCTTTTCTTTTTACCTGTTTAAGCATACAAAAAATTAATCACCCATCCAACAAGACATAATGGAACTGTGGGTACATGCCAGGAAGTCAGAAGGACTGAAGGAGACAAGGTGACCCAAGGAGTGATGGTTACCACAGCCGATGGGCGATAAGGCCAGAATGAAGGACGACCCACCCCTGAGGTCAATGATTTACACTTGAGCTAGAGGCAAGGCCCAAGTTGCTCGGGACCGAAGGAGGAATGTGGAATGGAGGCTTGAGCTCAAGGGATTGTCTGAAGGCCCAAACTCCACTAAGGAGTTGGACTCCAGACCACTCTTAGAGAGAGAGGCAACTCTGTTGACCGAAGGTCAAGCTATTTTAGGTACTTATCATACCTACCCCTGAAACTGAAACATCACTATCCTTGCCTACCACCTGACACCTTGATCACTGACATCTGATCATTAGACTCTCAAGCCTAAGGCTTAGACCTCACATGACTACTATCTACCTTCTGCAAACTTCAACGCTATTCATCTGACTTCATAGGTTTGGCCTCTGCCTTCATTGGCCTGCGACCTTCAGATGACCAGCCATTGAGGACCTTCCACGTGTCCTCGGTCCAACTGGACCTCATACCATCTCCCACCTATATAAAGGACCCTTGCCTCTGTCCAATACATTGCACAACATGGCTATTACTTGCAAGGCATTGCCCAAAGCATGACTTGGTCTCTCTACTGCCACTCTCGCTCTCTCTGAAGGATCTGCCTTGGGCTCTCTCCTCATCCACCTTTGGCACCCTGAGCCTTCAGCATCTAGTTGGTATCCTGGATCACCTTCAGGCCTACCATAGCCCATTAATGTAGCTCACGGGAACCAATCAGTCAATTGGTTCCTCAAAAGATGTTGTCAGCCTATGACCTATTAGGCATAAGTTGACATTTTAATGGCACTGACAAATTACCAATAGGATGCACATTTAATATGCTTGAGAAATGTTAAAAATCTTATGTAACATGCATAAACAGGATAATGATTATGAGTGGTCATTGAGCTACAAATTTGTCTCAACTTACTTCAGCAGGCCATAGTTGGCGACCAGTTTTATCCCATACCGTGCTTCCTGGAGTTATGCAAAAATTACTACTCTCATTGATTTGAGATTTGTCTGGGGTGAACTGTTTCCCTAACGTATCACTTTTCTGTTTATCAGCATTCCTACAAAATTATGGGAGGAGAAGAAAAAATTTAATCAGTGAGAAGTAATATGTTATAGTTACCAGGAAAACACAAGCATGCTTTTTCAGTAACTACACCAAATAGATATCTTTGATTACTATTTTTTCATAACAAAAGATCATTAAGATGTCCCACTTTTTCTCAAATACCAATCAAGTCTAAGGTCAATCAAATATAATGAGTATTTTATGCATACACGAACAAATAAATTTATGAAAATACATTACAAATTAAACTTTGTCAAGAAGAGCACCTTGGCTTTCATGTTTCAGATCATTTATAAAAAGACCCAGATGTAAACACTGAGTTATTCAATTTCTGAAGTAAAAAACTTTTTACATTTTTTTGGCAGATAAAAAAAAATTTATATGGAAAGGTTCAATCACTGGTGTGTCATGACTCATACTAACTAGATCAATTTTTTACTTTTTTTCCAATGAGAAAAAAATTAACAAAATTTCATATGAAAAGATTCAATCACTGGTGTGTCTGCCATCACTTGTACTAACTAGATCAATTTTCTCAATCTAGGAATGGAGGATGCTGAAGAGTGGCAGACAGACTAATCAAGATTCAAAATGGGAAATGGGAAAATCTTGGACGGGTATCTCATACATCCAGATCATAAGCAGATGCTATCATCCAAGGTTTCTTCATTTCTCTCAAACATTGCTGTAAAATGGAATTTCTAACTAAGGGCATTTTTATTTAATGGCGATAGAGAAACAAGTAACTATATTGCCTAGGGATGTAACAACCAGAGCCAAATAAGGGATTTTTACCCAATTTCTTGCTCAGGCTCTCACTTAGTTCCTTCAAACTAATACATAGTGAAGTGACAAAGACATGGAGGCTTTTTTGGTTAAGGGTGGGCCCAAGTAGGTTCACATAAGGAAAGAGATAGAAGGGAAAGATATCCTGATTCGAAGCGCGCTTGCTCATTTTGTCTGTGTGATTGAGTACTGACTAATATCTTAATTCCCTGTTTTATAGTCAGTCCCATTTACTAAGCAAATAAGCTTAATCAAGCTCATTATCAAGATAAGATAAATGCTAGTTAGCACCCTTAGTCTAATGCATCCAACGGTGCTCGCACATGAAAATATTTCTACGGTACAAACCTGCCACTCCAGGCATCACAAAGTGCATTTTCACTGACTGATTCAACTTCTATCACTGGAACTTCAGTAAAGTTTGAGAATAAAGTTTTTCTTAAATCCTCAAAATTGCTACATTGGATGGCAGGGAACTGAAGAATGTTTTCTCTCCTTGTCCTCATTTCTTCCAAATTGGTGATAGTATCACATCCTGGTTTGTCTTTGCCTCTCGAGGACTCCAACAATAAACCTGTTGCAAAAATGTTCAATAAAAATTAGCAAAAGAATAAGATAAAGAAAGAACTAATTCGGTGTTTAAAAACAAAAATAAATAATATAACAAGCATCAGAACTCCTGAAAGTCTACTTAATACAAAACACTTCTCCATAACAAATGGACTGCTCTCAACCTAGATGATCTAGGTCTATGGCCAACAGTGATTCAAAATTTCTAATTTCCTGAGTCTTTGCTGCCTGACGTTTGAAATCACAAAACAATTCACCTCATAATCCTAGTAAGAGTTGAGAGAAAAGAGAGGCAACCACCTAACCCTAGATTTTCCAACTATTCCCCGGCTAACATGCATGATCATCCAGTCAAAACTTTTCTCTCCAGTAGATAATTCATTTATCTTCTACCAGTTACCACTCAGCTGGAGAATGAGATAGTATATGCAATGCAACCAAGCGAGAAGAGAAGAGAAAATGTCTATAGATGCCAGGTTTCCATACTCCTCGTAACGATAGACCGATGATATATCACATTTATCTTCAAGATGTTACCTTATCCTACTTCACATCACTCAGCACACTATCAAAACACAACATACAGAGCAACAGAACAAACTTCCAAAAGATGATATGCAACTAAATGATTTATCGGCTTTATTTGTTAGTTTGATGTATACCTTCGTATGCCAAAATATGTTGACGTGATAATTTATTTTTAGCCCTGTTTTAGAACTGTATTTAATATACATGTTTTGCCATTCACTGACCTCGTCAACTAACGGATTTATTCCAACTTCTTTTTCAGGTAAGTTGGGGAGTTGGGCAAGGACTCTGGCGGCATCTCTTCTTCACATCACTCAGCACACTATCGAAACACACAACATACAGAGCAACCGAACAAACTTCCAAAAGGTGATATGCAACTAACAGGGAGGAGTAGATTGTCGATTGAAGAGCCAGAAATGGTCAACACAAGGTCATAAATGAAATCAATATTCCCGTAGAGAAAGGTCAAGCCAATCTTTGACAGAATTTGACCTGTATCGACTAACCACGTGTAATTAACTAACTATTCAGCAGTTAAAACAAAAGTACAATGACAATTTTACCAATACCACCGAAGTAAACCTTTTGTCTCAATTAACTGGGGCCGGTTACATGAGTGATGAGTCATTCACAAAGTTACCAAGAACTCCATAATCAATGGAGTTTAATAAATTCACAGCCTTCTTAACCACAGCATCCCATTACAATGTTCTACCAAGAACTTCATAATCAATCGAGTTTACTAAATTCACACCCTTGTCAACCACAGCATCCCATGCCAATGTTGGCCTTTCCCTCCCCTTAACATTCTATCAACAAACTATGTACCCCTTAACATTCTATCAACAAACTATGTACCCCTTAACATTCTATCAACAAACTATGTACCGAACTTCGCAATAATGGTAGAATAAAACTCCTCTTCAATTAGGAAAGGAATTTGACCTAGATCAACAAAACCCCAAACAAATAGCTAAATTTTTCAGCAATTAAAACAAGGGGGCGAATAATCAATCCCAAAGCAAATAAGCAAAGCAATTCAAAGAAACTGAATTAATTGAATTCAATCCGATTATAAAACCACATTTAACTAACTTTATCTACATCAAACCATAGAGTTGCACCTTTACCAAGAGGACTGTTGGAGAGAGCGGAAGAAGAAGAAGGAAAGGAGCAGAAGGAGAGAGAGAAGTCTGTGCGACGTCGTCTGTGTCCCAAGGCGCTTCTCGGTTGCTTCCACCACTTTGGTATACGATCAATTTCGTGTACTTTTTGTATCTTGTGACTCTTAGGCGCCTTTTTCTTCGCCATTGCTGTGAATTGAACAATTAGGACTAGATTTTAGAGAGAGAGTAGTATAGTGAGAGAAGAGAAGGTTGAGAGGAGGCGGAGAAAAAGCAGCAGCAGGAGAGGAGAGACATTGAAGACATGAAAATTGGGTGCGTCCTCCGTATTCGTATTGGAGACATGAAATTTGATTATACAAAATCAGATACGACAATTTCTTGATAAGTGAACCAAATGAATTTTTTTTTTTTTAATTAGCATAAGATTTTATAAATGATGATGGAATGACTTATTATGACTTCATGACATTAAAAATGACTGATTATAATAGTTGTAAATTATGATAAAAAAAAAATAATAGTTGGAAATTGGAAAGATACAAAATACTTATAGAATGGGGGCAATTGGGTCAATACATAGAAAGAAAAGGTATCTACGTCTTTCCACTGGTTTGTGAATTACACCGGATCCCTGGATAATCCCATTGAATTGAGGGACTCGTAATCCCGTTGGACCGGTAATTCTGTCAATAAAAACCAAACCAAACCAAACCAAACCAAAGTAAACAACAAACAAAAATTCTCCACCACCTCCCTAGTTCTATCCCACCCTTCAAGAGAGTTATCAAAACACGCCCTAAAAGTACATGGATGTTGGTTTGATATACACTTGTGTCCATTGGTAGGTTTTTTTCTTTTTTTATCAAGGAAGATGATTTTCATTCATGAAAGTCTGCAGTTGTAAAATTAATTTCATTCAAAATGAAGAAACAAAAAAAAACACTAATAAAACAATCTCATAGCAAAGAGATCCAAAAGCACAAAATTAAACTTATTTCCTAAATCAAGAGCAAGCTCTCTCCAACACATAATGCAAGGCAAACCGAACTCAACTTTGGCAGTAGAGTCAGTAAAAACTAAAGACAGTCTCTAAGGATTCTGAAGAATCACATCAAAGTAAACAATGAAGCACAAATGGAATCCCATATCACAAAATACAAAGAAACAAATTGAAAGAATAATCCATAAGACTAGAATTAGAAGCAGTGCCAGAATACAGATGCCAGATCATGCAAAGCCATGTTCCAAACTCTATATCTTCAATATTCAAATTTCAAGATTCCCAACCTCACCTACTCTATGGCCTACATGGGATGCGAGCGGCCGTGGAAGAGAATAGAAGAAGATGGACAATGAAAAAGAAGCAGTGGTCAGTCGGGTAAAGAAAGCTGTGAAAGATATGTATAGGAAGAGAAGTGAAAGAATGGTAGAGTCAGAGTCCAACAAGCATAGGTGGGGCTAGGGGAGGAATATTGGAGTGAGGGAAGAAAAAAAAGGAATCTCATTGAAGAAGATGGAAGCCCTCACTAATGGAGGGAGAGAAACTACAAATGGAGAGGGCAGAGCTCTCAAATCTAGCTTCTTGCTGCCCTGTCTTATCGATGACCATGGACAAATAGAGGATTTTTTTTAAGCAAGATTTAGTTTGAGTGGAGATTTAAGTAAAAACAGGAGAGATGCTATTCTAAAACATACTGAGGGAAGAAAGAGAAATGAACCATCTTTTGGCGATTCGGTGTGGGATATATGATGAGTAATGCTTTCAGCAATTAATACGACTAGTATAAAAGTTCGTTGTAAAATAAAGGGTTTTTTGCAATCCTTTTCATTTCAAATATGTATCAGTCTTGTTAGTCATTATTTCGAACAATGCTAGAATCATATTTTTAGGGACGTATAATTTTTGTTACTTTACTTGAAATTATTTTCTTCAAAAATGCTACTCCCTCCGTAAGTGTCCATATTTCTATTTGGAATGTTCCAAAATAAGTATCCTCTTTCTAAAAATAACCATCAAAACATGGTGAAATTCCAATTTTACCCCTAAAAAAGTACACATTGATTTGATAGCTTTTTTATATTCGTGTTATTTTTAGATTGACAATATCTTTTCAATTTATAATATTCTTCATGATTTTAAAAACTTTGTATAATAAAAATAATTAAAATCTATCAAACAAGATCCATATTACATATTTTTTGAGATTCATATTAAAAGATTTAAACAATTTCCATACATATAATTAACTTCACAGTTTTTAAGGTTAATTTTGAAAATTTAGAGTAAAAATTTTGACTTTGTAAGATGCACGATTTCCCGTAGAGCACTTAAATCGGGACAGAAAGAGTAAAACAATAGTGTTTATACACGGTGGGGTTAAGGTGGTGGCTATGGATGTTGGTGCTCGATGGTATGGGTGGCAGCAGTAAGCAAGATGGAGAGGAAGAGAAGGTGACGATGGGGGGTTAAGGGGTGGGTATGGGTGCTGGTGTTTATGGGAAGGAGATATGAGGAGTAACGACGGGATTGGAGATGAAAATAGAGAGAGGCGACTCATGGCCGAGATGTTTGGTCAAAGTGATGAGAAATACTAGTACCGTAGGTGTTTAGTTATCTTGATGCTATAAAGGGTAGTTTCGGCATTTAAAACATCTAAAATGATCACATTACGAGATTCCGTCAACATCTCCAACGTTATCTTAGCGGATGAGAGGGCTCTTGTATAAATTATTAGAAAGGATAATAAGGGAGAACAATGTGCTTTAATTATAGCTGGACAATAGATTTGCCTAATCTCTTCAATTGAACTCGGGGAGGGAGTTTTAGCCAAATGTAGCTTTGGCATAGTGTTGGATACAATGGATGCTCTTAACCAACCCTTTTTATTAGGTGCATCACAAAATGATATTACAGAGAGAAAAGTACATTTTCATACCCGTAAAAGAAAATAATAATATTTACTTGTTTTGTATTTGTTAGACGATTAGTTTGACTTTGTCCAAGTTCTTTGTAATGATCTCCTTTTTGTAAGTGTCGCTGGGCGTTTATAAATACAATCTTCTCACTTTTGACAAAAAAAGAAAACAAAACAACATATAGTGGTCCAGAGTAAAAATCATTCCCTTTGTAACTGCCTAATTTACTGATTACCTTCCAATTTCTACACAACATTAACAACCACACAAACTTGTCTAAAAATGGGTATCGAATGCAAATAAACTTGAACAAATGAGAGAGAGAGAGATGCAAGTTGGAATATATCCTCAAGCTGAAAGCCTTTTCCCAATTATGTACGACTAAGGATCACATCCATGGCATCGCGTTACCAAGCCCGGTTGCAACGGTGGTTCTTTTTGTTGTTTCTTGTTCTTGCGCTGCTGCTTAATGTCCATGTCCAGGCCGAAAACCACATTAACAACCCTACTATACGAATGCATCCCAAGCACCATAAACCCGCTTTCAAGCCAGGCCCTTGGAAGAATGCTCATGCTACCTTCTATGGAGAACCTGACGGCTCTGGAACAACACGTAAGGAAAAAGAGACCAATTCTAACATAATCTTATTCTGAATCCTTCCCTACATTGACGTGTTTATTTTTTGATAACTCAAAGTGTCTGTGCGCACCTTGACGACGTTTGTTTCAAAAAACGCAATGTAGTAATATGCCATTGCGTTTTGGATGCCGTAAGATGACTCCGATGCCCACAACTTCTATTAAAAACGTCATACAAACCGGGAGAACGAAAAGGGGTTTAGAAAGTACTATCAATAGGAGCAAAAAGAGAAACAGAATTTTTCCTGCCTTCAGCGACATTTCTGACGGTTTAGGTTTTGAGGGAGGTTTTTTGCAGTAATGAGTGGTGGGAGATAGATAGAGATAATTTATTAGGGAGGTTTTGAGATCCAAAACAAACAAGTCTATTAAAATGTTGCTTTGATAACGTTGAAGTAGCACAATGAAAAATTTAAGGTTTTTTGATGGCCTGCAACTTTAAAAGTGATGAGATCTAGATTTGTCACATCTAGATTTAAGCTGTTTTGTACACTTTTCTGCCTGCCAAAACCTTAGATACGATGGTGAAATTATACAGGTAGCTATATTTATTTGGAGAAGGCTATATGATACACACCTCCAAAAATTGGTCATTAAAAAATTGCGTAATTGACAACACAACAACAACAAAAGTTAACTCAAACCAAACAATGCATAACTAACACCAAAAAACTACGTAATTTTGGGGTGTAATGTTCATAGGAATGACAATTTCAACTGAAATAGATGGGTATCCGAACTGATCCGACCTTATTGGAACAATTTTATTGAATTTTTCCTAATCATGGGGCAGTTTTGGTTTTCGTTTTGATGTCCTCAATGAAACCCCGCCGGTTTTGATTTGGCCATTTGAGTGTGGTTAAGCAAGTATCTGTATCAAACCCAAACCAAATCCGGCACCAATCCGCAACTTCAACAAAAAAACAAATGTAATGATACCATAAAAATGCGCAACTAATCAGCCAAACATTATGCGTACCATACATCAAAGACAATCGTGCATGTCATATACCAAAAAAATGTGCACTATCCTTCAAAACAATTCGTACCCTATACTTCCAAGGTATTCCCCTCTCGTAACTAACCAAAAACTTGCGAAATTTCTCCTTTTTTGTTATTTAGATGAAAACATAGCTTATATTAATTAGCATACAAGGTTATCATTTACTGAATGCCATTTATGATTTGTGAAATGCTCTGGATAACTATATTATTACTATTGAACTAGACAGGGAGGAAGTGCCGAAGTATATCTCACTGCTTTTTTGTGCGGTTAGTACCAAGGAGGTCACGGATACGCATCCACCCTCCTTAGGCTATGACCTCCTTGTGCAAAAATAAAAAATTGAAAACATATATTTGCCAAGCTTGGCCTAGGTTTAGGAAATCCATAAATTTGAATCTAAAAAGAAAGAAAGCAGAAAATTTTGTCAAAGTTGGACACGTAAAAATCAATAGATAACCTTGTAGTGACCATTGACTTTTCTGTGATGTTCTCTTCAGAGTTTTAGTGTCTATGCTCTAACTTCTTTGGCCCAATGGCATCAGAGGAGCAATATTTAAGTGCCAGGAGAATGGTCAACTCCAAACACTGACTTTCGCCGATCAACCTAAAAAATGTTTGTATCCATCGTATGGCTGATATTGAAAGATAACCTCTCTATTCACCCTATAAAGTATGCATGATGTTAACCTTGTCACGCCTCTCATATCAATTTAGTCTTGTTTAATTTTGTTAAAAAATATTTTTCAAAACAAAACCTTTGAGGAAATTATATGCAGAGGGAGCATGTGGCTACGATGATGTCGAAAAGGAAGGATATGGCTTGCAAACTGCAGCGTTGAGCCAAGCACTTTTCGACAACGGACAAACCTGCGGAGCTTGCTACGAAATAAAATGCGTGAATGATAACCAGTGGTGCGCGCCGGGACAACCATCTCTCTTTGTCACGGCCACGAATCTCTGCCCACCAAACTACTACCAATCAAGTGACGACGGAGGGTGGTGCAACCCACCTCGCGAGCATTTCGACTTGTCTCAACCTGCTTTTCTCCAGATTGCAGCATACAAGTCTGGCATTGTTCCAGTTCAATATCGAAGGTACATATATAATTAATTAGCTTTAGAACTTTTTTTTTTTTTTGGGTGAATTAAATTTTATTAACAAAGCCCAAACTACAAAACAAAGGGACATACCCCAGACTTCCAAAACGATCAGCTCAAAGAGCAAAGCAAGAGTCATAAGACCAGACCTGCCGACTAGGAAACAAGCAATGATATACAACAAAAACAAACAAATTCAGCAGCAACCAAACGCATCACTTGATTTTCCAACTGCTGCACTTGAAAACCATGATTTTGGAAAATTCTTCTATTTCGTGATGCAGCCAATGAGACCTTAAACACCTGGCATTTTGTTCGTTTGTTTTTCAAAAGATACATCTGTTACTCCATATGATGTGATAGTGAAAAGCTATACTAGAATGGTATGATAATGGCATTTTGTTTGCTTGTTTTGGTCTTGCTGTTCACAAATAAAAAGGGTGTACTTGTTTCTAAGTGAAATACCCACATCAGTATCGATCATTCTGTTTTATTGATCGTGTTTGAAAATAGCGAGCAGATAAACTTTTCATGCAAATCAACATGAAGGATCATGAAAACAGGGTGCGTTTAGGAGTGAGAAAAGAAAGAGAAAATAGAATACCCTGATGATAACTCTCCAAATATACCTAGTTTTCAATTTGAAAGCCATTTTTGCATGCTTTTCATAAAAACGAAAAACAGTTGCAACGACCCTTGTTGTGAACGGGAGTTGTGCGAAATTCAGAACTCAGATGACATTTGAAAAAAATTTGCAGGGTTCCATGCAAGAAGGAAGGGGGAATTCGATTCACTATAAGCGGGAATCCTTATTTCGTTATGGTCTTGGTATGGAACGTCGGAGGAGCAGGGGATATCACAAGCATGATGGTGAAGGGAAGTGACAAGGTGAAATGGACTTCAATGCAGCGCAACTGGGGCCAGAAGTGGCAAACCAACGCCAAGTTAGTAGGCGAGTCGTTGACATTTCAAGTCAGAGCAAGTGATGGAAGAACCTCAACTTCCTGGCATGTTGCCCCAAAGAACTGGCAATTCGGCCAGACATTCGAAGGCAAGAACTTCAAGTAGAAGATATAGATGCCGCATGGTCAACACTTACCTAGGGTGACAATCAACACTTGCCTAGGGTGACAAAAATAAATGAAAATTTCATCTCCTAATAGGATTCCATATCCTGAAGGCATTAGACTCTGTTTAGTTACAGTTTTCAGAATGAGTCTTTATTTAAGACCTTCTAAAAACTTGTTTGGTTGACCAAACTATATTTTGTAATCAATCTTTTATTGTATAAGGGTTCTTCACAGATCGGTGTTGGAGGCCAAGATGTGACCACTTCACTTAACAAATTAGAACATAACACTTGCCATTCCAAACACTTTAGGCCACTAATCGACTTTGGATGACATATTTCAGTAACTGAATAAATAATTTATTAAGTTTTACAACATTTGTTCGGCATCTACATGTAAATTACTCTTCAATAAAAAAAAAAAAGGGCAAACCCAGTGCACAAGGCTCACGCCATTGCGGGGTCTGGGGAAGGATTGATGTACGCAGCCTTACCCCTTCAAACAAAGAAGCAGTTCTCGCAACTAAAACCAGTGACCTTCAGGTCACAATAGAGCAACTTTACCATTGCGCCAGAAGGCAGCTGAATAACCCAGCTTCATTCAAATATGCTCCGTATATTGCATTAGACAGCTGATAGCACGATTCTTCTCTGTTTTGGTTTTGCACCAGAAGAATAATATAGACAAAACCTGTAATAGACCAGTCCACTATCTAAATGCACAACCATCACTACCGATGTTATCTTGAGCTAATAGGAAAATTGTGGTACTGAATATAGAAGATGCTGTCGAAAATGCTGCATATTGCACAACCACAACAATTAGTTTATCCCCCCTCCCAAATAGAAGCTCATCCCCCTCGCGAAAGAAAGAATTCTGTTCTTTCTGCTTCATACATTTTATTAAACTAGATCAAACAGTACCAGAACACCGCGAACACTTCTCAAGTCGCCCCCTATTTGGAGACTTTTGCTCAACAAGTGCAAGTGGAATGCGGAGGACATTCCTTTCGACGTAGAGAATAACCAAACAAATCTCAAATTACTTGAAAAGTTTAAACTTTTACCCAAAACAAAAGCCAATGAAGTATCTTCTGTTAATCTTCCATTTCACCAGCTAAAGAGTCGTATCTGGAAGGTACATTAAACCAAAAGTCGAAACATAATACAGGTAACCTTAACTGAGAAGTCATGCACATCAAGATAAGCAACCACAGTTCAATCAGCACATCCAATCTCCAGACCTAGGTTGATGAATTGCATACAAATATAGCAGTTGTGAATCTGCTGATGTGCTAAGACACAGTATACATGAACCATTTATCCCATACTGGGTGGTGGTGGGGGTGGACGAACTCCCTGCCCCATCATCTGTTGCCCCAGAAAACCCTGAGGAGGTGGCGGCATTGGAGGTCTTCCCATCTGAGGGCCTGGAGTGAAGTGTACCATTGCACCACCACCAACTGGGGGCGGTGGTGGAGCGGGTAGATTTCCACCTGGGGGCATAGGCCTAGGCCCATTTGCCATTGGAGGAGGCGGTGGGCCTCTTGGAGGATTTCCCATTGGAGTGCTCGATGGCGGCCCTTGGGGTGGTGGCGGAGGTGGTGGTGGGGCTTGGGGTGGTGGAGGCAAAGGCCTAGGCGGAACACCAGGAGCTGCTGTGCCATTAGCTGGAGGAGTGGGTTGGCCTTTGTTTGCTTCTGGTGGCTTGGTTTTGAAGTATAACTGCAACTGTAGATTCAGCCCAAAGGCAAGTAAGATAAGAATCAGAAACAGAAACAGAAACAGGAGATCATCACTAACAGAACAAGAATAGTGATTAAACCAGAGCAACAAGTTGTCCAAGATTCACTCATAAATATCATTACTAACAAGTAGAGAAGATGATTACAGATTACTTATCAAGAAAAGTGGTTACACGAACCAAAGGTACGTTTTTCCATAACAAAACAACCATGTAAATAGTGTGATGCAGCCATGTTTGGTGTAGTTTTATGCTTTAGAACTTTTTTGAGGAAAGTCCACTTTCACCCCCTGTGGTTATCGCCATGTGCGGATACCCCCCTTGTGGTTTAAAACTGACCACATAACCTACCTGTGGTTTTGAAAATGTGCGCATAGACCCCCTGCCGTCATGTTTTCCATCCATTTTAACGGAGGTGTATCTTACACGTCTCTAGAATGTAATCTGAGTCGTTCATAATGTATTAAATAAAAAATAGAGTACCTCTGTAAAAAATCATCTTGATCAGACATCAATAACCCAGTGATCTAATTTTTTGTAAATTCAAATTTGAAATTTTAACTTCATAACAAAATCGATTTGACCATGAGCTTTTCATTTTTTGATTGACTTGAATTTTGGCATAGGCGTAGTACTCGTCAAAATTTACAATATCAACGGTTTGGATTTAATTTTTGGTATGCAGGATGGTGTGGTTAGATTTAAAAAAGAAGAAGAATCAAGGGACGTGATGGGGGTATAACGGTCTTTTAATGTTGTGTCCGTTAAAATGGATGGAAAACATGACGGCAGGGGGTCTATGCGCACATTTTCAAAACCACAGGTAGGTTATGTGGTCAGTTTTAAACCACAAGGGGGGTATCCGCACATGGCGATAACCATAGGGGGTGAAAGTGGACTTTCCTCAACTTTTTTCTTGTTTTGGGTAACTTTCCAATGTTACTCAATTTCAGTTTTTTCCAATCCTGTAATCAACCCTGAAAATTATCAACTTATGATCAGTCCTTTCTTAAGATTTTCCTCCATATTTACCAATCCTCAAGATTTTTTCTGGTATTACAATTCCTAATGGCAAAACAATTTTCACGTTAAAAAGGTTTCAGAGAGTTTGTCTTCCTTCTGATCTGTAGTTTGGGTTATTAGAAGTTAGAACTAACAAAATCACACAAAGTCGTAATCTTGTCAGTAAATGCTGCTTCTAGATGTTTGTCAGCTCACAATGTCTCTACCGCTATCAACCCAAAAAAGGGACTTTGGACATTGTGTCCTCATTTGTTCTGCTCATGCGCAGGCTTGTCAGCCCACCTTGAGTTCCCACTGGGCCTGGCACCGACAGAAGCCTCGAGGGTCCCCAAGTCAATACGAGCTCTATTAAGGTAATTTGCATAAAACTACATATATTTTTGCATACAGTAAACAAGTGCAGTATAAGTAGTTTTTTCATTTATATCGTCCATCAGATTCAGTAGTGATATCCTAGCAATGGAAAGCCATGTGATCATCAGCCAACATTACCATTTCTCAAGTATAGTTGCACAGCATGGCTCAAAAATAAAAACCTAGAAGCTAGTCTGGTATCCAAATTACATCAGCAATTATTAGAAAATAAGAATCATAGTGCACAAGAAGTATATAGGCGAACCGTGAACATTTTTGAGTCCGGATCCCAATGTGAGAAGAACTTGGGAGTGGATTTGTCAATCTCCGTGCTAGGAACCTACAAAAACAATACACGCAGCAAGAACCATTATTATTTATGCAATAATAACCAAAAAAAAAAAATCAGATGGCCAGAGCTCTGAGAGTGAAATACCTTGAATGCAATGATCTCGTATGGTTCAGCCGCAAACAAAAGATACTGGTATCTTTTATCAAAGGATTGGACCCTCTGCCCATGAAAGGAAAAAACAAACATTAGCATTGATAGTTGATACAGTCATGGAAAATTTCACGTCGCAAAACAAACTGAAGTTCTCCCACAAAGTTTTCAAAGTTAAATTTGCATAAATACTATACCTGTTCAAAGGATGACATAAACCGGTGCCTTGGCTTTGCATTATCTTCTATCTCAGGATATTCAATCTACGCCAAATAACAAAGTCAGCAAAGCATTAACAGATGAAGTAGATAAACCTGTGCACCAATTACGTTTTATAATCACATATTGCTACCTTAGTAACTAAAGAAACTGGATGCTTTTCAACTTCTGTTTAAATTGTTCATGTTTGTCTACCCCAATTTTTTTCTACCGTATCTCACTTCAAATATAAATACCCTCTTTCAGTTTTCCCACAATACGTTTTATCATAGCTTTCATTCTTTCAATACCCAGCTCTTATGATTTTAGCCAGTCAATCTGATAATGCAAGCTTGAATTACAAAACACATGTATTCCCCATGTTATAGGACCAGTGAATTAGCACCTACATAAACGTAAAGATTGCTCAACAATTTGCAAAGAAATAAATTCACACCTGGAAGAGAAGAGACCTCTGCTTCGTCTCTGGATCAAACTGCTTTGTCACGCGGTAACCAGGCCTGCCAATTTTGACTGCAAACGCACCAACAAACAAATTCAGAACGAAGATCGAAATAGAAAACTAAGGCTGATATTAGTTAGATATACTGGGGCAAAATATCCACCATCTATTTTGGCTGTGTGAGAATTCCGTGAGTTCCAGTTTCCAATAATCAATAATATAATAGTTTCAGACATGGCCGTCGTCAGAAAATGTTAATGTCTTATTGACTAGGGAGTGTCACCAAGGACTAACAGCAACGAAAGCTTATTTTCTAGTGGAGAGCGCTCTTGATTTTCTTAAACATGTTCTGACCGATATATCTAGACTTCTGATAAATACAGTACAATTTCTGAATGTCAACCATTAAACATTGGGACCCACAGAGGAGAATTGAACACAGAGAAAGCTGTTGTACAAGCATGATGTTTAGTATTATAGCACCTATTTTTATTTCGCTCACACTTTGATGAGTCCAACCATTTTGATGACCATGGACTATGAGGAAAAACACAACAATAAGGTCCAATCAGCAATTAATCTGCACGTCAATAATATAAATTGTTGCTCACTAGCACCCCAAACAATTATTACTGTTAGTCAGACATAAATAGGTAGTTTGACTTCACAACTACTTCCCCAGTTTCCTCATCAGTCTTATCAATTCCCGTGGCTCCTCACACACTATAGGTGTTTATAATCATGGGTGCGACTCTTTGACGCAAATAATGAAAAGCAAGTGTTTGAGTGTTGTATAAGGGGGCCTCCCTCTCTTTGTCTATACCTTCTATGGCTACAATCAAAGATTCTTGAACTTAGAGTGTGCAACAAAGTGTGGCTCTCGTAGTCTCACCCAGTCACAGGTTGGGGTTGGATGCATATGAGGAGCCTGGGAATCAAGCAAAAAGATCATCCCATGCACTATATTATTGCGATAGATAAAAATAACACCCTAGGAGGAGTCTCACCAAGTTTTTCGCATCTCGACTCTACAAACCCTCTCATTGTACTCAACACAACAATTACATTGTACGCATCTCGACTCTACGAACCTTCTTCAGTTAATCGCCACAAAGTTCAAAATCATCAACTTCCCAACGAGTTATAGATGAAGATTGAGTTGGGAAGTAGAGAGGGATGCTAGAGATTCTGATGAGGAAAAGAGGAAGATGCTGACGGATTTAAATCAAGTGATGACGAAGAAGATGAAGCTATTGTCTCTTTGGAGGGTTCGGCGTGCAACACTCCCCATACTAGACCGCCATTTGCTTGTCTACCCCAATTGTGATCTCATAGTGGTGACAAGTTGACAACACAACACCCTCCTCTATAACCAGAACTACATTAATATACCCTTTTGTCACACCCTCTCTCTTCAAGACTCACCATATGACGTCTCTAGGCACCTGCTTTTTCTAAGTCTATGAGGTTCACGTCATAAAGATCTAACAGAGTTTCTAAGTGTTGGTTGTCAGCTACCTAACGCATAGCCCTCCTCCTTTGACCCTTGGGACCGGCTGTGTGGTAGTCAGACTCTAAGCATGACACAGGCAGAGTTTTCATGTATGATAAGTTTTTAAACTTTTAGGGCTTCAAACTTCAAGGTATGGCACTTGTCTCACGATATATGCAGATAACAGTTATAGATGTCATATTCGATAATATTGGGTGATCTGGCCACTTGAAGTATATCCCACTTTTTTTTCAAGGTGCAAATCGCTTCATTCACACACACTCGTGTCTGGTCTTCTAGTTCATTGCTAAAGCTCAAGAGGTCCTCGGTTCCTCAATGCGCCTCGGACATTTTAAAAGCACCGGTATGTACCATCAAATTCCTCAACAAGGGCGGGGCGTTGCCAAGGGTTGCAATGTCACCCCTCAAATTTTAAATAACCAATACAGGACGCCTACAAAATTTGAACATAAAAATACATATAAAATTGTCCCCGCAGTTATGAACGTTCTTTTACCCTCTCTCTATTTATGCATGTTTCTCCAAAATTATGGCGTCACTCCACTTGTTTCCATGTCATATAACAGTTTCAATAGCAATTATAAGATAACTTTGATGACTGTTTACGTATGAAAGTATTAATTTCCCCATAAGCGAACTTACATTGTCTTTGCAACGCCCATTTGGCCCCCATCAGGAGTCCCATTACTGGCCTCATACCTATTCCTCACCTAAGTGTGAGAACTACCATCTTTGTCTAGCAAAAGCCATCAATAGAATTCTTCACAGAATTAGAGATCCTATTTGATTTTGAAGAGATAGAAGTGTTGATCTCAACCAAATTTGGGTCTCATTTTAGAAGCCAAAGTACTTTGACGAAACGGTAAAATCAATCTATCCATAAAATCATAGGCTCCAAAAGGGTAAAATTTCAGAGATAAAGAGGGACGGTTGATTTCCACCTAAGAACCTGAACCACCTCTATTTAGTACTAGCTATTAACAGCAGGGCCATGGAGCTCAGCTTATGCAATCCTTTTACTAAAACTTGCATACAAATGCGGTTCCCATGCATGGAATTAAAATTTCATCTCAGGTCCAACCCCCTAATCAAACAGTCTCAATAGGAACATAAACACCATGCAATTGACCAGTATTGAAAAGGTTGAAGCTTTTACCAGACTTTTTAAGGGCAACCTTTCGTTTGTGGGGTTGAGGCAGAGCAGGGGCCTCCTTCGCCTCGCGAGCTGCTCTCTTTGCCAGATTAGTCTGGTGCCGCTTCCCTTGTGTATGCGCCAAGTAATTTCCCTCATTGTTGTGCAATGTTAAGCAAAGCTTACACTCGTAACTGAAACAAACAAAGAACAATAGAAACAATCAATTCCACTATCACTACAAGCAAAGGGGGCCAGCCAGATTTTAATCCAAGATTTTGCACTTAACTACCACAAAAATTCTCACCCCAAGAAATTTCTCAGTACACCTACAAATCGAAAACACTCAATGTTAAGCAAAGCTTACACTCGTAACTGAAACAACCAAAGAACAATAGAAACAATCAATTCCACAATCACTAATAGCAAAGGGGACTGAGGGACCATGCTGCGCAGCCCGTGCTGCGCAGCGTGCTGTGCGGGGCGATTTGCCGCCGCTCCGGTCTCCGTTTGATGATCGGAAACGTTCATTTCGTAGAGCTCGTCGAGTAGAACAAGTATAACAAAAATCAGCTCATTCGGATATCATTTAGTGCCTCGTCCGAACATTATTATCTTGAAATTATTAAGTGTACCAAAAAACAGTGGATTTTAATCTAGTGTTTCGGATCCATTCGTTTCAAGATAATAATGTTCGGATGAGGCACTTAATGATGTCCGATCAAGCTGATTTTTGGTACACTTATTCTACTCAGCGAGCTCTATGAAGTAAACGTTTCCGATCATCAAACCGAGACCGGAGCGGCGAATCGCCCCGCACAGCACGGGGCTGCGCAGCACGGTCCCTCCATCCTAGCAAAGGGTGCCAGCCAGATTTTAATCCAAGATTTTGCATTAACTACCATAAAAATTCTCACCCAAGAAATTTCTCGGTACACCTACAAAACGAGAAGACTACCGCCTTCCCAAATTGCTTGTCCACGCTGAAAAGTCAAGCAATTTTTAGATCAAAAATTAAATACTTCCGCTCGTTATCTTTTCAATTTCTACACCACCAAATTAGAGTATTTTGTGAGTTCTTTAGTTTGGAGTAAGGTAATTCAAAAATATGTGCACGAAATTATTTTATTTTTTTATCCGAAGCACGACTTTTCGCATAGGACAAGCAACTTGGGACGGAGGAATTAATTATTTGCATAACAACATCATTATCACAAATATTACCCCAAAAAAATCTGAATAGGAGGCGGCCCTAATTTACCCCAAAGGAAAAGGCATACATTATTACACACACAGAGAGAGAGAGAGAGAGAGAGAGAGGAGGGTAGAACGGACCTTCCGAGGTGGTTGCGCATGAAGTAGGGATCTTTAGCGATGTCGATGGTTTCTAGTGCAAGCCTTCGAAGCCGCTCACGGCGGTCGATGGCTTCATTCTGGGCGGAGGCGGCGCCACCGCTACCAGGCTTCGAGCCCCACTCCCTGTCCATCTAATGCTCTCTCTCTTGAATCGCCCGACTCTGAAGTTCGACCTAAGTTTTCCTCTGCGATGCTCGACTGGTGCCTTGTGTTATGCGGAGTGAAAGTTTTCAGGATTTTATTGAAGTCCGAAAGTCGGTGGGATGGTTTTTACGGATTGGGTTTTGGAGTTTGGATCGGATTCAGGAGACTAGAGATGGGCACATGGGAGACCCATGTAGAAAGATGACCCGGTATTAGATCAAGTGAAGTCTACCACAAGAGCGGATAAAAAAAAAAAAGAGTCTACCACAACTCCACAAGTTCACGAATTTCTTATATATTAATTTTTTTTTATCAACAGACAAGCAAGTTTTTTTTTTTTTTCGTTGTTTAGTTTAGTTTTGTTTTCCAATTATTACCCTACTTGTTTCTCCGATCATTATCCTATTTCTCAAATTATTACTTGCTCGTCTCTCTCTATCTCTATCCAATTATTACTTCTCTTTTCAATCATTACTCTATTTCTCTCCCCATCTATTACCAAAACTAAACTAAATTAAACTCTCAACCAAACAAAGCCAAGCTACTAAATCTAAAACTCAATGACACTTTGTGAAAGCAAACCAACGCTAAATTGTAAGAGTCTTGTCCAAGACAAAGTAGCAGTGGAACCAAAAGGAACCCTAGCTTAAACCAATGACAGATAACGCGGATGGAATCAACAATCAAAAGCAGAAACCCAGGCTAGCACGCCGGTGACGGACTGAAACGTCCATTTTATGCTTCAATATGTACAATTACCTCCATTAATAATAGATTGATTTGCTGATTATAGGAGATAAATATTTTAAAAGTAGGTGACAAATACATTTATACAAACCGACCATTCATTTTCTTTAGATAAATGCAGAAATGATACTGGAACAGACATAACTGTACCAGTGCGCACAAACGCCTTTTTGGGCATGTTTTGAGTCACAAAAAAATGATCAGAGCCACTCATATTGTTTAAAATACTTTGTTTATGATCCTTGCAAAGGATAAGTTCAATCCGGTACCGATAAAGACGTTTACAAAATATCCAACTTTCCCTTAGAATTCAGGCCTGAATTCTGTGACAAAGTTGGATGTTTTGTAAATACCCTTACCAATATCGGATTGATCATATTTTTTGCAAGAATCATAAACAAAGTAACAAAATGAGCGGTTCCGATCGTTTTTTAGAGACCCAAAAGAGACCCAAAAAGTCATTTGTACTCGATGGTACAGATGTAGCACCAATGTGATGAAACCTATCAACTGGGATATAAAGACCCATAAAATCAGTGTAAATTTCAAAAAAATTAATTGTTGTGCAAGAGAATAGTTTTATTATTAAAGTCGTACGTATGTTTGTGGAGGTGTACGGATATACATATCCGGTTGCATGTCGGACTCTCGGAGATTAGTAAAATGTAAGTTTTGATGTTATAATGTTGTTTGGAGATGTTGGTATCAAGTTGGGTTCGTTCCGGAGTCCGTTGAAAATTTTCACTACCTAGCCAGTACTGGTACTGCTTTTTCCAAGTACCGGTACCCACTCTCCAGAAGGTGTTCAAAATTGATATTTTGAAGGCTTCAGTGCTGATACTGGGAGTCGCCCAGTACCGGTACCCACTGCGTTTTTCTGCAATTTTTCAGCACGTTTGTTGGACTTCTATAAATATCCCATTTTGTCATTTCTCACTCCCAAACCCACGAAACACACCTGGAAACATCCCCTCTCACCTACCCAACTCCAACCTCACCCAAAACCCTTGATTTCATCCTCAAATCTTCAAGATCCGAAAGTTTCCAACCTCAAAATCACAAGATTCTTGCATTTGGTGAACCAATGGTGAGTTTTGTGTTCTTGTTCTCGCCCCTTGAAGCTCTATCACGTTTTTCTCTCTCTCTTCTTGATTATTTGTTGATCTTGACTTAATATTCATGTTTTTGGACTTTATTTGTTCTAGATCTTGTATCCAAGCTTGGGTGAAGCTTATCTTTGAAGGATTTGAGTTTATTGCTCTTGATAGACCTAGGGTTTTGCTCAAAACCCATCTAGGTAGGGATTTCTCTCTCTTCTCTACATGTTTTGCGGTGACTTAGTGTGATTTAGGTGTTTATTTACTTCATTTGGTCAAATAGAATGTTTTATGGCTTGAGGATTGCTTATTCCTTGAAAGTAGTATTGTGAACTTAAATGTTGTGATTTAGGAGCGATGTGTGACTGTAGAGACTCGTATTTTTCAAAAAATGGTTTAAAGGCTTTATAAATGCTAGAATATCGAATAAAAGAGAAATTTATGAGTTTATTTGATTTGGGGCTTAAATGATAGGATAGTTGTTAGAGGGAATGTGGGTGTAATTAAGTTGGGTGGTAGTATAAAAGGGGTGTGTGTGTTGTAGGAGACCAAAAATCTCCCTCATCTTTCTCTCTCTCTCCAGCCGACTCTCTCTCTCTCTCTCTCTCTCTCTCTCTCTCTCTCTCTCTCTCGGCTCCCTTTCTCTCTCTTGCTCCATCACTCAAAACTTCACTCCAAAGCTCAAAACCCATGAAGATCAACCTCCATTCCACCCTCTAGACATGATTTCAAGCTTGTAGTGCGTTGGAAAGAGCTCGGAGAGGAGTATTCATAGAAGATTTCAAATTCAAAAGCTAGGGCTCGCTTGTTTGGGTTGGATTTTCGCATATACGCTTCGAGGTAGGGATTTCCTACTCACTTTATATGTTTATGAGTTGATTTCGTGCTTGGATCGAGCCTTGATCGTTCCCCCCTTTGTTCTTTCGAAAAGCTGTCAAAATCTGCAGAAAAATCGCCCAAAATCGCCTAGGGATCGATCCCTCATTCAAATCTGGACAAAACCCGAGTTTTTGCCTTGGGGATCGATCCCCATTGGAGGAGGGATCGATCCCTCCCCTCTCTGGAACATTCTGCTTGCTTTCTGGGTTTCAGCCCAACTTCAAACGGCCGTAACTTCCTCTTCCGATGTCCAATTCATGCAAACTTTATATCGATTCGAAGGTTTTGAAGTCATCTTTTATTTGCCACCAAAATCATCTTAAACCAATCAGTATACAAAAAGTTATGGTCATTTGAGTAAAGGTGTGTCAATCAGCCAATGTCTATGGCTGTTCCTAAGGTTGTTCTTGACCCATGTTATGATTCCTTATATGATTAGGATATGTTTACGTCACTCTTGGGCATAATTGCTTATGCCCTATTGAATCGTTATTTGATCTTGTCTTTTAGCACTCTTTAAAGCATAATATCAACGGCGTTGGTTAGGGAAATGTACCGTAAGGGCGATAGGAGTACTTTGGGTTATAAGGGATAAAATGGTGAGAGTTATGAGTAGACATGAGCTTATCTAGTGATCCGATGGGTAGTACTGTGACTCGTATCCTCGTGCCTCGTCTTGTTGAGCTCCATAGGTTCTTTTGACACTCGTTCTATAAGATTCTCGTTTAGAACCCAGCGGGTAATGTGTCAAGAAGTCGATTGTGGTTTCGATATGTAGAGAAGGACGTTGTGATACACTTGAGAAATGACATGAACTTAAGGTAATTATCAATGTACGATGTGACATGTTTACGAGTTTGAATTACAATGTGAATTTGGGAAATGTTGCTTGCTTGTACATTGAACGATGGCTTATATGTGTGTATGCTTGAATTGAGAATTTGACTAAAGGGCCCGCAACGCGAGGTGTGGTAATGTGAGGACTCTAGAGGGCCCGCAACGCAAGGTGTGGTAATGCGAAAACTCAGGTGAAAAGAATTTACTGTCACGCATGGGGTGGTAACACAGTTGAATGTCTCCCCCGGATGAAGAGAAGTTTGATTAATTTTAGAAGCCTATGTTGAAGTTTGGATTGTTTGTTGTTTGGGATCGTGATTGTTGAAAAAGAGAATAAATGGTTAATTCTACCAAGGTTTTATTAAAGAAATGAAAGTTTTATGAAATAAAGTTCTACGGTGAATGGTATGAAATGAGGAAGTGGTTTGTGGCATTCATTCGAAAAGTTATGAGATGATTGGACTATTGTTGTTATTGTTTGGTTGATGTGGGTATTATTGCTACTTCTAGTTGACGTGTTGATGGTTAAGGTTATCCTTAAGACATCCGAAATCCCAGAGTTAAATCGTCTGTTCATCTTGGTAATTCCTCTTGTATCTCATATCTTTTTAATAAAACTTATTCTCTCTTATTGCATGTTTCTTTGCGTTTACATATAGCTTGAGTATAGAACTTCCAACTGGGCTAGTATAACTCAACAAAATCCTTCTTTTCAGGTTTTAATACCAGGCAGTGGCTTGCATTACATCGTATGCTCAGCGTGGAAGACATTTTTGGAAGCTAACGAAGTCTAGCTATTTAATCGTCTTTGTAAATCTCCTACTTTGATTAAAGATAAATATGTAACTAATTCATTTTGATTTCTTAATGACTTGTTCGTACTTGTACTTAAATTAATTTGGGCCGTAGTGCCAATGTCGTATTTCTCGAAACCTGGGGACTTTGTTTGTAACTAAGTAGGTGAGAAACTCATCTTGGGTATTATCTACCTTATGCGAGCATCTTTTATTGAAATAATTTATATATTTATGCTTAAAATCAAGGGCGTGACAGTGACGCGTTTGATAGTGTTTGGTTGTATGTGGAATGAGTTTATGGTATCGGTGTTGGTTGTGATAATATGGTGGTAGTTAATGTGAAGTGATTGAAGAGTATATTGTGTCGCAAGGTGTGGAAACACAATTTCGCGAGAGGTGGAGTATATTGTGTCGCAAGGTGTGGAAACACAATTTCGCGAGGGGTGAAGTATATTGTGTCGCTAGGTGTGGAAACACAACTTCGTAAAGGGTGGAGGATAGTTGGAAGGAGTGTGTGTGTGTGTATGAGTGCATGTATATGTGTATGAGAATGTTATGGTATTTCGTAAATGGTGTAAACGTACATTTGTTTGGATTCGATGTCTAATTTGGTTTGCTGTATTCATGCTCATCATCTTATTACATATAGATTTGGTAGAGAACTTCCTACTGAGCTAGTGTAGCTCTGCAAAATCCTTCTTTTCAGGTTCGAACGCTGGGCAATAGGTTGCATGACTGGGTGCATTCGGAAATGAAGATTTTTGGAAGCTAACTTGACTTAGTTACAGTCGCATCTTTGTAAATGGCTCACTTTTGATTTAAGATGAATATGTAACTAATTTAACTTTTGAATTATCTTTTGATCAAAATTTGTAATATTCTAAACGTGTTGTACTTGGATTGAACTTGATTTGGGCCTCGATGCCATCGATGTATTTCCGCTAAACTTGGGGATTTCGATTGTAATTAAACAGGTGGCAAATGCATTTTGGGTATTATCTAGTTTATACGAGAATCCTTTATTGAAACGATTGTTATATTTATGTTTAAAAATTAAGGGCATGACATGGGATAACTAGGTAAAGTCAAATTTTCTAAAATATCTATATCTATACATAAACAAAAACAAAAACAAAAAAGGCAATTGCAAGAAGTGGCAAACCCATAAATTTGCTTCAGGGGTACAAATTAGTAAACTTAATCTGTAAGCTTATAATTCTTGAAAACAGTCCAATTCTTTTTTGCTGGTAAATTCCCCCTCCCCTCCCTTTTTTTTTTTTTTTTGGCTGTGTGCAAGCACCCTAAGAAATGATTTTGATTGACATCTCAGCATCTGCATAAATTGAATTTAGATAGGGGTATAATTGCAATATGGAAAGATATTAATGCATGTAACTCTACAAAATCCAGTGGGGCACATAGGACCGAAAGTCTTTTGTTCCTCTACCTTCTAATATACTACCAAAACACCTCTAACTTAGAATTCATTCACGCAACAAACATAGCCCTATTTAGTAGGCGCGCATACTATTGGAGAGTCATGCGGCATCCAATTTTTATAGGACCCACAACTTTAACTTTAAAAATATTATATTATTTATGTGAAGATATTGAGTCCACGAAATTTGATTAAATGATAACGATACAGAAATTGAAAAACAATTGAGCCTATTAATAAAGGAGATTAAAAATTTTAAAACATGAGTTTGGTCTTGTCAAATGTAACGTTAAAATATAGATGAAAAGCGAGAATTAAAAAAATGTAATAGAGGCTACTAATGGTAAGAGTAAATTATAACATCTATTTGATGTATGTGTAAATAATCATATGACAAATATAATAATGGCCGCTAAAGCTTGTGGGAATTGGCCTTGTCACCAAAAAATTTAATGACAAATTTTTAAACAAAATTACATTAATGCAATTTTTCTATTGAAATGCAAATTAGGAAAGTCTTTTAACACAACGTTTTTCACGACAAAATGGACAACATTTGGTGTGGCACTGCCACATTGTTGTTGTAAAATAGCATCTCATTCAATTACTAATTTACTAGGTATATTCAGTTAAAAATAACCAATGAAACAATACTAAATAAGCTTTTAAAAAATATGTACACATTCTTGTGCAAATCGTTATGGTCGTAGCCAATTGAATTGAAATATGTGAATGGAAATTGCTATGGGTAAAACACAACACTTGTACACCACCTTGCGTGGGATCCATTTTGAGGTCCCACGTAAATATTCGGAGCTTGTTAATTTGTTTAAAATATTTAAAAGGATACCTGTAAAAAATAAACTCAACCAGATATCAGTAAGTACTTGATCTATACGTTATTTTTTTGGTCCGTACAATTAAAGACAGAAAAAAAAAAGAACGTTTGGATCAAGTACTTACCGATATCTTCTTCTTCTTTTTTTTTTTTTTTGATCATTACTTACCGATATCTGGATGAAGTAATTTTTTACAAATACTTCAAAAACATTTCTTAACAATTTGAACGGCTTAGATCAATTGTACACAAAAGTGTTGTATTCAGGTCTAATATTAGTAATATATATATATATATATATATATATATATATATATATATATATATATATAGCATATGGGGATCCATTGAGCACCAAATCCTAATAGTAATTTGAAACACTGTAAGACACAAGATGAGTGTCAGGTGCCCGAACGATATCACGCTAACTCATTTCTTTTAGAGTTAACTTAAATTTGAAATTTTTGTTCTTATTTAAATTTTTTTTGCATTTATTAATTTTGTGTTAAACTCTTTTGGATACCTAAAAGTGGTTATTTCTTAAAACACTAAGATAAAAGTGCCAAAATTTTACTTTTTCGATTCTTCTTGTCGAAACGAATCATTACCCCAAAAAAATTTGGGACAAAATTAATAAATATGAAAAAATTTTAAATAAAAACAATTTTTAAATTTAAGTTAAGTCTAAAGAACGGAGCCCAGGGGTCTCAGGTGGGGGCCATAGCGCTTATTTACGGTTTACGACACGAACCATGCTTTCCGCAAAAATTGAATGCTAGATTTTATTTGAGAGAAAACATACAGAGATAGTGAAGCAAAGTAAAGAATAACGTCTGCTGTCCGCTGTTCTGTTCGCCTCTCTCTCTCTCTCTCTCTCTCTCCCCAATAGCACACATCCAAGTATCCGCGTATATTTTCTTTGTAGATATAGATGCCATTAGCTTTCCTCTTATGTTCTTGTCCTTAAATACCCACCCATTGTCATTGTCATTGTCATTGTTGTAGTGGTGTTGAGAGAGAGAGAAAGAGAGAGAAACAGTGATCAATTCATGGGTTCGTCTTCTGGGCAGAGCAATAGCAGTTACGATCTGTCATTCAAAATCTTGCTGATCGGGGATTCTGGCGTTGGAAAAAGCAGTCTTCTCGTCAGCTTCATCTCAAGTTCTCTTCAAGATCTCGCCCCTACCATCGGTACTGCTCACTTCATTTTTCGAATATGCATGTCTCTGTTACATTAATACTCATACGCCATGTGTATATATGCGTACACTAGACGCCTAGGCACCCGCGAGGCATTTGCAGGCATGTGCAAATGGTGTTCCGTAGCATATGGAAAAAGAATTTTTTTAGTATATTGAGTGTGTAATGAAATATGGGATGTGAAAGTAGAAAAAGGGGAGAAGAATTTTGGGTGGCAGTTTTTTTTTCCCCTTCTTGGCAGTTTATTTAGGTAGTCAAAGTGGTAGTTTTGGGGGAAAGAAATTTTCCAGGGAGCCTCGAAACTGACATTCACACCAAGAGGGGTGTCCGCTTTATAATAGTACTTCATCCGCCCCATCTTGTTTGCTTGTTATGGAGTATCCAACTTTTTGAGGAGTCAAAGTCAAAGTATTGGATTTCCACAATTACGCCACAATTAAACTCAATTATTCACTTGGCTTTTCTCATGATCAAAAACAAAAAACAAAAAACTCAAGTATTCACTTCAATTCAAAATTTAAGGGGTAAAATTGGACGTTTTGCCCAGTTTTGGTGGAGGGTTTTCCATAAATGAAACAAATATTTTGAGATGGCTCAAAATGGAAAACACGAGCAAATAAAATGGGACTAGGGGAGTTATAGATAATAGGTATACTGTATATGTATGCATGTAGTGTTTCTTTTTCTTTTTTTTTGAAAATGTCAATTTCATTTTATAACAAGCCCGAAGGCAATACAGACTCCATTAAAGATACAAGCATGAATCAAAACTACCAAGTCTTCGACACAGGCACCCCTTGCAAAAGCAAGACCGACAACGCCTAGATTAGGAACCAATCTAGGTCCAGGCAGTAGAGAATTCCAAAGGACCCCAACTCAAACTCGAGAAAGCGCAAATGAAGTTTGGACACCGAAAAACTCCCAGCTACGGAACCCAAAAGTGCCCGAAGCTGCCGGCACAATCCAGACTCGAAAAGAGGCCCAAATCGCAGTTGAAACCTCCGGCCAAACACCCAAAACCTAACTAAGAGAGATTATTCACCCACCACCAACACCCATTGGATCTAGAATCTAGACCGGTACAGACCGGGCAGGGAGACCCGCCGGAAGAAAAACCAGGCCAAAACAACCGGCAAAGAGAAAAAATAAAAGAAAAAAACCCTAAAACCCATCCTTACCTTTATTAACTACCCAACGCCCGCCGCTTATCGGACCACCATACTCCGCCTCCTCAGCTCCGATCTGCACCGAAATCGCCAAACAACACGGACGGAACTCCGTCACTGGAGCCGGACCACCGGATAGGAAAACGGAAAACTCCTGAAGAACGGACGAAAGGGGAAGCGGAGAAGAAACGTGGATAGAAGATCTAGGAGGAGGGAGAAAAAGGGGGGAGGAGGGTGAGGGAGGTGGCGGCTCCCCTCCCCCAAAATAGGCTCGAAAGTTTTTTTTTCTAGAGAGAGAGAGAGAGAGAGCAGATGAGGAAGAGAAGAGTTGAGTTTCTATCCTCTTATGCATGTAGTGTTTGCGTCATTCATTTGTGTTTGAATTCTGATTTTTGAACTCTTGTAGTGAATGTGTGTCGATTGAAGTATTTATTTTCCCAATACGTAGGTGATCATTGATACATCTTAAAAATTACACAACAAATTAGAATAGGATTTAGTAAAAGCTCAACAACAACATTTAAATTAACTCTGCAATATTTCATAAGGGGAAGAAAAGTAGAAAACACCCATGAAGAAAGAGGCCATGAAAGGAGAATGAAACAATCAATGATTGCCTTCGGCAGGATCTAACCCCTAACCTCCCAATTAAGGGTGTATACATGGTGCTTGTTTGATTTCTTTAGGGTTATGCTGAAGTGTCATGGTAAATTGAACAATAATACTATTACAAAACTTTCATACCAAACTTCCCCTAGATTGATGCGTCAGTGGTAAGCTAGTAGTACTTCCATAGAAAGAGTTATATTTTTTAAATTATAGGTCTAATTTCTGCCAATCCATCTATAATGGTTTCATGGGCTATGATTCTTTTGAATTTGTAATGATTGGCTTATTGGCAAGTGTAGTGGAACAGCCCATTGGTGTTTCGTCGCCAGATCATCTGGAATCATGGAAATCTTAGATGGTGTTGTTTGTTATGGCATTGTCTGAAACATCACTTTGGAGCCCACATTGGTTGGAAGTTGGCTTAAGTACAAAACCCCTAGTCTCCCTAGTCCAGTTGGAGTCAAGTTCAACATTGTTGTAAACACGATAGAATTCTTCCTCCTAGTTTTTTTTTTTTTTTTTTTGATAGGCAATTCTTCCTCCTAGTTATTAATAGTTCAACATTGTTGTAAACAAGTTAGAATTCTTCCTCCTAGTTATTAATAGTTTTCTTCATAGTCATGGGTAGTGCAATGCCAAGGCCAAAGTCAGAAGAAAATCTTGATGATCCCATACCAGACTAGTATATCAAAATAAGATTGGGTTGTTTCCATTTTGTAGGCCTCAAATGTGAAAAATGCTTGTTAATCTATGTTTACACTGGGCATTGATGTACATGGGAACCTTTTGCCTGGGGTTTTATGTTACAAAAGGGGATTGAGGCAGTCAAACATGACAGTAAAGGTTTCTTGCAATTATATTCCAGTGAGGAGTCGCTACGAACTCCTAATAGCTATACATATCCCCTCCATGAGCTTAGTGTGGCGAAAACTTTAGTTGGTAGATTTGGTGGGTTTGAAACTGTAATAGGTGGAAACCAGTGAAGTCTGTTGTCTTAGAATACCTTCTTGGATTCTGCTCTGGGCTCCTACTTTCAACAGTTTTAAATAGGGGGTGACAGCTTCTTGACTTTGCAAGGGTCCATGATATCACCAGTTCAAATTCTATGGCTCAATATTCATGACCAATATTTATCCTAATTAGCATGTTGAAGTTTCCACCATTTAAGGTTTGATGTGATGGTCAATATATTTAATTTGTTTTGACAACTTTCTTCCTCTTGAAGGGTGTAATGTGCTAACAAGCCTTCCAGGTGCATGGCCTATCCACATGATAGGATTGAGGTTTTTTAGCTAATCCTGAATTGAAGTTTTTTTTCCTTGTCCCAACTATAAACAGGTGTGGATTTTAAAATCAAGCACCTAACAGTTGGCGGGAAAAGATTGAAACTAACCATTTGGGATACAGGTAACAAGGAACAATAGTGTGTGTTTTGTCTACTTTGAAACAAGACTTCCTGGTTTTTAGGGCGTCAATTTACTCCATTATATGATCCTTGTTTCAGTGACCTCTGGTGGCTATTAATCACACAATTTTGTGAAGCAATATATGTCACATACTATATTGTTTGAAAGGTTTGATGTTTTTTTTTTCTTGGATAATAACAAAAATTACAATGGGGAAATGAACAGTAAAATAGAGCAGCACAAGCAGAACGTCGAGATAAAGATGCTAAAGCGGAAACAAGAAGAATTTTACTTCTTGATATGTAATCAGAACTAGAGAGAATTGATTGATCAAGTAACGTAAGAGAAAGAACCTCTGAATCATTCTTAGTTGTGTCATAGACTCAACATATGATTGATCAAGGAACGCAAGAGAGAGAGAGAGAGAGAGCGCTATAAATCATCCATAAATCATAATACATTTTGTGATATTTTCAGACTCAGACATCTTATTCCTCTGAAGCAGTCCCTAAAAACCCTCTTGTTTAGTATTTAGTAGTTTTATGTAATCATTCACTATCTGATTTTGAAAATAGTTCATGAACAGCCATTCAAAATTTCAAAGTACACCATATAATGTTAAGACTAACTTCAACTGAAGAGAGGAGTATCACATAAACTATACTTTTAAGCCAAAATAGAGAGATCTGTTAGTGCTATTTTTTTATCAGAGATGCTTACTGTTCTCTTAGTGCACAAATGAGATTGTGTGGATTGAAATGCAATTTGTTTTGCTTGACGATGCTTTCGCCATATCATGCATATCCCCACACTGCTTTGCCTTTGTACATATCACACACTGGTAGATCTAGGTAGGAAACAAAACAGCCCATGTTGGAAGGATGAGTTGCGTTCTGTTGCACTTATTTTGATATCTAAACGAGGAGAGAAATATCCTCCACTGAAAACGGGAAACATGTAGATCAAGAGTTACTTTTCTAAGGGGGGGTTTACTTGAGTACATGCCCATAGAGTAGTTAAGCTCGTGCAGTGCTACACGCATTAACATATCACGATTCACTTCTCCTATTGTTTTTTTAAGTAATTGGATGGCCAATATACTTCACGGATTTATTGGATAACGATATGATTAGTTTTTTCTCTTATGAAGAGAATTATGATTGGTTAGTTAACTTGGTAAACTCACATTATCTGTTGCAGCTGGACAAGAGAGGTTCAGGACGTTGACAAGCTCTTACTACAGAAGCGCCCAGGGGATTATTCTTGGTAAGCCACTGACACTATTATATGCATGATGAAGTTCAACTTTATTTCTCAAATCAGTTGAATGTGTACACCTGTAGATTCGTAGCTTACCTAATTCTTAGCAACATTGTTTATCAGCGATCTCATTTTCCTCACATTGTTTTTTGTATTGATCTGCAGTGTACGATGTGACACGAAGGGAAACCTTTACAAACTTGTCGGATGTGTGGGCTAAAGAAGTTGATCTCTACTCCACTAATCAGGATTGCGTTAAGATGCTTGTTGGGAACAAAGTAGATAGAGTAAGTACTGCATTTTCTCTTTTGTGCTTGAAATTTTCATCCTGGACAGAGCATATCGTCTGTGAGCGATCAATACGAATATATGGCCAGCCTTCACTGATCGTTGCTTATAGATGCTTTGTCTTCTACAATCTTGGTAACATGGTTGCTGTATGTGGATTGCGTGATGATGGACTGTAGGATTCAGAATAGCTGCCATTCTCTTTCGGATGCAAAAACTAGTCAGGGGAGAGAAGTACAGTTTAGTGAAACGATCTGGAAGAAATTTCTCCAGTTTCTCTTCATTCCAGAAGAAAACGTGTTAAAAGTGTCCATTGTAGCACTCTGTTCTGGTATGAGAAAATTAAGCACGAAATTCCTTCTGCTGTTGGTTTTAGGATTTCATTTTCTTAGGAGGATAGCCATTAAATGAAAGGAAAGGTGGACGTGTAGAGGTGAGATTTGTGGCAAAAGCTTCATGCTTAAGTAATGGGCTGCGAAATAATTAACTCGAACATTCTACGAAAAACTAAACAATTCATCCTCGTGGAAGATGAAACAATTCTAAAATGATTGGGAGAGGATCCACAAATAAGGAGGATGATATACTTTTCAAAATAAACTTAAACTTATCACAGATTATAACTTGCACATGGAGTGTGCAAGGGGGTCACAACTTTGAAGAAAGAGAAAAATGCTGAAGATAAAAACTGCTGGAATGAAATCTATATCTTGGGCTCCTTTTGGAAATCCGGAGACAAAAAGCACGAAGGCAAAGTTCTTCTCCTACACGAGAAAATGCAAAGTACCAAATGAGGACATTGGTACACCAATATTTGACAACTTTATCTGTTATTATGTTTCGACTGTTAATAATGAAGTTTATTTTAATGCCACTTTTGTTTATGGAGACAATGATCCTTCAGTGAGGTGAGTTGTCTGGAGGGAATTTAGATCGAATTTTTCTCTGGTACAGCAAAATGTTTTGGTGTATGGTATCCCAAAAGTGAGTTGTGGTGAGTACTACAGAAACAATAGTAAGTATTCCCTGTGGAGTGGTAAGTTTTCCAGTACAGTGGTAAGTACTCCAGATGTAGAATTTTTACCACTTGATTGTTTACCACTCCATATGAAATCCTTACCACTCAATCTAAAATACTTACTACTGTGTCTGGAATGCTTACCACTGTATCACTTTTGGGATACCATACACCAAAAAACTATTGTTGTACCCTAGATGGACTCATTTAGATCATGTGCAGCTATGATCAAAACAATGCTCCATGAAGTAGGGATTTATCACAGCACCTGGTACAACATGCCTGCCCGTAATTGACCAAAGACCCTTATCCTACCTTTAGACCTTGATACAGGCTTCCCGTCACTATCAGTCCTAGATGTCAACTGAACCTGCAACCACTTACTTCAAGTATAGATTCTCTATGCAGACTGCCCTAATGACTACCGAAAGAAAGAGAGTTCAAAGCCAAAGCATTACATTTACAGAATTTGATTATTGACTCATTCCTACTGGTTAACTTCTTCAGTTGATCATTGGAAGGTATATTTCTACACAATAGATTTTGCTTTAACAGCTTCTTCAGTTAACTGTCTATGGGGACCTTCTGCCAAAGATAAAGTATATGATAGTTCCTTTCTTTGCAGTCAAGCTAATTTCACTTGTTCAAAGAATGGACCTTTTCTTTTCTTTCTTTTCATATTTCTGTATTTCATTCATGCATTGCAGGAATCAGAAAGGGTTGTAAGTAGAGAAGAAGGAATTGCTCTTGCTATGGAGCATGGATGTTTATTTCTTGAATGCAGTGCTAGAACTCGAGAAAATGTGGAGCAATGCTTTGAGGAGCTTGCCTTAAAGGTTAGCAAGAAAAGAAGCATTTCACAAGGAAAAGAACAGGATAAAAGTCTACTATCTTGGATGACTATAAATCTGCTTATAAGTTTATATATACCGGTGTATATTTAAGGATAGACTAGGAATCATTTGCATGAATAATACTCTGATTTTGGCAATGGGATTAGTTGTCAGTTGAGTTTGCAGAATCCTTTTCCTTGGTTAAATGTGACACTAACGTAAAAATGGGACCTTTGGAAGCAGTGAAACTTACAATCTGACACTCCATAAAATTATCCTAGTTACTTCTCCGGCTGATTAAAAAGACGATTAACACTACTGTAAAGTGGGTCGTATTGGAAGTAAAATATTCAGCACGAGTTCTAACCAGTTCACGTTTCCCTACAGATAATGGAGGTTCCTAGTCTTCTTGAAGAAGGATCATCTACTGCTGTTAAGAGAAATATCTTGAAGCAAAAACAAGAATACAAGGCACCACCTTTCGGTGGTTGTTGCTCATAAATGTTGTTGCTATAGAGATCGCTGTGAGAGCGAACATGTTAAAGTACAAAGGCACCTAGCGGTATAGCTAAGGGAAGACTCGGCATGCCACAACCTTCCATGATTGAATGGTGTAGGTTAATGATTTCTTGTTCGGGTATCTTTCTGCTGCTGCACTTTAGTTGTGTCAGTAACTCTTATGGACGTTCTGGGAGTATTCGCGCTTAAATAACATGATTTCGCTTTGTGTAAAGTTGTTTGCCTTTTTCTTCTTTCTGCTAACCTCATAAATATTATGCATGCGATTTATTTTATTCAAAGTGAAATTTTCTCTTCAACTTTTGCTTTAAATGGCACTTTATCTGCATGTAGGCATGTGGGGTCAAGTGCTCCCGCTCAAAAGCTAAAAATTCTACAAGTACTCCTACCTATTTCCGGTATCATTAAGTCTCTCACTAAGTGCATCTTTACAAATGACTATCAAATCTCATTTATATACTTCAGCTATTGCTCCATAACGGTTTTTTTTGGCTCTATAATGTTGGTAGATTTTCCATTCTCAATTGATTTTTTTTTAAGTCTAGCTCGACATTTAGTTTTTTATTTTATTTATGGAGAAGTGCCATAATATATAGAAAAGCATAGATAGAACCATTTTAATCCAAAAATCAGTCCGCTTCAACTACAAAATGAAACTTTAGAATGTTATCCATGAATATCTAAATTTTTGTGCTGTTTGATACACCAATTTTAAAAGGTATGCAGTAAAAAAAAATTGTAATGCCTAAGTCTAACTTTAACTCGTTGTAAGTACCAAAAAAAAAAACTTTATCTCGTTGTGGTTGAATATAAAAAATAAACAATAAATTTTTTTTCAAAATCATAGTGAAAAAAATTCCCCAACAACATTAAATTTTTTAGGACTGTGACGAACACACCATGTTGCACCTCCTCTGCAAAACAAAGTCATTTTGACAAAACACAGTGCTCTCAAAACACGCACCCTCAGCTGCAAAATGATGGTGGTTTGAATTTATGACTGGCGTACAAACAAGTAGCCACGGGACAGTTATAAAAACTAACACTCCAGACCCCTAACGCATAATTACTTCTCTCGTTGCCCTTTTTTTGGGCAATGCTCTTGCAATTTCTCGGCTCATTTAGGAAGACAACTGGCCATGAGAGGATCACGTCGGTGGCAAACAACCCTTGCTCACAAACTCATACACCTGAGTTGGTTACTAAAATGCAATTTCTTTTGCGCGAGTTCAAAACATCAACCAATGGAGAACCCATTTGTAATCCTAGTTACATTGAACAACAAAAAAGACGTGCCTGTTGACTAGTTGAACTTAGCTGGACCAAAAACAGCACTAACAGAACATCATGGTGTATGAGATTGCATTGATCTCAAGCATGAATATTTCGGAAGGTAACTCTAAAATACAAACACCGGCATTTAAGTTGTTACTTATACAGGCCACGAGGCAGCAGCCCCCTGTATAATAAGGCACTCAAATATGAGTTTTCCATAGAGTTTGAGGAAGAAGTACAACACCAGAGATCTTAACTGTAGGATGGGACTTTCACTTCGACACGGCTAACTGGATACAATTTTCAGGACAAGAAAATGCACAACAAAATTGTGGCAATGCTTTCACGATCTGCTAAAAGCTCAGGTGCCGCAGCACGCGGATTTCTCTAAAGTAGTTGATGCCTTACCAGGCTCAGGTTTACTGATTTTGATGGTTGGGGCCTGCACATAAAAAATGTCAGAGCAATAAATTTGATGTTTTGAGTGCAAATGATGGACAAGAAAGAGTGATACGCAAGGAAATTGGGTATTGCGATCAAGTACCTCTGCTTTGGTGTCACTCTCGGCAAGTCTTTGTCTTATATCTCGAGCAATAGAAAAGAAGACCTGCTCCACGTTGAGATTTGTTTTTGCACTCTGTTGGAAGGGTGTTGATCAGGACAAAATTTTACGACAAATTTTCCAGGGGCATTGGATACTTCCCAGGCACACAATATAAATCAAAAGAGGAAACAAAACAAAAATGTATGAATGGATTATGCCACTATGCCCTTTTGATCTAAACAAAGTAAAAAGTGTATCTTTTCAAAGCTCGTTCAAAAGTGGAAAAAGGTGGGGGGGAAATGCGGAAAGATGCCTTTGAATCTCACAATAATCGCATGTCCCTGTAAATTGTTAAATTTTTCAAACACAGACCACGATTTGAGATGGAGGGAGTACTTTGCAGTGATTCACATGCATCTATAGCATGTTCTACAACTAACTTCGATGATTCAATGAGTACTGTTTTTAGAGAAATTTACATGCTTTTGAAACTTCCTTGGGAACATGTGATTCAATTTCAATTCTGACCCGATGATGCCTACAATTTTCTTGTTTTTCACCACGTTATGTTTACTGTCAGATATGTCTAGACATTTTCCTCTGATCTTATACATTACATGTCCAAACCTTTTCTGGTTAAACATTTCAACCCTGGAAACTCTGGAGCTTAAGAACTACAAAACGAGCCTTAAGTTCTAATTGGGTACAGTTCACAGGCCTCTAACAGTCTCCTGATGTGAATGGCTGCGTGACATGTTGTAGACACTAATGTGACAGACACTACTGGTAGAGGCCACAACTGAGGCAGACTCAGAGGGATAGAGAGAGCATGAGAGAGTGACAGAGGAGAGTTATGCTTTTCAAAGGTGATGTCCTCTCGTATTACTCTCGCTGCTGGGAAAGTAGGTTCATAGAAGGGTTGGGACATGGAGGCCAGCTCATTCTCACAAAGTATACCACGTTTAGACACAGGTAGCTCCACTGCATTCATACTCAGACCTTGGAATTCCGAACAGATATAACTGCTAAAACTTGCATTTCATTCGTAAACTTTACCCTTACGCCACTTTTACCCGAAATGTCCGAGTCGTGCTTTCATCCTTTGGGCCTCATCAACTAAATCAAAGTCTTAAACCTAGAGCATGTTGATGCTATTACTGATTTGAGAACATTATATGTAGAAGATTATTCCCTGCACTCATCCTACATCAAACTTACAGTCTCAAAAAACTTGATGCCATATTCATCGGCTAGTGCCTGACCCCGTGATGTTGGAACAGCCTGCAAATGGAATCAAATTTTCAGTTGATCAGTTTTCGAATAATTAATACTTAGAAAAATGCCTACAGGGAAGTTTATGCATTACCCTTTTGCTCTCATCCATGTCTGCTTTGTTACCCACTAGTATCTTGTTAACATTGTCAGAAGCATGTTGCTCTATATTCCTGATCCAGTTTCTGATGTCTACATAAATATGACAGCAAAGATCATGAGCAAAAAGTGGTTTGCTCTATGTTCCTGATCAAGTTTCTGATGTCTATATAAATATAACAGCAAAGATCATGAGCAAAAAGTGGTTTTGAATTTTTGTTCATTTGAAACTAGTTTTTTTCCTTGATACAAAGCAAGCAAGGCCAACTGAGGAGACAAGCAATCTGAGAGGAAATAAGAAAATAATTTACTGTTGAAAGATGACTCATCGGTTACGTCATACACCAGCAATATACCCATGGCTCCCCTGTAATAAGCTAAACAAGAAACAAGGAAAAGATCAGAAAGTAGAATGGAAGAAGGAAATTGGAATACGTAAAGAAACGATGTTACGATCCACACCCGATTGAATAATGGAATAGACAATGTACTAATCATGCAAAAGACTATCTGTCATGAACCAACAAGGTAGCAACAGACCACTAACAAGGCTACAGCTACTTCATGGTGCAACATCCTAGACCTTCATGAAAAATGCAGATTCATATTTGCAATCTGGATTCTCAATTAAGTACCTGTTGTGATTGTTCGGAAACGCTCTTGCCCAGCGGTATCCCATATTTGCAGCTTGATGCGCTTCCCATCAAGCTCAATGGTTCTAATCTTGAAATCAATTCTGACAAAACACCGATATTCAGGAAGTGTCAAACGATTATGAATGTAGGACACATAATCAAAGATGGTCAAATAAGCACCCGATTGTGGTAATAAAACTCGTTGTAAATGAATCATCTGAAAAGCGCAACAGCAGGCAACTCTTTCCAACCCCTGCATTTATAGATGATATAGTTATTGCAATTAAAAAGGCATGGAGGCCTTGTGACAGGTACTTGGTAAACGAAAACAAACGTGAAGTGGCTAAAGAATTTGACAACAGAAAGCTTGAGGCAAAGTTACAAGTCTGATAGCATGGAGACCCGAAAAATTCATCTTTATGACAGGTACTTGGTAAATGAAAACAAATGTGAAGTGGCTAAAGAGGCCTGAAAAATTCATCTTTGTGACAGGTACTTGGTAAACGAAAACAAATGTGAAGTTGCTAAAGAATTTGACGACAGAAAACTTGAGGCAAAGTTACCAAGAGTCTGATGGCAACAGAAAACACTACTTACTGGTATGGAAAATGAATGTCAAAATTGGTTGCTTTACTTTTTTATTGAGTTTTATTTTACATAATTACTCTCTCTGAGAGAGAGAGAGAGAGAGAATTTTGTAAATGCTCGAACTGAGATTTCCTTTAGCACTAGCCTCTAGGTTACTATTTAGTATTTACTAATGTAAACAAAATAATTTTAGTTACTACTGAGCTTTTCTTCAGTTATTGTTTGATAACAACAATGAAGTATACAGCTTTGTAGGCAAATCTAATAAATAATAAATGTGTTGAGGTCATGGTTGTGCGAAGTCTGTTGATTTCACATTAAGCATGAACAGGCAAGATATGGCCTTTATAAGTGGGCGTGGGGAACCGAAAGTTACTAATCCTTTTGGTGTGGATCGCCATGTGACACTGTTGTTAGAGCAAACTTCGGGGTATTTCCGTGTGGAGTTCCAGTGAAAATGTCACATACATGATCATCAGTTACAAAATTGCTCTTATTTGAGTTTATATTCTTACCCTGAAATATGAAAACATACTAGCGGAAATTTGTTCAGAGTTGAGACACACGGAAGCCAGTGAATGCTTGGCAAAGTATCTATCACTCTACGAGTTTAATTAAAAGACTGGGAATAAACATGCATCTTCAAGGATAAATCCCTAAAGATCTTTTCCAACACATGGTGAGAAGTAGAAATAATTTACTAATGTCACCAATATGAGTTGTTATCATCAAATTCTTCTGATTAAATTAGGAGTTTGTCAGGTTCTATGCCCAAGTGACGCCTTCAGGACATTGTTTGATGGAATAATTGAATTTTACAGTTATAGAGCAAAGAAAGGGATAAATTTGTATGCCTGCTATCATGGATGGTCGTCATATGTTATTAGGAGTAACTCCTGGCATGTAGAAGCCCAAAAGAAAGTTCCTTATTGGGAGAATTAGCCGGAGTTGTAATTCGACTAACATCTGGAAAAGTTGTATTCGTGATAAGTTGGTGCTGTTACGGTTACCTATGACCCAAAAAAGTTTGAACCCAGCTAAGGTCACACACCATAGAACAAAATATGCAATACAAAAGCCTAAAGAGAATAAGTCTTAACTTGCAATTAAGAAGGTGTTTATTATAGTTCAGAGTTCTCATGAGAGCTAGCACTCCTATGATTTCTTCTCCCTCGATTTACGTTCTAACGCATGCCTTAGTGTGAGAGAACCTTTACGTTCCAGATTTGCTCCATGTACAGCTTTTAGAGATTGAACTGGAGAACAGTGGACTAAAGATTAACATGAGAATTGGGTTTTTTCCCGCCTAAAGGTTTTCACATATAACTACGGATGATTGTAAGTACATGAGAAACAAATTAGAAGTTTACATTTTCCCTGTAGACCATCGAGTTCCTATACATGATCTGCTATAGTCACATAGTCATGAGATGAAGTCTAATCCACTCCAAACTTTTATGTTTATAACCCTAAATTGGCACTAGGTAGCTCATACATGAGTGAACAAAACGAGTCCATATCTGCACATTGTCAGGGTAGCCAGAATCAACACTCCAAAAGTATTTAGAACTGCGGATTAGCCCTGAATCCACTCAAAATAGCTAATTCGTGGATTTAGAGTCAGGATGTGACCCAATTGACGCAGATAAGGCATAGATGCTATGTTATTTCGCAAATCATCCAAGAGAGAAAGGCTATACAAGCACTCTTATGGGTGTGCAACCCAAGGTAGGTATTGGGCGGACTGAAGAATTATTGTCCAAGGGAAAAAGAAGAGACCAAAAAAGGAGAGAGACAGATATAAGTATATAGGTTATATGTCTTCAGTTCATAAGTGAGGAATGGATTAGCATTGATGAGGGTATCTCCGATGAAATGTTGCTAAATGCGACATCACTTCTACTTCTTTGAAACATTGCTAACATCCTCATCTTCCATTCTTCTACCTGCATAGTAGAGTTCCAGAAGAGAAAACATTAACAAAATGACGACGACGTTTCCTCCACCGCATTTGGAAATGCATGATGCTACTTCTGCAGATACTGAGGTGGCAGAACCAACGGAGGAGCTGGGATATCTCCACCATGGGATTTTGGATGTTAAGGATGCTCCTCATATTAAGACACGCATGAAATCTCACTAATGCCCCTTTTAACGAGAAGAGCGGAAGAAGTAGAGGGGGTTAGGGTTTAGGTGCACCGGTGTGTGAAGGGAGCCAATCCTAAATAAGGGACCTCAATAACCCCTTAAACGAAAGGAGACCTTTTCCCCTACGTAAGGTCTCAAAAGATGATTTTTTCAGGTATCGATGAAACTAAAATTAGAGGTGATAGGAAAGAGAATACTATAGCCAGATGTTCCCACAGCACTGGCATGGGATTAAGTTTGGATGGGACACTAAGTGAATCTTCCTTTTGAGTGAATGAATCACTGTTAAGGTGGAACTTACGACTTTAAATGGACCCCAGCAAGTGGACAGTGGGATTGGTCCCTCAGGGGTTAGTTAAGCTGCGCGTAAGGTGGCCCGAACAGAAAAGCCATCTATAAGGTAAGATAAAGCTTCGTTACAGAACTGATAGTGGTTGTGTCGGTCAATCCAGAGCTGCTAGTGAATTAGTGGTAATCAAATTGCATCAAGAAATGGGCTACGAAACACGAAACCGTAACGTAACTAAATGAGATTACTCTGAAACCATTAGTGAAATTGATAGCAAACAAACGCAAACACAGTAGAGAAGCATTTGAGTGTAAAAGGAGGACAGAGTTCTCCTAGATGGATTTTTACTTACTGTTTAAACTATAACAAGGAAGAGAATATGAGAGGAAGGAGAAGAAAGAGTTACCGCTGTCGCCGATGAGGAGAAGCTTGACGAGTTGATCGTAATCGGTTCGAGCTCTTGCTGGCGCAGCTGCCATTCTGTCGCCCCTCTGACCTCTGAGATCTATAGGTTAAGCCTCCCTCCCCGTCCCCCCACAAGATATCGAAGAGAGAGAGAGAGAGAGCTCTTTCTGAGAAATCAAACAAGCTCTCTCCCTCTTTCTCAGCGATCGCTACTTCCCCTCGGTTCACTTGTCGGCCACATTACGTTGGAGATGGATATTTTCTACCTCCTCCGTCCCACTTTATTTTGTCTGTTTCTTTTTTTAAAAAATTATTCAGATCCACAGTAACATGTTTGTAACCCACCAAATCCACCTCCCAAGTTTGCAATCCATTATATTCACTTAGACAATGATCTTGTTTGGCCAAGACAAAGAAAATGTATTTTTATTCTTTTTCATTTTTTGCGTTAGTCAAACTGGGCCCTTGTCAAACCAAAAATGAATTAATACAATGCAAAAATGTCCTTCTCGATTTTTTTTCCTTAAAATTTTGACAACTATCTCTACATTGACATCCTCGCCATATATAATTACACATATAACCTCATTTTTTTTTCACATATATAATGTTTTTTTTGTGTGTATTTATGTATGTGGTATCTCTGATCACACATATAACTTTACAAATATGTATTTTTATTTTTCACATATATAACTTCTTCTTTTTTGCTTGAATTCCACATATAAGCTTATATGCGTTTTGCTCAACAAAGACAAAACTAAAAATACAAATATCCAGTCCACGTCAGCAGCCGACATAGATAATTGATTTACATATATAACATTATATGCTACAAAAAATAGAGATGAAGAAAAAAAATAACAAAGAAACAAAAAGAAATCATTGGACTGAGATCCATCAATGGCGGACGAAACAAGATCAAAAGGCATCGTCCATTGGTTCGACGACCACAAGTGCTTCGGCTTCTTCCGCAACCTAAACAACGACGACATCCTCCTCATCGACGTCTTCACCGACTTCGACCTCGCCTCCCTCGACATCATCCCCTTCATGGCAGCCGTTGACGATGATTCCTCCAAACCGGACGAAGAACAATGTTCGTAGTTGATCATGCCAGCCCCACCGAGTTTTTCGTGGGATGGCGATCATGGGACGCCAGACCTCAAACAAAGAGACGATGCTACAGATCTGGAGGAGAGAGAGAGAGAGAGGTGGTGTTATAGATTTGTTTCTAGGGTTTCTCTCTAGGAATGGTTTTATAGGATGGATATTTTTGTCATAGGAATTATTTTATTAAGTTAGTGGACTAGATGGGTTAGGAATTTAAGAAGTGAACTAGAAGGGTTATGAAAGTGCTATGGTGGACCTTTCTTTTTTTGAAAATCTCAAAAAATTGTCTATATCTCTTAATTTATAATATTTTATATATTCAATATCTATCTTATTTGATAGTAGATCTTAATTAATTCTTTTAAACAAAGTTTTGAAATCATAAAAAATTAAGGCATAAAGGCGAAAAGTCATTTTTTTTAGACAATCACTGTAAGATTGTACAAAATTAAGGCATGAATTATTAACTACATAAGTTTATAACGCATACTTCAAGTTAAATTAGATAAAAATGAGAACAAAATCTCAAACAAAAAATTTAAAATATGTTTTAAATGAACATCAACAAGTTTTAGAATGGTCGAGCTTGTTTTGTTAATGACTTTGTTTTAAAATATATCTCCTAGATGGCCAAAAATAAAAAAAATAAAAAAAAATAGACAAACAGTTCATAAAGCAACAAATATAAATGCACCATATAATGAAATTTAGGCACAAAACTATTTTTATATAATTCTATATACATATATACACACACACTAAGCTTCTACTAAGGGCGCCCTTAACTTATTAAGTTAAGGACTTCTCCTTTAGCGATCAAATTTTGATGATTCGAACCGTTCAATATGTGCCGAACGTGATTTTAATGGTGCATCCTAAAAATGGGCCAAAAAAAATGACAGGGAATGGCTTGATTTGAGCAGTTTTTATTTGAATCACTCAATAAAAAACTATTCGAAACTGTTCAGATGAAACCCTTCCCGGTCTTTTTTTTTTTGCCAATTTCTAACAGGTATCCTTAAAATCACGTTTTGAACACTTTGAGCGGCTCGGATCATCGAAATTCAATCGAAAAAGGGGGGGTCCACATTTTTAACTAAAATAAGGACCCCCTCATTTATACGTATGTATTTTCCAAATATGTGCAAGTGTGTATGTTTATATATTTGATTGCACGAATGGACAAGTGAGATTGCACGAAGCCTGATAATGAAAAAACTCAAATTTAAATTTCTTGCTAACTGACTACAGAAAAAGTTTAAGAAAAAAATGATTTTCCTATTATTTTTTTCTTTTTCGTGCAACTGAACTCCTACTTGATTTTCCACCTTTCTCGTGAAAATTTAGGCTTTTTTGCTTTTTGATTCCGTATAGGGAATGTTGCGTCGTCAAAAATATATTCACAAAAATTATATAGTGAAGTGAAAGAAAATAAATTTTATTTTTGTGTTGCATTATGTTGATAAATAATTTTGATGAAAAATTAAAATTTCTTTTTTAGCAGTATGCATTTTGCAAGGAAATCGAAGATGTGTCCCACAACTCTTTATATATATATATAAAACTGAACAAACAACAAATTTTGCTCCCTCCGTCCCCATTTAATGGTTTCTTATTTTATTCTAACCGGATAAAAATTGAGTTACATTTCTAAATCGGTAATAAATTTTATGCAATATGAATATTGTTTGATAAAATTCAATTAGTTTTATAAGACAATGGTTTCAAAATCACATTAAACATTATATATTATGAGATATAAACAATTGAAAACTGATACACATTTCAAAAAACTGTTAAATGTAGGGGTGTTATTCGGTCGGTTCGGCTCGGGGTGGATTTGCCGCACCCCGATCGGGTTCGGGGTACATAGTCCGGAGACCGATCCCGACCGGTATTAATTTTGGTTCGGTTCGGGGTGGGTGTAACGACCCGGATTTTTGGCCTATTTTTCTCGAATAAAGAAATTAATTTTAATCAAATAGTCTATAGTAATTGATTAATTATTTAAAAGTGTGATTAGATGAAACCAAAACCTAGATTAATTTTTCGTGACTAAAATTAGTTTAGCAAAATTTTAATTCAACTTGTAACTATAAATGTTTACATATTTATCTATATTATACAAAAAATATTATTCGTAATAATAAAATTCTTTTCCTTAATAGATATTTACAAATATAATTATCCTATTCTAATTATCTTCTTTTTTTTAAATCGCATGCATGCATGCACACTCCTTCCATCTCTCCATCTCCTACTCAGTCTATACTTCCTCCCTAGCCATAATCTCGTCCGTCTAATAGCCTACGAGTTTGAGTTCCGATTAAACTCAATTTTATCAACTTCTTTAAAATTCTCCTATATATACCACATTAATCCGACCCTAGGACATACCATGATATTCTCCACGCTCCACCGAGTCAGACATGAGAGAAAAACGTGGGCAATTCAAGCTCCAAGCTATGGAGTCCTAGAGAGAGAAAGTGAGAGAGAGAAAAACGGGTTTCGTATCTATGTCCAACCGAAACCCAAATTGACCGTTCCAAACATTTTCCCCAACCTCAAGCATCCCTAAACATCATCCAATTCGGACCCAAGGTCTTCCGATTGAAGAAACCGAAGTCTCCGTCCAAAAAATTCAAGTTTCGGTTTGTGAATCAATTCGATCCAATCGAGGTATTATAATCCATTCCAACGCTTCCTCTAAGTATATTTAATGTTTTTATGCTTAACCATATGCCCTAAATGGACCCATGCATCAAAACCGTGAAGAAAATCGAAAAAAATCAAAATTGCGTCGAACCTTGCGGCCGCAAGGTACGGGCTGCAAGAACCAGAGCCAAGATTGCGTTGGAGGCTCCAGCCGCAAGGTTGACTGGTCCAACCTTGCGGTATGTACTGTTTTGTTTCGAATGTATTTCGTAACATCCCGAACATCGTTTTTGACCCCCAAACTATTTTTTTTAGACTTTTCACATCTCAAAGATCATAACTTGTTAAGGTCATATTTTTTTTTATTTAATTATCTATTTATTAAATTATTTATTAGTTATCGTTCAAAGTTTACAAACGAAAATTGATTACGACCTTCCAACCAACGTTTTAACACTCAAACTAATTTTTTCTAGACTCCTTGCATCTCAAAGATGGTAACTTGTTAAATTAAATATTTATTTTATTTAATTCACTATTTATTATTATTTTTAAAGTAATTCCAATCAAAATTACTTTACGACCTTATAAACCTTATTATTAATGCCCAAGTAATTTTATTTAGACTCCTTATGTTCCAAAGATGAAACTATGTTAATCTCAACATATTTTTAAAAAGTAAATTATTTATTATCTATTTACTTCACTTTTGGTCACTTTAATTAACGTTTTCATGTAAATTAATTCTTCGACCCTCCGAACCCAACTTTTGACACTCAACTGGTTGTGTAGGACCTTTAGGATTCTTATTAGGGTCATGTTAATTATTCTAATATTTTTATCTAATTAATGTGTCACACCCTCGATTTTCAACATAATTATAAAGGAATTTTCATAAATAAAATCTCACTTAATACGCACAATTCCCCAAAAGAAAGTTGACATTTCCATTTCCATCAATTACGCTCTAACGCCCAAATTTTCACAAAAGTACATCTTTGGCTCAATGGCCCAAATCTCAATAAGTATCGAGTATCAAAGAAGTTAAAAGCTTATAATATCCTTTAATCAAAAGATTTACAATTAGAGTTACAAATACATCTTTCAAAAACAAATTACAAAGATGCCTTAATAGCTCTTCAGTGTTAGCTTTCAAAATCGTGTCCACAATCCATGCACTCCCATCATGAAGTTACTGTCCAGAGTTAGCACCTGAAAAGAAAGTAAGGTTTGAGCTACACTAGCCTAGTAGAAAGCTCTAATCCAACAATGTATGCACATGAAATGTAGGAACGATAACAAGAGGAACAACAGCAACTGAGACCAAAGGAATGGAGCAACAACAATAATCCATCTTCAATCTTTCATTTCCAAAATCAGTCATATTTTTCAACGTATAAACTTTGGAAGCATCGTGAATCAAAATGTATCTCGCACATGTGTCATGAGCCGAAGCTCTTACTGGGCCAATTAAAGGACCCCAATGTCCTCTTCCAGGCTCTTTACCCATTCGGGATGTCCTGATAGGAGCATATAGCTCATGCCGGGCCATTTATAGGACCCCGATGTCCTCTGCCAGGCTCTTTACCCTTTCGGGATGTCCTGATATATTTTCGTTGTGCCCGTAAAGTTTCAAAATCCTTTTCCAATCAGTCCGTACCGTTCAAATCCATCTTTGGTCTTTAAATAATTTTTTTGTTGTACAATCGTGTTCAAATGAGCATTAAGATCATAGATACGTGCAATGAAGACATTTGATATGAGTACTCAAGTTAAGGGATCATTCGGGAAGTTCTTGGAGTGATTCAGAAGTGAACGGAACCCAAAACAATAAAGGATGGATCAAGTCAGCAAATTTGTCCAGACAGAAAGTGTTATCGATAACCTTAACGAGTGTTATCGATAACAATAGGTTGAGGTCAATCAAAACGCAACGTTATCGATATCATGAAGGGAGGTATCGATAACAAATGGGTTAATATCGTTCCAGAGGCGAGGGTATCGATAACAGATGGCAAATGTTAGGGATAACGGTGCAACGTTAGGGATAACGCTGACAGTGTTAGGGATAACAATGACAATGTTAGGGATAACAATGCGACGTTAGGGATAACGATGACACACGTTAGGGATAACGATGCAACGTTAGGGATAACGATGAGAAACGTTAGGGATAACGATGCAACGTTAGGGATAACAATGAGAAACGTTAGGGATAACGATGCATTTCTGGGTCTGGGAACGTAATGTTATCGATAACGATGCGAATGTTATCGATAACAAATAAATTTTTGGGTTTGGGAACGTAACGTTATCGATAACAATGGAAATGTTATCGATAACAAATGGGTTTCGAGCAGATTTTGACAGAACCGCGTGGGTTTTCAGCAGCAACAACAACAACAACAACCACAACAATCAATGGCACGAATCAAGGGAATAGAAACAAGTCATAAACATATATTGCAAGTTAGAACTCCCTACCTCAAAGATTGGAGAACGAATTCAAGAAATTCTCCAAGCCTTAGCCTCAAATCTTGGAACCAAATGAATTACACCTCCACCAAGCTCACACCGGTGCAATACGGGCCGCAATACGGGAATGAACAAAGGGATGAAGGCTATTTTGTTTGGGTTTTGGGTGATTTTGGTTGAAATTTGGTAAGAGTGAGTGAGGGAGAGGGAGACCGAGAGAGAGAAGAGAACGGGAGAGTGAGAGAGTGAGAATTGGGAAAATTGTTTCCCTGCCTCACACACACACAAGTCATATACACACTACACACTTCACACTTTCACCCCTCAAATACAACACACTTGCACATTAACCCCAATCTCAATATTCCAAATCAATTTTCTCCTTTTTATTTCCATTTAAAACATTTAAATAAATTTTACAAATTTACGGGTCTCTACATAATGTATTTAATTAGTGTTTAATAAATCTAATTACTTTGTAGTAATTAATAAGAGTCTAGAAAATATTTATTTAAAATATTTATAAAAATCCTACTTCATTATTGACATTGTGGCTATACAAGAATAAGGGCAACGGCCTATTCATAAAAAGTTGTATGATTGCATTGCTTGTTATTTGTTTAAATTATTATTTGATTTAATTGTATATTGCACCGACACTTGATTTGAATGCTAGATTGGACCCTAGAGACATGGGGTGGTATGCGAATAGATTCCATCTAAACGATACTAAGTTGATGGAAAAATGGTAAAGTGTTGAAATCGTGAGATTGTGGATTTTGATTTGGCCATGGATAAGGATGACCTGCGGGGCCCAGTGATGATAAGGGTGACCTGCGGGGCCCAGTGATGATATTTTGGTGACCCTAACGTATGGTACGCCATGGAAAGTTCCAAAGGGTAATCGGGCCTTGCAAGGCCAGTAAGGGGGATTGTCCCATGACACGGTCATAGTTAGTGGCTTAGGAGTGGTGGCGACCCTAATGTATGGTACGCCATGGAAAGTTCCAAAGGGTAATCGTGCCCCCTGTTATGGTGTTAAATGAATTCATACGAGGTACATAACTTAGGTGAATTCATTTAAAACCCCGTGTGCAGGACAAGCAAGGGGGGGATTTTCCATGGCACGATCATAGTTAGCGGTATGGGAGGAAAGGATCTCGTGGATGAGATCTTAGATTCCACATTAAATTAATGGATAGTAATAAATTGGTTCATGTGTGAAATCTCTGCTTGACTCTTTGATTTAATATTGTCTTATATTTGCTAACTGTAAAGTAAGAGGGGTAGTTGGGTTGGTTTATTCTACTGGGTGATTTATCACTCACAGATACGTCTGTATCCTGACAAATCGTATGCTTCGGCGATCAATTTGCCAGAAGGCGCAAGATTCAATGATGGTGCAGTTCGACGCGAAAAGAATATCAGGAATGGAGATCAAGTATACTTGGGATTCGCGTTAAGCCTAGAGTCAGCTCTGAAGATAATATATTTTGAATCAGTAAATTTTCTTGAAGATTGTAATAGCTAGACAATTAATTTGGAAAATCATATTTATTTAGCAAAATTTTCTAAAAATATTATTTTATATTGCTTCCTAAAAGTCGGGGCGTTACAGTGGGTTCGGTTCGGTCGGGTTTTTCAGGGCGTTCGGTCCGCCTGAAATGGGCCTTAGTTGGGCCATTTTAAAAACTAACAATAGACTACGGGCTATGTTTGGGCCATTTTTTCACCCATATTTGGGTCATTTTCACATATTTCTCACCCATATTTGGGCATTTTTCAACTTTAAGTCAATCACCCATGTTTGGGCCATTTTTTCACCCATATTTGGGCCATTGCACCTTCTTTCTTTTTTTTCAAACACCAATTGAAAAAAAAATTAACATACAACAAGTTTGCTCAAACAATTACAACTTTCACAAGTACTCTTCCACCTCTTTTTTTTTTTCAATTGATTGGAAATATCTTCTACACTACTATATATAACTTGGAGGAGTTAAAGTAATTTAGAACAGGGAGAGCAATCAATTGGAAAATTTTGCAAAAACGTCCCCATCTTTGCCCAACTCCGCTTTATTCAAAAGGAAAAGAAAAAGCCACGGTTATTTAAGGTGTAGAATCGAGCCAATGTGTGGAACAGCATTCCCGATCCGGGCAGAAGAAATTGGATTGGTAAGTAATATCACCCCTAGGCCCCCTCTTTCAAGTAAAGTCCTAAAAACTATACTTGATCTAACCAACGAGAGAAATAAAGTAAATAAATCAAGCAATGAAATTCCCAAAAAAAAAAAAAAAGTAAGAGTCAAAAGTTAACCGTTACAAAATTTTGTTGGAAGTTAACAATTTAAAACAATAAGAGCCAGAAAATTAAAACAATTTATATAAATATATAAAATATATAGTTCGGTCGGTTCGGTCCGCATTCGGTTCGGTTCGGTTCGGTCGGTATAGATTTCCAGAAAACCGAGACCGAACCGACCTCGGTTCGGTTCGGTCCACCCCGAACCCAAAAAAAACTCCCTTGGACTGACCGAAGACCGAACCGATCGGTCTATTTTTCGGTCCGGTCGGGTTCGTAACAGCCCTAGTTAAATGGGGACGGAGCCACGGAGGGAGTTTTAAGTTTGCTTTTTTGATCATTTCTTGTTCTTTCTTTGTAACTGAAAAGGGCCCAAGGGCCTGTTTGTTGTTGGAAGTCTAAGGGAGGAGGATAATAGAGAGGGGAGAGCTTATCTCGTTGGATGGGGTGCAATTTTGTTCATCCTCTTAAAAAGAGGGGAGGATGAACATTTTTCTCCCTGCGGATTAAAAAAAAAACGATATCCTCTCTCTTATTGGTTGAAATGGTATAGGTCACACTCGTGCAATACACTTTTTAGTAAGCATAACATCACTTTGTGGTGGGATTCACTTCATTTCAATCAATATGAAGGAGGGTCATGTTCACGAGGAGGCCTTGGCTAGTTTCACTTACACCCTAATTCGGGTGGAGAGAAAGACCAAATTGCCCCTCAAACCTTTTTTGTTATCACAGTGTAATAATTTTAATAAGGACAAACAAGTAATTTTTTACATTATCTACTCTTATTCACCCATATCAACTATTACTTCAATCAAGTATAAGCTTGTCACTCTCCTTACTAATCCCCCTTTTAACCCATGTACCTATGGCTACAAATTGACTTATTATACTCCTAACTATGAAATCAAAGATACTGATATCTTAGCAGCATTCCGAGTAACTCCTCAATGCTCGAACGCCCACACCGGATAGGGATTGAATTGTCTCACGGCGTACTGAACCCAGCTCACGTACCTCTTTAATGGGCAAACAACCCAACCCTTGAAACATACTACAGCCCAAGGTATTATCCACCATTCTTCCTTATCTATTCAAAATCTTATCTGCTTGACAAACAGGTTGTAAGATGGAAATTTGAGAACTACACACGCGTTAAAGAGCTTAGATTAATTGCTTTTCAACACGAAGATGAAGTATTATATGAACTAAATCAGACGAAGTCGAACTTGGGTCTCGAGAAAGAAACAGATAGTAATTGTTTAATTTTCCTGTCGACCAATTAAACTAACTTATTAGTAGTAAGATAAGAAATATGGAATTAGCAAATATAGGATACACACATATATAAACCTATTTTGGAAGGATCACCCTTTGATATTTCTACTCAATGGGTAGCACAAATATTTGTACATTATTGTACATTATACTACTAAAGTTTAATTATACGGTTATATTTACTTTCCCCAGTTAGATTTTCGAGCACTCTAAAAAAGATTAAAAAGGGTTAGAGTGGGGTCTTTCTAATCAGTAAGGCTATATTTTCTTTCTAAATTTTATAAAAGGTTATATTTACTTTTCTAAGTTATTCAAATTAACTAATTGTGATTCGTCAATGTATCTTATGCTCATAAATTTATTTATATGGTGGTCAATTTGAAAATCAAACTGTGATACAAAAACGGGACCTAATATGAGATTATAAAAAACTAGAGTGGGGTTTTATACTATTTGACAAAACTTTTGTCTTTGTGGTTGAAGTTTGTGATTTAGCAGATATTTTTTCCGAGAAACCTACAGATGGGGTCCCGAAAATTGCATAGACTGGCATGCGGGGCCCACTTCGGATTCTGTATGGATGATCTGAACCGTTCAATAATTTATTATTTTTAAAATACCGAGTGGGTCCGCAAAAAATTACTTCAATCCGATATGTGTGGGTGCTCGATCCAAACTTCTAATTTTTGAAAAATCGGAAAAAAAGGAATGATTGGATAAAGTATCTATACATATGTAATTGAACTGATTTTTCATGGGCTCACTCGATTTCATTTTTTAAAATTATTGAACGGGAGGTTCACGGAGGAACACGGCAAGGAGGTTTAGCGAGCAAAACCACCAAGGGTAGAAACTCTCATTCTAGAGAGAGAATGCCAAAATTTAATTACACATTCTGCCCTAGCTTCTAATCACCAATAAAATGCAGAAATCGAGACCAAGTTTACATTGATCTAGAATCTAGTTTCGAAATGTCACCAGGTCTTCGTCGGAGACTCGTTGGAATACTGTTGATTCAACCAGATGAAAGCCACCCACAACAATACATTAAAAGAAACCATTTTTGGGGTAGAAAGCTCGAAAATCTGGAAAGAATACAAGGGGGAGTGCATTCTCTCTTTCAAACTGGGAAAGAAGCTCTCAAACCCCTCCTGCCAATCATAAAACAACCCGACCTTCATAATAGTGTTATTATTAGAGCTCACAAAAAAAAGTCGCTGGAAAATGTCTCATTTACGATGAAATTTATGAAGATTGATATGCTATTTGTTATTCTGGACAAAACAATTCTGTCTAATTCTCAAATTCGTAGGAGGATACTGAACTTTTTAGTTATTTGAAAAATATTTAACGAGGCATCTCAGAAGTAGATGGCGGTTGATAAAGTAATCGTTGATTATAATTTTCAATATTCATATTTGTGCTCTAATAAAGTCCTTGGAGAAGCGTCACGAGATCTCAGAAGAGAGAAGCTTTGGAGTTACCCTCTGGCACCATGATATTATTAGGAGTTTGACAACTCTGATCTCGCTGGCGTCATGGGTGACAAAAATTTCACAACCTCAACAATGTGATATCGTGATGGACCGATGAAGGCGCCACTTTAACAGTTTACTGCGTTTAATAATTGTACTTTAATGCGCATTTTATTTCAGGTTGAAATACCATTTTTTTTTTTGGTTCAACAGAAATAAAATACCATCTTATGCGCATTAAAGTACTTTATAAAAAAAAAAAGATGGCATAAAAAAATTGTTCTTATTTTGAAAGCATAAGTAGTAGAGGCTACCCACCTAATATCATAAAAAATATTATAAGATGGTGTAGGTACCTACACCCACTAAGTTCTAACATTATATAAAAAAAATTCAAAAATATTATTGGGTGTAGGTACTTTCAAAAATATTATTTTGAAAGCATAAGTAGTAGAGGCTACCCACCTAATATCATAAAAATATTATATAAAAAAATTCAATAGGATTTTTTATCGAGTTAAACCTTGATCGATAATAGCCAGCATTGTATTCCTCCGCATCAACCATATAGACACCTTTTCTACCAGCAGCTCATCACTTAAGACAGAAAACAATATACTAAAACCGTAAGAGATGTATCACACAAAAGCCATCTCCCAGCTTCTGTGTATAAAACAACGAATTAAAACCGTAATAGAAATATCACAGAGAAGCCATCTCCAACTGCTAACTAATGACAAAAAATGTTCTTTAATTTCTATTTTTATTTTGTGTGTTTCCTACCTCAAAAAACATCAAAACGAGTTCAGCATCAACCGTTTTTTTTTTGGCCTCAACTACTGGAATTACATGGCATTGGCAGCAGCTTCGAGAATTCTCCTAGCTTCTGTATTAGGATCAGCCAGCTCACTTGGGGCCTGCCAAAATTGAAAATTAGGGAGCCTAGTAAAAGTTCCAAAAATAATACAAACAACGTAATTGATATTCATTCTCCCTTTTATATATATATATATATATATATATATATATATATATATATATATATATAACTACACTCCTTTTCTAATATTCTTTAATGTAAATTTACAGTATTGTCCTTTCGTATGAAAAAAAATTCACACTTAAAAAGAGCAATACCTACAACTCAAAAAAGAGAGCAATTTCGAAAAGGGAAAAAAAAAGGTGCAAAAATCAATTTCCTCAACACAAAATCCTTTCAATTGCTAACCTTGCCATAGAGGTTTGTCTTTGTAGGAGAAGCACCAGCAGCCAGTAGCAATCCTATAACATCCTCGTGTTCACCTCTGGCCGCATGATGAAGAGGCTGGATATGAGGGGAGAAGTACAAATGGCGATCAAGAGCAGACAAAAGAAGCTTTGTTTACCTGTAGGCTGCAACTTGTTTAAATGTGTTTTACATCTAGGCTGCAACCTAAGGCTTTGTTTGGAACATGGGGAAATGAAGGGAAAATTTTAAAAAAATTCCTTCCTTTATTTGGTTCAGAAAAAAGAGAAGAGTAAATAGGAAAATAGTATTGAGCACAGTGAAATTTTCCTTCCATTTTTCTCACATTTTCCTTCTTAATTACTCTATTTTTTCTTTCCTCTCTTCCTATAAGTTCCAAACAGAGCCTTAGGTTGTATTTGGATCACGGATTTGTAAGAGGGGGTTCATGAAGAAAGAAGAACCGGTACGGGTCAAGAGAGAAGAAATGAGGAGAAGAAACTAAATTATTCATCTGGATTCCACATATTTTCCTCTAAAAACCCCAATATGAATCCAGAATTCAAACATAGCCTCAAGGAACTAGCAGGAGGTTTTTTTTTTTTTTTTGTAAAACCCCAAACTATAAATTAAGATAACAGAGTAACAGGATCTAGTCACATTTATCAAAGCAAACATCATCTTACATGAAAATTGAAATAGATGCAATTTCCTGCAGTATTAGAAAATGGCCCTGCTTGGGTGATATTTTCAGAAACCTTTATTCAGAACACCTTTTAGAGATTGCCTTTGCAAATTCACACACTCGTCGTCCTCGTTTTGCATTTCTTTATTCGCTGAATTGTTTTGAAGAAGTTTAAAAAATCTAATAGGTGTTATCTTAAAAGATTGTTCATCCAAAAAGTTCGTCAAAAACAAGTTTTTGAAGTGCGTCAACCATCTGTTCAAAAAAAAAAAAAAAAAAAAAATCGTCAACCAAGACTGTTCTAACAAATGCCATAGAGAACTCATCCTAATTATGACTACGAAGCACGGACAAACAGGAGATACGGACAAGACATATGTACACATCATTTCTCCAAAAACTAGGATACAGACACGCAAGGGACACTTCCAATTTAAAACTTATTTATATCATACATGTATCTTAGGAATTATTCAGACCAGAAAGATGCCTGATGAGTGGCGAAAGAGTATATTAGTTGCATTAATTACAAAGGTATTAAATTGATGAGCCATACTATGAACCTGTGGAAAAGAGTTGTTGATTATCGCCTAAGAATGATGACAATTGTATAAGGCAATCACTTTGGGTTTATGCCAAGTAGATAAACTATGGAAGCAATTTACTTGTAAGGAGATTAATCGAAATGTACAGAAAGAAAAAGAAAGACATTGACATGGTTTTCAAAGACTTGGAAAAAATATAGGATAAGGTGCATGGAGATGTCCTATGGTGGGTCTTGGAATATAAGGTATGACATACAGGTATATTGATGTAATTAAGGACATTTATGAGGGTGTTGTCACTGCTACTAGATCCTAGCAGAGGAAACAAGTGAATCCCCGATCACAGAAAGATTACACCAAGAGTCCACTTTTGGTCCCTACCTCTCTACCTTAGTTATGGATAAATTGACTAGACATATTCGGGATAATATCCCCTGGTGTATGTTGTTTGGGGATGATATTCTATTAGTAGATGAAACTGCAAAAGGTGTTAATGATAAATTAGAAGCTTGGAGAGAAGCATGGTGAGTCGAAAGGATTTAGTAAGTAGGAGTTAAAGGAAGTACATCAAGTGTAGGCTTAGTAATAGTCAAAGTGCTCCCTCCCAAATCAGGAGTTACCAAGAAGCAAAATTTTCAAGTATCATAGCTTAACGGTTAGCAAGGACAGATATTACGGAGGACATGACATATGAAGTACAAACTAGATGGACAAGTGGTGGAGTGCTTCGAGAGTGTTTGTGAACGCAAAATACCCACTAAGTTGAAGGAACATTCTACTGTATTGTTATATGACTAGCCATGTTATATGGCATATAGTATTGCGTACTTAAAAAAAACAGACGAGTAAGATGAGCGTAATGAAAATTTAAGATGGAATGTGTAACAAGACATTGCAAGAAAATTAGAAACCAAAACCTTCGCGGGAAGGTCGGGTTAGCACCGATAGAACATGTATATTATATAGCGATATATATGGTTGTTAGGAACTTAGGAGGAGTAATATGGTTACGGTGCGGGCGGCATTAAAAGGCTGTAGAAACGGTAGTTTGAACGGATCTAGATTTCTTGGACAGTTCAATGGGGAAAAAGGCTTCATGGAACCGACCCCAATCAATTGGGACTTACGGCTCCGTTTGGTTTGGTATGTATCTTAGGAACTCACATAAAAGCCAAAAACATTGTTTCTATCCGATTAAATTATATAAGCAAAACATACAGACAGTGTCAACAATACTAATATGCAAATCAAGAATCAGTATACTAGAGTGTCCCTAATTTCCTACCCAACAAAACACATTGAAAAATCAGACACGTATTAAGATGTGTCCGACTACAACACGTGCCTGGCGAGGGCTATGTCACGGACATGTTCTACAGGGTTTAGCTAGTAAGTCCAATACACACATCATACAGACTTTCAGAAAACATTCACAATCACAAAAAGATACTCAGTATTTATCAATAAAAACATAAGGGAACTTAAGCTTTTTATCGAGGTTTTAAACATAAGGGAACTTAAGCTTTTTTTGGTAAGTAAAATGTCTTTTTTTTTTTTTTTTTTTTTACTTACCAAAAAAAAAAAAGACATTTTATAAAGTTGAAGGAAGTACTATGAATCACAAAATACTTACAGTATCACCTTCAACATCAACTGATTCTAGCATTCTCTTCACGGCCTCTGGATTGCTAGTGCTGTTAATTAAAACTTCAACTATCTCCGTAAATCCTGCAGGCAGTCCTTGGCACAAAATTAGCATATCATATGAATTTGATAGTGAAAAGTAGAGGTCAGGGCCTACCGCTTGCACATGCATCATGCAGAGGAATTGCCCCATCTTGATCCTTGACCTCCAAGCTAGCTCCTTTTTCCAACAATAGCTATAACGCAAAGGGGATCTTCGGTATTAATGCCAAGTAATAGAAGTGAGAAAAAGAAAACAATGTTAGCCGTAGTTGCGATAACAAGAATATAGAAACATGGGGTAGCTGACCTGGACACAAGGTAGATAGCCGTAGAGACACACAAGATGAAGAGCAGTGTCCCCATCTTCCACTGGTTCATCTATGCTGCCACTCAAGTTATCTGTAGTTGTTGTCAACAAAAGAGAAGGGCAACCATCACCAAAACGTGGCGTGCATAAGCCTTAACGCTAAGAAATACGCCTTAGCCACTGATGATACTATCATAGTGACAATGATGGAAATCTCACATGACATAGGTTGCTCAAGTTATTCAAAAACTATATTGGGAGTTTTTAGTTCTATATATTTTTTGGAAATTGGAAAAACTCATGAAGCCAACAATTCAAGTTGAACACAAGTTTGGGATTTCCAAGCCACATATTGAATTGTTTTACAATTGGCAAATCATCTATAACAGGTACATCAAGTATTTACTTCCCAATTATAGAAATTTAATAATGGGCTTGTTGGAGACCTTTTCAAATGAAGCAATTAAGCACAAACACCACCTATTGGATCCTCATGCACGAACCAAACTACATGTATATCAAAGGCATGGTTTGAGCACCTACGACACCTCTTGAGGGCTTATAAAAGAACCTAGTTGCAATCATATCAATTACGTGCACGAGCCACAACCAATGCTTTCAAAGGCAAATGCCCAATGCAAGGCATTTTATTGCTTATGAGGCAAGGCGTAGGCGCAGGCAGCCAGGCATCGAGGTGTAAACCTAGAAATATATGTGTGCGCGTGCGTGCATGTGTGTGTCAACAGAAGTGTACACATTTTTAAAGAAAAAAATTACCCAAGCAAATACTCTCTGACAACCCATTGCTCATGCACGAATCAAGCATGTTGAAACCAATTTCCACTCTATTCGAGAAAAGGTTCTTAATAAGTTCTTATACCTACATGGCAAAAGGTCCTTAATAATGAAAATGGTTGAATAACAGTGGATTAGGTCTCGTAGGCAGTTAACTCCGTCTTTGGTCAATTATGGTTTGTTAGAGTTCGTTGTATGTAAGTTGCTTCCTAGCGCAGTTGATTGGGCAGGTAATTGGCACTTTGTTTGGTGAAGGTTTAAACCCCAACCCCCCACCCACTACCCTTTCCCCTAGGATAGAATAAATTAGTATTTCTTTGGATTGGGGAAAAAAAAAAATGAGTTAGCTGTATGTATTCTTTACTAATGTGTTATAGAGTGCAGAGGATACACTATAGTCGTATAAATACATCACCATCTGCCTCTTGTGAATTTGTGATCAAGTTCTGCAGAATACGATTAAGAAAGATTATTCTTGATTTCTTTACCAATGTGTCTAGTGTGACCTTAGTCACATAATCCTTCAAAAAAATCCTTCAAAAAGGCCTTCACTCCCGCACTCAATCCTCGTTATGTACTCGCGCTCTCGGTTCTCACACTCACAATAGTTTTATGGTGGAGTTTTGAAAGACATTTTTCATGCTCCCACTCACGCTCCCTATACCCACACACGCATTATGTGACTTAGAGTGTGACACATGGACCAACTCAGCGGTTCTCCCTCTCGTCTCTACACACATCTACCGGTTTACACTAAGCTTGCTTCAAGCAAAATATGAGATACAGTTAAACCCTAGCTTTCTAGCTCAACAATTACAATAACCTTAGGGGAGTGATTTTCGCACTCCCCAACTTGTCTTTGGGGAGAGCGAAAATCAATATACAGTGGATTTTTGCACTCCCCTAACCTTGACCCCAAAAGAAGGCACAAAAACTGGTGATACATAGAAATTGAACCAATGAGGATGTAAACGCACCTATAGCGCGGCGGAGGGCGTCGACGTCGCCGAGCTCGGAGGCGGAGGCGAGGTCACGGAGGTGCGGAGGGGTGTCGGACTCGGTTTCCAGAAGTTCGTTGACGTCGTTGTCTTCTTCTTCTTCTTCTTCTTCTTCTTGAAAAAGAGCATCTTGTTCTTCTTCATCTTCGTCCAGCATACCGTTTCGCCTCCCTGGTACCGCCATGTTCCCTCTTCTCACAAGCCGCGAAAGAGTTCTGAAGGGAGAAGGGAGAGGACGCGGGGGTGTGCGGTACGCTGTGGTGCCCAGCCCGGATTCGGGTGCCCTAGTTGACGGTAAAGTACAGCAATTACTCTAGGAACAGTGTCGGCTTTTTTGTACGAATGGTCCCCAATGTATTAGCGAAATGTCAATTTGGTCCCCAATATACAAATCGCGTCGATTGCATCCCCAATGTTTACAATGTGTATTTAAATGGACCCTGCGACTAACTCTGTCCATGCTCACCGTTAAACATAGGGGTATTTTCGGAACTTCATCTATAGACAACCATCACACAGCTCCATCTTCAACGTCAAACCCCCAAACCCAGTTCCCCACCTCTTCTCTCCAAACTTCATTTCTCTCCCTGCAAACTCACTTTAGATGGCACAATAATGAACCCCCAAAAATAGTAGAAGTAGAACAATAACCGACCCCTCTCTCTCTCTCTCTCCGAATTTCAATGGTACAAAACAAAGCTCTGATTGATTTTATCCTCCTGCTCCATGTCGCTGAAAATCAAAAGCGGCAGAGTTCCTCTGGGCTTCACCCAATGCGTCTTTCCCGACTCGGCGCTGATTCAGTCGTCAATCGAGACTGATCTGGGAAAAACCTAAATGGGTCCGACGGTTTAGAAGACTAAGCGTTGAAAATCCCAGTGGGAGCACGGATCAAGTCTGGAAAAACCTTTAGATAGAGATTTAGCACAAAGAAATATGATGTACACCAATTTTTCTGATCTCATTGTTATTTATTGGGCAGATATTGATTAAAAGAAATGAAGGGTTCTAACTTCAGTGCCAATTTATATTTTGTTAAAATATTGGGGATTCCAAATCAGAGGAGAACGACGAGGGCTTCGGCGACACCACCTTTGCCTCCTTTTTTCCACCTTCGATCAGATCATCAGCCCAAAACCCACCCTTTCCTCCTCCTCCGATGACTGGGGCAATTTCGTCGAATCCCCGCTCCAAAACTGCTCCTCTGGATTCAGGTATTGTCTTGAATTTGTGTGTAAGCTCCACTGTCGCCGGCGTGTGTGTAGTGGAGAGAGAGAGAGAGGGGGGGGGAGGAGGGGGGGCTACGATGGGCTGGGAGCCTGGGTGGGTTGGGGTTTGATAAGGATAGGGTTTTTAGGTTTTTTTTTTGATCCGCGGTTTTGAGGTTGAAGATGGAGTTGTGTGGGGTGATACTTGTCGAAAGATGAAGTTCCGAAAATACCCTTGTGTTTAACGGTGAGTATGAACAAAGTTAAGTCTCAGGGACCTTTTAAATACAAATTGTAAATATTGGGGACGCAATCGACGCAATTTGTATATTGAGGACCAAATTGACATTTCGCAAATACATTGGGGACCATTCGTACAAAAAAGCCGAACAGTGTCACGCGGTATTGTTAAAAGTGCTATTCAACTGAGGCTCTGTTGCAATGAGAAAAAAAAAAAAAAAAAAAAAACCTGAGGCTATGTTGCGAAAAAAACCAAAAAAAAACTCTCGTTAACCTTGTGGGGTTTGCGATGATTCGAACCGTCCATTAGTTTTAAATTTTTACATGAAGCTCTGTAAAAAATTAGAAAATAAAGTTATGAGTACATATGGAATGTACATACGATGTACATATGGATTTTATGGGGCTCACTTCGGATTCCACAAAGATGATTTGAACCGTCTATTACTTTTAAAATATTTTTTATGGAGCCTTATAAAAAATCAGCTCAACACGATATCGGTAATGATTTTTTCTGAATTTGTGAGTGCGAAACTACTTAATTTGTGAGGCCCACTACGGGTCCCACACAAATGATATGAGAAATTCATTAAATTTAAAATATTTTTTCCAAGGCCCTCCGCGAAAATTTAGCTCAATTCGATATATATAAGTGTTTGATCCAATCATTTAATTTTTCATTATCCTGAAATTCGAATGAAAAATTAGATGATTGGATCGAGCACCTATAGGTATTGGATTGAACTAAATCAACTGATTTATCGTGGGAGCCCTTAAAAAACTATTTTACATTTAATGTACGGGTTGGATTGTTTGTGTGGAACGCGAAGTGGGCCCCCCGAAAAATCTGTGCGCTATTTGTGTTGTATTTCTCTGTGTGAATAGTAAGATCCTATAAACAAACCAAGTTTGAATAATATTTTTTTGAAACTCGTTAAGATTTCAAATCAAACTTGAACATGCTTCTACTCAGCTCGTTTGGCTTGTTGTGTATAAAAAAACTTAAAAAGTTCAAGTTACTAGAGATCAAATCATCTCGTATGTCACGCCCCCGCCCGGATCGACACCCGAAGTGGGCCCGAACCGACACGGCCACGCGATATTCCACACAAAAGACCAAGCCACACCTCACAACCTGTCAGAATAAATATCCAGCGGAAGACTTCTTACAAAAAACAGAACAGAAATGAGTCAACGTACCGACCAACCAATCACAGGCCTGCACAACTAAGAACCACAACCACTACTACAAACTTAATAAGTTCTATACTTCAACATATTCACCCACGACTTAATTACAACTTATAAAAATCGCTTCCTTCAACAACTACATACAACAAGTTCGACCACCGACATCTCCCAAAGCTAACGCTCAAGTACACCTCAATACGTTGACCAGTAGTGGACCTACTCTAAGCAACCTGCTACCTGGCAGACCAAAAAGGAAAGCCAGAGTGTGTGAGATATAGAAATACTCAACATAATACCACAATACCCGAAGGAATATCAACACGAGTACACATTACCAAGGTAACTGAAACTCTAGAATGTATATAACAGTTATAATCAACATATCCACCCAACTATGCAATAAAAATCAATGTATAACAATATGAATGTAATCACATCACATGCAGTGGCACGTCTGCCACATCCCATGTACCCACGGTATTGTGTCCCGCACACCATATTCTCATTCACCGTTATTTAAACGGCACGGCCCACGACATGGTGTGACTCACTCCACAATCCTTAAACGAGTACAATCAACACACCACGTCATGCATATCAATAACTAAATCTCAGTTAGCATGATATACAACCTCCAAGCATACATATCATCATGCATGCATATCAACAGTTTAATCATCTGTTAGCATGATATACACCTACCACCACAATAGTATTTCATAAAAGTAACCATATCGAAAGCTAACCACGATTAGCAAGATATACACTCACCACAACAACAATATTATATTGAGGAGAACCATATCAAAGACACTTACCTTCGATTCGACTGGAGTATGCCAAACTTACGGTTTCGACATCTCCCATTAGACCAGCTCACTACCTAGTCATAGGCTAACTCATATTAGCATACTTCTCCTTTGAAATGATCAAACAATTGTATGATAACATTCCATAACATTTTACCAAGCTAACATATGCCCAAATGTTAACAAAGTCACCAAACGTCCCCTAATCCATTTTACAACCATCTGATATCAAATTATAGAGCTAACAAAGTATTAAATGGTATCCAACAAACTTAAACATGACATCTCAAAGACCTCTAAGTGTCCCCAAGCAAACACAGCGCTTAACATAACATAATCCCAAAATCGATAAAGAATCCAATGACTATTCCACTGTATTCTGACCCTAACTTCTTTTAGAATTTGAATTAGGTCATGAGACCATCACCATTAAAAAGTACGTTTTTAGTACATCAATTTCGATATATAATTTCCCCAAAAAGGAGTCCGGATGAAAAAGATATGATCGTCCGAAATTTCACAACAGTTACTGAAAATTACCCGAGAGGTACAGGTACCACAAAAACTTGGTACATGTACCCACACAAAAATGACACAAATGTTTTAGTTCTGATCTGCCGGTACATGTACCGCTTTTACAGGTACCACCAAAAAGCGGTACATGTACCAACTGGGTTTTTCAGCGAAAATCCAGCTTGTTCATCCTCCGATTCCCAACATTTTCTCAACTCAAATCTCATCTAAAACTCACCAAAACTTCACAAAATCATGCTCAAACTCATTTATAACAAAGGGCTTCGCAAGCACTATCAACCACAAGAATCAATTCATGTTCTAAACCCTAAAATTCAAGAGATTTAAGGCTAGGTTCTTAATTTCTTCAAGAACTCCAACCTACATCCAAATTAATCCAAACTCATCTATTCTAGGCACGAATTAGACATCCAAACCCATGAACTCAACATAATAAACATGAAATCAAATACAAGAAAGCATGAATTACCATGTTAGGACTTCAATTTTAGGAAATAATGATCATCCCCAAACAAATCCCCTTCTCTTCTCTTCTTCTCTCTTCCTGCCGTCTCTCTCTCTTTCTCTCTCCGAAAAATGATAAGAGTGAGGGAGAGAATATCTCCCTGGATATTTATTTGGTCCAAAGGAAAATTATCGTATGCAAACGAAACCATGTATAGCTTATACTCCAACTCACAAATCACGTACAAGGCCCTCTAGGTTCTACTACATGCAGTTCAATCTCATCAACATTTAATTCCATTCAAAATATGAGTTTAAAATACGTAATATTCGGGGCAAGTATGACATCGTATCATAAATAAGCTAAGCTCGAGCTCATTAAGTTTTCAAACTAAATTTGATCAAAACTACTTGCTCGTTTGACTTGAAAGAATGGTTCTGCTAACAAGTTCCCCGGGCCCAAGTTAAGGTGCAATAAATATGAAATATTATCCAATATTTAAAACTTTCTCCATCCCCTTTTTTAGAGTTCAATATTTCATATTGAGTTGTCCCTTAATGAGTGTCCATTTTTTAAAATTAATGAATAAAAGTTAGTCACCTTGTTTGGTTACCATTTTAATTTAGTTTTAGTTTGGTTTTCCAATCATTATCCTATTTCTTTCTTCAATCATTACCATTATTCTCCAATTATTACTTTCTCATCTCTCTCTATCTCTCTCCAATCATTAACTTTCTCTTCAATTATTACCATATTTCTCTCTCCACCCACTACCAAAACTAAAATAAACTAAAATGTCAATTAAACAAAGCCAGTATATTTCTATTTTACCTCCTAAAAGTAGATTTCATTTTGAAAAAATTAGTAATTAAAAGTGTAATGATGATATTTCAATAGAGGGTAAGTAGGAAACGTGAATGTAAAAGTTGATGTGAAAAGTGTAATGATCATGTTTCCTTAATAAATTGGAGTTACGAAACTAGACATTTAAAAGAATTAACATCAAGATTGTATTTTGCAACTTTACCTTGTATTTTGAAGGGTAAAAGTTTCATTGTGTGAACTCAAGAATATGCGTCAAAATCTAGTTATATTAGGGGGTGTTTCGCTTTCTATAAAAAATATCTTTTAGAACATGAAGGTAATTTCAAACTCAAAAATCATATATTTACGCAAATATTTTTTCTACCAATATGGATCTTATTTGATAGATCTCATTAAAATCTTTTAAATGGTGCAAAAAAAATTAAAAATTTATTTTTCATTTTCATTATATTTGAGCTTTAAATTACCTTCTTTTTAAAAAAGAAAGCGGAACGGCGGCTTACTTTATTGGTAGAATGTTACTCATGAAGTGGTCAAGAGTGCTCTTGACGTATCACTAATTTCATGGATTACTGGTTACTATGGTTAATTTTTTCATATGATTAGTGAGATTTCACTACCTTACTTTGAAATCTGATGCATGTTGTGTTAATTAGTTTCACTAGTTGGAAATTTTGCTCGAACTATGAATTGAGATATGCTAAGACGGACACGACAGCGGCAAACGCACAGGGAGATTCCCCGATAAGAACCTCAAATTGGTGCCTGGAAGCATCTTCAATTCGTCAACCATGGCGACTGCATTGTCATTGTTGCCGTCGATGGTGGAGAATTGGCCCTTGAGATTGTGAATTTTCAATCGTATCATCTCTCTCTTTCTCTCAATTAGTGGAATTTCATATTTTGTTGATGAATTTCGACCGCCCCGTTGGTCTACATATGAGATGTTAGCTATCTTCAATTGAGATGTTCTTTATTTTATGAGACTTATATGAGAGATGTTTAGATCCAAATATGTTGGATGTTCTTGTCCAGATTTATGGTGTTTGTTCTGTTACATTTTATTTCATTAGTTCGAAGGTCTCATCAAATTGTGAAGTGCTATATGTTTTAAGATGATTAATGAGGTTTCACGACAGTTGGTCGTTGATCGATTTTTGTAATTTTCAGTACTAAATTATAACTTTTCAATATTAGTGATATTTCACTAACTTCGTGTGTAAGTAAGGGTTTAGTCAGAGTTTATAATTGCACATTTTTTAAAAATTTGTAGTAGTCAATTATAACTTTTCAATATTAGAGAATTTTCATAACTTTGGGAGGCTCTGGCCAGAGTTAGTTGCCATAGTTGACAGTCATTCGTTTTTATTTTTTTATTTTATTACTCCCTCCGTCCCAAATTCTTTGTCCGGTCCGCAAAACGGAGTGTTAAAAATAATACAATTTTTTCAAGAAAGAATTCAAATTTTTTTCACAAATTAAAAATACTCATTGATATCTAGTAAGTTGTTGAAAAACTTTTAATTTTTTCTTGCAAAAATTGTATTATTTTTAACACTCCGTTTTGCGGACCGGACAAAGAATTTGGGACGGAGGGAGTACTAAATTAGACTTCCTATTATTAGTGACATTTCACTAATTTTGTTGTCGCTCACCAGAGTTGGTCGCTAGCTGGAGATGGGGGTTGACCCGAGTTAGTGATTGGTAGATTTTGTGAAATTATTTAGTTATTAGAGAATTTTCACTAATTTTGCATAAGGGTATTTTAGTAATCTTGCCACACTTGTCCTTATAATTTGTTTGAAAATATGCGTGTAACTTTAGTGTACATTCACCAAATTTTAAAGCAAAGCCAGAACATTAGTGAATGCCATTTCCATTCCTTCCTAAGCATATATACTAGTTAGTGAATGTACACTAATTTATCCAATTTTTGTACACCTATATCTTAACCAAGATATTAGTATGTGCTCACTAACTTTTAAAGAAAAGCTAAAAGATTGTCAAGATTAGGAGATGCAACCTTGGAAGGCGGCCAAATTTGTCATTTGTAATCTCGTGGCTAAGTTTCCCAAATTAAGCTTTTCCGTTATTAGTGACATTTAGTTAATATCGCCTACCGGCGTTAGGGTTGCTAGAGTTCGTAGTTGGTCGATTTTTTGAATTTTCAAGTACTTAGAACTTTCCATTATTAGTGAAATTTCACTAACTTTGGGTGGGGGTCACAGGTGGGGGTGAGGGTTGCCAAAGTTGGTAGTTGGTTGATTTTTAATATTTTGTGCTAAATTATGAATTTTAATTATTAGTGAATTTTCACTAGTTTTGCAGAAGGAGTATTTTAGTAATCATGTAGAACATTGTCCTTAAGTTTGATTGCAGAAGGTGCGGCGTCCTTGAGCGCAAGTGGAGTAGAGTTGGCCTCCCTTACGTACTCCTATGCACATGGACAAATTTTGATATTCGTGAGCCTCAATTCCCTCTTCCAAGTCTTTAGGATAGTATATATAGATTAGGATTGATAAATGATTAAAAAAAGAGCTTAAAAAAATATAAATATGATAATTTTTTGACTAATGTAAATTTTTTGTCTCGTGCATCAAACATGCACACCACTAATGCATTATAACGGTTGAGATTCGTTAGTGGAAACTTCTGTTCTTATTGCAAAAGATAATCAAGCATTTAAATTTTTTATATTTGGATTGGTGTTTGAAGTTTTTTTTGAAAAATAGTAGGAATAATAAGGCCCCGTTTCAAAACGGGTTTAAGTTCTTATTTTTTGTCTAATAAGAAGGGTTGTTCCACAAAAGATTGAACAATTACTTATTTTTTGAGAAGACAATTTCAAGCCTAAAAATTATGTGCTTACGCAAATAATTTTTCTATCAATATGGATCTTGTTTGATAAATCTCATTGAGATCTTTAATACGGAGCAAAAAAAAATTGAAAAATTATTTCTCATTTACGCTATTTTTGAGTTTGAAAATGTGAAATAAGCTGCTTATTTGGATTTTGTGGAACAAACCTTCTTATTTTTCTTTGAGAAGTGACAAAATAAGTACTTATTTTTTAAGAAGATTTCTGGAACGGAGCCTAAGTGGAGACAGATAGAGAGAAATATTAGAAGTGACGAAATTTAGGAAGAATTAGGACGGATTTTTTGAAAAATTGTTTTTGAATCGTAAAAAGAAGAAGGGAACCGTTAAAGTGATCTCATTAATTAGTACAGTATATATTTTTTGCCACATCCACCGCCACACCCACACACAAACCCCTCACACATGGAAACCCTTTTCTCTCTCAGACGATCCCTCTCTCTCTCTCTCTCTCTCTCTCTCTCACACACACACACACGCACACACCAGTTCGATCGGCGATTTGGCCCTCATCTCTCAGACGATCATACCCCCATCTCTCTCTCAGTCGATAGGCGATTCGACCCCTTCTCTCTCTCTCTCTCTCTCTCTCTCTCCAGTCACCAGTCAACCCCCTGGCTGCGGCGGGGGCGCCGATCCTCTGCGGACGCGGGGACAAGAGGACGATGAAAGGGAAGAGGTTCAAGGGATCGTGCGGAAACTCGCCAAAGAAGGGGAAGATGATCGAGCGAATTAAAGACAAGGTCAGATGTGCCCCCGCCTTTTTAAGTTCATCTGATGCTTCTTGCTTTTCATAGGAAACGTAGTAATGCACTGATGTGTTTGAAAACCTAGCCTCAACGGTCCTGGAGTTATTGGAACACCTGCAAAACCTGTTTCAAATACTCCTTATAATTCCAAGGGCTTTGAAATAGATGCAGCTCAGGTGCAAGAAAAGCTGTCACAAGAAAACAGTTTTGAGAATCAGAATGTGATCATTGCAGAGCATATTCGAGTGACTGAGTCTGACCGCTTTGGTCTGACCTTTGGCAGCTTTGGAACAAATTTTGACTCGTTCAGGAACTTTGTATCCGAGTCCCATGCAGTTGGAAATGCTGAATATTCTTCTGCAGAACCTTCTGCAAGGTAGGTTCATTATATTATGATGATGTTAGGACTTTAGGACCGGGCAATTACTACAACTCCAGAATTATCTAATTGGTATTCGTGTTCCTACTAGTTTTCCTGTTTACTATATGGTATTATGTATTATTTGCATGCCTATTAGTTGTCCATACGGTCATCATTATGATTATCATGTTGGAAATAGATAAAAGTTTAGGCTGTAGGGACATGGTTTGGCACAATGACTGAACATGCAAAAGGAAAAACTTATTTCAAATATATATGGTTTTCCTTCAAACATAAAGTTATAAGTTTTTGCTCAAGATGTGTACCTATCACGTATATATTTTGTAATTCATTGGAAATCCAAATTGCCTTCAAGTTTTATAGTGAGGAGGATCCATGTTGAACTTCAAGTTTCCGTGCTAAATGATAATGTTTTTGGCAGTTTGTCAACCTCAGCCCCAGAGTCATCCAGTGGTGAAACTTCTGCGAGCAAGCATGTAGATTTACCCGATGATCAAGTTCGGAATTCTGATTCCAGTTCTTCAGGATCGGGTGCTGTACCTGAACATCAGCTTCTTGTTAACAAGGAGTCCTCAAGTCCCTAGAATTTGGACAGTTATGCTGAAATTGGGTTGGTTCGTAGCGACCAAAGTTTTCGCCATGGAGGCGTATGCCCCGAGGCATTGAGGCGTAAGCCTTTTGATTTTCTATTTTTTAAATAATTAAATTAATAAAATAACTTTAAAATACAACAAAAAATGTGCAGTTCATATAAGATAGATTAATCCAAAAAGATACCGTAAAGTAGAATATCAATTAATGACTTATTATTACCTTATTAGTTAATAACTAATAACTAATTGAGAAACCCTATAACATCACTTTATTAGTTGTTAACTTTTTATCTTATTAACTTATCACTTTATTAGCTATTAACAGAATACATCAATTCGTCATTTAGTAAAGGAAAACAAAGCACAACTGTTTAAAGAAAAACAGATCCCGACTGTAGATGATGATCAACTTCAACAAGGCAGCAGAGAGAGGGGGTTTGAATTAGGAAATTACCAAAATTAGATTAGGAAAATTACTCTCCTAATGCTTACGCCTCACCGATCGGGGCGTTAGAGGCGACTGAGGAGTATGCCTCGGTGCGCCTAAGGAAATTAGGCGACTGTCTTTGTGGTTCACCGCCCAAATTTTTAAGCCCTGAGGCGTTGTGGTAGTGCCTCACCGCCCCAACGCCCCAAGGCGAGCCTAGAAAACGCATTTGAAAACATTGGTAGCGATAGCCCTCCCTACCCTCCTTCGGAGTCACAACAGCAGATAGATACTCCGGAATTACCAAATTTTTCAGTGAGTCAGGTATTAACAGTTGCTAAATCACACTTATGAATATGGCTGTTTCATATTTAGTAAAATCTTGTTTCTCCCAAATGGAAGGGAGTTCAACTCTGTGGAATATCTGTTCTTTCACTTCTGATAAGATATCCTGATTTCTTTTTGTTTTGGAAGCAGGCGTACGATGCTCATACTGATTATGATATCCGGTATATCAGATCAACAATGGATGAGACTATCACGGGTCAGGGTCTACCATTTCCTCAAGAGGTAAAATTGAATACTATGCAACTCCTGGATAAGTCAAGACATGCATGTGCCCCTTCTCTTATCTATGAAACATCCTTATCTGTTACTGTGATATTGTGCACCATGTCATTAGCTGCTCATCACGCTTTTTACGAGATTGCAAACCAAGGAATATTTACTTATATGGACACGTCCTCATTTGTTCTAAGAGCATCTGCAATTGGCAATGCATTCTCTTTCCGAAACTGTTGTTTGGCAAGGTCTCAAAAAATATATATGTTTTTGAACTGAATGGCTTGTCAATTGTCTTGCTAAAAAATGGGTTGCCATTTCTTTAGTCAAATTTGGCACAAGTGCCACACCAGCATCTGTGTGTTGGTATGTTCATGGTTGAAATCTTCATGAAATGATCCAAAATGATGTAATGGGTATGGTGAAGAAATCTTTGGCACCAGCCAAAATTCCAAAATTTTCCACAATAGTACTGAAGCAAGCCAAAATTTCCACAATAGTACCGAAGCAAGCCAAAAAAGAAGTTTGGCTTGACGAAAATGGCTCAACCAGTGTAGATACTCTGGTGCTATAACATTGCACAGGATGTGTTGGCTGCTCATTTAATGATGCTTTGTTGTCACAGGCCTTGAGCTCATACACGGCTAAAAACATGCCTTCATCCACCATAGCCATGGTTCAACAACAACAGCTGCAGCAGCTACAACAAATGGCACAATTGTATCCGCAAGTTCATCTTTCCCATTATGCCATGCCGTGCCATACCATCAATTCCTTCCCCCCGTGTATGTTCCATCAATGCCCAGGCCAGGGTATTCTAGTAACCCTACGTATCCTCATCCCTCAAATGGCAGCAGTTACTTGTTGATGCCCGGAAGTAGCTCTCATCTTGCTGCGAATAACCTCAAGTATGGAATCCAGCAGTTTAAGCCTGTTCCTGCGGGCAGTCCCACAGGGTTTGGAAACTTCGCAAGTCCAACTGGTTATGCTATCAATGCTGCAGGTGTTGTTGGCAGTGCAGCAGGGCTTGAAGATTCGTCTAGGCTCAAGTACAAAGATGGCAACCTTTACGTTCCTAATCCGCAAGTATGTATACTCCTTCAAAGACTTATTCATTACTTTTTAATTGTAAACTTTTTTCTGGTTCTTAGTTTGATTGGGGAACATTACAAGGGGCATTTAAGAAAGATAGTACTCCTGTTTGGATTACAAATTAGGTGCAAAATCGTGGGACATGGGGGGAAAGAAACTCCTATTCAACCAGTATCGTTTCGCACCAAAGATTGTTAGATTTGGTAAGAAACAGAATTGATTGGTTTTGTATTCTTGGACATACCGGGGATTGCCCATCAAAATAGAAGTGAATAGAAATGACACGTGTCTCTGTATTCTTGGTTGATTTGGGAAAAAGACACTGAATATGGAAGAGAAGCAGCCCTCATTGCTCCAAAGCATAAGTTTCTTTTTCTTTTTGTTTTTTGGGTCATGTTTTCTGACTGTATATGCACTAAGCCATTTTTATATCTCGAATGGCAGGCTGAGACATCTGAGATTTGGATTCAGAATCCAAGGGAGCTTGCAAATTTGCAATCTGCCTCATACTACAACATGCCACCACAAACGCCTCACGGCGGTTATATGCTGTCCCACACCGGTCACGCTTCCTTCAATGCAGCAGCTGCTGCAGCAGCTCAATCTTCTCACATGCAGTTCCCAGGAGGTTTATATCACCCTCCTCCTCAGCTGGCGGCAATGGCTAATCCTCATCACCATTTGGGACCCGCAAAGGGAGGGAATGTTGGAGTGGTAGCGGCTGCGCCTGGGGCCCAAGTGGGCGCTTATCAACAACCTCAATTGGGTTATCTCAACTGGACAACAAACTTCTGAAAAGTATTACCAATTTGGGCTCTCTCTTGTAAGAGCATCTCCAATAGCCTCAATATGATTCTAAGCAAATTGCCTACCAAAAACACCAAAATTCTACATTACCTAGTCACAAAATACATCTCTCTTCCAACAGCCTAAGCAAATGCCTATCCAAATCAAAAAATATTTTCTGAAAAAAAGAAAAACAGATAATAGCACAAAATCAAACCCACAATGTCTGCAAAACCAAACCCACGGCAGTCGAGAAACCCACCGGAAAAGTTAATAACCAAACCCACAATCACTCAACTCGCTGACCACAAAACCCACCGGAAAACCTATCAAAATCACTGGTACAATCACAGATCACAAAACCCACCAATTTAAACCCATACAACCATAAAACATGCAGAAAATTGCAAAAAGCATACAATCACAAACCCCGCCGGAAATTTGTGCTTACCTTCGCTGGAGCCAACGGCGGTGAGGACGATGACGACGCAGTGATTTGCGGTACCGATCTGGTGGCTTTGAGAGAGAGAGAGAGAGAGAGAGCCCGAGCGAGTGCTGCAGTGGCTCGTTGGCAGAGACGAGTTACTGTAGCAAACGGGCAAGAGACGAGGGCTCCGACGAGGCTGTTGGTTCCCGTTTTTAGCCCCTTTCCTCGTCAAAACCTGCAAATCAGACGAGGATGGTGGATCTGACGAGGTTATTGGAGATGCTCTAAGGGGATCTAAGCCTAGCGCTACAGAAGTTTTTCGTTTCTATGCAAAATGTGAAACCCTTTTTCTTTCCGTTAATGCATTAAGTTGTTCTCTCTCTCTCTCTCTCTCTCTCCATATTGGCAAAGGATGCTGATCCAAAATAAAAATAAAAAAAAACATAGAGACAAATGATGAGACCCTTTTTTTTTCACTCGGGAAGCAATGATCTTGTTTGTCATGTTATAAAGAGAAGGGCTCATGGGCCTAATGAAAAAAAAAGAGGACGAATGACGCCCAAGGTTAGGATTTTGGGGATTCGTAGCTTGGCAGCCCTCATTCTCATCGCAAAAGATCGATCAAGAATTCAAATTTATAAACCATTAGTAATTAGTGATCTCTTTATATTTTCTCTCTCATACCCACCGCCACACCCACAACGGTCACACCCACACACGAAAGCCCCTCCTTTCTCTCTCTGGTAAACTTATCTTTTTGTGATTTTCAGAAATGAACATGTCCGTTTCTTTTTTGTTTATTCTTTCAATTTGATTTCTCACTGATAACCTTCTTGGTGAAGAGATAGGCTTCTTTCAATTTGCTCATGTCACAACTGTCTTGGTTGTTTTGATGATTGCGTAATTAATATTGTGTGTTAATGAAAGTAGAGAAAATGAGTTGCATTGAATTTATTCCTAAATTTACTTTCTAGCACTTTATCCTAATCGTGCTCTTTTATATAGTTTTTGTTTAACTGAGTTAAGCCATAACCCATTTGTTAGGGAATTAAGAGTGGAAAAACATTAGAAGATAGTGCCTACTAGGTGTTTGACGAAATGCTCAGCAATGGGTTATGAGGTAAGAGGATTAAGGGCATCCAAAATAGTTTAAATTCTATATATGTTGGTTGATGGGGAAGGTTCTTCTAGATGGGATTGTGAAAAAATGGGAGGATTTCAAACAGTTTGTGACATGCGTCGCACTTGAATTGTGTCATTTGAATACTCTAGATATTTGTCCATTTGAACATGGTTTTGTGATGCAGTACTATTAAACATTAGAATCCTATGTTGGGTATTGTGTTTGTTTATTGGTTGTTCCTTGACTTAGTTTTTTTTTAGTTGACTATGCTATGGTTATCACTTACACTTTCAAATTTTGGTAAGACCTGCCATTTTGTACAAGTATCAATACTCTTGTAATGAAAGAGTGAGCGTTGGTTGCCAAGCCACGCTGCGAAAATACAAAAATATCCCTTATAGGATTACGTTGGAGGGTAGGGTCGTCATTTTGCCTTGTTTGGAAGACCCCCACCAATAATTTTTCGGTTAAAAGCTACGTCTTTTCGGATTTTTTATTGGAAAAAGCTAACGTTTTTTCCGGATTTTGCTGAAATTGTGTAGATTTTGCCATTTTGCCCTTTTATTTGCGTACTGTTTGTTCTTAGTTGTTTGGGTATTTTAGTCTTTTCCATTCCATGTAGAGGATTGTTTCCTTATTTTTCGGCGTCTTTTTTGGCCTCTTACATCACCTCTACCCATGTTTTTCGTTTCTTTGTTGACAAAGAATTCCTTCAAATATTGCTTTCACAATTGTAATTCCTCAGCCTATTACTTGTCAAAAAAAGAAAAGAAAAAAGAAGTAATTCCTCAACCTATTTAGATTATATTGTCGTTGGAGAGAGAGAGAGATAGGTTACTGTTTGAGTGGCTTCCTTCACAGAGTACTCTAAGAACTGTTTCTGCTTCGAACGGCGCCACAAAGTTCTCTTCTGATCGAAGAACTGTTCTACTGGCTGTGGATAAAACATTTTTGGGAAGGATAGAGAGAAACAGTCATGCGATTTGCTAGGTTAGTTTTTGTTCTTCAATTGTGTACTTTTTAGTCTCAAATTCGTTTTATTTTTCAAGTTTTGGCTTTCAAATTCATTGCTTTCACGCAGCTATTCCTTTTGTTCATTCTCTCTGCTTCTTTGAACTAGATAGATTCAAAGGTTTGGTTAGAGTCCGGATCAGAGATGGTTTATTTTTCAGACCTAGCTTTTTCGAATCTATTTATCCTCTGTTCTTGTTGTGATAGTTGAAAGATCTCTCTGAATATACACTACACTTACCCACATACAGTGCGTAGATACAATCAACTACTTGTATTTCCAGATTTCGTAGCCTGAGGTATAGATGCAATCAACTACTTGTATGTTTTCTTTATTTTTCTAAAAAAATGGTTCTTTAGTAGTAATATTTATTTGTTGTTGCAGATGTTTGAGGAAGCTACGACGCTTTGATCAGCTTGCACTTCAAAGGTTAGTTTTCCTCTAGCTTCTATTTTCATGACTTCATAAGTTATGCTTTTGCTTACCCATATATGCCTTTGTTCCATATGTAATGTATGCTAAAACACCTATTCATTCTTCAAAACTCTGTATCAGTCCTCAAACACAATAGAAATTATGGAATTGTGGCTTTTGGCTGAGTGATGCTATTCAGAATCCTAGGTGCGGTGATGCGTTTGAACCAAACTCCTTACTTCACCTGTATATCAATAGATGTTTTGTTTACCATATATCTTTTCCTCTATATAGGTTTTTATAGGTTTCAATTTTCTCTTGTTCTAATTCTACTGGTAGAGCTGGTTTTGTGCGAGGCAACTCATAGGATCTGGCTTTGTTGGTCTTAATGTTGACAAATTCTATCGTGTTTTCGTTACAAGTTCCAGTAAATCATCTCATCAAAAGATCTGAACAAACCCCTTTAAAAGAAAAGGCAAGTTTCTTTCATTTTTCCCATGTTTGACTTTTATCATTATGTACTTCAAATATTTGGGTTTAAAGTGTAATATGATGTGTATATGATTCTTGTTTATACACATAGATGTTCATGTTTATACATATAATCAATTTCCATTGGTTTAAGATAAATACAATTTCTCTATTCATTTAATTTTGTTATGTCCCTTGCCATGTCTCTGTCCCCTGTCGGGGGACCCATTTATTTAGCATTCCCATGTCCATGTTCATATCCAGGTCCATTTCCGTATCCGTGCTACATAGGGTCACCAAGGAAATTTATCTTTGTTATGTCCATCACTCAACCACCTATCTGTCAAAACATGTAATATTGTGGTACTTCTGCACTTGAGATACATTCCGACTCCCATAATATAGTTGGCATAAATCCTTGACAGTTTTGCTACTACTGCTCATGCTTGCACATACTCTTTGTACAAACTCTCACATGGAACCTCATTTGTAGGAGTGTATATGCAAGTTTGTGTGGAGTTGTTTCTATTCTGTTCCACTACGGGACCACACGCCCTATGTGAGCATTTTTGTTCAAGTGACAAGTGTATGAGCAAGTGTATTAGCAAGTGTGTGGTTTTGTCTCTCTTTTTGGTTAATAAGGCCTATTCCATAGGAGAAGCCTATGGTCCTACAACTCTCAACAATAATTGGTAGTTTGATACAACAATAATTGGTAGTTTGATACAGTTGATAATAGAGTAAATTAGTAAAATAACTTGCCCTTCTCACTTCGCTTCAAATCTTAGTTTGTTTATACTTTAAGGCTTATCAGTTGAGCTATATTGAATGGCGCTATCAAGACTTCATTTGAGGGATGAAACGTAACCCGTTACCATAGATTTGAATAAACAAATTATCTTTTTTTTTTTGAATGGCGATTTTTTTTATTAATCTTTGAGAGATTACAAAGACCGAAGGGAACAAGGAGAAGGCAACAAGTGTTCATCCGAGACCCTATCCCTTGATTGTCAAGATGCCAACCAAAGAAGAACCTCAAGGGCAAAAGCCCAACACCTAAAGGCCACAAGCCTAGATAAAACAATAAAGATCAAATGGGACATAGCCCAAACACCATAAAAGGCCTAAAAGCTGAAGTCAACACAAGTTATCATGAATCCAATACAGAATTCAATTTGATGCTTACTGTAGACGATAAATTGGGAATCCATCTCAGAAGGAGAAAAAGATAAAAACAAGTGCCATAATCTCCTAGAACGATTGCTACATACATCCATATCTACGTACTTACTATGGAGAGATCAAGTACAAAAGAATAATGAATTCAAGGGACAGAGGAAAATACCTTTTAGAACCGACGAGAGAGAGAAACCCAGTACCAGTGTCAACATTCATATCGCTGGCGATGTGACTCCGTTCGTAGAATTGCCTCCATTTTCACAAAAAACCTTGATTTGGCGGTGATTGAGAGATTTTTTAAAAAATATTGATCGTTCATTGTACTGGTTTTAACAACAATGCAAAGGTTCTAGACAGTTCGTTTGATTGCATTTTTAGTGGAGATGGATTGGTTAGGGGTCTCAATTTGTCATACAAAATATGAGGATTAGTGGGCACCTACAATACTTATGAAAGTAGTTATTTGATTGTAAATCTGATTATGCCGTTTGCAGAGAGATGTTTGAAGCACAAGCCAAACCAGGGCCTATGGTTCCAGAGTCAATGCTGAAGAAAGAGAAGAGGAGTGAGTGGTGGGCTTTGATCAAAAAGGAAGAGCTTGCAGCTCTGAAAAAGAAGAATGTTGAATCAGAGCTAAAGAAATATATGAATGAGTATGAGGAGGTAACCGCCCTTGTGCTTTACATTTTGTCATCTCTTCCCACTTCTACCATTTGTTAATTTTCATAAGGCAACCATTTGTGATTGGTGAAATGGAATTATTGATTTTCGATTTTCATGTAGCAAAAAGGTGCTCATTCAGTTGAAGCTTGAGCCCAAACCAAAAGGAGATTTTTATGTCAATGACTTCTTTTCAGGAATAAGTAATGATGAATTGCTTGCTAATGGTGCTGTTATTTTGTGCAACTATTTGGGCTCTTGCTTTGTTTTGATTTATTCAGAGAAGACACTTATTTTTCCCTTGTGGAAAACTTCTCCACGAACTCAAAACCCCTACTCCAAACTTCCATCTACAATCATCTCTTGGGCTTTCGACCAGAACCTCACATTTATCTACTTCAATTAGTTTTTTTTTTTAAACATTGAGTTGCTTCTCAAGAATCGCGCGCACACTCTCTCTCTCACCCTTCTCAATCTCTCGCCACAAACCCTTCTTTGTAGCTCCATCTGTCTATAAACCCTCTAAACCTAAAGCCACCAATTGTCCCCTCTCTTATTATTTCAGCGTTGAGCGTTCAGGATCAATGCATTTGGAATTCCTCAGTCTTTTATAATCCATTGATTTGGCCTTAGTGTTTGACACGATCTTTGTTTTGGTAATTTCTTTGTATTTTCATTTGTTTTCTAGTTTTCATACCAAGAAGTTTGTAAAGAATTGATCTAAGCATCTCAGTCAAACTTATTAAGTGATTTCACTTTTACGCTCTCTGGTAAACTTATCTTTCCGTGATTTTCAGAGCATAATGAACATGTCCGTTTCTTTTTTGTTTATTCATTCAATTTGATTTCTCATTGATAACCTCCTTGATATTTCCCCCCTTTTTTGATTGTGTTCAGGTACTCATCTTTGTCCTTTGAGCCATAGTTTGAACTTGGGTTGAGAATATGTTGACTCCATATGTTTGAGTTTCTAAGTAAGTAATAAAAATTTGCGTTGTGTTCGGTTCACATTTTAGTTTAGTTTTTCAATCATTACCCTACTTTTTTCTCCAATCATTACCCTATTTCTCAAATTATTACTTTCTCATCTATCTCTATCTCTCTCCAATCATTACCCCTCTCTTCAATCATTACCCTATTTCTCTCTTCACCCACTACCAAAGCTAAACTAAACTAAACTCCCAACCAATTGGTTTTTCTCTAAACACCAATAAAAGTTTGTGCACCAGTCCTTTTTTATTTCTATGATAATAGATTTTCTTCCATAGAAAGACTAGAGGATACAAAAAAGGGGTGAATACAACATAGGCTTAGGAATGTGAGTTCTCTATAGGCTAAATTGTTAGCAATACAAACTACATTTTCTAGCAGCAGGATTTCAGTAAACAAATTCATGCAGATACGTACAAATACAGTTGTATGTTTGTGTGATTCCCTTTTAAGCGTGGAAGAGATGTATCGTACTAAAGTAGTTACCAACACAGCCCTCGAGTTTTAAAAAATATTTCAGTTTGTCTTGATTAAGCTTTCAAAGAGTTGCTCCCTCCGTCCCATAGTCTTGGTCCAGTATTCCATTTGAACGAAAGGGAGAGATTGGTTGTATGAAAGAAAGAGATTGGTTGTTCGCAGGTTTAAATTTGAAGAGCCACGCTTCGAATAGATTCAGGAGCTTGAGGTATATGCCATTGGTCCTATCTAAAGTTGAGATATTCTTAATTGTATGCTTTCCACAAAATGATCTTATGAAGTGTTTCAGAGAGGATTTGCATCGAAGGCTTCTGATCACAGACGGTTGATGGAATCGAGATGCTGCATAAGGTGATTTTTCTACTACCACTCAAGATTACTTGGATTTACTCTTAAGTTTGATTATGCAATTGGCACATTTTACTTAAACTTATGCTGACTTTCCAGGCACTCCCACAAATTGGAAAGGAAACGATTGAAGTTCTTGATATTCTTCTAAGGTGGATTGTTCTACGGTTCTGTGAATCTAACATGTCATGCCTACTCAAGGCATAGAATTGATTAGTTTTTTATATATATATTTTTGTTTTACACGCCCATTCGTATTCTATTCTAGTGATGCATCTTTGTTGACAAGTTGCGGATTGAGTGGTACACATTGACTGAGTCAGAAGCTGCCATTTTCCTCCCTGTTTGGTAGAGAAGGTACTTGCAACTTTATCCAGGGGCCTAACTTGCTTTCAGTTTTGCTTGTTGATGCTAATTTGCTAATATAAAGTACTGTTCCTATTGTTGTGTTTTTGTTTTCATTTAGTTTGGCGTTTTTCTGAGCTTTTAGTTTCTTCTTTTGCTATGGACACAATATTGAGAAAGTATGAGCAAAAATGCGAGAATTAGCAAAACAAGTAATTCATTCATATTCACCGGCAAAAACTTTCCCTTATGTCGTGGAGGGTTTATGTTCTACAAACAACCAAACCCGGATTGAGAGTGTCGATCTTGTTGGATTCCTGATTGATAGCCATGGAGCAGAGGCAAATATGTTATGCTAGCACTTTCTCCTAATCGTGTACTATTATATAGTTTTCGTTAAACTGAGTTAAGCCATAACCCATTGGTTAGGGAATTAAAGAGTGAAAAAATATTAGAAGATAGCGCCTACCAGGTGTTTGACTAAATGCCCAGCAATGGGTTATGAGGTAGGAGGGTTAAGGGCATCCAAAATAGTATTAATTCTATATATGTTGGCTGACAGGGAAGGCTCTTATAGATGAGATTATGAAAAAATGAGAGGATTTCAAACAGTTTGTGACATGTGCCGCACTTGAATTGTGTCATTTGAACACTCTAGATATTTGTCCATTTGAACATGGTTTTGTGATGTAGTACCATTTAACATTAGAATCCTATGTCTGGTATTGTGTTTGTTTAATGGTTGTGCTTGACTTGGTTTTTTTCTTGGCTATGCTATGGTTACCACTTACACTTTCAAATTTCATAGGGCCTTTCTTAGTTTAGTTGGTTTCTCTTTTGGATCACGAAAACGAGAAGAAATGGGATGGTTTTTGATAGCTTTAATTTTTTATGATCGGATCGAGAGAGCCCAAGCCCAGTCGCTCCTCCAACTGAATTTGTTGCTTAGTCTCCTGACTGGATCATCCAAAGTAGAATTACTTTGAGGGCTTAGATTGTTTCTTTTCAATTTGCAGTTTTTGGGTTTTGCTTTTCAGTGTCCAATTTGTGTTTCAGGTTGCCAAGTGTCACTATCACCAATACTCTTCCATTTCGAAGCCAACTCCTGAACTTTCCTATAATGGTAATTTCTGTTTATTTGGTTTCTCCATGGCATGGCATGTTATGTGGCCTTCATTTTTGCTTTTTTCTCTTCGAGAGTTAAGTCATGAAAATAATTTGATTAGAGTTTCTCAATTTAGATCATGGATGGTCGAAATAGCAAATGATCCCTCTACTCCATCCATATTGGTTAAGAAACCCAAGAATAATGGTGAGAACTTAAGCATGGAGTATACACTCACGCCAAACATGGCCGCGAATTATGAACAACCTTACGTTCCATATGAATTTTTGATCGACATTATTCATATGTTAAGAGGGATGGATTTTTCCAAAGCCATCTGTATTGGCTTTGGTTGAAATACACCCAGTGTTGGTTTATGCCACTTGTTCAACCATTGAATTTTCTATCGAGGACTGATAGAAATGGCCAATTGTTGTCCACTTGTCTGCAGTGTTTAGTAAAATGGCTTGCTGTGTAGACGTAGATATTCCTATATTGTGGCAAACTGATATTTTGGGCGTGGCAGTGCACTGAACAGGGTGTTTGGACATGGATAATGGGCCATGTCCCTGTTCGATTTTAGTGCGATGCAATAAAATTTCAGTTGAAGATTTTTAGTTATTTGATGATAATGATTTGATTATTTGAATTTTCTTGTAGATAACAATTTTTACATGTGAAAATCCTAGTTCTTTTTTTTTTTTTTTTTGAAAATTCTGCTTTTGGCTAGGTGTTCCATTATTTTAGTTCTAAAAATTACTGCTTTTATCACGGTTTTTTTTTTTGTATGCTCACGAGGAGTAGTGACTGAATGTTTCTGAAAGGGTATAAACAAGCTGTTTGGACATAATGTATATTGCCGAAACTACCTTTTTGAAAGCATGAATTCAGTACCATATTGGGGGATTAAGTGCTGAAATATTTATTTAATAGCCCTATATAGGTGCTGAAATCCAAATTCCTAAGTGCTGAAGTTGATATAAAAGCTGAGATAGTGCTTATAAGTGATGACCTTTTGTTTTGGTTGATTGGAAAAGGTGCTTTATATTTCTGCCCTTTTTGATTGTGTTCAAGTATTTGTGTTGTTTGAGCCATAGTTTGAACTTGGGTTGAGAATATTTTGACTTCGTATGTTTAAGTTTCTAAATAGGTAAAAAAAATTTGGTTTTTCTCCAAACACCAATAAAAGTTTGTGCACCGGTCCTTTATTTTTTTTCCTTCATGATAATAGATTTTCTTTCATAGAAAGACTAGAGGACGCGAAAAAGGGGTGAATACAACATAGGCTTAGTAATGTGAGTTCTCTATAGGCTAAATTGTTAGCAATACAAACTACATTTTCTAGTCGCAGGATTTCAGTAAACAAATTCATGTAGATGCGTACACATACAGTTGTATGTTTGTGTGATTCCCTCTTAAGCTTGGCAAAGATGTATTGTACTAAAGTAGTTACCAACACAGGATCAAGCCCTCAAGTTTTGAAAAATATTTCAGTTTGTCTTGATTAAGCTTTCAAAGAGTTACTCCCTCCATCCCATAGTCTTGGTCCAGTATTCCATTAAATGAAAGGGAGAGATTGGTTGTACGAAAGAGAGAGATTGGTTGTCCGCAAGTTTAAATTTGAAGAGGCAGGCTTTGAACAGATTCAGGAGCTTGAGGCATACGCCATTTGTCCTATCTGAAGTTGAGATATTCTTAATTGTCCTATCTGAAGTTGAGATTTTCGCTGTCTCTGTGCCATCCAGGTGCTTCCTTTTGCCGGTCAAGTGCACTTAGTGGAGATGTACTGAAAATGAGAGGCACAACCTTGTTCCTCGGTGATGGAAGGTATAATCGCTTACTCTTTAGTATATATGCATCTGTAAAATGATAGATTTGTAGATCTAACACTTCAAATCCTGATAGGGGTTGGCCTTATTTCCGTCCTATCGCAGTGGATTTCATTTGTTTGGTTCAATAACACCACGAAAAGCTGCATAATCAAACTATAAGTGCGTCTGACTCTGTTCTTCGAAATGAAAATTGTGATTGAAGTTGTATGTAGCTTTTTTATTGTGCTATTCGTGCTTTTGACATTAGAATATACTTGGTATTCTGTATGTGACAAACTAATTGTTTGGTTCAAGTGTGGACTTTGAAAGTAGACTTGACAAGTTCTATTAGCAACAACTCTTTTTCTTCCCTTCGATATCCAAATTTAAGATTTTTTAGGATTTGGGTAATGATGAATTTACTTTCTTTAACTATCAAAGGACTTGGGTTTTAGTTTTTGGACCCTTCTATGACATTGAGTTCAGTGAAGAACAGGTTTTTTATTGCCAAATATTTTTTTACAATGTTGTATTTTGTGTTGTTCGTCTCATTTTGAATGGAAATGACATGATTTTAGATTTAGTAGCATTGGGGAGGGTATTAGATTGCGTCATAGAAGGAATTTGAAATGTAAGGAAGTCCAACTTTTGAATTCGACAATTCTGAAATGATTGTGAATGCTAAAAAGAATAGTAAAATCAATCAATTTTGTGGTATAAACAATACACACTAAAACATGAGTATTTCAATCAACCTCCATGAAACATGAGTATACTATTTATTGATTTGTAAATGTTCGTGAGTATCTTCCAAAGATTAATATGTCCAAAATAAGTTAGAATTTTAAGTTTTGGCTTCGTTGAATTACGTACCCCTTTTGTAGTATGAATGATAGCGAACGCTCACAATACCGTAAAATTCAATTAATTTTGTGGTGTAGAAATGCACAAGATGCATGTGTACATTCAAAATGATAAATGCAAGGATTTCATTTCTTTTTCTCCCTGTACACCCTTTCTTTGACAGGTTGAATTGATTTTTTTTACTTATACGTTATAAGATTCTATTTCTTGTGTTCTGCAGGTTAAATGTTACATGAAACAGTTGTTATCTGGGCTTGAGCACTGCCACTCATGAGGTGTAATGCATTGCGACATTAAAGGTGCCAATTTTCTGGTAAACAATGGAGTTTTGAAGATAGCTGATTTTGGACTGGCTAACTTATGTAATTCCGGCCTGTCTGCAAAAATCGACCTCGAGAACTTTTGTCAGGCTCCACGGATTATGGAGCTTCTGTTGATCTATGGAGTGTTGGCTGTATATTTGCGGAACTTTTTGTTGATTGTTGAGAAACCCATCCTTCAGGGGGAAGAACTGAGGTAATTGCCTAAGACCTTAATTGCATCTGTTACTGGGAAAACGTGTAAGGTTTTCTGGCCTCTGCTCCATTTGATTATTAATTGTGCCTAAAATCATCTCCACTATGAGAAATCTAACTAGTTCTACATTGGGGTTAATGAACCATTCATGAGTAGGTAACTCAATTTCACTCTCATAGTTCAATCATGTTGCAGTAGTGTAGTGTAAATTTCAATAGTATTTTTAGGCAGCTAGAATCAACCAATTCACAATCATTCTTAGGCAACACTAACTTGATGGAAATTTTTACACTTCACTTTCTATTGCTTTTGACCTTTATTTCGATCAGAATGGTGAAGTTTGCTAATATGTGAGGATGATCCTAGGGAAATATTTTCTAATGGTGAAATGGTCTAGATGTTTGATATTATACTTGCTAACATAGTTGTGATTCTTTGTTGGCATTTCATTTCCAACATAAAGGAATGAAGTAAGGAACTAAAAAATCCCACCGCTATTTCATCTCATGGACCTGATTTCATGGTTATTCAGAAAAGTCGGTCTAGTTTGCAAAAAAATTACAAGCAGCTATGTTTTCTTCCATTTGTTCCTTTTACCAATTTTTCTTTTTTCTTTTCCCTTTGACAGGCCGAACATCCCCTGCAGTGCTTCAGTCGGTAAGATCTCTTGCTACAGCTCTCTTCCGAACAAGAAAACTTATTTCTTATGCGAATACAAGTGTCTACATTGTGTTTTATTTGTTTACTGGCAAGGGTTCTTTTAATCAAAAGAATAAGATTATGAGAATGATTTGAGTTCTAAGCTGCCATTTTCTTCCTTTTCATGCGTTTTTAATTAGCATTTTGATCTGATTGGCTTGCACGGTTGTGTTTTACCACGCTTGACATGTATCTAAAGTGTGTTTAATCATTCATTTTGGTTTCATGGATTGAAAAACTAAAACAAAAATGTTCGTTCCATACAAGATAGTCAGGGCTCCTAATGGAGACGCTTGGTTTGAAGTCAACGGGCAGCAATATTCTCCTAGCCAAATTGGAGCATTCATTCTAACCAAGATGAAAGAGACTGCAGAATCATATTTAGGAAAGACAGTCATAAAAGCTATTATCACTGGACCAACTTATTTCAATGATGCCTAGAGACAAGCAACAAAGGATGCTGGGCGAATTCTTGGCCTTGATGTGCAAAGAATCATTAATAAGCCTACTACTGCTGCACTTTCATACGGTTTGAACAGCAAGGAGGGTCTTGTAGCGGTATTTGATCTTGTTGGTTGAACCTTTGATGTTTCCAGTTTGGAAATATATGATGGTGTTTTTGAGGTATGGTGGTAGATTTCATTTAGGCTTTATTTGTTTGCATTTAAATATTTTCCTCGAAATATGATTTCTTGAATTTTTGTCGTTATGTTGCATAAAATGGGGCAAAAGTGAATTGGACAAAAGTCCTGGAGACTGGGTGCCTTGGGGCATTTAATACATAATTATATGATGGTTTCTTGTTCATCAATTGTTATAGAGCAAACACGAATTACCAGATGATCTTGTCACCCATCAACTAAGTTAAGAGTGGTTATGTGTGAAAAGGGAGATGAATGGCGAGCTAAGAAAGTGAAGGACAAAAGTGGTAACATAAAATACAAGTGAAAGCCACCTTGAGCATTTCCTTTTTATATAGAGTAGGTATGAAATAATCAAAGGAAAAAAAAGGGTCTTTTAGGGCTTATGATGTTGTCTGTAGAAGTAGTAAGAGGGTGTTCCAATAAGGGTTCTTTTTAAAAAAGTTCTTTTTCTTCAATTTTCAAACTCAAATATGATGAAAATAAAAAATAATTTTTTGATTTTTTTTGCACCGTATAAAAGATCTCAATGAAATCTATCAAACAAGATCCATATTGGTTAGAAAATTATTTGCGTAAACATATGATTTTTGAGCTTGAAATTACCTTCTTTTTCTAAAAGTTCTTTTTTTTAGAAACCGGAACACCACCTAAGCCCATGCCGCCTTTGTCCTATTTGTATAATCGTTCATCATCTCCACCGTTACATCTACGCACAACATCATTAGTCCTAAAAGACCCTCTTTCCCTTTGATTATTTCATAATCCTCAGATTGAATTTCACTTGTATTTTATGTTCAATTTGTGTCTAACCTTGTGCTATAATAGTTATAGGTCATGTTTTGCGATTGTATAATCATAATTGGGTGAAGGATGCTTGTGTCAGGTGAGATGGATGAGAAATTCTCAACCATATTAGCTGTAATTCGGAGTTGTAATTTGGAGGATCTGATTCTTAAAGAGGGACTAGAGACGGTAATCAAAAGTAATCTTACCTTGCATATGAAGGGTCTCTGGGTGGCTATCTAGAGCCACATTCGCAATGCATTCTTGTCTTCGTCTCCTTGTTTTTGCATGTTATGGTTCTCATTACTATCATTTGCATTTTATTTCATGCATGTGTATTTGGTGAGATTGCTATGGTGCCTGGTTCCCTTCAAGTAGGATGGTTGGAAACTGATTAAGGCGCATTGGTGCGGGTGGTAACTACAACTGCTGTTTGCGGCTTGGTTCTTGAAATTGGTACGGTCAGTTTTCGTCAAGTAATCTCTTTGTTTTCTCATCCAGTTAGTAATATTCTTGTCATCCCTAGAATGGAGAAGCTTGTGTGGTTGTAGATCTTAGTTGCAGGAATCGTCTACTTGGTAGGCGCCCCTTCACGTTTTGAGTAAGAAATGCGATGGGAGCGCTTTCCCCTTGGGACGGGATTGTGCTCCTACGGGAGATGGGAGCTTACGCGAGAGAGAGAGAGAGAGAGAGAGAGAGAGAGAGAGAGAGATGAATCGATGGCTGCGCGAAAGAAGGGTTCTCCTTTTGGACTTATTAGGTTTTTTTTTTTTATTCTTTTGGGCTGCCAAGTTAGGTTTTTATTGTATGATGTAATGGGCCTTTTTATTCTTACAGTCCAAGTTGGGTTTCTATAATGTAATGGGCATATTCATTCTTTTTGGGCTACTAATGGGCTTATACATTTGGGCTATGAAGATTGAAGTGGATTTCACAATTCTTTGCCGGCTTCAAAAATAATCTATAAATTGGATTACATTTGGTTGGCATAGTGTTCACCTGTCATATTTTTGGCACTTGCTGAGAGGGTAAAAAAGTACAAATAGTTGCCAACACCTGTTAATGACTAAGACTTGACTGCACTGAGATTTATTGCTTGCATATTTGCATATTCGGATCATGAGGCATGGGAACAAGATAATGGCATGCTACAATGCGCTAAATGTGGTACGATATCCAGTAAATTGGATTACCGGTGGGATTCCTTTTAATCGCTAAATTTAGCATTTTGGAACAGAGGTGTACCATATTCCAAAACGTGCATTCCAAAACCCACGTAGCTAGATCATTTGCATGTCCATGCTAACACATAGTATTAAACTTTACTATTTTTTATCGCAAAAGCTGATTTAATTCCGTTTAGGGCTGTTTAATGACTTACCATAGCATGAAACTAAACATATGGATTATGAGCTGGAAGATTTTGGGGTCTGGGAGATCTTTTTGCCGAACAATGTAGATGGCTCTCCACCAATCCCACATGGTTCTAGAGTGAAGGTATTTTTTTACCTGTCACATGATGTTTACAATGGTTGACTGCATTAGTTTCTAATAACCACGAAGAGGCAGTTGATATCTGAGGCCAAAGATTGGATTTGGTTTTTGGTCAGAGGGTCAAAACTTGGATCCCACAATTCAAGATACCATCCAAATGCAACAAGTTGTTTCTGTTGTGATTCAATCTTAGCCCTTCAGGTTGTGAAGAGATCAGCTAGTAACTGAGTCAGAAGGTAGATCTCAAGTGCATTCCAGAATGGTACTTCATAGTTTGCTCTCTCTCTCTCTCTCTCTCTCACTCTCTCCACACGAGCCAGATATTTGATTTTCCATCGTCCTTTTCTTCGCGGCAATCAACCTCAGGCCGCCTCAATGCTACTGCACTCTCACCCACGCTTAGCCAATATGGAGGGTTTGATCTAGGGGTTCGATTATGGCCAATCCAAACTTCTTGGTGAGAAAATTTCAGAATACTTTTTTTTGTGTGCAAACATTTGGTTCATCATATATTTGGACCAACGCATGTGACTTACGGATTTGTCGGTGGGACTTGCTTTGCTAATATCTCATAGATGGCGGTGTTAATTTCTTACCCTCTTTTTTTTCATGGTTCTGCAATTTGTTTAAGTTCCATTAAGGTTTCTTCTAGTTGCCACTATTTTTGTGTCTTATTCGGGTGGTGATATTTTAGCTCCCATTGGAAAGTGGATGGTCATGAGTAATTTATAATAGCCTATTAAACAACTTCGATCTGCGTCCTCTGAATGATTGAGGAGCTAACTTTGAAAATGTTAAATAACTTTGTATGTGATCATCCTTGAGGGGCTGACTTTCTTTTCTTGGCATTTGTATGATGTTTTCAATTTAATTGTGCTATTCTGTCCCTTCTTCAGCACCATGGTGTGGACTTTTAGAGCTGAAGGTAGACGGACTAAAACTTTAGCCTATAGTGAAAGGTGATTTTTTTTTAGTTTTGTTTTCATGGATGCTACTGCTACAAAGTGTTTGTTGGGTAAACGTCCTAGTTTTTTTACTTTGCCATGCTGCCACCGCTACTTTATTATGATTACCTTGACATTTTCTTCATTTCTTGGCTTCTGAGATTTATCTTTATAATTGGCATATATTGATTTAGTTATGATGGTGGTTTTGTTTTGAGTTCTACTCTTTTTCTTTTTCTGTCTTTGTTGATGAACCAACCTGGTCTTTTGTAGCTACTCATGGAATGGTTTTTTGGATCTTGTTTCGAGATTCCTTTAATTGTTCACTAGCTGTGTTAGTTGTTTGTGCTGTGATTGGGTAGATTGCTTGCAATATCCTCCAAGGTTGTTGGCTATATTCTCTTTACAAAAGGGTTTCCAAGTCATTTAATTCTTTATACCAAAAACTCATTGACTATCTTATGAAATGTATAAGCGATGCATGCTTGGATTGCTTGGGACAGGGAATTTAGTTTCTGTAAAGAGATCCCATTTTTGGAAGATGCTTGTTAGATAGATGTCAATCTCTCGGGGTACATATTAGAATCTTAGGATACTTCACAAGGTTTTTGAAAGTGTCTAGGGTAATTACTCATCCTTTCCTTTTCTTTGTTAAATGAAGGATATCCATGCCTAATGACCAAGCAAATGGATGTCATGAAGCGATAAGAGTCCATACAAAGTAAGTTTGATTTGGGCTTAACTGAAGGGGTGAAACACCATGCACCTACTTTATTTGGAGAGGGCCAAGGGCTGAGGAAGATGAGAGACAAGTTAAGAAACTTTGAGGAGGTACAAGCTCAACAAAAGGTAATCGTGAAACTATTGGAAACACAAGTTGTGCCTCTTGTCGAACATTGCTCGTATGACTTGATGCTAGATTTTCTACCTTGATGTCATGAATGTTTTTCATATTTCACGAATTTATCTTGAATGACATGAAGAAACTACGCCCCTATTCTATTTATTGTTTTGAAGGTAATTAGTTACATTAAAATATTTCCCCTATGCTATTTTTTGTGGTCAAATCTAGTATGTTGTCAAAACTGATTTGAATAACACTCAACATGGAGGGAAAGTCGCTTAAAAAATACGCTTGTCCATTTACATAAGAACCTATTAACTGAATTATGGGACAGGAAATAAAAGGATGGCAAAACTTGAATTAATAAATATAATCTATCGATAGAACTTAGGTTTTTAGGTTTCTAATTGTCCGGACTCCTGGTTTACTTTTAAAGGATGGTAGAACTTGAGAAAATAATATAATTTATGGATGGAACTTAGGTTTTGAGGTTTCTAATTGTCCTGACTCCTGGTTTACTTTTAACATTTGTGGTTATTTGTGTGATTATGTCAATTCCACTTTTAAAATTTGACAAGGCTTATACCAGTCTTTTATTTCCTCACGTAGATGTTATTTTGTCACGCGTTTGATGTTTTCTCAAGTCCAATGTTTTTTAGTCTACTGTGCTGCTGTTGCTCTATTATGACTCTCTTGGTGACTTTTTCACTTTGAGGGTTTTGTGACATTTTTTATTCTTACAATATTTGAAAATGTGCAATTTTTGGTGATATTTTTTAGTCTCTCTTTCTCGCTTTCAAGTCTCCCTTTCTTTGGATTCCATCATAATTTCCTCCATTGGCCCACTTCCTTCCCTCTATACTCTATCCCTCCCCATTTTTTAGTTCCTCATTCCTTCCTTACCGGATTTTAAATTGGTTAAATTTGTCAATTGGTAATGCTTTTTATACATGATATTGATCTTGTTTGATAGCTCTCGATTTGTACTATTAAACAAAGTTTTCACATCGCCTAAAACATTATAGATTATAAGATATAATCAATTGAAAAGTGGTACGAACTCCCAAAAAGGACTAAAAAATTGGATGGAGGAGCATGAAGAACCATAGAATAGTAAGTTTTTGTCCCTCGTGATTCTACTATTTTGAGCTTCTCCATCGTTTTGTGTTCTTTGAGGGTATTTTTGGGATTGTTCCCTATGTTTTGACTATGGAACTAGACTTTGTATTTTACTCCTTAGAGCATCCACAATGTAATAATCAAAATTGGATAATCAAAAGTTGCCACATCACCTTTTGGTTATCCATTTGAAACATTGCTAACCTTAGCAATGTAGAGGTCCACAACGTAATAATCAAAATTGGATAATTAAAACTTACCACGTCACCTTTTCAAACTACAAAATTCTAAAAACTAAAAATTGTGATAATAATTTGAATAGTTTTTTTGAAAAAAAAAAGAGTTTAGTGAAAAATCTTAGTTTTTTCAAAAAGGAAATAATTTTTTTTTGTGTAAAAACGGTTTTTGAAAACAGTTTTTCAAAATAACAGTTTTTTTAAACTATTTTTTTTAAAATTTTCTAAAAGAAATAGTTTTTTAAAATTATTTTTTGAAAACATTGTTGAGAGAGAGAGTTTTGAGTAATGATAGGTGTACTTGATTGAGAAAATGTAAGAACCATTAGATTTGAGGGTGTTTTATCCAACTTTGGTTGGATAAATCTTTGTATTTTTTGTTTCCTCATTGATGTACCCTTTCAAGTTTAATAAAAATTTCTGTTTGCCGAGCAAAAAAAAAAAGAACCATTAGATTTGATTATTGGCAAAGAGTTGTTAGTTTTGATTATTCAAAAGCCAAAATTTGATTAGTTGCTAAGAGGTTGCTAAATTTGGTTATTATAATGTGAACACTTTTTTGAATAGTTTTTTTGAAAAAAAAAGAGTTTAGTGAAAAATCTTAGTTTTTTCAAAAAGGAAATAATTTTTTTTGTGTGTAAAAACGGTTTTTGAAAACAGTTTTTCAAAATAATAGTTTTTTTAAACTATTTTTTTAAAATTTTCTAAAAAAAATAGTTTTTTAAAATTATTTTTTGAAAACATTGTTGAGAGAGAGAAAGTTTTGAGTAATGATAGGTGTGCTTGATTGAGAAAATGTAAGAACCATTAGATTTGATTATTGGCAAAGAGTTGTTAGTTTTGATTATTCAAAAGCCAAAATTTGATTAGTTGCTAAGAGGTTTCTAAATTTGATTATTACAATGTGAACACTTTTTTGAACAAACATCTATAACTTTAACAATCTTTTGATTTTGATTATTACATTGCGGATGCTCTTAGTGCACACAATTCTACACGCAATTCTAACCGCTCTCTGTGCCATGTCTTTGTGTTTCCCATTTACACCAAAATAACCTTTAGTAGTTCACTTGAAGAGATGTGCAAGTCAGTATTGGGTTGGATTTTTGTGGAATAGCTTAAATTTGCAGGCTTGTGTTCGGAATGGAAAATCAAATTTGTCCTTCGCTTTTTTCATTATCATTGTTCTCGGGTTTTCTGCAGCAAAACTATGACAACTCTTTTCTGCAGTAGATAGACGCAATGCTTTATTTTTATTTTTAATTTTATCAGAGACCCAATGCTTTCCACCAATAAATCTCGCTTTTCTTGATCTCTCATATCTATCTTCCCTTTCTCCCCGCCCTCTTTGGTGAGTTGAAAATAACATCATTCTTTTTGTCATATTACGTTTCCTCTTCTCCAAAATAAAAAATAGTTCTATAGATCCATGGCCGTTGTAGTGTTTTTGGCGACGATGGAATCTGTGGCCAAAAATTGCAAAATTGCCAACGTTTTGTTGTTGTTGCAAGAGGAACTTAAACCGATCTAGTCTCAGCCATAACCGATGTTTCTCACCGTAAGGTTTGATGCTTGAAGGCGCGACAACTACATAGGAAGATGATCGAAAATGGTAAAGGTAAAGCATGTAAGCCTTCTTTGTTCATGTTTTAGAAATAATTTTCTAAAATACCGATAATAATTCTGAAATAGCAACAAAGCAAGCATTTTGAGGTGTTTATGATGATTTTTGAAAGATTTAGGAATACCCATATGAATTTTTGTAATGGTTTTTTAGGTTTTTCCTGTAGAAATTCTAGAGGAGTTCAAAATGAGGAGGTGAAAGTACAAGACACTTGGGATCAGTTTTGAACACTCTATCAAGTAAGTTGGAGAACCCTTTTATTGGTTAAAACTTCTAAACATTAGCTAAGCTCCTAGTAAAAACATTAATCATATTTGGTGTTTTGACAAAAAAAAGTATTCTTTACATGTCTCTTGGTCAAGATTCTACTTGTTCTGTTTTTGGTTTTATGTTTTATGTTTTAGACTGATACAGATTTAAGGATTTCTGACCTGTTGTTTGGTTGAGGTTGGTGTTTTCTTTTTCTGATTTCTTGTTTGTGAGAAAAGTGTAGCTCATAAGTTTGAGATATGTGTTCTTCTCAGATTCAGGATTTCAATATGATTTACCAACACTTCCAATGCATTGATTGTTGAAGCTTCAGAGAGAGAGAGAGAGAGCGCATTTGGCTTACTAAATCTGAACACTAAGGTATCAATTGTATTGCAGTTTTGGTTGATCCCGTCAAGGTATTAGTGACTGACATCTAGACTTGACGCTTCTAATTTTCTGTATGTTGTTAGTGCATGTTGAAGCCAATTACTTTGTTCTTTTACAAGTTTTGAGAAAAAATTTTACTCGGTTCTCAATAAGCTTCTCTCTCTCTTATTACCACATTACATCAAATTTTTTTTTTCAAAACTCAAAACCAAACAAAGTGATAATTTTCGTTTTAGTAAGAGAAAGTTGTGACTAGATTAGTTAATTGGATTGATTGTCTCCTCAAAGAGAGGGAAAAAATGAAAGCACACTTGGTTATTAGGATCCATATAGTATGTTGATAGAACCAAGGGCATTATAGTATCTGTAGGATTAGTTGCTTGTGCATAGGAGCAATTGCAGGATTTTAACTCAGTGGAGACAAAAATGTATACAGAAAAAATTTGCATACAAAACACTAAAAAAAATAACGACATTTCCTTTGATTACAAACTTATCGGGCTTAGTTCGTTTTATTTTGTGGAGCTATATTATCTAATTAATCATAAATTTGAGTTATTTTTCATTTACTCTAGCTTTGTTCGACTCATTATGAAAGAAATATCAAAATAAGTGGAGCCGCCCAAAGGCACAGGCACAAGCGTGTGGATGTTTCCTATTGAGGATGAAAATGTGTATAGTGGGTAATGTTTACTTTTTGGAATTGCTCTTTGTTTTATTTTTCTTGCCCATTCTTAAGGCAGCATTTTATAACTCAACTCCTTCACCTTCTTCTTCTTCTTCTTGCTTTATTTTTTTAATCTTCTCCTTGGCCGTGAACTTAAGAAAAGAATGGAAAATGCTGGGGATTACTTTGAATTTTAGGCCATGGCTAAAATAAAATTCTCATTTAGTTTTTCGTTTGCGATAATGGTTGGTTGTATGAATTGCTGATTCATTGTTATATGGGGTTGGTTATAGACACTATTGCTTGGCCCTTATAAGTCAATAAATTTACATGATTTCTCGTATACAAGGGTTTAATGTTAACAAAACTCGTGAGTGCCTTTTTAGCAAAGGCTTGGTTGGTATGCATAAAGGATTGGTTGAGATCCATGAACTTATGATTTTGTCTTAAATGCTTATTGCCTTCCTTTTCCACGGACTTGTGGTTTGATTGTGTTTTCTTCTTGTGCTATATTTTCATTGAGATCCGCCATGCATCTATTTCTGGAAGAGGTTCGATATCTAGGAATAGTAATACAAAAAAAAAAAAAACGCATACATATCAATGTATTTATTTTCATGCACACACATACATACATATATACGCTTATATCTCTTTATGTGGGAGGTTTTTGTTTTCCTTGAATGGATGCTATGCATTTTTTTTGTTTCTTTAATTTCGTGTTCTTGCTTTCCTATTACGAATTGCGTTTGGTAGTTTATTCATTCATGGTTTCAGATATACCTACATTTTGCTAGGCATTTTTCTGTTAGCAGCTGCTTGCGTTTTTTTCAAGTTTGTTAGGAAATTGGTTGAATTGCTTCCTTAGTGTCATAGCTGTTTATGCTATAACATCTTGTTGAGCATGCAACATGACACTCAAAATGAGTGAAATTTAGTTGTTCATGTGTAACCTGATTATAATACAGCTGTTCATGTGTAACCTCTCTAAGATCCTCTTATGTATGGTGACATCTTAGTGAGTATGGAATCCAAGGCATCTAAGTCTTTGTTTTAATAACTTAATGACTATCATTAGTATCATAAGAAATGCAAGATACGTATCCAAATTTGGAGTTCTTCTCTAAGTAGTGCATATGTGGGTTGCTTGGGAAAGGGAATATAATGCATATAGTCCGCGAGAGATCATGAGCACTCACGTCTTTTACGTGATGTCAGAGTATTTGGGTGTTCATACTAGAATCATGGAATACCTAATTTCTGTTTATTAATGTTTCTCGTCATTGGTTGAGATCCATACCAAATTTCCTAACGAGGGCTCTTATAAAAGTAGAATAAATAGTATGTGTGATTTAGGTTGAGCTGAGAATGGATCACTCTCATTAGTTTCTTTGTTACTTTTTTTCCTCACAAATTTGTTCACTTGTAGGTTTTTTGGTTCTTGCTTGTTTGTATAGGGGGGGGGGGGGGGGGGGGGGGGGGGGGGGGGTGCTTGGTGGGGTGGGCAGGTTGGTGGTTAGAGGGGGCGTCGGTGGCGGCGACGGAGAGAGAGAGCGACGAAGGGGGGGGGGGGGGGGGGGGGGGGGGGAGCGTAGGGAGGGAGGGAGAGATTGTCTAAGAGAAGGGAGAGAGGGAGAGGGTTTTTCAAAAACTTTTAGTTCCAAGTTTTATCTTTTAGATAGTTTTAGGAGTTTACGGAGGGGAGGGGTATATTGGAAACTTTCGTGAATTTATCGGGTTGTGTGGTGTAGATTGTGTCCTTAAAAAAGGGTTGGTTGTATGAAGAAATTGGGTTTCATGGAGTAAATTTTGGATTGTGAACTATGATGCACCAACACGGACATAGAAACCGACACCGGGACACGGAAATTCTAAAAAAATGGGGACACGGATACGGCGGGAGACACGCCACGTGTATATTTATTTATTCATATATATAAATAAATAATTATAGTTTAACACCCATAAGTTTTTAAAAATTATAATTTGGCCCCAAATTTTTTTTAAAAAATTACAGCTTGACCCCCAATTTTTTTTAAAAATTATAGTTTGGCCCCCAAAATTTTAAAAAAATTACAGTTTGGCCCCTGCCATGTCCCCATCGGTGTCCCGCCGTGTCCCCCTCAAATTTTAATATTAAAATATGGGACACGCCAGTCCCGTACGTATCTCCGAGGTGTCCCGCCTTGTCCCCGTGTCCTGACACTGCGATTTGTCGACCTCTAAAGGTTTTGGTGCTTCATAGGTTGCGAATATTGGCCGCCTAATGATATTATTTCAATCTGCAAATTATGAAAATGAGGGTTTTTTATTTGAGAAAACTACCTGTAGGTCTAGGAAATGGAAATAATTCCCACCAAGGGAGTCTCGCGTTTTTTAATTACGTGCAAGTCTAGTGGGTTTGCTATGTTATGCTTTTGCCCTTAGAGTTGCACTTTACTATAATAAGGTAGGGTACCCTAGGAGTTTAAGCACTTTCATAGGGTTTAGGGTGCACTTTTCTATTATAGGGTAGGGTACCCTAGGGTTTAGGCACTTTTATAGGATTTGGGTGCACTTTGCTATTATAGGGTAGGGTATCCTAGGTTTAGGCACCCTCATAGGGTTTTAGGGTGCACTTTCCTATTATAGGGTTTTAGTGGCTTAGGTACGTTCATAGGGTTTAGGGATGTATACATGTATTTTCTAAAATCTTAAATTTGAAACTTGGATTTTGAATGAGGGATTTGCATGTGTGTTGTATGATGTTGGGAGTTTATAACTAAGTGTCTTGGATGGTCAAACATATGGTTTGAACATTATTATCAGTCCACCTAAGGTATTTAAACTGTTCAAACACTCTATTCATTTGAAAAAAAAAATCAATTCCTTTTGATTCCTTCCCTTTTATTGTTGAACTTTTACTTAAGGAAAAGATAAACTTTGCAACATAGAATATTGAAAAATATTTTATTTCTTGTCAAAGAAAAGTGAGGTGTGACAAATAAGTTCTCTCCGTACTTTCTCTTTCTAGATTAGATTCGAGAAAACACACTTTTGCTCTCTCTCTCTCTCTCTCTCTCTTGTAAAAGCATTTTGTTGTTTCGCTTTTAGTTTACCTACTACATTGCCTGCATTGGTTTTAAGAAAAAGGAAAATTGCTATGCTTGGTGTTTCTGCGTGGTTTTTTGGTACAGTTAAAGGTGCTGTACGAGTTCTGATGCAAGTTTGGTGTTAGTTTATGGTTTGCAGGTGATTAAATCCCTCTGGAAGATGTTCACTGAAGGTCTCGACAACAGTGCCCTTCGATGGGTCAGAGAGGTTTCTTATTTTACTCGCTCAATCTGTTCACATTCTTCTACATGTGTGCGAGTATGCGTGTGTGTTTTTATATGATTGTTTGTACGAATGTTCTATCTGTTTGAGACTGAGGGTTTTACATATGCTAATATGTTCACATTCTTCTCTCTGATTGAGAGATACAAATGTGTGTGTTTTTGTGTGTGTTCACATGATTGTAGATAGGAATTTTCTATAACCCAATTGAAATTCAGGGTTTTACATGCTCATCAATCGTTCAAATTTTTGCTTGTGTTTGCGTGGGTTCTCTTATGTTTGTTTCTAAAAATTTCTTGAAGTCCAGGATTTTTCGATTGCGATAATTTTTTATTGACACAGAGTTTTGTTACCCAGAAAAAAGGAAGTTCCCTATTCAATGTCGAACCTACAGCTTTGACCTCGCGGTGGTCACGGTATTGGCCTCCCTTCACCGTCAAATTTTCTAGCGGGCACTTATTCCGATTTCAAAAACCCTACTTGGGGATGACATTAATGATAGTCGCCCCGTTTCTGAAACGATATGACCACTGAGTCGGAGGATGAGGTTTATAGGAGGAGATATTCCCTTGATTCTTCCCCCCAAGATGATTGAGTTCCCAGAGGCAACAACCTATTTACACTAGTGGGTCTGTGCATTAGGATAATGTTACTTCATCTAGGGAAACAATAGGGAGAGCCGGAGAGGGAATGGGAATGTGGCTGAGAGATTGACGAGGGGAGCCAGTAGGTATCCGACTGGACGGAATGGTTATATTGAGGATAAATCCTTTGATTCTCTTGCAAGCTCTGAGTTTTCGAGCACGCAAGTGGGAGAGTGTATGCCTCATAGGGTATGCATCATGTGTTCCTTCTTGGTCTGTTCTCATTTTAAGTCCTCCTTTTATTTGTTCTCTATAGTGGTGATCTATAGTGAGTGTGAAGGTGTATTTGTTTGTGGAACTTGGATATTGCTGAAAATACTGCTCCAACTTGATTTGGTTAACGAATAAGCATTAATGGGCCATTTAGCTTCATTTATGCCTGAGCGCATGTGGTACATGTTAAGCTTCTATTCTTTCAAACAAATATTGAAAAATCTTCTTGGAATTCTTGGAACAATTAAGTGAGAAACTGAAGTTAGTAGATATGGAATCAGCTTGATTTAATTCTTCCTTTTAGAGGTAGACTGCATGATAATAGTATATACTAGACAAATACTCTATTCCCACGCTCATCGAATTCAAATGCAAAGTCTTGGTACAATATTTAGTGTTTGAACTTGAACTTGGGTGGTGTTCCTGTTCAATTTTAGGGTAATCGTAATAGGGAGAAAACCCATTAGGTGTAATTTCATTCAACGTAAAATATATATATACAAGCTGAATAATAATTGCACTACGGTCCTAGATACTTAAACTAATTACATTATAAGACACATAATTACACTAGATACAAATAGATCCATCATCTAACACTCCCCCTCAAGTGGTGCGAATGATATCAATCAAGTCCAACTTGAACACAATAGGATGAAAACTCTTGCTACCCAGCCCTTTTGTGAATATATCAGCTAACTGATCTCCAGATCTCACAAATGGCATACATATCAAACCTCTCGTTCAACTTTTCCTTGATGAAGTGTCGATCATCTCTATGTGCTTTGTTCTGTCATGCTGAACGGGATTATGAGCAATGTTCATGGCAGCTTTATTGTCGCAGTAGAGTTCATCGGAACACTATCAGCAAACCCCAAATCAAGTAACAAAGTTTGGAGCCACAAGAGCTCGCAAACACCATGAGCCATAGCTCTATATTCAGCTTCTGCGCTAGATCTGGCGACAACCGATTGCTTCTTACTTCGCCAGTAATCAAATTACCCCCAAGGAAGTGCAATAGCAGAAGTAGAGGTTCTATCATCTACAGAACCAGCCCCAATTAGCATCAGTGAATGCCTCCAATCGCAAATGACCATGATTAGAGAACAAAATTTCTTTTCCTGGAGCTGATTTCAGATACCTCAAATATGATAAACCGCATCTAGATGTGAAAGTACGAGGATCATGCATAAACTGACTAACAACACCTACTGCATAAGTAATATCTGGTCGAGTGTGGGCTAAGTATATTAGTCGACCCACAAGTCGCTGATATCTCTCCTTATCAGTACACCCCCCCACATCTCCACTACAGATGATGATTCGCACTCAATAGGAGAATCTGCAGGTCTACAGCCCAACATACCTGTTTCTTCCAACAAATCAAGTATATACTTGCGTTGGGAAATAAAAGGATACCTCTATCAGATCTCGCTACTTCCATTCCAAGGAAGTATCTCAATGATCCCAAGTCCCTTAATCTCGAACTCTTGAGCTAGACGAGACTTAAGGTTATGAATTTCACTCACATCATTGCCTGTCATTATTATGCATCAACATAAACAATAAGGACAGCAATCTTACCATTACTTCGGCGGATGAACATCCGTATGATCTGCATGGCTCTGCTTGTACCAAAACTCAACATAGCCGTAGAAAACCTGCCAAACAGGCTCTAGGTGACTGTCTCAGCCCATAAAGTGCCTTCTTCAATCTACACACCTTTCCTTCACTTGCAGGAGAAGAGAAACCTGGTGGAATATCCATATAAACTTCCTCCTCTAAATCACCATGGAGGAATGCATTTTTTCACATCAAACTGTTGAACGAGGCCAATTCAAGTGGGCAGCACACGAGAGGAGAGCTCGCCACAGAATTCATCTCGCTACCGGAGCAAACCGTCTCTTCATAATCAATACCATAAGTTTGCGTAAAACCTCTGGCTACAAGCCTTGCCTTGTATCTCTCAACTGTACCATCAGCCTTTTGCTTAATAGTGAACACCCACTTGCAGCCCACTGGTTTCTTCCCTCCTGGAAGTGATACTAGATCCCAGGTGCCATTCTTTTTCAAAGCTGTCATCTCTTCTACCATAACTCCTTTCCACTTAGGTATCTTGAATGCATCCTGCCAATTCTGTGGAATAGATATAGAGGAAAGAGAAGAGACAAATGCATGGTACGAAGGAGACAAACGGTCATAAGAAACAAACTGGATGGCATACGGTTGATAAGATATGTGGCAGTTAAAATAGCTTCTCCCCATAAGTATTTGGGAACATTCATAGTGAACAAAAGGGATCGAGCGACCTCAGCAAGATGACGATTTTTACGCTCAGCAACTCCATTTTGTTGTGGAGTGTCAACGCAAGTCGTCTGAAAAATAATACCATTATCATCTAGATATGTCCGAAAAATTTTATCAATATACTCAGTCCCATTATCACTTCGAAGAATTTAATATGTGTATCAAACTGAGTGCACACCATCTTATGAAAAGATTTGAAACAGGAAAATACTTCATTTTTGACTGGAGTAAGTACACCCATGTGGCACGAGAATAACAATCAATAAAAGTAACAAACCATCGATAACCCTTTAAAGAAGTAACAGGAGAAGGACCCCAAACATCAGAATGGATAACCATAAATGGAGAATCACTTCTTTTATTAATAGGTGCATAAAAAGAGCGTTTATGTTTTCCAAACTCACAAGCTTCACAAAAAAACTGATCTCTAGGACAATGTTTAACTAAAGTAGGAAAGAGTTTCTCTAATATCCCAAAAGAGGGATGACCCAATCTACGGTGCCACCGATGTAACGAAGAAAGAGTGGGACTTATATCTGCCCGTAGAGCTTGTCCACATGATAAAGATGGCTGAGATGGATGAGGTGCATGCTCCAGATAATAGATACCACCATGTGCTTTACCACTGCCAATCACCTTCCCCGTTTCCAGTTCCTGAAAGATACAATGAGAAGGAAAAAATGTCACAGAACAGTTTGCAGAATGGGTAAAACTACTAACTGAAAGGAGGTTAGTGGCAAAGTTTGGAATATGGAGGACTGAAGAGAGAGAGAGAGAGGGAGAATAGCGAACGGAACCTTTCCCTGAAATAGAAGAGAACGATCCATCGGCAATTCGAACCTTATCCTTACCAGAACAAGTAGAATAGGAATCAAAAACAGATGAACAACCTGTCATATGATCTGAAGCACCAGAATCGATAATCCAAGGAATACCGGAGGAGGCAGTAAATGCACTAGTTGAAATACCTGAATGAGCAAAATAGGATGCAGTAGGAGCTGCTGTGGAAGTAGGAGCTATAGTAGAGGAAGAATCGGCCCGAGCCATAAGACGCCTGAGAGCTTGCATCTCCCCCTGAGAGAAACCGCCAACAGAATCAGAAGGTGACCGAACGCCTGTACTGAACCCAGAATCAGACAATGTAGCAAACTCTGAAACATGTGCCTGAGCCTGAGCCTGAGAACGCCCGAGACCACGACCACGACCTCGACCTCCACGTCCACTGCCTCGCCCACGATAAGGACGACCATGTAACTTCCAACAGAAATCCTTGGTATGTCCAGTGTTGTGGCAATAATCACACTGGAGTGACATACGGTCTATGGTCCCATTGGTAGTACCAGACCCAAACTTTCCACTGCCAGACCCAAACTGTCCCTGCGGAATAGCAACCAATGCAGAACGATCAGAAGTAGGAGTTTGTAACATAGCACCCCTTCTGCTCTCCTCCTGTTGAACAATGGCATACGCCTCTCCCAAAGATGGAAACGGAACACGACCCAACACCTGCACTCTAATTTGATCATACTCCACATCAAGACCAGCAAGAAAATCATACACACGCTATTTCTCTATTCTTTTAACCAAGCACCAGCATCAACGGAACAGACTGCCTGAAACCCCTGATAATAATCAAATTCTTGCCAAGCCCCACTGAGATCAGCAAAGTAAACAGCAACAGATCGATTGTGTTGATCCATAGTACGAAGTCGCTTTCGCAACTCAAAACACTGAGCATCATTGCCCTGCTGAGAATAAGTCTGTTTGGCAATAGTCCAAATCTGATATGGAGTGTTAAGAAGCAAGAAAGGACTACGAATATCAGCCTTCATAGAATTAAACAACCAGGTCATGGCTAGAGATCGACGAGACTTAAACTTCTTGAGTTCAACATCAGTAGTGGGCTCAGTAACATGGTCTTCAATGAACTCAGACATTCCTTTAGCTTCAATAGCTAATGTAAAAGTACGAGACCAAAGTAAATAATTTGTGCCATCCAGTTTGATGGGACAAATATCCAGTGGAGAGTTATCCAGAGTCCCTACATGACTCAACTCATCATTGCCACTAGCGGAAGCCTGTTTTTTCTCTTCTGACATCTTGAAAGCAGAACGATAATGCCAAATAAACAATAAACAATGTTCCCAGCAACTTGAGAACTCCAATAACAATAAATAAAGGTTCCAAAAAACCATAGAACCTCAAAAAAATCAACGGAATACCTTCGGATTTGACTAAAACAGCGCTGAAACTTCGTGAGGGAAAGAAAAAAAAAACAGATCTGAACGGCGAGGAAAAAAAACAGATCGGAAGTACTGTTCACAAAGTACTGTTCACGAGCACTGTTCACTGTTCACGCGAGCACTGTTCACGACGTACTGTTCACGAGCACTGTTCACTATTCACGCGAGCACTGTTCACGATGTACTGTTCACGCGAAGTACTGTTCACGCGTCGTAGGTCGCCAGGTTCTATTGCTCTGATACCATGTTCAATTTTAGGGTAATCGTAATAGGGAGAAAACCCATTAGGGTTAATTTCATTCAACGTTAAATATATATATACAAGCTGAATAATAATTGCACTACGGTCCTAGATACTTAAACTAATTACATTATTCCCTTTACTATTGAAACTGAGACTAGTTCATCTCAAGCTGATTCCAACTTTTTGTTTTGAAATTCATGTAGCCGACCACAATTGGTTGGGACACAAGGCTCAGTTCGGTTTGGTTATGGAGACATTGCTTCCTTCCCAGTAATTTCTTTCATAACTCGTATTTTTTGGAGTATCTGCTCAGTAAAAAGTAATGGCTTCGTGGGTAGTTAAGAGCTAGCCTTCTTGACTAGCTAGTCCATATAAGAATCCAAGGTTTTTTTTTTCAAAATGTCCCCTCTCATTCAAACTTTTTGTGTGTTTTAAGAACCAATGCTAGGATGAAAAATCAGATTTTACACTTCCCCCTTAAAAGTGTCACCTCCACTGTAACGTTGTAGACAGATTTCAAGCCATTAGATTCATTGAATAAGAAATTCAGCTGTTAGATCTAGCGTGTCTAACAAGGGATGCATTTCAAACAAAACACACCCTATTTCTTCTCTCTCTCACTCTTACTAATCCCTTCCTTGTCGAGTGGTGACTACCTCTCCTCTTTCTCTTAATTTTTCCCACTGCTCCTCTAAACGTCTCTCCTCCCCCAATTTCAAAAGACCAGATCTGAAATCACATCTGACCGTCGTTGATTGCATTGAGTTCAAGATCCACTGGTGAGTTCTTTTCAAAGTTTTGGGGTTGGGAGTTCTTTTGGGGGTAAGATTAGGATTATGAAAGGTTGATATTTTTCTTCATATAGACTGTTGCCCTAATTTGGCTCTATGTTTGTTTGATGAAATTGCTAGATTTTTATTTTTTTTATTATCATCAGCTTATGCACACTAGATGTTTGCTTTAATTCCTTAAAGAACTGTAATATCTTAGCACTATTTCATTATATGGACCTGATTTCATGTTCGTTAGCCATGAAAGAAAGTCAGTTCTTATAGGTCACAGGAAAAAAAAATTACGCGCAATTGTATTTTTCATTTGTTCCTTTCTCCAATTTTTTCATTTTGTTTGTTTGTCAGGTCTTCCCCCATGGTGCCTCCGTTGGTAAGAGCTCTTGCTCCATTTTCTGAACTTTTTTCATTTCATTTCATTTCTAATTAATTTTCAGTTATCTTTTCAAGTCTCCTATTTTTTATCTTTATTTTTTTTGTTTTTCTTGACAAATCAAATTTCTTTGATGTAAAATATCAACGCAAGTGTGAATTTTAAGTTTTACAATGGCAGAGGTTGATGTTGCAAAGACATTATTATTTTTCCTTATCCACTTTAATCTCTAATTTTATCAACTTGTTTTCTTTAGTTTTGGAATTGGGATAATCAATCTTTTCATGCTAGTCATCTCTTTCGCGATGGTCCAATAGGAGAAAGAGAGAGAGAGAGAGGTTATTCATGAAAAAACAATTGGATGTTGAAATTCCTTCTTTTCTCACCGTTGAATTCACTTAATCGAAGGAAGATGATTGGCATTTCCTTCTTCCCATTTTTTAGGCCCTATATTACTCTCTTTTGAAAACTTTGATTGAACATTTAGTCTTTCAGATTCTTTGGTGCCTAATGGCTTCTTGGGTTTTCGAGATCTAATTTGTGTTTTTCTGGTTTTAAGATGACCATTCTGTCACTATTAAACTTAATTGCATACCCTAACCCTCGTAGCTCTGTTCCAATTTGGCAACATCACGACCACGGGCAACGAAGATTTGATCTATTTCAACATTTTAATGCCATGTGGGTTTCAGCCTCTGTAGTGTTTAGTTCTCTCAATTTATCCTTCGTTTCATTCACCAATGAGATTTAGGGCAATGGATGATGGATAATTATTATATTTGGATGAGTGAAAATACAAGGGTTATTTACCTAGACACCCCTTCACGTTTACTCATTTTTCAAGGACACCCCTTCCATGAATTCTCGCTATGGTGAGACCCCCTTATTTAAGTTTTTTTGTCCCGTACACCCCTTCCGTTAGAGTTCCGTCAAGTTCTGTTTATTTTTTTACTGAAATTATTTCAAAAGTAATAAAATGTTCCAATATTACCCTCAACCATGTTTCCTCTCTTCCCTCAATCCTTCCTTCCTCCTAGCACCGCCACCACAGACCACTTCCTGATCTCTAGTGAACAAGGTCTCTTCGTCCCCATGTCCTCTGCCATCAACTCAGCAAATCTGTGTCCGAGATCAAAGGAAATCAAGCAAAAATCAACCCAATCTCTGACGCCTCGGCTCCCTCTGCCGCCCCATCCTCCTCTCCATCTCTGATGCCTCTGTCACTGCCACCCTCCTCCCCCCTACGACCACCCCTCCCTACCCCCAACTCCTCATTCCTCGGCGTCCTCGTCGACCACCACACAGGTCGCCTCCTCGACGTCCTCTGCTCCCCTCCCTTCAACGCCCTCGCCGCCTTCGACCTCCGTTTCCTAGAAATCACCCCCTTTGCAGCCCAGAAATCAGAGAGACGACGACCACGATCGCCATAGAAATCTTCCTTCCATCACTGTTCTTCGGATCTGGCGACGGCGGGAAGAAGGCGACCCTGTCGCGGCCCAGGTTCTGCAACTCATGATGGCGGCCGAAGAGATAGGGGGGGGGGGGGGGGGGGGGGGGGAAGGGAGATGGTTTCCGTGGTGGTGCCGGCGTTCGTGGCGGTCAACCAATCGTGAATGTGAATGGAATTGGGACAAAAATTTGGATCTTCCATTTGCAGAGAGAGTTGTGGAATGATTGGTGTGTTTGCTGTGGGTATATATATAAGGGCAAAATGGTCTTTTTATTTATTCCGTCCAACGGAGTTAGGTCTTCCAAATAAAAACTTTAATGAGGGGGTCTCGCCGTAGCGAAAATTCGTGGAGGGGGTGTCCATGAAAAATGGGTATACATGGAGGGGTGTCTCGGTAAATAACCCAAAATACAAAGGAAAAGGGCATTGAGTTGGGATGAGTGAGTTGTCATTCATGCTTATTCGAGGAAGCATATGTGTTTAAGATTGAAACTTTAAGGGTTCCTATGATCATTACCACTACTTTATGGGTATGAAGTAGTTGGATGAAAATGAGTAATGTCTGCATAAAATGAAAAATTTGCTGTCTTCTCTCTCTCTCTTTTCAGGCAGTGGACTTCTTTTGTGAGTCTCTACTTTATAGATGAGAAAATGGGAGAAAGGTTTATACGGTGTGGGAATTATATTCGCGCCATTTTGGGTTTTGATTTGTATATTTTGGCTTCACAGGTTTTGCAAGGATTGAAGTTACTTCCATCATTAATTTGACGATAAAGAAAGCTTTAACTTACAACTGCAACTCAGTAAGTATTATTCCGTGTGCTTTGTTATTTTCTAGATTGATAGGAGGCTTGCTAGAGTGGGTTGGACGTAGTGTTGGTCTTTGCTATTGCTGTAACATCACTATATGGACATTTGGTGTTGTATAACTGTTATCCTTTTTAGTTGTTTGCCTACAATTCTTAGCATTTATATTGTGTGATTTTTCTCTTTTCCATTTTGCATAACTGTCTTATAAACCACCAAATATTTTTTAGGTCACATAGACTTTTCTCAATAAGTTGGAGGTATAGGATGTGCTTTTGGTCTTTTTAATCATTGTAATTTGTTTTCGAAGGTTAATAAAATTTTTTGCCCTTCAAAAAAAAGTTGGAGGTATAGTGAACATTTAAGGCACTTGCGCGCTTTTTAACTTTGAACTGTTGTGGTATCATTAACAATCAGTTAGGACCTTCCATATCAAAATCCAAACTTTGGTGGTAGCCTTCCAGTTGATTGTGCCTACTGTTGCTACTTGAACAAGCAAAACGAAGCTGTTCATTTTGTTGTTTGTGGAGGTGATGTCGTAAGAAGTTCTTACACCACTTCCGCTTGCATTAGCACTTGAAAACCGTAGTCATCAGAATCTGGTGGGTGTCTCACTTCCATGGTTAATCTACTAAAAACCAAATATTTTTTGTATATCTATGGGGTATGGCTTGGTGGAAGATCTAGTGGTGTAGGTACATCATTTATTTGGTTTGGTCGAATGCTATTAAGCACCAATACTCCTAGAGATTGTTGTATCCATGTTTGACAGTATGAGGACACGCCACACATCGGGAACACGAGGAGACAAGTATGGACATGCCACATGAGGTGTCCATTATGTTTTAGAATCACAGCAAGGTGAATTTAAAAATTATAAAAGCTTTACCGGGATAACAAATGTATAACTTCAAAGTATTCCAATTGCTTGGCTTAAACTAATATTTTCAGTCTGGAATCTTGGTGGAGTAAAATCCAATTGTATTGTCCCCCCCCCCCCCCCCCCCCCCCCCCCCCCCCCCCTCTCTCTCGCTCTCATCTCTCTCTCTCTCTCTATATATATATATATATATATATATCTAAACCTATATTTACCCATAACAATACATGGGGGGTTTCAAATTGCGTGGGCACATACTAACTTTTTGTGTGTTTTAAAGGGCAACAATTGAACTTTAATGTTGAACCAATGGCTAGGATAAAAATCAGATTTTCACTTCCCCCTAAAAAATGTAATGTCTAGAGCCTACCAAACCCTTCACCGGCTTCAGACCACTGTTTCTCCAATGGACGCGCAACTTCTGTTTGTCTCTCTCACCCCTGTTTCATCCACACAGCCAAACATCTCTCTCTCTCTCTTTCTCGCAACACCCACCTGCCAATCTCACCCTCCCTAGGTAATTAGATTTTTGAACTTTTGAATCTATTCAATCCTATGTTCCGAATAGGGTTTTTATTTTTCAGGACTACACTTGCATCTAATCCTGTCTTTCCTTGCAGATTTGAAATTACCGGGGTCCTAGCTTCTTGATCTTTCATGCACGTAAGGTGTCCACCAATCTCACCCTCTGTTTTAGTTTTTTTCTCTTCTCCTACATCTTCCATGTCTTTTTTCCAAAACGGGATGGACACTACATTTGAAAAAGGTGCATGAAGGTTATAATCCATAGAATCCTAATAAGAGAATCAGAGGTTTGGATTTTGCAATTAGAGGTTAGAATATGATATTGGGGCTTATAAACCTTAGAATCACGATGGAACATACGTTTGAATATGGCACTTCCGGAACTCGGTTAGGAAACAATTTCAATTATACTCGGAGTATAGCTTAAAAGTTGTCTTGTTGAACCTTATTAGTTGATTGGTAAGAAATTTCACTTGAGTGGTTGTTTGCGTGTCGGGGCCGAAACTTGGAAATAACATTGATTGGAAGTAGGAATGGCTTATATTTTTCAATGTTCTAAGGACATGGTATGTGTTTGTTGCATACTGACACACTATTATTTCCCTAAATACCTAGGTTATCGTGCATTCTCCTCGATGGAGGTACTCCACTCCCATTTATGCATGGACATTAAAAAAGTAATGAGGAACAAGTTTGGAGGGGATAAAGTATGGTGGCGGTATTGAACAAGTTAAGGCATTGAAAGACTTTTTTGAGATGCGTATTGAGGCGTATTTTGAGAGCCATATTTAGAAGCATTTGAAGACTTTTTGAGAGGTATGTTGAAGACTTTTGAACTAGGAAAGCATCCACATTTTGTAAAGGAGACACCGTATTGGAATGACATTGTAAAGCCTTCTTCCCATATTTGTTGCATAGGCAATGTCATGACACTTTTGTAATGTGAAGACACTTTTGCTATTGACTAACACTTGCTTATTAGCCTTGATGTATTCATGTAGTTGTGGATGGCTACCTCATTGGTTTTGGACTTTTATTGCATATTCCCTGAATATTCCTAGGTGTCTAATGCGTTTGTAGACACTGTTTTATTTAATGGCTCAAATTAGCACTCCTAATGATGTTCTATGCATATTCAACCCCTCCTGTGTTCGAGTCGTGTCCCTCCCGTGTCCTCACCATAAAAATAAAATAATGGACACACCATGTGGCGTTCTCAGTGTGTCAGAGACGGATATGGTGATCTTTTAGAGTGTTGGTGCTTCCTTTGTTTAGTTGATTTTTGGATCTTAAAATTTATTTCTATTCTTGTTTCTTTCCCTCTTATGATGCTCAAAATGTGAATTATTCAGTTACATGTTAATAGTTGGTTTCTTCTAATTGAGAGGGTTCTGCCTTGGATTAGTTTGGCAACTTGCGTGTCTGAGTTTTCTTTTAACCGGTGTGTGCCGTGTATATGTGCATATCAATAAGTGGAGAGGGAGAGAGCAAGTGCAAATTTGTTTGGTATTTAGATTGGAAGATTGCTACCTGTTTGAGTTCTTTCTATGTTCTCTAAATTGTATTCATTGTTGGCCATGTTTGTGGCCTAAATAGTAGTTTTCTTGACCCAAGTGTTCTTGTATTAGTCAGATTATTTGATGATGGGAGCATTGCAGGTAAATTGTATAACTATAAAGGCTTTTGTCAGAATTCGGCAGTACATGCCTTCAGACACGGGCACGGGTACGGGCACGGTCACGAGTTATTTTATAGTTCAACTGGTTCAATAACCTTTTCGCCCACTCCTTTCCACTGAGGTTCTGGTAAGGTTTTTGTTTTAGCTCAACTTAAACTAATGTTTTTTGATGCCTAAAATGGAGACAGCCAAAGCATTTAAAGTGGAACGAAAAGGGGTGTGTGCGGATGTAATGCTCCTGTTCGGAAAAAAGACAAGTTCTTCAAAATCTGTCTTCTCAAGGCGACCAACAATAATATCTACTCTCCCTGATCGCATACAGTCCTCCAAAAAAGGGCCAACATCTTGTGCATTCTCTGACTCTTGAACATGGACATGGGGGCCATAGAATGGTGTCACCTCTAAGAATATGTTGCGTAGCATGGGCCCTAAGTTAGGGCGTGGATAGGTGCGCATATATCAGTTTCATTTGATGTTCAAACAACATTCTTCGACAGGTTAAACTTTACTATCGTCTTTCTCTGTACCTTAAGAGTGGGGCAATGCTCTACGCGCAGCCAGCCTCTCCTTTTTGTTTCTTTTTTCCTTAGTGCATTAGCACTAAAGATTTTGCTTATTTTCAAACAAAGTGTCCTGAATGATGTACTTAAAATGCTCCTAGTGTCCTATTGGTTGACAATAAGCCTTACAAGTAGCATGTTTTACATTTTCCTATTTGACCCAATTTCATGGTGTGTATATAAAAGGGACGTCACTCATGTAGAAGTATCCAACAAATTTGCAGGATTCACGCTCCAACAAAATTTGCAGGATTCACGCGCTACTGGTGAAGAAATTTCCAGTGCACCTTCTTTTGTAGTTCTACAGGAGAAATCAAGCCTCAGGTTGAACCACAAGTTTGTACTGGACAGAAGACCGCGAGGTTTGTAAATTGTTGCGCTGGTTTTTCTTTTAGTTGTCGCCATATTTTTTTTTATTCTTGAGCACGGTTTTTTGGAGTTTAGTTTATGAAATATACCAATATGCTTTGAGTTGTTTCATGCTTTCATAACTGAAATTATTTGTTTAAAGTTGGACTTAGGTATTGTGTTTGTACTACTAGAGTGCCACTTGTATGGAAGGTGTTGCACCCTCTAGTTTAGTCCCAGCTCGCCGCCCTACATTTCATGCCAGGTATTTCTTGCTGATTGTAGATTATTTTTTGTTCATGACTTTCTAGTTCTTAGTTATTTGTTCTTTCAACAATTGTCTTATGTGCTTTTTTAATCAAATTCAGTGCACAAGGACTGTGGCATGCGGTGATTGCTTATGATGCATGTGTTCGGCTGTGCCTTCATGCGTGGGCAAAACAATGCATGGAAGCTCCATTGTTTTGGAAAATGAATGTGCACTATTCCACAAAGCAATTAAGTGAGTTCATGTTTTTCTCCCCCTTTTTCTTGCTGTCAGTATGCTCTCATTTTGCAATTTCTCCTGATATCTCAGAGTATTAGTGTTTCACCCTAGACTGTACAATATGGATCATAACAATAACTAAAGCATTAGCTCTTCATGGAGCAGAACTATTGTTTGAAGTAGTTTCGCAATTTTAGGATGAGTGATACAACTATGGTATATGGTAGCAATAAGTGGTGGGGTAGACCATAATTGATTGTAGAGGCGATAGTTCAAAAAGACCTAGGTTTCTTGGATATCACGGAACATGATACCCTTGACGAAATTGAATGGTGACAAAGGATTCATGTAGCTGTCCCCAATTGATGGGAACTAAGGCTCGATTGGGTTTGGTATAGAACCAAAAATACTAGATTCATTAAGCTGAATAGTTGATGTAGGGGGAGAAAAGTACAAATTGAATTGGCAAAATGTATTTTAAATTTTTCCAAGAAAATGCTACTCTCTTGGAGAGAGTCATTATTCATGAGATTCTCTAGGTGCTCAATAGTTTGAGTCCTAGTTTGGGAATTTACTGTTGCTTTCTTACCGGCATTACCACCTCCATCGCAGTCTGTTGCACCTTGCGTGATGCAAAACCCATATTATATCTTACTGGCATTTAACCGTCAGGGTGGGCATCATGTTGTGTTTAGTTGTGTTAGTGTCGTGCCATTTCAGGTATTGTGTCAAATAATCTTTTAACATTATCTACTGGCACTTTAAAAAATCTGAAGGTCTTTAAAGTGTTTCCCACACTTTTCCCTTCCCAAATACCCTTCATAACACTTAAAATAACAGACTCACCCTCTCCAAATTAAATAGCGCTTCCCAACTCCGTTGTGCACCTATCCATCTTCCAATGTGTACCGTTTCTTCATCCTCTTGCATTTTGCTTTGTTTCCAAATGACGCCCAAGTCCAAAACACAAGCAATGGACTACCTCCGTGGCCCCACGCCTCCAAACCGAAGCGGTGCATGTGCATAATCTCAAACCAACATCTCCAGACCTAGTGACCTTAGTTGCACAAAGCGGGAGCGGGGATATGTGGAAGCTCCTAAGGTTAGGAGTGTCTTAGGAGAGTATCTATAATAAGATACATATTTATTATTTATTGAAATAAATGCAATTGCCTCTTAAATATCACCACTTATTTAAATTTTATTTATTTCAAGCCCAAATATTAAAAATAATACGGAGTAAGCATGTGTTTTTATGGCCCATTAGTTAAAGAAATGTCTTTTATAACCCATTAGTTGAAAAATGTACAAACTTTGAACAAGTGGGCTATATAATAAAAATATTGGCCCAAAGCCCACAAATAGCCCAAAGCAAAAAAGCATGAGTAAAACCCTAACTCAGCAGATAAAAACAGATCTGAGCAGCAGCCAGCAAGCCAGGCCAGCAACTGCTGCAATTCTTTCTTCTTTGACTTCGGACGGTCAGTTCTCTCTCTCTCTCCCCCCGTCTTCCTCTTCCTTCTCCTCGTCTTCTCCTCCTTTCTTCTTCTTCTTCGTACTTCTCTGTCTTCGTCTTTCCTTCTTTTTTTTTTTCTGAAACCAGAGAACCAGAAGCTCCAAGGTCAGTAGGGATCGCGCTCCTTTGTCGACGGGATCGTGCTCTAGTCACGAATCTGACTTTGGAGCGCAAAGTCGCGCTCTTGTGTCGGGAGCGAGGCCAGTTCACACGAATCCTGCTACTAAGCCAGTGACTACCCCTTGCGATCAGAAAATTTCTTCGTCCGCTGTTGCGCACTGCCAAGAGTCCCTTCTTGTCACAGCTTCTGTCATTTTACATAGTAAGCATTCACCAAATGTCTAAATATAAGGTCAACTTTTAGATCATTAGAAGAACTTTTCAGAACAAATACTTATTGCACTTGAGATGTTTGATGAATTGCTTCTATGGGGACCATCTTGATAATGAATGGATACAGTGATTGTTGATTGACTTCTTGTAAACCCATGGACTTTGGTGAGTACTTTTAGCCACTTAGAAGACCCAATTCACAGCCAATAGCCTTTTAGACAGAAATACAACATCCTAGAAAAATACTTCTGTCGGTCGTAAGGTTGATCTCATAGCCTCCGCTTCTTTTCTTCACTCGTAGCATATGGTGTCTGAAAATCTCCCTGAGAGATCAATTCTTCGGCCGCCAGATCGTCTTTTTTCGGAATTTCTGAAATATTCTGTTAATCGTTTGATTCGTGCTCAAAATCCTAGTAGCCATTATCCGATTCTTAAGGCCACGAAAGCAGATTTGGAATAGAGATCTTATTACCCTAAACTACCTTATTGATTCACGCCATTTGATTGACCGGAGTGAGTCACCCATTGCCTATATAACGAAGCACTTAAGGTTCCGAAATAACAAGCCAATTCACCCTCTCTAGTCACGAAACCCTGCAGAAATCCTCTCTCATACCCTCTCTACAAAAGCCCTAACTCCCCGTGAGAATCCGCTTCCCGAGCATTCAAACCCCGAAGTACAAACCCTAACCTTAGGCTTTCCGAGAAGAATATCAGTCAATCACACTCAATCCGAAGCAATCATGCACTGAGAGGATCAAGGTGGTGGGCCCAGGGGCCTATGGTTTAATTTGTCTCCTTTCTCTGCATTATAAAGTGCAGTGTTTTGATTTCTGTTTAACAGTTGGTATTCTGGTGTGAGAAAGAACGTCGGCTGGGAAATCGATCCCACAATCGGTATATCAAACCAGTGGGATCCCACGGCCATGATATCCTATTCACTGGCTGTGGAATCCATCTCCTGGAACACCTGTCTTTTCCGGTTTATTCTTTGAATGCATTCTTTAATTTACTGTCCCTGGCTCACCTTAAATGCTTAAAGGATAAAAAACAGATTACGTGTTTAGAATTAAATAAAGCAAACATTAGTTGTATGTCGAATGATAATGGGCCGGTCTCACGACTGGGTGAAGAGGGGTGCCTAACACCTTCCCTCATCATAGCTTTTGGCTCCCGGCCCGGAATATAACCTGTTTTTCTATTTTTTATAGACTAGGTGGCGACTCTGTTTTGATGATAACCGCTATCGTGTGGAGATATTCCTAGCCATGGAAATATCCACGATCTGTTTATGAAGTGGAACACATGGGAAGAAGATATCTGTATGGCGTTGCCCTATTTGGAGGTGTCTACATATGGGTGTCTTTGTTTCCCTTCCTACACCTCTTATTGTGATAACAAGAGTGCTATTCAGATTGCCCATAATTCAGTCTTCCAAAAGTGCACGAAGCATATTGAAATCGATTGCCGTTTTGTTCGTCAACATCTTTAGGTCCGGCTCCGTTTCCTTAACTTTTTGTTTCGTCTACAATTGCAGTTGGTTGACTTCTTTACGAAGACCCACACTACTGCTCATTTCCGCTTTCTCGTTGACAAACTCTCGATACTCTCCGTCGTCGCATCTTGAGTTTGGGGGTGGGGGGGGGGGGGGGGGGGGGGGGGGGGGGGGGGGGGGGGGGGGTTTAAATTATCTTCTATGGATCTTTTTGTATTGTTTTAATTAAGGCATAGATTAGGGTATCATAATCTCGTTGTATCTCTAAGTTAAGGCATAGATTAGGCGTATCTTTTTTCTGTATCCTTTCTAGGATTAGTTTCTCTCTATTTTAAATGTTTGTTAGCCTTGTATTATTTCTCGCAATAAGCATACATGTTTGTTTCTTTTCTCTCTCCTCGGTTCTGTTACTCATATATTGATAAATTATATTTGTTTTTTATTTGCTGATTCAAGTTAGCCATGTCAATGGATATATGATGGGTTATTATTTTTTGCATAGTTGAAATTGATTAATAGAGATTGATAATTCGCACGCAAGTTTCAGTATTTATTTGCATGTGCTGATGTGTTCGAGCTGAATTTGCACCGCGAGTTCAGTTATTTGTTTGCATGTGCTGATTGTTCAAGCTGTATGTTGCACGGAAGTTCGAGTATTTGTTTGCGTGTGGGTTCGAGCCATGCCATGTGCTAGTAATATTATATACCAAGTCATCTATTTGTAATGTATCCTTTCTATATAGCCTCTGGGTTTATAGTTGCAAAATCCCAATACATTTATGAAGCATCCTCATTCTTAAGCCTTGTTCGACCTCCTAATTATGCTTTTCAAACGTGGCACACAATAGTAGTGTACTTGTGTGATATATTATCTAGTTTTGTAATTAAAATTAACTCTTTAATGATTATTTTAATTTTTTAATGAATTATAATTGATTTTGTGGCTTACTGTGACCAATGTTTTGATGGTGTGATGTATGCATCCATGCTGTAGCTGCTCTACGATGATGCCCCAATAGCTCAATGGGTTTATAGACGTAGTGGAGCTTAAATACTAAAATTTTAGTTGTATCTTGTAAGTAGGTTCAGCTTTCTTCATCAAATCAAGAAACTACAAATGTATGCTCTAGTGTGGACATAACATCGCATTCCAAATGTGCCCAAGATAGAACATTTATGGTTTTTGTGTTGATCTTAAGTTTATACCGGTAATTGTGTTTAATGTGTATCTTTCGTTATGTGTAGGGAATAGTTCTTGTAGATGTTCAATTGTTTTGGTTTTAGTTTCAATGTCCTCAAAGTAACTACTGATTTTGCTGCTTGTCCTCTTTTTGGTTGGTAGTGCGGCTTTGTCGTAGAAACAATGGCATTGACCTTGGTATTATAAGTTTCAATGAAAGTTCAGCATTTTCAACAAAGAAGTTTGTTGTTGCTGGCGCATGGAAATGGTTGCTGATTTATTTGCTCGTATTATGGTGCTTGAGGATGCTTGCACAAGGCTAAGGTAATGGCATCTTCTTTCTTCCAAAATGATGAAGCCCATTTACTATACGAACTATTAATAAAATATAAAAAGGAAAATAAAGGATGGTTGAACTTCAATTAATAAATATCATCTATCGATGGAACTTAGGTTTCGGGTTTCTAATTGTCCCGACTCATGGAGTTTTTTTTTAAAGGTTATTTGTGCCGATTATGTCAGTTCCACTTTTAAAATTGACAAGCTTATGTTTTAGCATGTTACATTTTGGTCTTATGTTTCCTCATAATGTATGTTATTTTGCCACATGTTTGTTTGTGTTAAGTCCCTTATTTTTTAGTCCTACTATGTTGTTGCTCTATTATGACTCTCTTGGTGACTTCTTCATTTTGTGTGTTTCTGCGATGTTCTTTTATTCTTAATATTTGGGAATGTGCAATTATCTGATTTTTTAAGCATAAGTATCCTAATGGCTTTGTCGTTGGATTCTATTTTTTTTTTCTCCTTACTTGCTTTTCTTTATAGACGTATTAGCCTTGTTTTTAGCTGTTGCTTTTGGAGTTTTGGAGCTCTTTTAGACATTGCTTTAGACATTCTCATAGCGCCTTAGTTGTTTGTATTGTGATTGGATGAGCTTGATTCGCCTATGAGGTTGTTGGCTTTATCCTGTTTAGTTCCAACATGGGAAAGGTTTCGACATCTCACCATAGGAAGCTGAAAACATGATCGAATTTTTTTTCATGTGCTACCACTCTTGTATCAATCTCTATGTAGAGATATCTTATTAATTTATAGATCCAATTGTCCAATTAATCATTGGTATAGGAATTAACATAATTGACTATCAGTATAAAAAAGCAGGTTGCATTTGAAAAGTTAAGATTGTGCATATTGTGGTTTGGTTGGAAAAGAGAATTTTGATGCGTAAATTTTGAGAGAGTATATGTGTGGGAAAGACATTTGTGAATAAATGGAGTCAGGGGAAGAAGCAGAAGAGCTCCATTTTATCTTACAGCTTAACTTTCGGGGCTACTACTTGTGTAATTTTCCATACCCCTTCTTTTAATCAAGCTTTCTCTCTTCTTGGTCATGTTATGCTATTTGATTTTCCGATAGATTAAAATAGTATTTGATTTGTTATTTCCGTATTGTGCTTCAAGATAGTTCACAAAGATGACAACTAGCAAAGAGCTGCTTGAATGAGCTTTTAGGCATGAACTGCTGCCCACATAACCCAATGGTAAGTTCTTCTCACTATACTATTAAGAGTATCTGTGGAGTTTGTCGAATCAAGATCTGTTATCCTCTCCGGAGCCTCCTGGGTTCACGACTAGGTTGCCTAGCCTTTCCTGACCTGCAAAGGCAACGCATGACTAAGGGCCAGATCGGTTCGAGAACTGAAAGGCCTTTCCGTCGGTCTAGTCAGAAAGTGTAGGAGGAAGATGAAAGCACTGGGTTTAGAGAGGTGAAGAGTGTGGTACCATTGTAGGGTTTCATCCTTGCCTTTATATAGATGGCTTGCTCTCCAAGCAGTGCGTGCCAAGCACACTCGATAACCGCCTTAAACCTACGTCCCACCTGACGTTTTGATAAAGGTAGTATCGGGGCAATCTACGTGAGCTCTCACCCTTGTGCATTGGTGCCCAACTTTTGCCATACCCTTCTAACTAACGTCAAACCCGACGTACTGGATAAGTCAGTCAACACACGTGGGCGTGCTGTGCATGTATGAGTTTGGCCGAACCACTGTCTGAACACATGGCTAAACCATAGAGAGAGCATTAACCTAGTATGAGTTGGCCAACCATAAGTCTGAACCATAGAAGGAGGCATCGACCTCAGTATGAGTTGGCCGAAGCCATTATGTCGAACAATAGAGATGAGTGTCGACACTAGTAATGAGGTTAGCCAAACTATAATTGTTCGAACCAAGAGAGGTTGAATCTAGAATGTTTGCATTAAGTCTGGGGGCCCTATTTGGGGGAGACAAAATATCATCGTTTTTTTTGCATATGACTTTACCTCTCCTCCAACGTAAAAAATACGTCATAGGATACACACCTATTATTTCCCCCCCTTTTGCAAATATCAAATAGTTACGTACTGGGGCTTTCCTTTTCTTTCATGTGTATTGATGCTGGTTTGGATTGAGTTTTTTGAGAATGTTTTGATGAAGTAATGATTAAAAATAGAGGTAATGAATGAGAGAGATAGGGAAGAGAAATGAGAATAATGATTGGAGATATGAGTAATGAGTGAGAGAAGATTGGAAGTAGGGGTAATGAGTGTTTTTTGATTGGGAAATTTTTTCCAAATTTTGATCCAATCAAGGCATTAGTTTTTTCTCTGCATAGTTCTGTAGATCTAGGGCCTCTGCCCTGTTCAAGTGTTGGCAATGATGGAATCAGTGGCAAAAAATTGCAAAATCACCAACCGTTGCATCGTTGTTGCAAGGCAAACCTAAACCGATCTGGTCGCGGCAATAATTGATGTTTCTCGATAAGGCTTTGATGCTGGAAGATGTGACAACGATAGACGAGATGAGTGAAAGTTGTAAAGCTAAAGCATGTAGCCTTCTCTATTCTTTGTTTTAGAATAATATTTGGAGAAGCCTCTTAAGATATTGATACTGATTTTGAAATAGCAACAAAACAAGCATTTTGAGGTGGTTATGATGATTTTTTGAAGATTGAAGAATATAAATATGATGATTTATTCTAATGGTTTATTCTTGGTCTTCTTTGTAAAGGGAGTTTAAAATGAGGAGGGGAAAGTACAGATGGACTCAGATCAGTTTGTACACTCTATCAAAGTAGTGCGAGAACTTATTGGTAAAAACCTTATAACATTACCACTACTCCTTTAGCTCATTGTAAAAGCACTCGCACCATTTGTGTTTTGATAGAAAATGTTTATGTTTTTACATGTCTCTGTGTCGAGATTATGTTTGTTCTATTTTTGGTTTTATGTTTTAGGTTGACAAGGATTTAAGGATTTCTGACGTGTTTGGTTTTATGTCGATGTTTTCTTTGTTGATTTTTTGGTTAGAGAGAGATGTGTTGCTCATAAATTTGAGAATGTGTTCCTTTCCGGATTTCAATTGATTATAATAGATAGTGATGATGGATCATGAAAGCCATTGGAGCTTCGCAAGGTAATTGCAACCAAGTGATTCCCTTTGAGGCCTTGACCAATTACATGATTGTTTCATCGTTACCCATGTTTTTGCTCAACCACCAAGCTACTTACCTATAAAATATCACTCCCATGGTTATCAAGCGTTGCTTGCCAATTTTGCTTTATTGAATTTTCATTCGGATGTGTTGGTTTCTTAAGTATGGAGTTTATTCTTAAGGGAAAATTTCAAAAAGCCTTTAAACTATCGCCAAAATGTCTCATAAACCTCTTAACTTTAATAAATGTTAATTAGACCTTTGAACTTGTCAATATTTCATCATTAAGCCTTGCTATTTCCATCATTGCAAAACGGGGATGCCTATGTGGACAACAAAACCCTGCATTGGAGGGAAAATTGGCACGTGAGGGCTTGTTTTCATAACAGATACTCCTTCGTCCGGATTTAATCGTCTCTCGTTCAATTCTAATTGATAAAAAATGGAGTTATATCTTTAAATGGATAATGAATTTTATATCCAATATGGATCTTGTTTGATAGATTTCAATTAGTTGTATAAGACAATATTTTCAAAATTACATAAAATATTATAATTACAGGATATAATTGATTGAAAAATGGCATGAATCCCAAAAAAGACTATTAAATCCGGATGGTGGGAGTATAATATTCTCTTCATTCCCTCTCCAAAACGTGTTAGACTAAAGGGTTTACGATCCCAATGCACCCATCCTCACATCAATCTTCATAGAAGGGGGTTTTCTTGATCATCGATTAGGGTTCTGAAGAAGTAACAAGTGCATCGATTAGGGTTTTGAAGACAAGCATGGTTTGGACCATGCGAGGATATGGTTATGAGGCTCCTAAATACGGTACCCACATTTTTTTGTATTTTAATCGATTAGGGTTCAGATTGTTTATTGTGGATTAGTGCCCTTAATAAGCTTATGCGAGTATATCCATACACTTTAGTATTCTTTATTCCATTACTGTATGTTGGTTTCAGTTGTTTATTGGATTATTGGTTGAACGTTTTTTTGATTATCCAGTTTTCAATGTGCATGTTTTAAGCAAGTCAATGCAATATGTGATTTCTTTAGTTTATTAGTAGATTTTGTGCAGATTCAAAATATCAAATAGTTCACTATCATATGCATCATGGGGGTGTTTTTAAAGGTGGTCGAAAAGATATTTATGTTAGGGGAACTGTGACATGCTTGATTATTGTCATGTTGATGAGATCTCACGCATAGAATTAGCAAACATGGCTTCTGAAGTGGGTGAATGTACTACTGTTGATTTCTATAGGAGGGTAATGGTTATTTTAGTACTCTTAATGTGACACTGATGTCCCATTTAGATGTGTAAACAAAGTGGAACAAACAGAGTGGTTTGAATGCTTCATGGTCACCACTTGCCACTTTGGTTGATGGGTTTGTGTTACTCAGGGGAGTCAAGCACAGAGTGGAAAGAACAAGGGAACCTCTAATAGGAGTAATAACAAAGGGATTAGTAGGCCTGCCACTTATAAGTCAGCGGGGAAAATAGGACAAAGGGGAAGTATGTGGTTGATAATTTGGTTGATGTGATAGTTTATGAGGATGACATAGATGATTTATGACCTGATACAGATGTTGAGTTTACAGGCTTAGGCACAATTAGGGGTTACCAAGATTATGCCTGCAGTGGTGGATAAACTGGCAGACATAGATGGTGACTCAGATGTAGTGTCATCCGATGATTTGAGGAATGTAGATAGCTCAGATGGAGAAGGGATAGGTAATGGAGAAAAACATTAAGTATTTAATGAGAAAACAGATATGGAGAACCCTACTTTCAAAGTTGGGATGGAGTTTCAAGACACATGCTATTGTTTAGGGATGCTGTCAAAGAGCATGCCATTAAGTGGGAAAGCAAATAAAATTTTAGAAGAGTGATAGGAGGTAGGTAAGGGCAGTCTATACGGATGGTTACCCGTGGGAAGTATATTGTTCTTATGTTGAAAATGATGCAGTTTACAGGTTAAGACTTTCTCTGAACATCATGAATGTACTAGGTCCTTCAATGTTCCATGGGTGAGCACAAAGTGGATTATAAGTAAATGCTCAGAGAGAATTGGAAAAAAAAATCCTACACGGCCTATTCCTTCACTTGTTGCTACTACCATTGAGGTGGGAGAAGAATGTGAGGGTGAATCCTCAAAAGGCATACAAAGCCAAGAAGAAGTCATTGGCTTATGATAGAGGGCAGTGCAGCTGAACAATTACATGGTTGAATGGATATGCACAAGAGATTTTGAACACTAATGCAGGTACAACTCTTATTATTAAGGTCAAACAAGTTGGTCAGTTTGATATTGAAGTTAAGTTTAAAAGGTTGTACCTTTGTTGGGGAGCACTATAGAAAGGGTTTATGGAAGCTTGTAGACAGTAATAGGATTAGATGGCTGCCACCTTAATGGACCTCATGGAGGTATACTGTTAACTGCAAGTGGGCATTGATGCAAACAATCACATCTATTCAACTGCATATGCAGTTGTGGAGAAGGAAAAGAAAAAGACTTGGTTGTGGTTTTTTGAGTTATTGGTTTAAGGATTTGAAGATTGAGAATTCTTACAGGTTCACATTTATGAGGGACAAACAAAAGGGTTTGATAGACACAGTTACTACATTGTTCCCTAATGCATCCGATAGGTTCTGTGTGAGACACTTGTACAACAATTTCAAAGGGGAATTCAAAGGGCTGCTAATGAAGGATATTCTGTGGAAGGCTCCTAGGGGGCAACCACAGTGCCTCACTTTGCAAGAGCAATGGAGGAAATGAAGCTCTTGGGACTCTAAGGCATATATTGGCTTTTGCCAAAGATTCACCTGTTCATTGGGAATTAGGTTACACTTTGACACATTTCCAAGGTGTGATATTCTATTGAACAACTTATCTGAGAGCTACAATTCTGCCATCTTGCCAGCTAGGGACCAACCCATTATTAGCATGTTGGAGAGGATGAGACTCATCCAAATGGACACAATTCAGAAACAAAGGATGCAATGAGCAGGGCTAGCATCCCATTTGTCCCAAGATAGTGAAAAGAATTGAAAAAATGAAGGATGAAGTGCAGTTGTGGATCCCAAGATTGTTTGGGACAACCATTGTGAGTTGTGTGGACCATGGGAGAGCAGTGCAGGGTAGATTTACAAAGGAAGACTTGTGGTTGTAGGAAATGGGAAATATCTGGTATCCCTTTGTGCATGCTATGGCTTCGATCAAGTTTATGCAACAAGACCCGTTTGATTATGTCCATGAATGCTACAAGGTGGACACTTATCTAACATGTTATGGCAATTTCTTGACTCCTATAAATGGAAGGGATTTGTGGCCTCAAACTGACTAGCCATTGATGCTTCCACCTGATGTCAAAAAGAGAAGTGGCAGACCAAAAGGGGCTAGGAGAAGGGAGCCTGAAGAGCCAACCAATCCAACAAAGCTGAGCAAAAGGGGTTCAAGATGAGGTGCAGTGCATGTCGAAAGGTGGGACACAACAAAAGAGGATGCAAGACTCCTAGTGCCCCAAGTGCAAGTGGCCCCAATGCAAGTGGCACTACTACTACTGCCCCAACTGCAAATGCAAGAACTGCTATTGCCCCAACTACCACTGCCACAATTTCTACTGTACTCAATGCTCCAATTGGTATAACAATCAATGCCCCAATTCCTAAAAGGACCAACATAGCAGTGGTACAGCCGTATAAAAGACTTTGAAACTTTCAATTCTTTGTATTTTTGTTGTTGGCACTTGTTTATTTTGTGACAGGTGACGAAGCCTCTTTAAACACTACAGCCCCTAGTGTAAGCAAGGCAAGCCCAAGTATTGGTACAATAGTCAATACCCCAATTCCTAGAAGGCCCAAGCTACCAGTGGTAAGAATAAATTTCAAAACTTTGTAACTTTCAATTCTTTGTATTGTTGGTGTGACTTTTGTTTTATTTGTTGACAGTTGAAGAAGCCTGCAAGCACTGCATCCCCAAGTGTAAGCAATGCAGGCCCAAGTCTTGGTACAATAGTCAATGCCCCTATTCCTACAAGATTCCAAATACCAGTGGTAACAATAAAATTCAATTCTTACTAACTTTGAATCCATTACTTTTGTTGACACTTGTTGTATTATGTGGCAGGTGAGAAGTGCAAACACTGCAGCCCCAAGTGGATTCAAAGTTAGTGCACCTGAAAGACCCAAGTTAGGATTGGTAAGAAGCTCTAAACTTATGTTCCCTACATGTATCAGTTCATTACATATTTCTTTTTCTCTTAATTGTGACATTTGTGACACAGGTGAGGAACCATGTAACCAATTGTAAAGTTTAGATGATGGAATAGAGACCCAAAATGTTAGGGTATATTTCTCATTACGTTGTACTTGTACAAATGTAAACAGTAATTACACATTAGACCATTATCTCCTAATTTACTTACATAAGAGATTATGTAAACTATAACTAATTACATATAATACCATAACTTAACACTCCCCCTCAAGTTGGTGCAAAGATATCAATCAAGCTCAACTTGAATACAATGGGGTGGAAACTCTTCCTACCAAGCCCTTTTGTGAATATGTTAGCCAGTTAATCTTCAGATCTCATAAAAGGCATACAGATCAAACCCGCACTTAGCTTCTCCTTGATGAAGTGCCTGTCAATCTCTATATGCTTTGTTCTGTCATGTTGAACAGAATTATGAGCAATGTTGATGGCAGCTTTATTGTCACAGTAGAGTTTCATAGAACCATTATCAGTAATTCAGAAATCACGTAACATGTTTTGGAGCCACAAGAGCTCATAAACGCCATGAGCAATAGCTTTGTATTCAGCTTCTGCACTAGACCTGGCAACCATTGATTTCTTCTTATTTTGCCAAGTAACCAAATTTTCCCTAATGAAAGTACAATAGCCAGAAGTAGAGCATCTATCATCCACAGAACCAGCCCAGTCAGTATCAGTAAATGTCTCCAATCGCAAGTGACCATGATTAGAGAACATAATTCCCTTTCCTGCAGTTGATTTGAGGTACCTCAAGATACGATAAACTGCATCCAGATGCGAAGCACGAGGATCGTGGATAAACTGACTAACAACGCTTACTGCATAAGTAACACCTGGTCGAGTGTGAGCTAAGTATATCAGTTGACCCATAAGTCCCTGATATTTCTCCTCATCAGTGCACTCCCCCACATTGCCACTAAGATGATGATTTGCCTCAATAGGAGAATTTGCAGGTCTACAACCTAACATACCTATTTTTTTCCAAAAGATCAAGTATATACTTCCGTTGGGAGATAAAAATACCTCTGTCAGACCTTGCTACTTCCGTTCCAAGAAAGTATCTTAGTGATCCTAAATCCTTTATCTCGAATTCTTAAACCAGACTAGATTTGAGATTAAGAATTTCATTCACATCATTGCCTGTCATTATTATATCATCAACACACACAATAAGGATAGCAATCTTACCGGTGCCTCCCTTGATGAGCATAGTATGATCTACATGGCTCTGTTTGTATCTAAACCCCAACATAGCCTTAAAAAATCTGCCAAACCACGCTCTTGGTGATTGCTTCAGCCATATAGGGCCTTCTTCAATCTACACACCTTTCCTTCAGCCTTAGAGGAAGAGAAACCTAGTGTTAGTCCATATACACCTCCCCTTCTAACTCACCATGGAGGAATGCATTTTTCACATCAAACTGGTGAAGGGGCCAATTCAAATTGGCAATACAAGAAAGCATAGCTTGCACAATGTTCATCTTTGCTACTAGTGCAAACGTCTCCTCATAGTCAATATCATAGGTTTGAGCAAAACCCTTGGCAACAAGTCTCACATTGTATTTCTCAACTGTACCATTAGTATTCTGCTTAACAGTGAAAACCCATTTGCATCCTACTAATTTCTTTCCTCCCGGTAGTGATACTAGCTCCCAAGTACCATTCTTTTTCAAAGCAGTCATCTCTTCTACCATAGCTCATTTCCACTTAGGTATTATGACATCTTGCCAATTCTGTGGATTACATATAGATGAAAGAGACGAAACAAAGACATGGTATGAAGGAGATAAACGATCATATGAGACAAATTGAGAGATGAGATGTTGAGTACTTACCTAACACCTTTTCGAAGAGCAATAGGAAGATTATCAGACTCAATAAATGGAGGTTCAATAGGAGAAGATTCATTACCAGATAAGTTAGTTGGGGAAACCGAAACTAGAGCAGGGGATTGTTGTAATTGACAATGTGGTATTACACATGAGGACTTTATTTCTTCTGTCTAATGTAGGTCTTTAAGTTGGACCCTTTCAGCTGTTGTGGTAGTTTCTCAATATTGTCACAAATTTCATGAGTTGCTCTTTCACTAGATATTGGTTTCTCTCTAAATTGTTTCCTCTCTCCCTCACCATGATTATAAAAAGAGGTAAACATCTCTTCCTCCCTCATCTCTTCTTGCCAATACTCCCCTTGAAGAGATGGAGTGGAGGGAGAGTAAAAGGACACTGTTTTCTAAAAAGTAACATCCATAGAGACATAAAACTTTCTAGAGTGAGGATTATAACATTTATAGCCCTTTGGGTAGGAGAGTACCCAATAAAGACACTTATGGGCTTTAGGACCTAACTTGCCCCCAGAGGGGTGAGGGTTATGAACAAAACACACACAACCAAACACCCACAGTGGGAGAGTGGTGAAGTTAGAACTGTGAGGAAGACACTCAATAGGAGTTTTGAACTAGAGAACACTAGATGGCATACGGTTGATAAGTAAGTAGTAGTCAAAATTGCCTCTCCTCAAAAAAATTTGGGAACATTCATGGTGAATAAAAGAGAACGAGCTTAGGGCTGTCCACGAGTCGAATTTGGTTGGGTTCGGGTCCAACCCGACCGACATTTTGTCGGATAGCAGTTATCACACATCACACTCGAACCCGACTGAAAAAAATTGTCGGGTTGAAACCGAACCGACCGTTAAACATATCGGGTCGGAGTCGGTCGGACTCTCGGATTGGGTTTTTTTGTTGGGCCTTTTATCTTGGGCTTTATCCATTTTGTTGGGCCATTTTTTTGACTAACTTGTTAACTATTTTGGACTTATTTTTTCACTTTCCCAACAGGCCTAATCAGGCCCAATTCCATATGGCCCATATCTACGTTTTAGGCCGTATTAAACAACATTTCCCAATTTTCAAATTTCTAGGACCATTTCCAATTTTCCAGGCTTCCAGTTCCAGCAACAATATCTCACTGACTAACATTTCCAGCCAATCAGCTATAATCATTAACAAAAATGATAAGCAGATTAGCAGCCATAGCATACCATAATCTGATAATCATTTCCAGCCATAGCACACCATAATCACTAACAAAAACAAAACAGAAAATACCAAAACGAGATTACAAGTTCACCACCACCAGTTCACCAACCAACAGATTACAAGTTTTCCAGACGCCAGATTTAGATACAAGTTCTAAAGTTTACAAGTCACAACTACAACTACCAGATGACAATGAAAACTGTAACAAAAACTGCTCCTCTCCCACGTGTCCAAACTTGTTACATACAAATAAAAAATATATGAGAATAAAAACTCCTAAGATCACAAAACAACATCATTAACTTTAAATATTTTACCAACGTCCAAAGCCCTAGCGCTCAATCCTTAGGAACCTAGAACTTGCATCATTTCCTAGGATTTCTGGAAAAAAAAAAGAAATTAAATTCATACAATGTAAATAGTTAAATACTACCGACAATGCCAAACAACTATCAAGTTCACATTAAATTACCTCGTTCAAGATCTTCTACTTTAGCCATAGCTTGTCGAAGAGAGATTGGAACCGTGCTTATAAGCCAATTTTGGGTGCATACAAGAGTCTCGACCATTGATGGTGAGAGTGAACTTCGAAATGGATCAAGTATGTGACCACCCATACTAAAGGCCGACTCGGAAGCAACAGTAGATACAGGTATAGCTAATACATCACGCGCTACTTGGGACAAGATCGGATACTTGTTGGAATTGTTCTTCCACCATAAAAGGATATCAAATTCCGGAATATCCTTACGTTCACACAAATCATTCACATACTTGTCTACCTCCGACGAACAAACACTAGAATACTCTTGCTCCAAGTAAGTGTCAAATTCACTTGCTAAACTCAACCGATCGTCACAATCCTCATCCACCACTCCACTCAGTGTTGCACTTGCCACTTGAACTCTAATTTCACCCTCGTTCGCATAAGCATCATACAACTTGTCCAAAACTCCCTTCACACGTTTCTCCATTTCCTCGGCCACCTCCTTCCCTTTGGTTTTTATATAGCAAACCTTCACTCACCTTAACTTGAATCGGGGATCTAGTACCACGACCACATAAAGTAGAAAATTGATTCTATCTCCATTACCCCAATATGTGTCAAATTTTTTTTTTTCATGTCAAATGCCATTTTAGACAAGAGAGGATCATTGTTGGCAATTAACTTCTCTATTTGGACTTCAACATTATACATCTCATCAAAGAACACATTGGATGTGACAAAACGAGAAACCGACAATTTCTTGGTTGCATCATGGAAAAGTTTAAAAACTTAGTAAACATTGTACAATTCTTCCAGTCAAGCTTCGTTGGAATTCTTTGGACCCTATGGCTCCTAAGTTGGCCACCCGCACTAACCAACTCTATGGTCTCCCCACCCTCAAATGACACAAGATCCCCATCATCGCTTTCCTTTATGCAAAAAAGGTTTTGAAACCACTGTCTTCCTCCGCCATTCTTTGGAATGCCTTCTCAAACTTGACAGCTACTTCTAACATCAAGCAAGTGGAATTCCACCGAGTACACACATCAAGACACACAGTTTGGTTCGAAAGAATTTTCTCCTTCTCCACACACTTCTTGAAACTCTCCAATCTTTGTGGAGAAGATCTCACATACCTCACAACATCACGAATATGGAGAATACTCTCATGCCTATTTTTCAACCCTCCAACACAATAAGATTCAAAATGTGTGCACAACATCGCACATGCAAATAATCATGATCCAAGATTGTTCGTTTCCAATCCTTTGTTTTCCTTTTCAAGAACTTAATAGCCGTGTTGTTCGAACTAGCATTATCTACCGTCAACGTAAAAATATCATCAATGTTCCAGTCAAGCGACAAAGACTCAATCTTCTTGCCAATGGTCTCTCCCTTATGATTTACAACTTGACAAAAGTTTAAAATTCTCTTTTGCAACTTCCAATCATCATCAATGAAGTGTGCGGTGAGACACATGTAGTTAAGATTTTGAATTGATGTCCATGTATCAGTGGTAGAAAAACACAGAGCGAAGAAGAAGGACCTCCATATGGTTTTCATAGATTTAGAAAAGGCTTATGATAGGGTGCCTAAAGACATCATATGGTGGGTTCTGGAGAGAAAAAGAGTGACCAAAGGGTATGTCGAAGTGATTAGAGACATGTATGAAGGTGCCGTCACTACAATTCGATCACCAGTAACGGAAACGAGTGAGTTCCCAGTCACTGCAGGATTGCATCAAGGGTCAGCCTTTAGCCCGTACCTTTTTGCCTTAGTTATGGATGAATTGACTAGACAATTTCAGAAAGATATCCCATGGTGTATGATGTTTACAGATGACATTGTCCTCGTAGATGAAACCGCTAGAGGTGTTAATACGAAACTAGAAATTTGGAGGGAAACATTAGATTCGAAGGGTTTTCGAATAAGTCGGAGTAAAACTGAGTATATGGTGTGCAAGTTTAGTGGTACCAGGAGTGCGCATGAAGAAAGAGTGATGATCCAAGACCAGGAGATACCTAAGAGTAATCATTTTAAGTACTTAGGTTCAATCATTAGTAGAGATGGAGAAATTGCCAATGATTGGACCCATAGGATCCAAGTGGGGTGGCTCAAGTGGAGGAGTGCTACTGGTGTACTTTGTGACAAGAGAGTTCCCATAAAATTGAAGGGAAAATTCTATGGAACTGCCATCAGACCAACGATGCTTTACGGGACAGAATGTTGGCCTATTAAAAAATAGCAGGTGAACAAGATGAGTATAGTGGAAATGAGAATGTTGAGGTGGATGTGTAGTAAGACTAGAAGAGACAGGATTAGAAATGAAACGGTTCGTGAGATGATAGGTGTAGCATCCATAGAAGAAAAGTTGAGGGAAAATAGGCTAAGGTGCAGTAGTTAAGAGAGCGGATAGGATAGCTTTGGGTAGCAATGCCACAGGGAGGGTTAGACCTAAATTGACATTAGATGCTGTGGTGCGCAATGATATGAGTATAGTAGGTTTGTGTGAACAAGTTGCCCTTGATAGAGCTTAATGGAGGAAAAGGATTCATGTAGCCGACCCCAAATGATTGGGACTTAAGGCTCGATTTGGTTTGGTTTGGTCCATGTATCAGTGGTGACGCAAATCCTACGACCTTTCAATAATTTTTTCAGTTTTCCCCTTTCATAGTTATGAATTGCACCAACTTCTCTAGTTATCGTGTGGCGAGAAGGGACCAATGAGAACTTCGATTGCATGACCTTACAAAACTTTCTAAACCCAATCCCCTCAACGAACCTAAAGGGTAGTTCATCAATGATGACCATTTCGGCAAGAACTCCCTTACAATCGTCAAAAGAAAAGACATGAGTGACAACGTCGACACCGCCCCCATTTGTGGGTTTGAATGAAAGGTTTTGGTGTCCATGTTGGTCTCTATTCTGATATAACGGGCAAGGGGATGTGAGCTTTCAAATTACTAAAGCCATGTTTTTTACTTTCAGCCTTATATTGTTTCTTGTAATACTTACACTCAGCCCATTTGGTAACTCCCCCCACTTTAATTTCATTGAAGTGATCCCAGGCAGGAGACCTATATCTTTTTTTTTTTTAGGTTTAGGCTCTTTTGGTGGAAGCTTTCTTTTCAGTCTATTTTCTTCAACTTTAACTACTGTATCATCTTGAACATCGACAACATTGGCATTGGTAGATACAAGAGGATTAGAATTACCTCCAAGTTCAACTTCTTCAGCATCTACCTTATCATCTTCAAGTTCCCCAGCAGGATAGAAATCAAAAATTGGATCCATCACCTACAGCAATCAAGTGTGACGATCAAATGGTTTTCAAATAAACAGGAAATGCAAATGTGTTGTATGTATACAAATAAGCTCAGTCAATCAGAATCTTGCCAAGAAACAACTGACGTACACATAAAAGGCGAGCACTCCGAAAGTAGCAAAAATCAGTAGGAAACAAAAGTACAAAACCAGAAATACTTACTCGAGAACTACCATATGATAGGTTTACATAAACCTAGAACCATATAAGCATGCATCACACAATCTGAAACAAGATGACAGCACAGGAACTGCCTCTTCACACTATAACATGAAGCAACATAATTCACAGGAAAGATGAGTTTTTCCATGGACGGTAATGAGGTATTTTTTGCCAAGTCCCAAGCATTTTTCAGTTTATATGAATTAAGTAAACACGTTGGCAACTGTAGACACCCCATTCTGGACTGTCCGAATTAGCTCTTTTATTGTCTTTGTTGCCCCAATGATGATAAAAAGGTTGAAAGCACTCCAAAGTCGATGGAAGGTCTTGAGCTTTGAGTGTTGGACTCTTCTCCTTCAAACCCATTTCAAATCCCTTCAAACCTTTCAAATCCAGAGCCACATGGCCCCCCCAGCAAAGCCCTACTTGCATACGCCAGGTTCTACTTGGCGTGCGCCAGTAAACTGCCACGTGTCGGACATCAACCGTTGACTCAGTTTGACCTGGCGCACGCATGGTATGTAGGTGGCGTACGCAAGGTCAAGGCCGGTCAAATCATCGTTTTCTTGTCACGCGCCCGAGACTTTTGTGGCTCCCAAGTACAGGGAACAGTGCCCCTGATGATTACATTCGTCTGGCCGTCCCCTTCTCTCTCCTACAAAACCCATCAAGCCAAGTCCCATGCATTAAATGCATTAACCCCAGCTGGCCAGCCCCCCTTCTCTGGCCATTCTCTCCATAAATACCCCCCTTTGCATTCATTTGCAAGGGGTTAACCACATTCAAGAAGCTCAAGCTCTCTTCCTCTCTTCTTCCTCTTGTTCTCTCTCCTCCATTGAAAGAGCAAGAAGTAGAGCAACACCTTACTCCCACATTACCATCCAGTCACCACCCAACCTCCATCTTCAACCTTCAAAGCTCAAATCACATTTCATCCCTTGCACCAAAGGTATACCACCTTTGCGTGGCTTTCTGTTTTCAACCCCTGAGGGGAACCAGAAAGGTTCTGGCTAGTAACTGATACTAGTCCAGGCCCTTCTCTGGTAAAATAAATCAGTCGTAAGGAACGCACCATGGCGCACGCCAGCTTCAGCAAGCCGTACGCCACCTGTGGCTGTATGTGCACTGCTGGCGTGGGGATCATGGGTGTCTATTTACTGCTTAAATCTTTTCTGTCATCACCTTGAGCATGCTAATAACCAGTTTACTGCTTTCTGTACATTAGGGCTGTTTAAATGTAGCTTTCAATACCTGCATCTTCCTTGTTTTATAAGGCCTCTGGGGTGTTTCTGGTCATGTTCCAGAGCCCAGATGGTGTAAAGCCAAACACTGGACAACATGCAAGAGTGGCGTACGGCCTCTAAGGAGTGGCGTACGGCATGTATGCAGGGGTCAAGTGCCTGGCCCTTACATCATAGTTCAATCTTGGCCTCATGTTTCTCCCCACTCTGTTTATGGGGCTTTCTTTGCTATTTTCATGGCCCTTAGCCATTTCTTGTGTCTGTATATGTATATAAACTGCCTTATAAACTGCGTGGTTTGCCCTGGGTGTGCACTGGTCCATTCCAGAGCCCAGAGGGTTGAGAGCAAAAACTGTGATCAAACAATAGGTTAGTGTACGCCAGCTTTAAGGTGGTGTGCGCATGATATGGTGGCGTGTAGTGGCCCGACCATTGCGTGCCCGCATACTGCCTGCTCACGAGTCTGAAAAGCAGCGTACACCATCCTGCCAAAGCTGTTCACAGTGCTTGTTCTCAATCTATGTCCTTATGTTAATTCAATTCAAGCAAATCATCATCCACAAGCATTTTGTCATATAACTGCAAGCTATTAAAAGTATTGATCCCCATTAACTGCCCCCGCCCTAACTGGCTCAAAATTGATCAAAAGAGAGAGAAATACAAACGTTTCACAAAATGCCTGAGTAGAGACCGATCCCCGGATTGGGCGAGAGGGGTGCCATAAAACCCTTCCCCTCTCGTAACCTGGCTCCTGAACCTCAGATATCGAAGGTGACGACGGACCAGTCTACGCCTTTTTCAAATCAAAGCAAACCTAGCAAAGCGTTTTCGAGTTCGGTTCCTTGGGTATTCTTCCGCTAAAACCCGAGTGGCGACTCTGAATCGAAGCGTTTCGCCGCGCTTTTCCAAAGAGGGCCGCACCCAACAAATTTTTGAACAAACAAAATTCAGAATTTTGGGGCGCGTGCCCACAGCAACACTGATCGATTAATAGGTATCACTATAGCACAGCAGTACAAACATGAACAGATCAGTAGAGAACGAAATAACAGTCATACAAAATCACTATTCTACACAAAATTCACAATCTATATTCTAAACGAAATAACATGAACAGATCAACAGAGAACTTGAATTTGATCAGCTGGGAAAAAAAAAATTTACATAATTTGAGACTTGGAGTACTCGTACAAAATCACAGTCGTAGACAAAATAAGAGAGAGAGAGAGAGAGAGAGAGAGAGAGAGAGAGAGAGAGGTACACTGTAGTAGTTTGTCTTGATTTAAGGTTTTCTTGCCTTCTTTAGTTCTTCGGGATCGATTGAGAGAGAAAGGGGGCTGAAGGCCTGCGGTTATTTAGGGTGAGGAGTGAGGCGATTTAGGGTGAGGAGGAGAGGCGGGGGTTTCGTCTTCGATCGGCTATGAGGGTGGGGAGTGGAGTCAGTGGAATGTGGAGACTGGAGAGAGAGAAGGATCTAGTCGTTCTCCAGCCAGTCTGGTCGCCGATCGCCGGTCGCAGAGAACGAGAGAGTGGGGTAGGGCTGGGTGCCTGCCCTGCCTAAGGGTGGGGTGGGGGTGGGGCGGTGTGGGGTGGGGGTGGGGCGGAAGGTTTGGGAGTTGAGGAATGAGAACCCTAAATGATGATTGATGAGTAAAAGTTTTATATAGTGTGTTATTCGGTCGGGTCGGGTGACCCAATATTTATAATTATTCACCCGACTGACTGTTTGTTGGGTCTAAAAGATTTAACCCTAAGCGAGCTACCTTAGCAAGATGACGATTCTTGCGTTCAGCAACTTCATTTTGTTGTGGAGTGTCAATACAAGTCATCTGATAAAGATTGCCATTTTCTTCTAGGAATGTCTAAAATTCCTATCTATATACTCAGTCCCATTGTCACTACGGAGAATTTTAATATTCGTATCAAATTGAGTGTGTAAAAAGATTTAAAACAAGAAAGACATCACTTTTTGAGTTAGTAAATACACCCAAGTAACACAAGAATAACAGTCAATAAAAGTGACAAACCATCGAAAACCTTTAAGAGAGGTAACAAGGGAAGGATCCCAAACATCTGAATGGATAATGGTTTGTTTATTAATAGTGCATAAGATGAATGTTTATATTTTCCAAACTCACAAGCTTCACAAAAAAACTGACTCCTAGGATAATGTTTTATTAAATTACGAAAAAAGTTTATCTAAAATTCCAAAGGAGGGATGACCCAATCTACGGTCCCACTGATGTAACATAGTAAGAGCTGAACCTGCTTGCAGAGCAAGATCACATGACATGCGTGGACGAGGTGCAGACTCCAAAAAATAGAGGCCACCATGTGATTTACCATTGCCAATCACCTTCCCCGTATCTTGAAAGACACATTGAGTAGGAAAAAGGTCACAAAACAATTTGTAGAACGAGTAAGGCAATAAACAGACATAAGATTAGTGGCAAAGTTGGGAATATGTAAAACTGAAGAGAGAGAAATAAAGGGAGAATAGCAAACGGAACCCTTCCCTGAGATAGCAGAGAATGAACCATTTGCTATTCGGACTTTATCCTTACCAGAACAAGTAGAGTAAGAATCAAACACAGATGAACACCTAGTCATATGATCTAAGGCACCAGAATCTATAATCCAAGGAATAGCAGAAGAGGTAGTAAGTGCATTAGTCGGGATACCTGTGTGAGCAAACTAGGATGAAGTAGGCGCTGATGTGGTAGAGGAAGCTATAGTAGATGGAGAATCACCCGAGCCATGAGGTGCCTGAGAGTTTGTATCTCCCCTTGAGAGAAACCACCAACATGATCAGGTCTCAGAATTGAACCTAGAATCAGTCAACGTGCCAACTGTAAACTCCGAAACATGGGCCTGGGCCTGAGAATGCACCGGACCACGACCATGGCCACCGCATCCTACCCCGCACCCACGAGAGGGGTTGCCATGTAGTTTCCAACAAAAATCCTTGGTATGACCAGTGTTGTGGCAATAATCACACTAGAGTGATGCACGATCAGGAGGCCCACTGCTAGTACCGAAACTTGCCACCCTGGAGAGTAGGCCCACTATTAGAACCAAAATGACCCTGAGAGTAGCAGCAACCAAGGCAGAATGATCAAAACTAGAAGGGTGCAACATAGCACCCCTCCTACTCTCCTCCTGCTGAACAATAGAATAGACCTTTCCCAAGGATGAAAACGGAACACGACCCAACACTCGGATCAAGCTCCGGCTCAAGACCAGCAAGAAAGTCATAAACATGCTCTTTCTCCATCCTTTTTAGCCAATTAGCAGCATCCATAGCACAAACAGCTTGAAAGCCCTGATAATTATCAAATTCCCCTAAGCTCCACTCAAGTCAGCAAAATACACAGCAACAGAACGATGATTTTGCTCCAATGTACGTAGCCTCTTCCTCAACTCAAAACACTGTGCATCATTACCATGCTGAGATAGGTCTGGGCTGCAGTAGTCCAAATCTGATGTGGAGTATCAAATAGCAGGAAAGTACGGCGAATATCAGCTCTCATAGAGTTAAACAACCAAGTCATGACTAATGTTTTTCGAGATTTAAACTTCTTGAGTTCGATCGCCTCATTAGGTGGAGTTAAAGGGCCCTCAATGAACTCTGACATCTCTTTGGCCTCAATAGCCAAAGTCAAAGTACGAGATCAAATCAAATAGTTAGTACCATTCAAGTTAATACGGCAAATATCCAGAGAAAAATTATCTAGAGTCCCTACACGACTCAACTCATCATTTGTACTAGCGTTTCGTTTATCCTCTGACATTTTAACAAACCCAGATTATGACAACCGATGTAGAATAGGACAAATAGGGTTCCGAAAGCTTGATTATTCTAACCCAAACTCAAACCAGTGTAAATAACTTTTACCCAAGCCAAATGAAGACAACCAGATCCGACCCAACTCCAAAAAAACGCAAAAAAACTGAACTGGAGGCAAACAAGTGTGGAGCGACATCGAAAAAAGTAGATAGTGGCTGTACGGCGTCGGAATTGGTTAGGATTGACTTGAGTGATGTCGGAACGGGTCGGAAAGTGCAGCAGGAGCAAGGACGACGCCGGCAAGGCCAGATGACGTTGGAAATAGCCGACGAGTCTTCGGTGAGTATGGGTGACGTCAAAAATGATCGGAACTCAAGACTTGAGTTCGTCAGAGGTCACAACTCTACTGGGTCTTTAAATATATCATCAGGAACGATAAGAAAGGTGGGTTGGAGAATAGATCCGTTTGTTGATTGCCTACAAGACTCAACGAGGTGAGCTAGTTGCTGTTGTCACTAGATCATGTGCTTTGATACCACGTAAAGTTTAGACGATGGAATAGAGACCCAAAACGTTAGGGCTTATTTCTCATTACGTTATACTCGTACAAATGTAAACAGTAATTAGACATTAACCCTTATCTCCTAATCTACTTACATAAGAGATTAAATGTAAACTACAACTAATTACATATAAACCCATAACTTGACACCAATGCAGCCCCAACTCCTCATATGGGTTCTCAGGAATCAATGGCAAGCTCTGGGCAGACCAACCATAGCACTATCACCAATACCAAATCAATGACAAGCTCTGGACGTGTAGTTAGGTCTTAAGACTCATACGTGACTCTGTTTTTTTGTTTGACCATGGTTTTATTATGCAATCTGTTTGGTCTTAGAACAGTCTGATGCAAGTAGATTTAAAATTGTAGAATGAGGGCGGATCCATGATGTTTTTTGTAGGATCCGAGTAGGATTAGCCTCTGAACTTGTTGACTGTCTTTTGCTTTGTGTAATCAGCACTTCTTAGTGTCTTGGCCAATCTGAACTCGTGTGGATTGGGTTATGTAATGACTGCTATGTTTGGTATGATCAAAAAAGAAAAACTGCTATGTTTGGTCTTATATAGTGTTTTGTGAACTCTCTGAGCTTGTGGCTCTAATGAATGGTCTTTATGGAATTTGTAATGAACTTGTATTTGATTTGGGTTTTTATATGGTGGTGCTATGGAAATGCTTAGATTTTGTATCATTTGGCCATTAATGCTTCTGGTAATGAACATGGGTTTATTCCATTTGGTGTTCTGCTTTGTGCAAACTGGATTATTGGTGCTCTGCTCTGTGCAATCTGGACTTAGATATATGGGGTCATTTGGCCTAATATGTCAAATGGCTTATTTTTCCGTCCTTATTCAATTTTTTTTTTGACATTTGTTAGTTTTTCTTCAATTATTTTTTTTGTGAATTATTGCATCATCATGACTGGAGGAATTTAAAAAGTAAAAAATTACGATAAAAACTTAATTTTTTGAATAAAGACAATTTTTTCGTCTTTATTAAAAAATCAATTTCAATCGTAATGTTGTACTTTTTAGATTCATCTCGTTATGACAAAGTAATAATTCACAAAAAATTGACGAAAAACTAACAAATGCAAAATTTTTTTTGAACAAGGATGAAAAAAATAAGCCATTTGGCTTATTAGAACGAATTTAGACTACCTTCGTTCTTCATGCTGCAGATTGGAAGTTTGGTGCTCTGGAAGTTTGTATGTTTTGTCCAGGGTTTTCATATGGTGAAGGAGGGAGGGAATAAAGATGGAAGAGATAAATAGGGAGAGTTGGGGTGGGAAATGGCGGGAAATGGGGTTTTTTTTTTCCCCTCCAAAAGAAGAAGGATTGACCCAAAAGCATCCGTTATCCCTCCAAAAGCTTTTGTAGTCTACGTAGACATCCCCATTTGTGCAATGACGGAAACAAACGGCAGAGGTGTGGGCTACGTGCCCGGAAAAATTCCTCATCTCTCCTTTTGTATTTTTAGCGTTACAAAAAAGGGGAAAAATAGTTGGTTTGTTTGAGAGTCGCCACTCGGGTTTTGAAAAGGATTAACCCCGAGAAACCGTTTATTTGAAAAATGTGACTCTTTTCCCCTATTAAAAAGGTTTTAGTCTATTGAAAATAGAGAGTTTTGGGTTCGGGAGCCAGGTTACGAGAGGGGAAGGTTTTGTTTGGAAAAGCACCCCCCTCGCCCGATAAAATCGGTCTCTACTAATATTTGTGGGATTTAAAATCATTTTATTACTTAACTTTTATTCACGTAAACAAATATAGCACATAAACAATTTACAACATGTAAATAATTTAATTGCAGCAAATATAAGCGTAAACGTGCATGCTTGGAATGTAAACATTTAATTGCAGAAAATAACTGAAATCAACATTCTGTCTCACGAGAGCACTACCGTACGGCAAATGGGTGTCTACCGTACGGCGAATGGGTGTGCCGTACGGTACATGGTTTTGTGGTTTACAGTTCATAAACAAGATTATTTGACATGTGACAATCTAAAAATAGACATTATGCTTATGTATCAAATGAAATTGAAGAATAAAAGAAGTTTTGGCAAAATGTATCCCTTGAAGAATCTCTGCCGTACGGCAATAGTATGTGCCGCACGGTAGAGATTGTGGGACAATAGTTTCGATTTATTTGAAAATGTTTAAGCCATCTAAGCCCAGGGTTGGTATGAGGAACCAGTCTGAGTGTAGTGGCTTCCCCTCAGATTACAAAGACAAATAATGGATAAAAGATTTGTACCTCTTGGAGCGAAATCTTCTTTTGTAAAATTGTGACAATTGCATAGTCTTTTGGCACGAGCAAGGCTTCGGTATGCTGTGATGACAAAGTATTAGACTTGAGTGACTTTTTTTATGGACTTGATTTTCTTGGAAAGAAAATGGTATTTTTGAAAGTGAAAAGGAGTGAAAAATGGGTTTTGAAAGAGGATGATGCTTTTGGTATTTGAAATAGGTACAAAACAAGTATGGATTTTTCAAAACATTTTGGAACTGTTTTTGATTGACAAAACTGAATTTCCCTCTTTCTTCTCCAAAAAAATGTTCTTTCTCTCTTTCTTTTCTTCCAAAATTGTTGTATATTGTCTAATGAAGGGGGAGAGGTATTTATAGGGCAAAATTGGCTTAGATATCAAGCATACTTTGTGTGCAAAGAAAGAATTCGGCCTGCAACTGAAAAACTTGGTCGTCAAGCAAAAATAAGGGCGGCAACATGTACCGTACGGTACATAAACTCTACTGTACGGCACTGGGCTTCCACCGTACGGCACATCCCAACCGACTTGAGTTTAGGCGGCCAAAAACTCTACCGTACGGTAGAAATATATCCACCGTACGGCAGAGTTGACCACCGTACGGTACAGTTGACCGCCGTACGGTACAGTGACTGCTCAACAGGCCGAACTTCGAATGGCCGCCCCGGACGCTCCCGAACTCGGTTTTAGGTGTTCTTCAAACCGTTGGAAAGCTCAATAAGTCTACTTTCTAACCCAAGTGATTTGGATAAAATAATTTTGTACATCAAAAGATATGATGATTTTACCCTCAAGTGGTCGAAAAAGTGGTCGTTTTGGCAAAATTCTCATATCTCCCTCATTTCAAATCGGATTAAGACTTATTATATATCGATAAAAAGGGTTTTGAATGTACTAAAAGATGGTGGACTCCAACCATAAAAATAAAGAAGTTTGATTTATGAAAATTGGGCTGAAAGCAGACTAAACCGAAGATTATTGGTGCCAAGACGGCCAAAAAACGTACTCACTCATTCTAAGTGTCACTTTGGCACTCTCAAACCTAGTTCTAAAGTGTTTCTTCATTCTTCGAGTACAAAGAGCTTTATTTGAAGCTTTTGAGGACATTTTATTATTGAAAAGCTTATCGGCCACTTGTGTACGATTTTCGAAAGGTAACGCTCCGAAAGGTTTAGATCAATCCAAAGATTTAAAATCATGCTTTGTTTATCATCATTGGGGACTTAAAAGTTATCCAGGATTTCCAAATTGGGGTGTCTACAAGAGGCTTAATTGATGTATTGTTGACAAGTTCAGAGGTCTAATTAACATTTATTGAAGTTTGGAGGTTTATGAGACATTTTGGTGATAGTTTAGAGGCTTTTTTTGAAATTTTCCCTTCTTAAAATTATGAACAATAGAAGTGCTGCTTAATTAGACTTGTGCCGGTTTCCACATCTTAGATAAAACAGAGGCTTGTATATACTTTTGGCCTATTGTGTATCGAGGTATTGAGTTGAGATCCATGGTTCTTTTTTATAATTCATAAATTTTTCTGTGGAAGGGTTTAGCTGGAAATAGTAACTCTCTACTGCTTTCCGGTTGTTTTTTTTTTGTCCTGTTTATGAGCATTTAGAATTACGATTTGGGTGTTCATTAGTTATATCTTCTCCAATTTTGAGCGTGTTTCTTATGCTATTCTTCATTTTGTTGTCAAATTAATATTATCTATTAATTGCCATAGGATCTATTTGCAATTCTATAGGCTGTATTTGCCAAGAAGTTAGCAAATTTGGACATTGTATTTATCAATACAATCACTAGCGTTTATTCATATGCCATATCTGTGTTCGAAATGCAACTATGTCTACTGTTAATGCCAACTGAGATTGTCAGTCGTCCTCCCTAACCCAATTGGATATTTTTTTAGTCACAACAAGCTTTAGAGTGAGGCCTTGAGGGAAGCCATCACTCAGATTCCTCATGATGCTAGGGAGAAAAAACACAAGTTCACTTAAACAATTGAGCACCAAATTGGGTCGAAGAACTATGATCCTCAAAAGGATAAGCATT